>JARQOD010000004.1:514526519-514608653 GCA_033576555.1 Oophaga sylvatica
TGATTTGGGGTTTTTTCCTTTTCATGCATCCCCAGGGTAACATGTGGCTCCAGAGCGCGCTGGGTACACTCCCCCTATTTAAATATCAGCACTCCGGGCTAAAAAGAGAAATGTTTTTTATATAATAACAATAAAAACAACTCATCCCTTGCGGGAGGTAAGGACATTGTAACGTTTCAATGTATACAAATTAGCAAATAGAAAATATCAAATATTTTAAAAAGGGCAATCGAAAAGATACTTGTGGAGGCCCCGTCCCAGCCCTCCCACGGTGGTCCGGGTGGGCTGCAGGCTTCCTGTGCAAACCTCACTCAAGGCCACACCTTAGGGTTTTTTGTTTAGGTAGGAGGGCTTACGAAAACCCCAAGATGGGGCACGAGGGGCCACTATTTACAAAAAAGTTTTGGCTGCAAGAGTCCTAGCACGCAGCCCTTCAAAATAGCATTTCACATTACTATCACTTTACCAATGGGGTTAAACTTTAAACTTTTACATATCACTTTCCAATAAAGTGCAATTCTTCTGCAAATTTTTACAGGCAGAAAACCCTGCCCGGGTTATGGTCTTTTTGGGAAAACATTGCGCTTCCATACGGCGGTGGAGACACTGTGATTTTTAAAATCTCAGCCACCAAAGTCATGTCCTGCTCCGGTTCTGTGAGCTCAGCCTCCTTTCAATTTTCCTCTGCGCTTGTGGAGGCCTAAGGTCCCTCACCTAAATGAGATGCACAAGCTTGGCTCAGTGGGGCGCTCTTGCAGTTGCTGCGCTCTGTGCGTTTCCAGATGTAAAGAGATGCAAGGGGTGGCTCAGCTGGGGGCCACTAGCAGTCGTGCGCTCCGTAGCGTTGCAGTATGGCGGTGGCGGGCCGGGCGTGGTGTGGCTGGGGCGGGAGCTGAGTGCGGGGGCGTTTCCCGCTTTAGGGCTGGGTCGCTGATCGGGAGACGTTCAAAGGGTACCCCCCTTAGTCCCCAATGCCTGTGTAAAAGATCACCCCCCATTTGCAGGTCCCTTCCCCGGGTGCCCCTCCGGGAGGTGAGACTCTACATCCCCGGGGGTTAACAAAGGGCCTCCTGGTACGGCGGGTTTGTGGATGAACCCCAGCCCCCCTGGAGTTTAAAGTCTTAATAGCCCCCCGGTGCCGCGGTTCCCGGAGCGACCTTTGTCCGCCCGGCGTTCCTTGTCAGCAAGATCCCGCTCCCGGTCCCTCTGGCGAAGCCCCTGCGCCTCACGTGTCCCGCTCTGGCCTATGTCTCGGGGTCGCCAATCATTTCCCTTTTGGGGGCGTACCACGTCGTCCGGTGCTCCATTTTTTCCCAGCGATCTCCATCGTTTTGGTGGGTTTTTTTTAGTGCCCCTCCGAGGGATGCATTCCGCGGGGCCCTTTGGTTCCGGTGGCGGGGATTCCCGGCCGGGTAAGGGCCCCCCTCGCCTCCCCCCCTCCCCCCGGTCCCCGGCGGGTCGGTCAGTTTTTTGGGGCCGGCCTCCGGTTTTTCAGCCCCTGGTTCCGTGGTGGCGGGGGCGGTTTTGGATCCGGGGGGAGAGCCCCCGGGGCCCCCCAGAGCTGCTTTTCGGGTCCCAGTTTGCCCATCGCCTCCTCTCTGCGCGGTGTGGGTTTTAGATTTCAGGCCGCATCCACCCCCTCCACAGATAATCGTTGGTCGTCCTCCGACCTGGGGGGGGCCGAAAAGGGCTGCATTTTCGGGGGAAAGGGGGCTCCCCACCCCCATTCCCCCCCCGTGTTTTTCCTGTCTTTCTCCCATCTCCCCCCAGGCCAGATGTGCTTCCCTTCGGGAAACAATTGGTCTTTCCGTGGGGGGGATTTTTTTTTTCCTTCTTTGCACTGAAGAGAAGGGAGGTGATCTCCCTTGCGTGGGGCTGCTCTAATTGTAATAGCACTTAGATTGGGAGTCATAATTTGGCCAAGAGGGGGTCGCCTGAATACATGCCCCCTTCTTCCCCGCCCTAGGGCGAAAATGGGGGAAAAAAAAAAGGCGGAAAATGGCGTCAAAAATCACAAAAAGAGAACATTTTTTTTCACAAAAACGTCCATTCAGGCCACGGGGGACAATATTGCGAGCTTCGGTCTGTTGTGACCCCCAAAATGATCGCAATCCCGGGGCCCTTTGGGGGATGGGGCCCCGAACCCGTTCACTTCAATGGGGATGCCCGGGGGGAGCGCGCTCGGTCCGTTGCCCTGGGCGCTCATAAAAGGGGAATTTTACGGGGATGATAGAAATGTTCGTGGCCCCCTTGGTTTGGAGGATGCCCAGCACTGCAGGGAGATCCCCTGGAGGTTATTACTGGGCAGCAAGATTTTTAATTCCCATGGCAAGATTCCTCGGGATATGGGGTTTTAAGGGTGCAGGGAAAAATCCAGACACAAAAGACAGTCTCTTTCGGCCCCTTTACTGGGGGTAGATTCAGGCCGTCCCGGGGAACTGTCAGGGTGGGGATGATGCCCCGTAAAAACTAGTAGGGTGGGCCTCCTTTTTTTATGTGTGGAGTTTCTAACCGATAGCTAAGTCTACTCCGTTTTTTGCTCGCCGGTGACCTTTTGGTGGAGCCTTCTTTTGGACAGAATAAGTCTCTTGTGCAGGGCCCTGCTAGATCGTTCTTCTGACCCGGTTAGTTATCACTGTTGGGCCCGCGATTTTGGGAAACCAGAGGGTTCCGGTTTCCTTTTGTCCAAAAAAGTAGCAAGTCGGACCGGTGTGGGGAGTGCGAGTGAGGTAAGTATCTGCTGCGACCTTGTCTCTCTCTCTCTTCTTCCACTTGCCTTTCGCCCCATCCCCCTTTAAATAAAACAATCAGCAGTAGATGTCGTTTCAAGCGTCGGCCGCTTACTTAAGAAAGCTCATGAAAAAGGACTCTCAGGGATCAACTTTGACCAGATAAGTGGCAAACCCCCTACCCCGGCTCACGTGTAAGCTGAGTGATGCGAAGTCTTCGGCTTTCAAATTTAATCTTCTTTGCAGTCTTTCCCTTCAGTGTTGAGGTAACGTTGCCCCCTCTTTCACCCTTGTCTGAAAATCTCTGAACACTGTGTCTATTTAAACCCCATTCCCCCCGTACTTACAAGGGCCCCCTCTGGGGACAGAAAAATGTAAGTGTGAGAATAAAGGGATTTGTGGTTTTTTCCTTTCGCATCCTCCAGGGAAAAGTGGTCCGGGGGCCCCTGGGTACACAGGACCATGTAATTGTCCCCCAGCGGTCAGGGTTCGTATGCCCTGCGTGGTGGATCATACTCCCGGTTCCCGGTGGCCCCCCTGCAAAGATTGAAGCTAAACAGCACCCCCGACGTTTCAAGCGTTTTCTGCAGGCCCGGATATCCAAGAAGTGTTAAGATCGGGTCCCTTTAAGCCGAGTTTTTTTGGGGGTTCTGTATTTGTACGGATGAAAAAAATAAAAACCCCCACCGTACACCCCCCCAAAATGGTCTTGTGAAAAGATAATCACTTGTCATTGATCTTTAAAACGGTCCCCCTTGAGGAGGGGAAAAGGTGGCCGACCTATCTGATCGGTGATTGTCAATATACCTGGAGTTCCCCCAATTTCCCCCACCTCCCCTTTGCGGGCAAAACCAGGGAAAGTCCCCCCGGGTTTGGAATTGGTGTTGTAAACCAGAAGCTGATGTTTTTGAAGTTTTTGGCCGAACCGACAGGAACAGTAAGGAGGTAAAGCCCGCGGGGAAAATTTTTCAGAAAGTAAGGGGGAAAAAAAAAAGGAAAAAAAACAACAAAAATGCGCCAGCTAAAAATTTTCACGAGAAATTGTGCGAAGAGAAAAAAAAAAATGCCAAACTAGCGATCAATGGGAAAAAAAAACCATATGTCGTTTTAAAATTCCCAAATTTTAAAAGGAAGCCGTACCTTGCAAAGATGGAGGAAGAGACCCAACCCTATCAAAGACCCCTAAAACTGTGTCCAGGGCATGTTAAAGCTTCCGAAAAAAAACCTGTTATGAAAAAGAGAAAAACCCGGTGAAAGTCAAAAAGGGGCCTTAGGAGATTTTCCGAGATTTTGGGGCCCTTTTTCGGGGAGCTTTTGATTATTCCCGGTTTCTTCAATTTTAAACCCAAACCCCAAGGGAAACATTCCAACGTCCGTTGAGGGCCGTTTCCCCCCAGCAGAAAAATAGTTTTTTTGGGAAAACCCCCCCCCCGGGAAACATCTTTCCCCCAAAAAGGTCTCAAAAAGTGGAAAACCCCCAAAAAAAAGGAAAACCGAAAAACCCCTTTGCGAAAAAAAAACCGCATGCCCGCCCCAAGATGTTGCCAGACCCTGAGAGGTTTTAAGGGGCCCCTATTAAGTTTACCCGGGAGTAGGAAGATAGGCCCGATGCTAAAAACCTGACGCAACACCCGTGGTCATTTCGCCGACAAAAAAGGGAGGTTACTTTTTGGGGCCCCAAGGGTAGGGGCCCTCAAAAGTAAAAACCCGTTAAAAAAATGTATAAAGTATTTTTAAAAATTGTGTAAATACTGTTATATTTTAAAGGGGTTTTTTTTGCAACGTTCAAATGCCCCTACCCCCAAAGGGAAGAGTTATTGTTTATTTTTGATTTTAAAAAAAATTTTTTTTTTTTCCCCCCGGGGGGGTGTGATGATAACTTTGGGGGGGTGTGTACCCCCGTGTGAGGGGGGCCAATTTTCCCCCGGGGGGTGAAAACCGGGTTTTAAACCCACTAGACCCTTTTTCACACAAGGCACCTGCAAATAGTTCCCATATCCACGAGGGGGCTCTTTTCCCCCGCATATAAGGCCCGTGGACCGTGGTCAGGGGATCCGTCAGGGGGGTTTTTAGAGATCACGTCAGGACTTGTGGGGATCCGTCTGTGAGAACTTGTTTAGAAATTAGTGACCTGAGATGTCTGAAATCCCCGAACAGCGTTACCTCGACGGTAGATTGCAGGTTAAAAAGGGCTGTGTTCTTTGGTAGGTTTTAAAAAAAAGGGGGAAAGGGGGTGGAAAAAAAAAAGAGAGAGACAAGGGGGTTTTAAAACCCCATTAATCGCTTACTCTACTCTGCCCTACCGGACCCCCCCGGGTCCCCGGGGGGTGCTCTAACCCCCCCGTTGGGGAAAAAAGGAGCCCTGTGGGGGCTTCAAAATTTTTAGGGGCCCGCAGTGCTGATACGAACCAAAGGGTTTGGGGGGAACGGGGTCTGGAGGGACCGCCACAGAGAAAAATGTTTGCCAAGAAGGCCTCTCACAAAGTCAGCCAGGCGTTCAGGGGAAGACAGGTCGACTTTGTTCTAACAGGTCAGAAACTCACAAAATAAGGAGTACAGACCTAAACCTATCTGGGTTACTGGGAAATGTCCTCCAAAACCCCACAGCTCCCGGGGGCGTGCCTCTATCTTAAAAAGTAAAAGGTTTAAAAAAAGATTTCTTGTGTTTTTTGGGTCTGCTTATTGATCCTGCACCCCCCACACCGCCCCTTTTCCCCCGGGATAAATCTTGCCTGTGGGGAAGGGCTTAAACCTTGTTTTTCCCCCACAACCCCTCAGAGGATTCACCCCCCCCGCGTTTGGGCTCCCCCCCCGGAACAAGGTGGGGGTTTACGAACATTTCTACAAAACTATAAACCCCTGTAAAAATTTCCCCCTTTTTTTTTTGGGGCCCGGGCCACGGACCGAGCTGTGCTTTCCCCCACACTCCCAGAAGTGAAGGGTCGGTGGGCCCCCTACCCCAAAGCCTCCGGCCTCCTACTGATTTCAGGGGACATCTCCCCAACCCTGGTCCACCATCCCCCAACCTCAATCCCTACCTTACCTCATATCGAAACCATAATAATCTTATTAATATTACTTGCACTCCCTCATCTCCTTCTTTCAATTGTGCCCTCTGGAATCCACGGTCTGCATGCAACAAGCTATCCTTCCTGCACAACTACTTTCTGAACAACTCTCTTCATCTGTTGGCCCTCACTGAAACCTGGATTCAGGATTATGACACGGTCTCCCCTGCTGCCATTTCCTATGGTGGCTTACAGTTCCCCCATTCCCAAGACCCGCAAACAGACATGGTGGTGGAGTTGGCATACTCCTGTCCCCACAATGCACCTTCCAGGTCATCCCCCAATTCCATCACTCTCATTCCTTCTTTTGAGGTCCACACCATCAGGCTCTTTTGTCCCCTCTCCCTCAGAGTAGCGGTCATATATCGGCCCCCAGGCTCGCCCACCCGGTTCCTTGACCACTTCTCAGCCTGGCTGCCGCACTTCATGTCCTCAGAACTACCAACCCTTATCCTTGGAGACTTCAACATCCCCATTAACAGCCCTACTTCCACATCTGCATCTCAGCTTCTATCACTAACCTCTTCTCTAGGCCTCTCACAGCTTTCAACCTCTGAGACACACAAGGACGGTAACACCCTTGACCTGGTCTTTGTCCGCCTCTGTTCAATCTCCCACGTAAATAACTCACCGCTTCCACTCTCTGACCACAACATTCTCTCCTTCATCCTCACAAATCCTCGACCACCCCAGCGCACTCCTACCTACCACACATTCAGAAATCTACAAGCCATTAACCCTCAGACACTTTCAGACTCCCTACACTCATTGCTGTCCCCAATCTCCTCTTTTTCTTGTCCTAATCTGGCTGTTCATCACTACAATGACACTCTTAGAAGCACCCTTGACCAAGTAGCAGCGCTCACTGTTGTGAATGTGTTTGAGATGAGTTCTGAGCAGAGGCTCCCTCTGGTGGTTACAAGCGGTACTAGTGAGGATTGTGAGGACTGGGAATCAGGTGTTACTGATTGGTCTTATTTAAGGGAATCATTTTCCCATCAGGGTTGCCGGTGATCAATTGTTCTGGTCTGAATCCTTCTTTCCAGTTTCCCTTGTAGCCTGCTGTGTCGTGTCTGCATCTCCTGCTATCAGATAAGACAATTTCTTATTTTGTGTTTTTGCTATATTTTTGCATTTGGTCCTGCACTTCTGTGGGGGCCTTCTGGGTCCCCTCCGGGGGCTTTTGCCCTCTCAGTTTAGTTCAGCCACTGTGTTTTGTACTTTTGCTTTTTCCAGTTTTTTCAGTGGCTGCTGTTTTTGTTACACCAGAGAACTAATTTAGGTGGTAGAGGTCGTGTGATCTCAGGTGATTTTGAAATTAGTAGAGTTGGTGTTTTTCAGGGTTTTCTGAGATTGCAGTAAGTACCCTTCCTGTCCTTTTCTATTTAGATAGTTTGGGCCCCAGCGTTTGCTCATACTATTTTCTTTCTGTGTCAGTATTTCCTCTTGTCTAACCGCCATTACATGTTTGGGGGCTTTCTATTGTCTTTGGGGTTCTGCTACGGGGCAGATAGCTTTCCTATTTCTATCTTTAGGTGTAGTTAGTTTCTCAGGCTGTGACGAGGCGTCTAGGACCAACGTAGGAACGCTCCACGGCTGCCTCTAGTTGCGGTGGTTAGTCAGGGTACTGCAATCTCATAGATTCCAACTGCTCTGGTGTATTTCTTTTTTGCCTGCACTCCTCAGCTACCGTAACATAACAGTATCACCGGCCATAAAAATTGTATGGTACTCACAGAAGGGAAAAAATATTTTGAAGGAAGAAAAGTTGTCAGAGATATTTTTCTGTTTGTTGCATTTTTTTTTTTTTTTTCCCTCTGTATCTCTGGGTGCTGGGGAGGATCTTTTCTCCCAATGGAGTTTGCACAGTTGTCTGGCCGTGTGGATCAGCTTGCCACTGAGGTTCAGAGTATTGCTGCATATCTTGCTAGGTTGCCTGTTGTGGAACCTAGGATCCCCATGCCAGATTTGTTTTTAGGGGATCGAGCTAAGTTTCAGAATTTCAAAAATAATTGTAAATTGTTTCTTGCCTTAAAATCTAAGTCCTCAGGAAATGCAGCGCAGCAGGTTCAAATTATCATCTCTCTCCTGCGCGGCGATCCTCAGGATTGGGCTTTTTCCCTGATACCTGGGGATCCTGTTTTGAGTGATGTTGATGCATTTTTTCAGGCTTTGGGGTTATTGTACGATGAGCCTAATGTCACTGATCAAGCTGAAAAAGCCTTGTTGGCATTAAATCAGGGGCTTGATGACGCTGAGTTATACTGTCAGAGATTCCGTAGGTGGGCAGTCCTGACCAAATGGAATGACGACGCTTTGGCGGCCCTTTTCCGGAAGGGTCTGTCGGATAATGTAAAGGATGTTATGGTGGGATTCCCTGTCCCCTCTGGTCTCAATGATTCTATGTCATTGGCGATTCAAATTGACAGACGTTTGCGTGAGCGGAGAAGTATGCGTGGAGTGGTGTTGCCTTGTGAGCCAGCTGCTGAGCCATGCAGTGTGATGGAGTGGTGTCTGGGGCACAGCGTCATGAGTTTCGAAAGCGCAATGGGTTATGTTTCTACTGTGGTGATGGCTCTCATGCTATTTCAGTCTGCCCTAAGCGGGGAAGACATTTTGCACGCTCAGTTGTCTTGGGTAGTGTTCAGACTAAGTTTTTATTAACTGTTACTCTGATATGCTCTCTGTCCTCATTTTCTGCTCAGGCTTTCGTTGATTCTGGAGCAGCTATTAACCTGATGGATTATGATTTTGCTAAACGTTGTGGGTTTTCCTTGATACCCCTACAGAAGTCTATTCCTTTACTGGGGATCGATTCTACCCCTTTGGCTGAGAATAAACCCCAGTTTTCTACTCAGGTGATAATGAGGGTTGAACCTGATCACCAGGAGTGCTGCAAATTTTTGGTTCTATATAATCTGCATGACATTATAGTGCTGGGTTTCCCTTGGTTACAGTCTCATAATCCTGTTTTGGATTGGAAATCTGTGTCTGTAACCAGTTGGGGCTGCCAATGTGTTAGTGCCAACACTCCTGTTTTTTCTGCCTCCCCCAGGCTGAGGATGTTCCTGACTTTTTGTTTGATTTTTCTGATGTGTTTAGCGAAAGTAAATCTGCATCCTTACCTCCCCATAGGAGCTATGACTGCGCTATTGAATTAGTGCCAGGTAGTAAATTCCCTAAGGGTCGCCTTTTTAACTTGTCTGTACCTGAACATGACGCTATGCGGTCTTATATCAAGGAATCATTGGAGAAGGGTCATATCAGACCATCCTCTTCACCCTTAGGTGCCGGTTTTTTCTTTGTGGCCAAAAAAGATGGTTCATTAAGGCCGTGTATTGATTATCGTCTCTTGAACAATATTACTGTGAAATATCAATACCCGTTACCCTTGATTTCTGACCTGTTTTCCAGGGTGAAAAACGCTACTTGGTTTACCAAGCTTGACCTCAGGGGGGCGTATAACCTTATTCGCATTAAGCACGGGGATGAATGGAAGACGGCATTTAACACCCCTGAAGGGCATTTTGAGTACCTTGTGATGCCCTTTGGGCTCACTAATGCTCCTTCCGTCTTCCAGTCCTTCATGAATGACATTTTCAGGGATTTTGTGGACAAGTTTCTGATTGTTTATTTGGATGATATCTTGATTTTTTCTAATGACTGGGACTCTCATGTGAAACATGTTCGAACTGTATTCCAGATTTTGAGAGAGAATGCTCTGTATGTGAAGGGATCAAAGTGTCTTTTTGGCGTACAGAAGATCTCATTTCTGGGATTCATTTTGTCCCCATCTGTTATTGAAATGGACCCGGTCAAGGTTCAGGCCATCTGTGATTGGGTCCAACCTACTTCATTAAAGGCTCTTCAGAGATTTTTGGGTTTTGCCAATTTTTATCGTAAATTTATTGGTAATTTCTCTGTTATTGTTAAACCATTAACTGATTTGACCAGAAAGGGTTCTGATGTGGTGAATTGGCCTCCTGAGGCAGTCTCTGCGTTTCAGGAACTTAAGCAGAGATTCACTTCTGCTCCTGTTCTACGGCAGCCTGATGTTTCTCTGCCATTTCAGGTGGAGGTTGATGCCTCTGAAATTGGGGCAGGTGCCGTTTTGTCCCAAAAAGATCCAGAGACCTCTAAATGTAACCCTTGTGCCTTTTTCTCTCGAAAATTTTCTCCTACTGAACGTAATTATGACGTGGGTAATCGGGAGTTATTGGCCATGAAGTGGGCTTTTGAAGAGTGGAGACATTGGCTGGAGGGAGCCAAACATCAGGTGGTGGTCCTTACGGACCATAAGAATCTGGTCTATCTGGAATCTGCCAAGCGACTCAATCCTAGACAGGCCAGGTGGGCCTTGTTTTTCACACGTTTTAATTTTGTGGTTTCCTTTCTTCCTGGCACTAAGAATGTTAAGGCGGATGCCCTCTCGAGGAGTTTCCTTGCGGACTCTCCTGAGCTATCTGATCCCTCTGTTATTTTGAAGGAGGGTGTAGTTCTTTCCGCCATCTCGCCCAATTTGAGACTTGCTCTGGAGGGGTGTCAGGAGGATAGGCCCGAGCGCTGCCCTGTTGGAAAATTGTTTGTCCCGGACCAATGGAAAAAGAGTGTGATGTCTGATATTCATTGTTCCGCATTGGCTGGGCATCCCGGAATTTTTGGTACCAGAGACTTGGTTAGTCGGTCCTTTTGGTGGCCTACCTTGTCTCGCGATGTCAGGGAATTTGTGCAGTCCTGCGGGACTTGCTCTCGCTCCAAGCCTTGCTCTCGCTCTAGTGGTTTGTTGATGCCATTGCCTGTGCCCAAGAGACCATGGACCCATATCTCTATGGATTTCATTTCCGATCTTCCTGTTTCTCAGAGAATGACCACCATCTGGGTAATTTGTGATAGGTTTTCCAAAATGATACATCTTGTGCCATTACCTAAGTTGCCTTCCTCCTCTGAATTGGTGCCGTTGTTCCTTCAGCACGTGGTTCGTTTACACGGCATTCCTGAGAACATTGTGTCTGAAGAGGAGTCCAGTTTGTTTCCAGATTTTGGAGGACTTTTTGTTCTAAACTGGGTGTTCAATTGTCTTTCTCCTCGGCATTTCATCCTCAGACCAATGGTCAAACTGAGAGAACAAACCAGACATTGGAGACTTATCTAAGATGCTTTGTGTCTGCTGATCAGGATGACTGGGTCTCTTTTTTGCCTTTGGCTGAGTTTGCTCTTAATAATAGGGCTAGCTCTGCCACTTTGATGTCTCCGTTTTTCTGTAATTCTGGGTTTCACCCTCGATTTTCTTCAGGACAGACGGAGGCTTCTGTCTGTCCAGGTGTTGACTCTGTTGTTGAGCGTATGCAGCAGATTTGGGACCAGGTAGTGGAGAGGTTGTCCCTCTCTCAGGAGAAGGCCCAGCGGTTTGCTAACCGGCATAGGACTGATGGTCCTCGGTTTAAAGTGGGGGACTTGGTCTGGTTGTCCTCAAAGAATATTCCTATGAGAGTAGCATCTCCTAAATTTAAGCCTAGGTTCATTGGACCTTATAAGATCATGGAGATTATTAATCCTGTTTCTTTTCGTTTGCTTCTTCCAGGGACATTTAAGATCCATAACGTGTTCCACAAGTCCTTGTTGAAGAGGTTTGTTGAGCCAGTGGTTCCTGCTGCTGTGCCTCCTGACCCTGTTTTGGTTGAGGGCAATCTGGAGTATGTGGTTGAGAAAATATTGGATTCTCGTTTTTCTAGACGAAGACTCCAGTATTTGGTTAAATGGAGAGGTTATGGTCAGGAAGATAATTCTTGGGTGTTTGCTTCGGACATCCATGCTAGGAGACTTATCCGTGCGTATCATAGAACTCATCCTGACCGACCTGGTTGCTCAAATGAGGGTTCGGTGACCCCTCCTCAAGGGGGGGTACTGTTGTGAATGGGTTTGAGATGAGTTCTGAGCAGAGGCTCCCTCTGGTGGTTACAAGCGGTACTAGTGAGGATTGTGAGGACTGGGAATCAGGTGTTACTGATTGGTCTTATTTAAGGGAATCATTTTCCCATCAGGGTTGCCGGTGATCAATTGTTCTGGTCTGAATCCTTCTTTCCAGTTTCCCTTGTAGCCTGCTGTGTCGTGTCTGCATCTCCTGCTATCAGATAAGACAATTTCTTATTTTGTGTTTTTGCTATATTTTTGCATTTGGTCCTGCACTTCTGTGGGGGCCTTCTGGGTCCCCTCCGGGGGCTTTTGCCCTCTCAGTTTAGTTCAGCCACTGTGTTTTGTACTTTTGCTTTTTCCAGTTTTTTCAGTGGCTGCTGTTTTTGTTACACCAGAGAACTAATTTAGGTGGTAGAGGTCGTGTGATCTCAGGTGATTTTGAAATTAGTAGAGTTGGTGTTTTTCAGGGTTTTCTGAGATTGCAGTAAGTACCCTTCCTGTCCTTTTCTATTTAGATAGTTTGGGCCCCAGCGTTTGCTCATACTATTTTCTTTCTGTGTCAGTATTTCCTCTTGTCTAACCGCCATTACATGTTTGGGGGCTTTCTATTGTCTTTGGGGTTCTGCTACGGGGCAGATAGCTTTCCTATTTCTATCTTTAGGTGTAGTTAGTTTCTCAGGCTGTGACGAGGCGTCTAGGACCAACGTAGGAACGCTCCACGGCTGCCTCTAGTTGCGGTGGTTAGTCAGGGTACTGCAATCTCATAGATTCCAACTGCTCTGGTGTATTTCCTTTTTTGCCTGCACTCCTCAGCTACCGTAACATAACAGCTCACCCTCAGAACTTCCAAACACACAGTAAAACAGCCCTGGCTCACATTGCAAACTCAACTTCTTCAGCGATGCTCTGGAGTGCTGAACGCCTTTGGAGAAAAACCCGCACACCAGAAGACTTCATCCACTTTAAATTCATGTTAAGAACTTATAATGCTGCCCTTCACCTCGCCAAACAGACCTACTTCACCACCCTGATCTCCTCACTAGCCAACAACCTCAAGAAACTTTTTGACACTTTTCACTCCCTCCTCAGGCCAAAAGCACAAGCCCCTATCACAGACATTTGTGCTGACGACCTGGCATCCCACTTTATAGAAAAAATAGATACTATCCGTCAGGAAATCTGCTCTCAACCACCAAGTGCTGTGACTCCCATCCCTCCCTGCATTTCCCCTGGCTCACTTTCCACATTTGATCCCATCACAGAAGAAGAAGTCTCCAGACTCCTCTCTTTCTCTCGTCCGACTACATGCACTACCGACCCCATTCCCTCACATCTCCTCCAGTCTCTCTCTCCAGTTGTCACAACTCACCTAACTACAATCTTTAATCTCTCACTCTCCTCTGGCATTTTCCCATCCTCCTTCAAACACTCCACATTGTTACTCCACTACTAAAGAAACCCGCTCTCGACCCTTCCTGCACAAACAACTACAGACCGGTCTCCAATCTCCCCTTCATCTCTAAACTTTTGGAGCACCTAGTCTACTCCCGCCTCACCCGTTACCTCTCCACTCACTCCCTCCTAGACCCTTCACAGTCCGGCTTCCGACCCCTACATTCGACTGAAACTGCACTCATCAAAGTGACCAATGACCTTCTGACAGCAAAACGTAACGGCGACCACTCTCTGCTCATTCTTCTTGACCTTTCTGCAGCTTTTGACACTGTTGACCACTGTCTCCTACTGTCTAGGCTCCAGTCACTAGGTATTAAGGACACTGCTCTCTCCTGGTTCTCCTCCTATCTTTCTGACCGCTCCTTCAGTGTTTCGTTCTCTGGCTCCACGTCATCTCCTCTTCCTCACTGTCGGTGTACCCCAGGGCTCAGTCCTTGGCCCCCTTCTCTTCTCTCTCTACACGGCCCCAATTGGACAGACCATCAGCAGATTTGGCTTTCAGTACCATCTTTATGCTGATGACACACAACTATACACGTCATCCCCCGACCTTACCCCCGCTGTACTACAGAACTCCACCGACTGTCTGTCCGCAGTCTCCAACATCATGTCCGCTCTCTATCTGAAACTTAACCTCTCCAAAACTGAACTCCTTCTGCTCCCGCCGTCTACTAACCTCCCTAAATCTGACATTTCCCTCTCTGTGGGCAGCACCATAATAACACCCCGGCAGCAGGCTCGCTGTCTGGGTGTTATGTTTGACACCAATCTCTCCTTCACCTCCCATATACAATCTCTTGCCCGCTCTTGCCGCCTACACCTAAAAAACATCTCTAGAATCCGCCCTTTTCTCACCATGGAAACAACAAAAACCCTAACTGTAGCATTGATCCACTCCCGCCTAGACTACTGCAATGCTCTATTACTTGGCCTCCCCATTACTCGACTATCCCCTCTCCAGTCCATCCTTAATGCAGCAGCTAGGGTCATCCATCTGGCTAATCAGTACTCGGACGCGTCCGCTCTTCGCCAGTCCTTACACTGGCTGCCCATTCATTATAGGATCCTGTGTGGCCCAGCTTCGCAAGGCACACATATCTCCTGGAAAATGCACAGGAAGGTAACTGTAAAAAGCTTGATATTCATTCACGCACACTTCTCAGCATTGCCACTAGAGGCATATTAGACTATTTCAGTAGTGTGACGTAGCAGTCAGTGTGGAGTCCATTCAGTCTGTTTCCTGTCTTCGGACAGAGAAGTTCAGATTCCAGTCAGATAGACGGAGAGAGAGGAGAGAAGTCTGAATCCTGACAGAGCTTGTGTAGCTCATCTGATAAGAAAGTGGAGGCTAGTACGGGTGAAGAGAACCATCCTAGCCTAGTCAGAGCTACCCTTTAACCTGCTACTCAGAACAAGCTGCCTGTGTTCCTAAGAAAGTGGAAGGTGACTCTCAGAGCTACAGCATAAATACAGTCTGACGAAGCGTCCTGTGAGCTGCTCTGGACAGAGTTCTGTGAAGGAGAGAAGGAAAGGAATCACAGCAGTTATACCAACGAGTCAACAGAGGACAGGTCAGTGAGCACTGAAGGAAATCTGACCTTGGCACGATTGCTACACGTGCTTATGTTAAGAGCGAGAGCAGGGCGAAGGGCGAGTGGAGAAGTAAGAGTGACAAAGGGACAAATCACCCTCACTCAGTTAACCGGACACCAGGGTCCGAAGTGTTGCTAGTGCTTCACGCCTAGTAATAAGAAAACCGGAGGCTTTCTGGACTACAAGTCGCAGGAGGTAGCCCTAAGCGCTGATACGTAACCGGAGTCAGGGAGAACAGGGACTTTGAGCAGGACCCTTCAAAAGTAAGGACTTAGTTCTCTCAACATCTGATAATCAGAGACATAGAAGGCTCCATCACAATGTTAGCCGGGCGCAGTTGCTATTGAAGGAGTTGCACTTGACTTTATGCAAGTTGTACTCACACACATAAAGAGGATAAAGGAGGCCTCTAACCTGCTCAACAGTTTACCTGAATGTGCATTCTCCAACCTAACCAGCTTCCCGGGACATACCTGCAACATCTACAAGTAAAGGTATGGAAAGAGATTGCATTGTGTGTGACTGAATTCTTATCTGCACCCTGCATCACCACCATAGACTTTGAGGAACCAGTCCCACCTGTGGGGGACTTAACACCTAGCTGCCATAACATCCCCTCAGAGATCTACCCTGCAGCGCTGGTCAATCAGATCAGAAATCACAGGTGGCGTCACGAACTACTATTCTAAAATCCCCTGTAAATATCCCCCATTGCATGACCGCCAGGGCCACGGACCGAGCTCTGCTGCCAGTGACAACTCCCATAGACTTCCATGGGCTCGGATCCGAGTACCCCATAGCCCTGGTATCCACACATGTGGTGCGCGTCAATCCAATTCAAAGTACTGGTTCTCACCCACAAAGCTCTCCACAGTGCAGCACCCCCCTACATCTCCTCCCTCATTTCTATCTATCGGCCTAACCGACTGCTGCGCTCTGCAAACGACTTTCGACTAACCTCTGCACTAATCCGTACCTCCCACTCTCGACTCCAAGACTTCTCCCATGCTGCGCCAATCCACTGGAATGCTCTACCCCAAAAAATTAGGACTATCCACAATTTGTATGGTTTCAGGCGCTCCCTCAAAACACATTTGTTCAGAGCGGCCTATCACGTTCACTAATCAAAGTCATTCTATGTGTAAAAAAGTGTGTGTGTGTAGCCCATTCACTATCTCCATCCATCCCTCACTCCCTCAAGATGGCTGGACCATCATTGTAAATGCACCATTGTATATACACACCTGTACTTTGTATCTCCCTCACCTCATTGTAGATTGTAAGCTCTCACGAGCAGGGGCGGCTTATTCTGCTTTAATTATTGTATTTTTAACGTTGTTACTTATGACTTGTGTTTGAAACTGTTAAACTGTAAAGCGCTGCGGAATATGATGGCGCTATATAAATAAAGATTATTATTATTATTATTTAGACGTTGAGTGTGACTCCGGCCTTAGTAGTAGACTTTCCATGAATTCTGTTATATTTGGGGGTTTATAACAGACCCCAATGAGAATTTTGTTACTATTTTTCCCTCCATGTATTTCGACCCATATGGACTCAACATTCTCATTTCCTTTGCTAATATCCTCCCTCCAAAAAGAAAACCCAAAAAACAATGGGGGAAATGCTGTTATTTTTTTCTTTTTCATATTTCCCTGCGCTTGAAAATTGTTCCCCGTTTTCCAGTATATTGTATGGTAAAATCATTGGTGTCATTCAGAACTATAACTTATAACATGAAAAAAACAAACCTGCGCAATGACATGTCGACAGAAAAATAAAAAAGAATTATGCCTCTTGGAAGAAGAGAGGAAAAATCGAAATAGTGAAGTTTGTCTGTAGCGGGAAAGGGTTTACTGGCTGATGGAAAAGTGATGACAATCAGTAAGCTTTCAAGACTGCTTAGTTGTCTTTTAAAGGGGTTGTCCGGCCTTAGGGTGCAAGTCTGCCGTGCCGTCACTCTATATGGCAACTGCGCTCTGCGGATTTTCATTGTCAGCAGTGAGCATGTGTCCACGGGTCTGTGATTTGCATATGTGCGGTCACATTCCAACTAAATGTGTGTAGCCTCACTCAATGCAAGTGTATTGAGTGAGGCCAGAAACAGTCTAGTCTGGATGTGGCGGGAAGTATACAAATTGCATACTTATGTGTAGCCCAGCTGTGACTGAAGCCACATGTTACCCTGGAGGATGCACGAAAGGTAAATCCATGATAACCTATAAGCACACAACACTTCACATTTTCCCTGGTTCCACCAGAGGGAGCCCTTGAGACGACAGTACTGAGATGAAGGCAGTCTAGCTGCGAGTTAGCTAGTCGTTGGTTTTACCTCAGAACGGCAGTTATCTCAGATCAGTTTAGCCGGAGGGCTGAGACAGACAAGCTACCGTAGTTACCTCAGACGAGTAGAGAGGGAAAGACTTGCCAAAGAAAGACTTATCTGAAAGCCTGAGGACTTCAGGAACTACTCAGCTTACATCGTGGAGTCCAGTAGCAGTGGAAGGGATTGCCACTTAGTCTGGTCAAAGTTGAGTCCACTGAGAGTGCTTCAGTGAGCGTTTCAGTAAGTAAGCGTGCCGACGCTTGGAGAGCGGTGAAGAGAAGAAAGCTGACATCTGCTGCTAGTTTGTGCTTATGATAGTGGTGAGAGTAGGACGAAAGGCAGGTGGAAGAAAGAGGAAAAGAGAGTGACCGAGGTCAACCAGCATTGATAGCTTACCTCCACTCTGCACCACCGGACACCGGGTCCGTGCTTACCAGCATCTGCACGACTGGTAGGAGACACCGGAGACCCTGGACTTCAAGTCGCAGGGGCCCAGCAGTGCTGATACGTAACCGAGGTTAGGAAGACGGGGGTCTGGCAGGTACCACCACAGAGACACTGTTCTGTCCACAAGAAGACCTCACCACAAGGTCAGCCGGGCGTAGCTGAAAACACGGAGTTAAGCTTTGTTTTATGCAAGTCAGAAACTCACACACATTAAAGACGTAAGGAGGCCCTACACCTACTCAGTGGATTACTGGACGTGCATCCTCCACCCTGACGGCTTCCCGGGACGTGCCTGCAAATATCACCAGTAAAGGTACAGAAAGAGACTTGCTTGTGTGTGTCTGCATTATTGCTCCTGCACCCCTACACCGCCATATAGTCTGAGTAATCAGTCTCGCCTGTGGGAGACTTAACACCTTGCTGCCCCAAACCCTCAGAGGACCTACCCTGCAGCGCTGGTCACCCTGACCAGGAATCACAGGTGGCGTCACGAACATTCTATCATCCCCTGTAAATATCCCCCTTTAGTGAGCGCCCAGGGCAACGGACCGAGCTGCGCTACCCGTGACATCCCCAGTGAAGTGAATGGGCTCTGTGCCGAGTACCCCAAAGCCCTGGTACTTGCGACTCATCTTTTGGCGTCACGAACAGGATACAAAGCTCGCTATATGTGAGTCCTGTGTGCCTGAAGTGGACTGTTTTTGTGCTATAGACTGTGTTGCTGTTTTTGAGATTTTTGGCGCCAATTGTCCGCCATTGCCCGCCAAATTGCAGCGCTACAGCGCAAAGAGAAGGGGCGTACCTGCAGAAAGCGCGCGGAGTCCCGGACACGCCCCCAACGCTGACGCGGCGGCAGGTCCTGTGGAGAACTTCAGTGATCGCTCTGACGTCAGAGCGCCGGCAACGCAGGTCCTTCCACATCGCTGTGCCTGGCAGAGCTGCAGCCTTCAAGGAGAAGGTAGGCCACGCTTAACTAGGGGGGCGCAGACATGTCGCAGCCGCAAGCTGACAGCGCGGCCCAGGGCGACCGCTCCAGTGACTTACCCGCCGGCGCTGCCGTGCAGGGTGGAAACGTTGGCCCCTCACCTGGTCCTGTGGCCCCGATAGTATCGCTAACGCTGCCATACATGCCTGGAGCGAAGTGGCTCCCTCAGTACAGCGGTAAGCCAGATACCCTGTCAGGGTTTAAACGCAAAATATGCAGCATAATGGACATGTACCCTATGACAGAGAAACAAAGAGCTGCAGTGGTATTAGGACAATTGACTGGGCTGCAGAAAGAGAAGTAGAGACTTGGACAGCTGCAGACCAGGAATCAGTGCTTTCAATTTTCTTAAAACTACAGACTATTTTTGAGGACCGCACTGAAACAGATCTCCGGATGAGGTTTTACCAATGCTCCCAGAGACCAGATGACAGTATTAGGGACTACGCCTGCCGACTACAGGGGGCCCTGCGAGCTCTCAAACAGGTCAACCCTATAAGTGCCATTAATGAAAGCAAAATGTTGAAGGAACAATTTGTACGGGGACTGAGGTCCCAAGCTGAAAGCAGAACTGTGCACTGGTGGTCCTTGGATCATCCTGACGCTACCTTTGATGCCCTAAAAGATATGGCTATAAAAGGACTGCGACCCCTGGAGAAGCCTGAGGTGGCAACCCAGTGTCACCCGGGTGAAGCCACTCTAAAGCCAGCAGCATCCACCTTTTCCCCGCTGGTGGCGGAAGCCAAAACGCAGGTGGCGCCCCCTACTGAGTTGGACTGTCTGCGCTCAGAAGTGCGCCAACTGACTAAAAACCTGGCCGCTGTAATGAGTGCCCTGCAACTGCGGAAGGAGGAAGGAGGAAAGATCCTGCTAGCTGACTGCCCAGAGGATGTCTCTTGGATGAACCGGAGGAAAAGGAGGACGTCACCCCACTGGAGGACAACGCCACCCCCAGGAGCGACCATCAGCACCATCCTCGCCGAGAGATCATCTGCTACCGTTGCAACAGAGAAGGTCATCTAGCCCGACAGTGTCCTTTAAACGAGCAGATCCTGGGTCCGAGGGCCAACACCCAGGAATAGACTCTTCAGGCCCCTCAGACTGGAACCGCAGGTTTGTGGGAGGAAGACCCTACCTGTCCATCATCCTGGACGGGATCGCAATCCCTGCCCTGCTGGACACTGGATCTCAGGTGACCATCATACCTGATGTCCTGTATAATAAGTTTTGGTCCATGGACAGTCTCCAGCCCCTGAGCCCTGACTTTGCTGTGTACGCCTCTAATGGTCTCCCTGTTGATATACTCGGAGCCAAAAACGTGGACGTAAAGGTGGGCAGAGTGGAGCTGAAGGACCAGGGACTCTTAGTAGTAAAGACTGTAAATGAGGAAAATGGCTTAAATGTGGTTTTAGGTACAAACATTATTAGTAACTGTCTGGGAGAAGTTGTGTTTTTGCTCCAACAGCTCGCCGAAGCTGCCAGGCCAAAGCAAAAGGGAGTGATCCAGAGGGAGATCCAGGCCCTGATGTGCCAGCAGCAAGCGAAGCTGACAGATGGTGAAATTGGTAATGTACGGGTGACAGACCCGAACCCCATTGTGATACCCCCAATGAGTGAAATGTTAATATGGTGTAGAGCAGCAATAGGTCTGAGAGGACAGAACTACCAAGCAGTAGTAGAGCCCCATTGTTCAGAGCACAGACCTACACTCTTGACTGCTAGAGGGGTAGTAGAAGTACGAAATGGGAGGGTACCAGTACGTCTTCTCAACTGGGGAGAAGATGAAGTGAATTTACCACGTTATGCCACTGTTGCTAAATTACATACCGTAGATAACAACTCCATTCTCACGACCGAGTCCTTAGCCTCCCGCCAACCAGCGGAGGATAATGACACAGCAACCCAGGTGGCGGATTGGTGTCAGCAGCTCCATGTCGGGACAGACACCACTCCCGTCCACCAGAAACAGGGAGTACTACGAGTGGTACAGGAGTACACACAGGTATTTAGCAAACACCCACTTGACTTTGGGACCATTAAGGGAGTGCAACACCATATCCCTACAGGCAACCATCCTCCCATTAAAGAGCGGTACAGGCCTATACCTCCAGCACACTACCAGAAAGCTAAGGAAATGTTGCGTGACATGAAGGAAGCAGGGGTGATAAGGGATAGTTGTAGTCCCTGGGCAGCACCTCTAGTCCTAGTTAGGAAAAAGGATGGAAGCATGAGAATGTGTGTAGATTACAGACAAGTAAATCGCATTACACATAAAGATGCATACTCTTTACCACGCATTGAGGAATCCTTAGCTGCCTTAAAAACTGCTAACTACTTTTCCACCCTTGACCTCACTAGTGGGTACTGGCAAGTAGCTGTGGCTGAGGAGGATCAGGAGAAGACGGCTTTCACCACCCCGATGGGACTCTGTGAGTTTGACAGGATGCCGTTTGGACTCAGCAGTGCCCCGGGAACGTTCCAGAGAGTGATGGAGAGTTGCCTGGGACATCTCAACTTTGAAACCGTGTTGCTGTACCTGGATGACGTAATTGTGTACTCCAAGACGTATGAGGATCATCTGAAGCACCTGGCAGAGGTATTTGAGTCACTGTCCAAGTATGGGATGAAACTGAAGCCTTCAAAGTGCCATCTGCTCAAACAAAAGGTACAGTACTTGGGACATATTGTCAGCTCAGAAGGAGTAGCGCCAGACCCCGAGAAGGTCACTGCCATCCAGAAATGGCCGGAGCCGAAGAATCTCAAGTAGGTGCGCCAGTTCCTGGGACTGACAGGTTACTACCGGAGGTTTGTAAAGGACTACACCAAGAAAGCAGCGCCTCTGCAGGACCTTCTGGTAGGACAGCCCCTCAAGAGCAGAAATCCTCCATTCCACTGGGGTAAAGAACAAGCTGAGGCATTCAAGGAGATGAAGGAGATCCTGACAGGCGATGAGATCTTAGCCTATCCTGACTACAGCCAGCCGTTCCTGCTGTACACTGATGCCAGTAATGAAGGATTGGGAGCTGTCCTCAGTCAGAAGCAAAATGGCCTGGAGAAAGTCATTGCATATGCAAGCAGGAAGCTCCGGCCGACCGAGAGAAACCCAGAGAACTATAGCAGCTTCAAGTTGGAGTTCCTGGCGCTGGTCTGGGCCATTACAGAAAGATTCAAGCATTACCTAGCCTCCAGCAAGGTCACTGCTTACACTGATAATAACCCCTTGACACATCTTGAAACAGCTAAGCTGGGAGCCATGGAGCAACGTTGGATGGCTCGGCTGTCGAACTATCAATTTACAATCAAGTTAATGTGTATGCAAAATGTAAATGCATATTAACACATGACCATTACATGGTCATGTGTTAATATGCATTTACATTTTGCATACACATTAACTTACTTTTTCAGTTCAGATCTAGTTTTCTATGTAGTTCATAGTGCATTCCGTGCATATAAGGGTGTGACCGCCCTGTTTTCTGAGTTGAGAAAATCCATCCTGTCTGGCCAGAGCTTCAACTGGTGGGTTCAGTCCCTCTGCCCTTGTTCACATTTAAGTCACTTGACAAGTGGAAAGGTTTTCAATATTAGAGTAGGACTGTCCCACAGAGGGTTGCCTTGACGTGGCGGGATGGCTTGTACATTATTTTGATCAAAATTATGTTTACTAAATACCCTTATGATTATTACTACCTTCATGCATTTTTGCAAAAAGATTTTTTATTTCATTTTTGGATATTTGTTTTTTTGTGCCTGTTTTTCAATTTACAATCAAGTACAGGGCGGGCCGTAAGAATGCCAACGCTGATGCCTTGTCCAGAATGCCGCATGAGTCTGACACGGAAGAGGAATTGGATGATCTACAGTCATGGCCAAAAGTTTTGAGAATGACACAAATATTAATTTTTACAAAGTCTACTGCTTCACTTTTTCTAATGGCAATTTGCATATACTCAGAATGTTATAAAGAGTGATCAGCTTCACATCAATTACTTGCAAAGTCAATATTTAGCTAGAAAATGAACTTTATCCCCCAAAACACATTTCAACATCATTGCAGCCCTGCCTTAAAAGGACCAGCTAACCTCTTTTCAGTGATTGCTCCATTAACACAGGTGTGAGTGTTGATGAGGACATGGTTGGAGATCAATTTGTCATGATTAAGTAAGAATGACACCACTGGACACTTTAAAAGGAGGCTGATGCTTGGCATCATTGTTTCTCTTCTGTTAACCATGGTTATCTCTAAAGAAACATGTGCAGTCATCATTGCAATGCACAAAAATGGCCTAACAGGGAAGAGTATCGCAGCTAGAAAGATTGCACCTCAGTCAACAATCTATCGCATCATCAAGAACTTCAAGGAGAGAGGTTCCATTGTTGCCAAAAAGGCTTCAGGGCGCCCAAGAAAGACCAGCAAGCGCCAGGACCATCTCTTAAAAGTGGTTCAGCTGCGGGATCGGGCTACCAGCAGTGCAGAGCTTGCTCAGGAATGGCAGCAGGCAGGTGTGAGTGCATCTGCACGCACTGTGAGGTGGAGACTCTTGGAGCAAGGCCTGGTCTCATGGAGGGCAGCAAAGAAGCCACTTCTCTCCAGAAAAAACATCATGGACAGACTGATATTCTGCAAAAGGTACAGGCAGTGGACTGCTGAGGACTAGGGTAAAGTTATTTTCTTTGATGAATCCCCTTTTCGATTGTTTGGGATGTGTAGCCCTGGTGTGAAGGCACACGCAGTACCCTGGAGGATGTGTGGAGAGATAGCAGTTTAATGCTCTATAAACATTCACTCCAACACACACTTAGACACACCCTTAGGGTATTTAGTCACTCGTCAGGGAGTGGTCAGTCAGTCATTCAGTCAGTCTAGCCTGGACCTGGAGGGAGGAAGAGCAGAGTCTAGCTTGGGTGGCTCAGGACTGAGTCATCTCACCTGTGTGCAGTTCAGTAAGTGGAGGCCAGTAAAGGCGAGCCAGATCACCTCAGCCTGGTCAGAGCTGTGCCCCACTAGAAGACGGACTGAGACATCTATTGAGAAGGAAGAGTTAGTTGCAGATACTTCAGTCTCCTGTCCCAAGGACAGTGAAGGTTCAGAGACGTGCTCCTGCCTAGTGGAATACTGAGATTCTGGCAACAAGCTCTGGAAAGAAGCAAGAAGGGACTGATCTATATGACTTTAGGAAGTGTGGAGTGCTTATGCTACAAGCGCGGACAAGGCGAAGGGCACAGTGGAAGGAATTCAGAAGTGCTTTAGGATTGGAGAAGTCCTGCACATTGTCACCGGTCACTGGGGACCGAAGTGTCACTATAGCTTCACGCATAGTGGTAGAAAAACCAGAGGCTTACTGGACCTTAGGTAACAGAAAGCAGCCCTTGGAGTGTCGGTACGTAACTGGGGTCAGGGGGAGTGAGAACCTTGAGTCTCTGCAGGACAAGAGTAGGAACTCAGCTCTCTCATAGGAAGGCTCCAACCACAAAACTGACCGGGCAGTACAGCTTTGAAATAGCTGGAGTTTTTGGAGTGAACTACGCTTTATGCTGGTTGGACTCATCACCATTGTGAAAGTAAAGGAGGCCCCTAACTTGTTCAGCTGCTACCTCAAAGCACATTCTCCATTGGATCAGCCTCCCTGGACCTGCCTTACCATCTGACAAGTAAAAGGTATGGAAAGACGCTGACGGTGTGAGACTGAGTTATTTAATTATATCCCTGCACAACCCCCACCATAACTATCGACCTGAGGGACCAGTCCCACCTGTAGGGGACCCGACATCTAGCTGCCTCACCATCCCCTCAGAGATCTACAGCAGCGCTGGTACCAAATTACCAGAGACTACAGGTGGCGTCACGAACTGTATATAAATCTATCCCCTGTAAATATACCCCCCAACATACGCCTGACCGCCAGGGCCACAGACCGAGCCAGCGCTACCTGTGACAACCCCATAGACTTCCATGGGCTCGGCTCTGGGTACCCCATTGCCCTGGTAACCCACAATTGTGGTGGCGGGTCGATACAACTTTGGCGTCACGAACAGGATGCGAAACTCGCAAAATTGCGAGCCCTGTGTGCCTGTGGAGGTGTTTTTGTGGAAAAGGACTGTTTGCTATTTTTGGCGCTAAAATCCGCCATTTTGCCGCCAAATTCGCGCCCTCAGGCGCTGGAGAAGAAGGTGGGCGTGGATTCGTGGGCGTGTGCCCCCCCTGTGGCGCGAAGAGAATGCCTGCCCTCTCAAAGTGCTATTACAACATGCGATCCTGCCCTACAGCAAAGGAGGTCCGCCTCCTCTTCACCTTCCCTGCGAAGAGGAGGAGACGCAAACCCCGCCTCCACGGAAGAGATCAGACGGCTCTGGTTGAAGATGAAAAAACGCTCTGGAACATCATGGAAGCAGGACGTGTGCAGCCGAGCAGGGAAACGGAGGAAGGCAGGCCCCGCTCCCCAGCCAAGCTGCCACTAGAACCGGAACCATCCGTGGTCCTGCACCTGCAGCAAGCATTGCTGGAGATTAAGGAAGAAAATGCAAGACTGAAAAAGATGATTTTGCCACAACCTGGCATGGAGGAGATCGAGAGACGCCGGCGTACCCTGATGCAGCGGCGGCTGTGGAACGCGGTGTTCTCTCCCCTCGACGTCCCCTCACGACTGGAACTTCCAAAACTTCTGCTGCCCAAGGCTAAGGAGCAACCGGAGGCTACCCCCAAAAGGACCGACCCTGAACCTACCGAGGAAGCGGTGGAAGCGAGGGAGGTTGAGGAGGTACCGCCAGTTCCGGAACGCCCGACCGGCCAGGAGGCCGCAGCAGAGGATCGATCCCCGATAGGGACACCGGAGGGGTCCTGTCCGTCATTACCAGACGTTGACTGGGATGAGATGGCGCGCCTGGATGACGTCGCCTACACCGCCCAGTGGGAACGTGAGTGGCAGCGTCGCGAAGAGAAACAGCAACGCCGGCAGGAGGAAGAACAGGAGGCTCAGCGCAACCGACAGCGGCAGCATGCAGAGCTGATCGCGGATAAGGAAAGTGTCCGTCGAGAAAAAGGTACTCTGAGGGAACCGCGGCGGCAGGGGTGTGTGACAGAGTTCCAGCTCCGGAAGGGCTGGGGCTTCATCAGAGAACCGGGCCTCTACCCAGGGGTCTTTGTCAGCAGACGCGACGTAGAATCCCACCTGCCCATCGGCCATCCCGGGAGGGACCTAGTTAATGGAGACATTGTCACCTATACGCGGCACTGGGGTATGAAGGGATGGTATGCCCTTAATGTCACAATCATCCGTGACCCCGTCCCTGACGCAGGTAACGTCACCATTACCAGCGCATCCCAGTCACAATCTACAGCGGCATCAGACCGTGTCCCGGCGACGCCCCTGCGGGCTCCTCGCAAATGGAAGCACAACCTGTATACTCTTCACTACCTTATCCTCCTACCACATCGCAATCAGCAGTTTACACGACGCGCACGGCGACTATTTCTGCATCACGAGAGCAAGTGGCCATTACAGTAACGCAAACAGCGTCTCATAAAGCGAAAGCACCCGTTGCGCCCCTAGAGGTTCGTACAAGAACTGTAGCGACCCAAACTCTGATAGCAGGTCACGACTTGTTAGTCATGGGATCTAGGGATCATCGCATTGTTCCAGCCCCCGGGGTGGAAAATGTCATTGAAGTCAAGAAAATGTGAAGAACGGTAGGACCCAGACAGGGTTTACCGCAACTAAGAAAATTGTAAAAAGTTTTAACAAAGGGAATAGTTGCTAATTTGCACTTTATTGCTGTGTATAGAGTTTTACATAGTTCCATTTATATATTGAGTAGAATACCCGGCTGGGTAAGCAGATAAAGAGTTTTTGCACTTTATTGTGATGTGATATAAATATGTGTCTTTTTCTTATTATGGACTCTGAGGCTGAGGACTGAGCCAGCCCAAAAACTGTATCCTGTAAATAGTTGCGCTTCGGTGCATAATATTGGTTTTACATGAAACCACCTCAACTACCTCTGAACATAAAACCCGTATGGTGAGGCACTGAGTGAGGTCTGCATTCAGATGTCCTGCAGCCCACCCAGGACCCACGTTGAAGGTTTGGTGCGGGTCCTTCACAAGAATATTGTCGTCTATGTATATGAAAATGTCTATTTAATATTTTGTATTTTTCTATATTTAATGTTTTGATTGCAACGTTCAAGAAATCCTTACCTCCCGGATGGGAAGAGTTAATGTTAATGTTTAATGCAAAAACAAAATTGTCTTCTTGTATTTCACAGCCCGGGAATGCTGTCTTTTGCCATGGGGGAATGTGTAGCCCTGGTGTGAAGGCACACGCAGTACCCTGGAGGATGTGTGGAGAGATAGCAGTTTAATGCTCTATAAACATTCACTCCAACACACACTTAGATACACCCTTAGGGTATTTAGTCACTCGTCAGGGAGTGGTCAGTCAGTCATTCAGTCAGTCTAGCCTGGACCTGGAGGGAGGAAGAGCAGAGTCTAGCTTGGGTGGCTCAGGACTGAGTCATCTCACCTGTGTGCAGTTCAGTAAGTGGAGGCCAGTAAAGGCGAGCCAGATCACCTCAGCCTGGTCAGAGCTGTGCCCCACTAGAAGACGGACTGAGACATTATTGAGAAGGAAGAGTTAGTGGCAGATACTTCAGTCTCCTGTCCCAAGGACAGTGAAGGTTCAGAGACGTGCTCCTGCCTAGTGGAATACTGAGATTCTGGCAACAAGCTCTGGAAAGAAGCAAGAAGGGACTGATCTATATGACTTTAGGAAGTGTGGAGTGCTTATGCTACAAGCGCGGACAAGGCGAAGGGCACAGTGGAAGGAATTCAGAAGTGCTTTAGGATTGGAGAAGTCCTGCACATTGTCACCGGTCACTGGGGACCGAAGTGTCACTATAGCTTCACGCATAGTGGTAGAAAAACCAGAGGCTTACTGGACCTTAGGTAACAGAAAGCAGCCCTTGGAGTGTCGGTACGTAACTGGGGTCAGGGGGAGTGAGAACCTTGAGTCTCTGCAGGACAAGAGTAGGAACTCAGCTCTCTCATAGGAAGGCTCCAACCACAAAACTGACCGGGCAGTACAGCTTTGAAATAGCTGGAGTTTTTGGAGTGAACTACGCTTTATGCTGGTTGGACTCATCACCATTGTGAAAGTAAAGGAGGCCCCTAACTTGTTCAGCTGCTACCTCAAAGCACATTCTCCATTGGATCAGCCTCCCTGGGACCTGCCTTACCATCTGACAAGTAAAAGGTATGGAAAGACGCTGACGGTGTGAGACTGAGTTATTTAATTATATCCCTGCACAACCCCCACCATAACTATCGACCTGAGGGACCAGTCCCACCTGTAGGGGACCCGACATCTAGCTGCCTCACCATCCCCTCAGAGATCTACAGCAGCGCTGGTACCAAATTACCAGAGACTACAGGTGGCGTCACGAGCTGTATATAAATCTATCCCCTGTAAATATACCCCCCAACATACGCCTGACCGCCAGGGCCACAGACCGAGCCAGCGCTACCTGTGACAACCCCATAGACTTCCATGGGCTCGGCTCTGGGTACCCCATTGCCCTGGTAACCCACAATTGTGGTGGCGGGTCGATACAGGGACATCAGGAAAACGCCTCATTCGGAGAAGACAAGGTGAGCGCTACCACCAGTCTTGTCTCATGCCAACTGTTAAGCATCCTATAACCATTCATGTGTGGGGTTGCTTCTCAGCCAAGGGAATCAGCTCTCTCACAGTCTTGCCTAAAAACACAGCCATGAATAAAGAATGGTACCAGAATGTCCTCCAAGAGCATCTTCTCCCAACCCTCCAAGAGCAGTTTGGCAATCAACAATGCCTTTTCCAGCATGATGGAGCACATTGCCATAAAGCAAATGTGATAACTAAATGGCTCAGGGAACAAAACATAGAGATTTTGGGTCCATGGCCTGGAAACTCCCCAGATCTTAATCCCATTGAGAAGTTGTGGTCAATCATCAAGAGACGGGTGGACAAACAAAAACTTAAAAATTCGGACAAAATGAAAGCATTGATTGTGCAAGAATGGACTGCTATCAGTCAGGATTTGGTCCAGAAGTTGATTGAGAGCATGCCAGGGAGAATTGCAGAGGTCCTGAAGAAGAAGGGTCAACACTGCAAATATTGACTTGCTGCATTAACTCATTCTAACTGTCAATATAAGCTTTTGTTACTCATATGTTTGCAATTATTATATTTCTGTCTGTGATAAAAACATCTGTCAAACACACATACAAACCAGAGGGCAGCAGATCATGTGAAAATATAATATTTGTATCATTCTCAAAACTTTTGGCCATGACTGTAGAAGAGATTGAGCCACGTGCATTCCACAGAAATGGGATGATCCACAAACAACGAGCCTACAGGAGGCAACGTGGTAAGACGTTAAACCCTTTACCTCACCACAGCTGGAAGGAGACCCAGAACAGTGACCCGGTTGTCAGCCGCATCAAGGAGCTGATAACTCAGGAAGGTTCCTCCTTGGAGAAGGATGCGTCTCAACAAGCAAAGCAGCTGTGGAATGAGAGAAGCCGGCTGTTTATCTACCGAGAGAAGCTGTGCCGAAGGTACGTCAACCCCAGAACCCATGAGATGGTATGGCAGATAGTAGTTCCAAGAACGGACATCCAGATGGTGTTGGAAGCTTACCACGATCGAGCGGGGCACTTTGGCTGGAAGAAGCTGGAAACCCTACTGAAGTGTCGTTTCTACTGGGTGGGAATGCGAAGTTCCATCGAGAAATGGTGTAAAAACTGTGCGTCCTGTAGCCTCCGAAGAAAAGACTACAGTAGCCAGAAAGCACCCCTGCAGCCCATCAAGACGACCCGTCCCTTGGAGATCGTGGCCTTGGAGCATGTAAAGTTGTCACCCAGCCGGTCAGGATACTCGTATGCCCTGACGATGGTGGATCACTACTCTAGGTTCCTGGTGGTCGCTCCTGTCAAAGATCTGACAGCTGAAACAGCAGCAAAGACGTTTCAGGCGTATTTCTGCAGACCCCATGGATATCCAGAGCAAGTGTTAACTGATCAGGGTCCTGCCTTTGAAGCCGAGTTGTTTAAGGAATTCTGTCATTTGTATGGATGCAAGAAGATAAGAACCACACCGTACCACCCCCAAACAAATGGTCTCTGTGAAAAGATGAATCACATAGTCATTGATCTCCTGAAGACGGTACCACTTGAGGAGAGGAATCGGTGGCCAGACCTACTACCTGCCCTGGTAGATCTGTACAATCACATACCGGTGAGTTCCACCAACTGCACTCCAGCCTACCTTATGCGAGCAAGACCAGGAAAACTGCCCATGGATTTGGAACTTGGTGTTGTAGAACCTGAAGCTGATGTTACTACTGAAGATTGGGACACGACCCGACAGGAACAGTACAGGAGAGTACAAGCCTGCGTGGAAGATAGTCTCAATAAAGTAAGGGACAAGCAAGAGGAGAACTACAACAAAAGTGCTCCAGCTAAACCTTTTGCACCTGGAGAGATTGTGCTAAAAAGGAAAAGAAGAATGCACAAACTAGACGATCAGTGGGAAAAAGAGCCATGTGTCGTGCAAAGTTCCAAGTTTGACAACAGGAAAACCTGTACCATTAGCAAAGATGGAGGAAAGACGACCACCACGGTATCCAGAGACCACCTAAAACTGTGTCCAGACATGTTAAAACTTCACGAGAAAGAACTTGTTATGGAAAAAGAGAAACCAGGTGAAGTCATACACACGGACCTAGGAGATTTTCCTGCAGATTGGCCTTGTATCGGGGACGCTGTGATTATTCCAGTACTTCAATTTTACCAACCACAAGAAGCACCCCAACGTCGAGTTGAATCAGTTGCCGCAGCAGAAGAAATAGTTCGTGAGGAACTTGCTCCTGTATCATCTCCAGAAGTAGAATCTCAAAGAATGGAATCTCAAAACGCAGAACCTTCAGATGTAGGGTCTCAGGAAGAAGAATCCCCTGGCGAAACAGAACCGCATCGCCCAGTCGCTAGTATGCTTGCCAGATCCCTAGAGAGGTGGAGGCAGATTTACAGTTTGCCGGCACGCAGGACAGATAGGCCAGAGGCTACTATACCTGACACCACACCACGTAAGTCAGTACGCATAACGAAAGGAAGGTTACCTGTTAGGTACCAAGAGTAGGCCTAGCAAATTAATCCAGTGAACCAATATCCAAGTGTAAAAATGTAAATAAGATTTGTGTAAATATTTGTATATATGTTACTTGTATTATGAGACGTTTGAAGTGTCCTTACCTCCCGCAAGGGAAGAGTTATAATTATGTTTATTTGTTGATGTTATAAAAATTGTTTTCTTTTTCTGCCCGGGAGTGCTGATATTATCTAGGGGGGGCCCAGCTGTGACTGGAGCCACATGTTACCCTGGAGGATGCACGAAAGGTAAATCCATGATAACCTACAAGCACACGACACTTCACATTTTCCCTGGTTCCACCAGAGGGAGCCCTTGAGACGACAGTAGTGAGATGAAGGCAGTCTAGCTGCGAGTTAGCTAGTCGTTGGTTTTACCTCAGAACGGCAGTTATCTCAGATCAGTTTAGCCGGAGGGCTGAGACAGACAAGCTAGTTACCTCAGACGAGTAAGAGGGAAAGACTAGCCAAAGAAAGACTTATCTGAAAGCCTGAGGACTTCAGGAACTACTCAGCTTACATTGTGGAGTCCAGTAGCAGTGGAATGGATTGCCACTTAGTCTGGTCAAAGTTGAGTCCACTGAGAGTGCTTCAGTGAGCATTTCAGTAAGTAAGCGTGCCGACGCTTGGAGAGCGGTGAAGAGAAGAAAGCTGACACCTACTGCTGCTAGTTTGTGCTTATGATAGTGGTGAGAGTAGGACGAAAGGCAGGTGGAAAAAAGAGGAAAAGAGAGTGACCGAGGTCAACCAGCATTGATAGCTTACCTCCACTCTGCACCACCGGACACCGGGTCCGCGCTTACCAGCATCTGCACGACTGGTAGGAGACACCGGAGACCCTGGACTTCAAGTCGCAGGGGGCCCAGCAGTGCTGATACGTAACCGAGGTTAGGAAGACGGGGGTCTGGCAGGTACCGCCACAGAGACACTGTTCTGTCCACAAGAAGACCTCACCACAAGGTCAGCCGGGCATAGCTGAAAACACGGAGTTAAGCTTTGTTTTATGCAAGTCAGAAACTCACACACATTAAAGACGTAAGGAGGCCCTACACCTACTCAGTGGATTACTGGACGTGCATCCTCCACCCTGACGGCTTCCCGGGACGTGCCTGCAAATATCACCAGTAAAGGTACAGAAAGAGACTTGCTTGTGTGTGTCTGCATTATTGCTCCTGCACCCCTACACCGCCATATAGTCTGAGGAATCAGTCTCGCCTGTGGGAGACTTAACACCTTGCTGCCCCAAACCCTAAGAGGACCTACCCTGCAGCGCTGGTCACCCTGACCAGGAACCACAGGTGGCATCATGAACATTCTATCATCCCCTGTAAATATCCCCCTTTAGTGAGCGCCCAGGGCAACGGACCGAGCTGCGCTACCCGTGACATCCCCCAGTGAAGTGAAGGGGCTCGGTGCCGAGTACCCCAAAGCCCTGGTACGTGCGACTCACTTACAGTCTCATGACCGCCCGCTAATGGCGTCGGCGAATTTTCACAGCGTGCAGTGTAGTGAGGATTCAAAAGTCTGTAGCCATATAGAGTGAAGACTTATACCCTAAAGCCAGACAACACATGTAAGTCATTTACGACCTATGACATATAGGTACGTCATAGGTCGCCTCCCTCTTTTTGATGTGAGCTCTGGCACTGAACCCGCGTCTTTTCAGGCACATGACAGCTGATCTGATCAGCATTTAAGATGAGCGCATCACAAACCCTGTCCATTGGTGCCCTTGTCACATGATCTTGGGGCGCCAATGGGTTGGCATGACAACCAGGGGTCTGCAGGAAACCCCCGTGCTTGTCATTGCTGATCTGCTATGAGCGCCACCTCGTGGTCGGTGTTCATAGCAGATGATGAATTCAGCTACACAAAGCAGGGATGAAGCCCTTCTATGTGTAGCACAAGTGATCAGACGATCGCAGCTTCAAGTCTCCTAAGGCCGGCGTCACACTGGCGAGTGTGATGCGAGTAAGTCGCACAACTTTCTCGCATCAACACCCGGCACGGCCGCCCGCTCTCGGACCCGAGTGTGCGGCTGCATGTATTTCTACTAGCATCACACTCGCCAGTGTGACGCCGGCCTTAGGAGACTATTGAAGCAAATAAAAAGTAGAGAAAAAAAGTTTTTAAAATATATTAAAAAATATAAAAGTTCAAATCACCCCCCTTTCTCCCCATTCAAAATAAAAAATAAAAATAATAAATAAATAATAAAATAATTAAAAAATACCCATATTTGGTATCGCCGCTTTCAGAATTGTCTGATCTATCAAAATATAAAAAGAATTAATCCGATCGGTAAACGTAGCGAGAAAAAAATTTAAATCGCCAGAATTGTTATTTTGGTCATTACGACATTGAAATAAAATGCAATAACGGACGATCAATAGATCATATCTGCACCATAATGGTATCATTAAAAACGTCAGCTCGGCATGCAAAAAATCAGCCCTCACCCGACCTGAGATCACGAAAAATGGAGACGCTACGGGTATCGGAAAATGGCGACATTATTATTTTACAAACATTGGATTTTTTTTCATCACTTAAATAAAAAAGATCCTGTACATGTTTGGTGTCTATGAACTCGTAATGACCTGGAGAATCAGAATGGCAAAAAAGCCAAACAATAAACAAGTGTGGGATCGCAGTTTTTAGGCAATTTCACTGCATTTGGAATTTTTTTCCTGTTTTCTAGAACACGACATGGTAAAACCAATGATGTCGTTCAAAAGTACAACTCGTCCCGCAAAAAAGAAGCCCTTACACGGCCATATTGACGGAAAAATAAAAAAGTTATGGCTCTGGGAAGAAGGGGAGCGAAAAGCAAAAACGTAAAATCCCAAGGTGGTGACAGGGTTAAGCCGTCGTATGACAAATTGCCTGATTCTCGTCCTTTCAGATGATTTTTTTCCCTATTTTACGTCCGCAGGTTAATAATGACAATGTATCTGTACACATCGGGGCTGTACACATGATCCGTATGGGAGCCAGTATTTCTGCGCACCCATAGATTGTATAGGGGGCGATACTCAGAGATAGGCCGGAGTCACACTACCGTATAATACGGACGAGTGCTAGGCGATAAAAAATCGCCTAGCACTCGTCCCAATGTTAATCTATGGGGCAGCTCCCATCAGCCGATTTTTTCCCGCGCGTTTTATACGCGCGAGTGAAATCGCAGTGTGTAGCCCTGGTGTTAGGCACACGCAGTACCCTGGAGAGTGTGTGGCGAGACAGCAGTTTAATGCTAAATACCCATTCACTCAACATACACTAGACACACCCTTAGGGTAGTGTAGTTACTTGTGAGGGAGTGGTCAGGGTGTATGTTTGTTGAGTGATTTTGAGTCAGTTCAGTTCCTGTCTTCGGACGGAGCAGACGTCTGGAGTTTAGCTGGAGGGAGGAAGCAGTCCAGCCTGCTCTATCATCAGTTCAGAACGTGGAGGCTAGTACAGGTGGTCTAATTCACCTTAGCCTAGTCAGAGCTGTACCTCACCTGAATACATTGAAAGAAAGAAGAAGCTTAGTGCAGAAAGACTTCAGTCACCTGTCTCAAGGACAGTGAAAGGTTCAGAGACGTGCTCCTGCCTAGTGATAACTGAGAATCTGTAACTAACTTTGAAGGAAGTGAATGAAGGAAGTGACTACCCGACTTTATGCAAGTGTGAGTGCTTATGCTACCAGCGAGGACAAGGCGAAAGGCACAGTGGAAAGATTATTGGAAAGGTGCTTTTGGATTGAAGAAGTCCTGCACATTGCAACCGGTCACTGGGGACCGAAGGATCACTATTAGCTTCAAGCATAGTGGTAAGAAAACCAGGGATTTACCGGACCTTAGGTCGCGGCAAACAGCCCCATATAGTCAGTACGTAACTGGGGTCAGGGGGAGTGAAGACTTTGAGCCTGATCAGCAATATAGGAATTCAGCTCTCTCGCAGGAAGGCTCCTACCACAAAACTGACTGGGCAGTACAGCTATGGATTAGCTGGAGTTATTGAGGGAACTACGCTTCAGGCTGGTTGTACTCATTGTGTTGAAAGTAAAGGAGGCCCCTAACTTGTCCAGCTGCTGTCTCAAAATACACTCTCCTTGGATCAGCCTCCCTGGGACCTGCCTGAACATCTTACAAGTAAAGGTATGGAAAGACGCTGACCGTGTGAGACTGTGTTATTTATCTGCACCCGACTTCACTAACTTCATAGACTTTGAGGGACCAGTCCCACCTGTAGGGGACCCGACATCTAGCTGCCTCACCATCCCCTCAGAGCTCTACAGCAGCGCTGGTACAAATTACCAGAAGACTACAGGTGGCGTCACGAACTGTATATAAATCTATCCCTGTAAATATATCCCCAACATACGCCAGACCGCCAGGGCCACAGACCGAGCCACAGCTACCTGTGACAAAATCCCCATAGACTTCTACGGGCTCGGCTCTGAGTACCCCATTGCCCTGGTAACCCACAATTGTGGTGGCGGGTCGACACAAAACCTTGGCGTCACGAACAGGATGCGAAACTCGCAAAATTGCGAGCCCTGTGTGCCTATGGAATTGTTTTTGTGAAAAAGGACTGTTTGCACTTTTGGCGCCAAAATCGCCATTTTTGTCGCCATATTCGCGCCCTCAGGCGCTGGAGAAGAAGGTGGGCGTACCTTCGTGGGCGTCTACCCCCCTGTGGCGCGAAGAAAATGCCTGCCCTCTCAAAGTGCTATTACAACATGCGGTCCTGCCCTACAGCAAAGGAGGTCCGCCTCCTCTTCACCTTCCCTGCGAGGAGGAGGAGACGCAAACCCCACCTCCACGGAAGAGACCGGATGTCTCGGCAGGAAGAAGAGAGAATCTTCTGGAACATCATGGAGGCAGGACGTGTGCAGCCGAGCAGGGAAGCGGAGGAAGGCAGGCCCCGTGCCCCAGCCAAGCTGCCACCAGCACCGGAGTTATCCGTGGTCCTGCACCTGCAGCAGGCGTTGCTAGAGATTCAAGAAGAAATGCACGCCTGAAGAAGATGGTCCAGTACCAACCTGGCTTTGAAGAGATCGAGAGACGCCGGCGTACCCTGGAGCAGCGGAGGCTGTGGGACACGGTGATCTCTCCCCTCAACGACCCCCCACGATTCCAGTTACCGAAGATTCTGCTGCCCAAGGCGAAGGAGCAACCGGAGGCTGCCCCGAAAGTACCAATCCTGATCCCACCGGTGAAGCGGTGGAGGCGAAGGAGGTTGAGGAGGTACCGCCAGTTCCGGAACGCCCGCCCGGCCAGGAGGCCGCAGCAGATGATCGGTCCCCGGCAGGGACACCGGAGGGGTCCTGTCCGTCACTACCAGACGTGGACTGGGACGAGATGGCGCGCCTGGATGACGTCGCCTACACCGCCCAGTGGGAATATGAGTGGCAGCGTCGTGAGGAGAAGCAGAAACGCCAGCAGGAGGAAGAGCGGGAAGCTCAGCGGAACCGTCAGCGACAACATGCAGAGCTGATCGCGGACAAAGAGAGTGTCCGGAGAGAGAAAGGTACCCTGAGGGAACCGCGGCGGCAGGGGTGTGTGACTGAGTTCCAGCTCCGGAAGGGCTGGGGCTTCATCCGTGAACCGGGCCTCTACCCAGGGGTCTTTGTCAGCAGGCGTGACGTAGAATCCCACCTGCCGCAAGGCCATCCCGGGAGGGACTTAGTAAATGGAGACCTTGTCACGTACACACGGCATTGGGGAATGAAGGGATGGTATGCCCTTAACGTCACCATCGTCCGTGACCCCGTCCCAGACGCAGGTAACGTCACCACTACCGCAGCGTCCCCGTCTCCAGCTCAAGCAGTATCCGGCCGTGCCCCAGCATCGCCCCCTGCAAGTTCATCGCAAATTCAAGCCACCTCTACATCGCAATATGCGACCCAGTCTCAATCGCAATCCATGACACGGTCCATATCGTTGACTGTGATTGAAACGCAATCGGTGTCACGTGAGGAGAATGTACCCGTTGCGCCCCTAGAGGTTCGCACGAGAACTGTGGCGACCCAGACCCTAATCGCAGCGCATGATTTGTTAGTCCTGGGATCTAGGGCCCATTGCATTGTTCCAGCCCCGGGGTGGAAAGTGTATTAGAAGTAAATGAATAAATAGTAAAGAAGAATCGGTGAGATCCCTATAGGGTCTACCATAAGTAATATTGTAGAAAGTTTGAGAATGTTTTACAAAATTTTGCATAAGTTGAAGAGTATAACGTATATAATGCATATATATATTTCTAACCGTAGAATGCCCGGCTGGGTAACCAGAAAAAGTTTTGCACTTTAGTATTATAATAATGTGAGATTATATCTGTGTCTTTGGTTTTACAATGGACTTTGAGGTTGAGGACTGTGCCAACCCAGAACTTATTTGTACATAGTTGCGCTTCGGTGCCTTATCTTGGTTTTACATAAACCAGCACAACTACCTCTGAATACAAAAACCGTGTGGTGTGGCACTGAGTGAGGTCTGCATTCGGATGTCCTGCAGCTCACCCAGGACCTACGTTGAAGGTTTGGTGCGGGTCCTTCACAAGAATACTGTATATTTATTGAATGCTATTTAATATTTGTATTTTTCTATAATGTTTGCAACGTTCAAGATATCCTCACCTCCCGGATGGGACGAATTAATGTTCATTGTTGATGTTTAAATGCATAAACAAAATGTCTCTTTTGTATTTTACAGCCCGGGAGTGCTGTCTTTTACCATGGGGAATGTGTAGCCCTGGTGTTAGGCACACGCAGTACCCTGGAGAGTGTGTGGCGAGACAGCAGTTTAATGCTAAATACCCATTCACTCAACATACACTAGACACACCCTTAGGGTAGTGTAGTTACTTGTGAGGGAGTGGTCAGGGTGTATGTTTGTTGAGTGATTTTGAGTCAGTTCAGTTCCTGTCTTCGGACGGAGCAGACGTCTGGAGTTTAGCTGGAGGGAGGAAGCAGTCCAGCCTGCTCTATCATCAGTTCAGAACGTGGAGGCTAGTACAGGTGGTCTAATTCACCTTAGCCTAGTCAGAGCTGTACCTCACCTGAATACATTGAAAGAAAGAAGAAGCTTAGTGCAGAAAGACTTCAGTCACCTGTCTCAAGGACAGTGAAAGGTTCAGAGACGTGCTCCTGCCTAGTGATAACTGAGAATCTGTAACTAACTTTGAAGGAAGTGAATGAAGGAAGTGACTACCCGACTTTATGCAAGTGTGAGTGCTTATGCTACCAGCGAGGACAAGGCGAAAGGCACAGTGGAAAGATTATTGGAAAGGTGCTTTTGGATTGAAGAAGTCCTGCACATTGCAACCGGTCACTGGGGACCGAAGGATCACTATTAGCTTCAAGCATAGTGGTAAGAAAACCAGGGATTTACCGGACCTTAGGTCGCGGCAAACAGCCCATATAGTCAGTAGTAACTGGGGTCAGGGGGAGTGAAGACTTTGAGCCTGATCAGCAATATAGGAATTCAGCTCTCTCGCAGGAAGGTCCTACCACAAAACTGACTGGGCAGTACAGCTATGGATTAGCTGGAGTTATTGAGGGAACTACGCTTCAGGCTGGTTGTACTCATTGTGTTGAAAGTAAAGGAGGCCCCTAACTTGTCCAGCTGCTGTCTCAAAATACACTCTCCTTGGATCAGCCTCCCTGGGACCTGCCTGAACATCTTACAAGTAAAGGTATGGAAAGACGCTGACCGTGTGAGACTGTGTTATTTATCTGCACCCGACTTCACTAACTTCATAGACTTTGAGGGACCAGTCCCACCTGTAGGGGACCCGACATCTAGCTGCCTCACCATCCCCTCAGAGCTCTACAGCAGCGCTGGTACAAATTACCAGAGACTACAGGTGGCGTCACGAACTGTATATAAATCTATCCCCTGTAAATATTCCCCAACATACGCCAGACCGCCAGGGCCACAGACCGAGCCACAGCTACCTGTGACAAAATCCCCATAGACTTCTACGGGCTCGGCTCTGAGTACCCCATTGCCCTGGTAACCCACAATTGTGGTGGCGGGTCGACACAGCAGCATGCTGCGATTGTACGCGTATCTCGGCTCAGAATCGCCAATGCAAGTCTATGGGTGCGATAAAAAACCGGACATCACACGGACCATCAGTGTGACTTGCGTGAAATACGCACATATTTTCCTCATTACAGCCCATTGAGCCATTAAATTCAAAGGGGAAAAGCAGTGAGAAATGAAAAGCCATACGGACGCCACACGGATCCTGACATGCGAGGAAATCGCATCCTCGCATGTAAAACGGATAACATACGGATCAACATACGGAGAACAGTTGTGCGATTATCGCATTACAAAATCGGACCGTTTTTTTAATCGTTCTGTGTGACTCCAGCCATACGGGCATGGTTGGATTAGATGCCGCCATTTTATTCACGTCCCGGCATCTGAACAGTCCTATTGAATTACACAGGTCAGTGTGATGTCTGATCTCTGGCCGGTTATCCCTGAAATATACACTTATAGCATAGGATCAGTCACTGCCTGTATGTGTGCTACTTGTCTTGCTCTAATATCGCAGTGGATTCGGTGCAATGTTTCAGTCACTTCCTGGCTGTGATAACTGTGCGCGATTCTCTACTTTGTCCACTAGATGTCGCTGTGGTCAGTCAGAGGGAAGGCCGTGTATGTTTCCTCCCCACGGATAGCGCTATGGTACATTCCAAAGATGGCGGCGCCCATGTGTAGCGCAGTGAGTCGGCTGCAGGTAACAGGGACATTGGGGTCACAGGGGGGGCGCTGCTGTAGTAACAGGGGAGTGGATGGTATTCTGATGCTTTGCTTCCTGTGGATGGATTTTAGATTATGGTTGCTTTTATTAAATGCACCACATTTGTTTGTTTTTTTTTCCCCTCATGCACGTTTTCCTGTTGGGACCATTTTTGGAAGATTTTTCTCATTTTTCTAGATGTCTATATTCAGGTAGTGCATATAAAAACAAGCAGATTTGCTATTCACTTCTTATTAAAATTTGCAGCCGTTCTTCAGATAGTAACAGTTTTATTTACAGGTCGTTGCCTAGGAAACCGGCCACCACTGCTGTCCTATCTTGTAAGCGCTGCGCTGAAACTGGCCGGGATGAGGAGGTGACAGCGCCCCCTCCAGCACGCCTGGCCGGCTTCAGTACAGTGCTTACAAGCTGAATAGTAGAAGAGCACTTGTCGGCTCTGTGTGCATCTCTAGCGGTGGCGGTCGGTCTCCAAGGCAACGAGGCTGAAAAGAAAAGTGTTAATATCTCAAAAATGGCTGAAAATTTTAATATGCGGTAAATTGCAAAAGTGCTTGTGTTTCGAGCACTGGGTGACGATCTCCATTGCTGAGGGTGGGAGGAATCCAGTGACCTCTTAGTGGAATGTCATGTACATGATTGCGGGAAGCACCGCTCCGGCGACTGTTTTTATTTCTCAGCTCCACTCCACCGCTAGTGGAGCATTAAAGACCTATCCACTACTTTAGCACTGATGACCCATCCTTAGGATAGGTCATCAATGTCTGATCAGTCACGGTCCGACACCCGGCTGCCCCGCCGATCAGCTGTCATCGGTGTTGGCGATCAGAAATACTCACTCATGTGCACGGATCCATATCAATCCATTTTTTACAGGATGCAGAAAACTATTTTTTGTGCTTTTTCATCCTTTTTTTAAAAAAAAAAAGATGAAAAATAGAAGACAGAGCTGTCAAACATTAGAAAAACGTGGTGTGAACCAGGCCTAAGCGTCTGCGCTCCACCCATGTTAGCCAGTCATGAGGTTGTGACTGTCCGCCACCCGCAGGGAGGCACACATCACATTCTCAGATCAGATTATTACACAACAAGGCCCAATCTTACTTTTTCTCTTTTTTTTTTTGTAGGTTTTGGTCAGAGGACTAGAAATTTTTTCCCCCCGACATTGTCAGATTCGTTGTATTCAGACGAGCTCGGTTTGTCTAAAGGTAAGCACAATATGTTATGGCTCTTATCGATGTACCTTACATTTTTATCAGACGGGCTTTGACCTGGTTTTGACTTTTTTTTAATGGCAATCACCTAATAGAACGATGGTAAGTCTGAGACTGAACATAAGAAACGGGAGAGAAAATTGCGGCACTCGCCACCAATGTATCATTTCCACTGATGTATGTATACAATAGACCTTCATGTGTGAAGCACCTGCTGTGTGTCTGACACTCTAGATGAAGCACAGCTCACAGGCTAAACGGCTCTGCCGCAAAAGTCTTATCTGTAGCCGGTGACCATGTGAATGCAAGAAAGTATGGAAAATGATACATTGGTGGGGAGTGCCGCAGTTTTCTCTTCTTTTATGTGCATTGCTTGGACTATTCTATAATTGCGGCGCACCACTGAGGACGTACTGGAGCGCTGAGTGACCGATCCACTGTGGGTATATGTGGAGGAGAGGAGTGCCGGTGTTTTGGATTGATGTTTTCTTTACAACTTGTGATATTTGCCCTTGACTACATGACGCAAGATAGTGTAGGTTGTGTGGTTACCGGGAGGCTCTATAAATGAGCGACACAGAGATGGCAGTGAGTATTTCTACGGCAGACATCATCAGTATAAGGTCTGGGTCACACTTGCAAATGTGATGTGAGAAACTCGCATCAATACCCGGATCGTGTGACTGTATATATTTCTATACAGCCACACTCTCTGGTCCGAGTGCCGGCGGCAGTGCTGGGTATTGATGTGAGAGACTCGCAAGTGTGACCCCGACTTAACACACCGACACTGCTGCAGCGACCGAGATCACAGATAACTCCTACCTCGGCCATCTCACCCACAAATGCTATACTCAATGGTCCCCTGGTGGAGCAAAAAGAAAAGTAACCAAAAGTTGACCTCACAAATTCTGAATTTCTCCCTTTTCCATCCTCCTATTAAAAGTTTTTTAATACATAATTTATAAATTTGTCATTGAAAAGTGCATCTCTTAGACACCTGGATGGATGGAAATAATTATGACTCTTGCAGGCCATTAGTAAAAAAAAAAATCATTGCTGCGTCCTTAAAGGAGTGTTCTCAAGCTTGAAAGTTACCTCCAATCCATGGGACTGGGGGGGCAGCTTCCGATTGTTGGAGCCCCATGTGAATAGAGAAGTGGTCGATTATTCGCATTGTCGCCCCATTCATTCGTATGGGAGTAGCGGAGAACAGCCGAGTTCTGCGCTCAGTTAGCTCTGGCAGTTTTATTAAAAGGGAATGGTGCTTCAGTGTGGAAGATCAACCACCACTCCATTCACATGGGGCTTTTTAGAACCCCAGTTTTCAGGGCTTGGTGGGGATCCCAGCAGTCGGGCCCCCAGTAATCGGAAAGTTATTCCCTGTCCCTCAGAGGATTACTTTCTATCTTGAGAATACCCCTTTAAGCGATTATTGGCTCTGTCCCATCATTACCCTTCCAGTGTATACGCCCATTATAGAACAGGATTAACTCACTTGTGACTTCCCCTATGAGACAGATCCGAGAGATCAAATATTTGCGCACATGATCTGCCATGTGTTTGGATAGCCGCCGCACATATTCAACAGTTTCCAGCTGACCTGCACACGTGGGACAGTCGTCACTCTCCGAGTGCGTGGGGCGGTCGTCACTCAACACATTAGGTGGACATTCTGAGTAAGCATGACGAGATCTGTAGGGGATACTATAACAAGGATGTAACATTAGTGTAAAAATATGGGAAAGGGTAGCCACTTTCGTCAGGAAACGAAGCATATCACATGAGTAACCTGACGCTCAAAATTCTTGAAACGTAATTTATTAATGCATTCACTATTAGTCATACAGACGGTTAATTTCTGACGTTTCAGCCGTAGTGGCCTTTATCAAAGAAATTTATCTGTATGGCTTCACTTGTGCAGGGAAGTACTGAAATGTTGGAGGAGGGCACGGGGACTCGCCGCCGTTTGTAGAGCAGGTCGTCAGAAATTAACTGTCTGTATGACTAATAGTGAATTCATTAATAAAATACGTTTCAAGAATTTTGAGCGTCAGTTTACTCATGTGATAAGGATGTACCATCGATATCCACAGTTGATTCGGAAAGTATTCAGACCCCTTAAAATTTTTCACTCTTTCTTTCATTGCAGCCATTTGGTAAATGCAAAAAAGTTCTTTTTTTCTCATTAATGTACACTCTGCACCCCATCTTGACTGAAAAAACTGAAATGTAGAAATTTTTCCAAATTTATTAAAAACAAAATATCACATGGTCTTAAGTACTGTCATGGCCAAAAGTTTTGAGAATGACACAAATATTATATTTTCACATGATCTGCTGCCCTCTGGTTTTTATGTGTGTTTGACAGATGTTTTTATCACAGACAGAAATATAATAATTGCAAACATATGAGTAACAAAGCTTATATTGACAGTTAGAATGAGTTAATGCAGCAAGTCAATATTTGCAGTGTTGACCCTTCTTCTTCAGGACATCTGCAATTCTCCCTGGCATGCTCTCAATCAACTTCTGGACCAAATCCTGACTGATAGCAGTCCATTCTTGCACAATCAATGCTTTCATTTTGTCAGAATTTTTTAGGTTTTTGTTTGTCCACCCGTCTCTTGATGATTGACCACAAGTTCTCAATGGGATTAAGATCTGGGGAGTTTCCAGGCCATGGACCCAAAATCTCTATGTTTTGTTCCCTGAGCCATTTAGTTATCACCTTTGCTTTATGGCAAGGTGCTCCATCATGCTGGAAAAGGCATTGTTGATCGCCAAACTGCTCTTGGAGGGTTGGGAGAAGTTGCTCTTGGAGGACATTCTGGTACCATTCTTTATTCATGGCTGCGTTTTTAGGCAAGACTGTGAGAGAGCCGATTCCCTTGGCTGAGAAGCAACCCTACACATGAATGGTTTCAGGATGCTTAACAGTTGGCATGAGACAAGACTGGTGGTAGCGCTCACCTTGTCTTCTCCGAATGAGGCGTTTTCCTGATGTCCCAAACAATCGAAAAGGGGATTCATCAGAGAAAATAACTTTACCCCAGTCCTCAGCAGTCCACTGCCTGTACCTTTTGCAGAATATCAGTCTGTCCATGATGTTTTTTCTGGAGAGAAGTGGCATCTTTGCTGCCCTCCTTGAGACCAGACCTTGCTCCAAGAGTCTCCGCCTCACAGTGTGTGCAGATGCACTCACACCTACCTGCTGCCATTCCTGAGCAAGCTCTGCACTGCTGGTAGCCCGATCCCGCAGCTGAAACACTTTTAAGAGACGGTCCTGGCGCTTGCTGGTCTTTCTTGGGCGCCCTGGAGCCTTTTTGGCAACAATGGAACCTCTCTCCTTGAAGTTCTTGATGATGCGATAGATTGTTGACTGAGGTGCAATCTTTCTAGCTGCGATACTCTTCCCTGTTAGGCCATTTTTGTGCATTGCAATGATGACTGCACGTGTTTCTTTAGAGATAACCATGGTTAACAGAAGAGAAACAATGATGCCAAGCACCAGCCTCCTTATAAAGTGTCCAGTGGTGTCATTCTTACTTAATCATGACAGATTGATCTCCAGCCATGTCCTCATCAACACCCACACCTGTGTTAATGGAGCAATCACTGAAAAGAGGTTAGCTGGTCCTTTTAAGGCAGGGCTGCAATGATGTTGAAATGTGTTTTGGGGGATAAAGTTCATTTTCTAGCCAAATATTGACTTTGCAAGTAATTGCTGTTAAGCTGATCACTCTTTATAACATTCTGGAGTATATGCAAATTGCCATTAGAAAAAGTGAAGCAGTAGACTTTGTAAAAATTAATATTTGTGTCATTCTCAAAACTTTTGTCCATGACTGTATTCAGACCCTTTGCTCAGACACTCATATTTAGGTCACATGCTGTCCATTTCCTTGTGATCCTCATTGAGATGGTTCTACTCCTTCATTGAAGTTCAGCTGTGTTTAATTAAAGTGATAGGACTTGATTTGTAAAGGCACAACACCTGTCTATATAAGACCTCACAGCTCACAGTGCATGTCAGACCAAATGAGAATCATGAGGTCAAAGGAACTGGCCAAGGAGCTCAGAGACAGAATTGTGGCAAGGCACAGATCTGGCCAAGGTTACAAAAGAATTTCTGCAGTACTCAAGGTTCTTAAGAGCACAGTGGCCTCCATAATCCTTAAATTAAGAAGTATGGGACCACCAGAAGTCTTCCTAGACCTGGCCATCCAGCCAAACTGAGCAATCGTGGAGAAGAGCCTTGATGAGAGAGGTAAAGAAGAGCCCCAAGATCACTGTGGCTAAGCTCCACAGATGCAGTAGGGAGATGGGAGAAAGTTCCACAAAGTCAAATATCATTGTAGCCCTCCACCAGTCAGGCCTTTATGGCAGAGCGGCCCGAAAGAGGCCTCTCCTCAGTGCAAGACATATGAAAGCCTGCATAGAGTTTACTAATAAACACATGAAGGACTCCCAGACTATGAGAAATAAGATTCTCTGGTCTGATGAGATGAAGATAGAACTTTTTGGTGATAATTCTAAGCAGTATGGGTGGAGAAAACCAGGCACTGCTCATCACCAGCCCAATACAATCCCAACAGTGAAACATGGTGGTGGCATCATGCTATGGGGGTGTTTTTCAGCTGCAGGGACAGGAAGACTGGTTACAATTGAAGGAAACATGAATGCGGCCAAGTACTCTCTTCTAGAGTGCTCTGAACCTCAGATTTGCCGAAGGGATTCAAGACAATGACCCTAAGCACACAGCTAAAATAACAAAGGAGAGGCTTCAGAACAACTCTGTGACCATTCTTGACTGGCCGAGCCAGAGCCCTGACCTAAACCCAATTGAGCATGTCTGGAGAGACCTGAAAATGGCTGTCCACCAACGATCACCATCCAACCTGACTGAACTGGATCCAGGTGTGAAAAACTTGTTGCATCATTCCCAAGAAGACTCATGGCTGTACTAGCTCAAAAGGTGCTTCTACTCAATACTGAGCAAAGGGTCTGAATACTTATGACCATGTGATATTTCAGTTTTTCTTTTTTAATAAATTTGTAAAAAATTTCTACATTTCTGTTTTTTTCAGTCAAGATTGGGTGCAGAGTGTACATTAACGAGAAAAAAAAATTAACTTTTTTGCATTTACCAAATGGCTGCAATGAAAAAAAGAGTAAAACATGTAAAGGGGCTGAATACTTTCCGAACCCACTGTACATGCAACTTAATATGTTATTTTGTCTAACACAGACGTGTAATAACTAAAAATGGCACAAACTCTTTAAAGTCGCCTTATTTTTATAAATATATATATTTTTTACTTTTTAGAACCGTGCAGCTCGTGTACGTGTGGGTAAAGGAGACAAACCAGTGACCTATGAAGAAGCACATCCCCCTCATTACATTGCCCATAGGAAAGGCTGGCTTTCTCAACACACAAGTAAGACTTTTATAACTGTTCCGTATACTGTGCATATCCCGGATGACAAGTTTTAAAGGGATTGTCCACCTTTTGCATACAATGTTTTTTTCACTACATATATGCATGTAATTATGGCTAAAAGTAATTATCTTGCTTAAATCTGACATGTTGGATCCTTATCTTCCCCCCCCCATACATATTAGACCTACTGCTGCAATGTAAAGGGTTATGCCACACTAAACAATATCGCTAACGGGATCGCTAAAAATTGTCACTATTTAGCGATCCCGTTAGCGATATTGTTCAGTGCGGCAGCTGCAGCGACGAGCTTCCTGCTGTGATCTCGCTCGTCGCTGGGATCGTTCCGGACCCTATTTCATCGCTGTGGCGCTCCCGCTGGGTAAGTATCTAATCGCTGTGTGGCACCTTTTCTTAGCGATTTAGCGGTACTTTTTGTACCGCTAAAGTCGTTAAGAAGATCGCTAAGGCGATAGCGTCGTTAACTATATCGCTAAATGTGGCCGCATTTAGCGATATAGAAACGATCCCGCTAGCGATCTCATTAGTATGCAACGCTAACGAGATCGCTAGCGGGATAGCTTAGTGTGGCGTACCTTAAGTCTTATTTAGTGGGGGCTTTACTATGTGATAGAGAAGACGTCCATTTTTGAAGTATCAGGATATCTTGATGATCAAAGAATAAACTGCCCATAATTGAGTTTTAGGGACTTTTTATTATTATTCTATCCATTTACAGAATTTTTAGATTTAAATGTAAGCAAACCATAAATCCCCGGACAGTTCAGTGACTTCCATTGTGAAGTTACATTCAGTACAGATTGGAGTGTATGCAACATGTTTCAGACTGTTTTGAGATTTGGAGGAAGATTTTTGGAGTGATCTTCCCCTCAAGGACAGGAAACCTACAGGCTAATAAGTGCGTACCTCTCCTTCGCATCAGTTGGTTTCCTCTCCTTGACGAGGATAACCTCTTAAGGGCCCGTCTCACATAGCGATATCGCTACCGAGATCGCTGCTGAGTCACTAGTTTTGTGACGCAGCAGCGAGCTCACCAGCGATATCGCTGTGTGTGACATTCAGCGACGATCAGCCCCCTGCCGGGTATCGCTGATCGTCGCTGAAATGTCAGGACATTTTTTTGATCGCTGGTTTCCCGCTGACAGGCACGCATCACTGCGTGTGACAGGCGGGAGAGACCAGCGATCCGCTGGTAACCAAGGTACACAGCGGGTTTCCAGGCACGGGGCTGTGCCTAGAAACCCGCTGTGTACCTTGGATACCAGCGCCCTGATGCAGGGAGCTGGTATCCAAGGTACACAGTGGGTTTCCAGGCACCGCGCAGCGCTTGGAAACCCGCTGTGTACCTTGGATACCAGCTCCCTGCATCAGGGCGCTGGTATCCAAGGTACACTGCGGGTAACTAAGCGATGTTACCCGCAGTGTCGCTGTGCTGATCGCTGCCTTGAGCTGCCTGTTTGGCAGCTCAGCAGCGATCATGTAGCGATACACCAGCGATCCTGACAATTGCATATCGTTGTCGGATCGCTGGTGTATCGTTACGTGAGACCCAGCCTTTACAGGTGTACCAGAAGATGGAAGATCTCATCCTTTCCCTGGTCGGCTCAGGCAGTGATCCCTTCCCTGCCTCGGCCGGTGCAGAGTCCCTCGAAGCGCCACAGGGTGTCCATGGGGACTTTCACACGTGTTGGCGCACGCGAGCTGCATCCCAGGACGGTGGTGGCCTGCTCTGGCACAGCCCGTTATGCGCTGGCACACGCTGGCTTGGTGAATTATGGAGGCCGGGAGGCGTGCGCAAGTGACGCAAACTGGGAGGCATGCCTGACTGACGCGCGCCCGGAGGCGTGCTTGATGGAGCGCGTGACGGAATGCGCACAGGTAAGCACAGTGGCCAACTGACCCGAAACTTGCGGGATGTACCCGAAGAGGCCTGGAGGGGCAGGCAGTAGCGCAGCTCCCGCATTCTAGTGCGGTGTGGCCTCTGGGTAAGCGCGTCCATGCTCAGCGTCCCCTCCAGGATAATAGAGACAGACACTGAGCAGCAGCCTGGTGGGAAGCCCCAGGAGCATCAGCAGCAGCAGACATCCCCGTGGCAGCCATGTCGTTGACAGAGAGTTCTGCTAAGAGCAGCAGATCCTGTCTGCGGAGCTCCAGTAATGTGGATGATTCTCCAGCCTCCAGATACGGTCTTTCGGCTGAGGTGTGTCCGTCTCTAAATCCGGTACCATTTGATTGCCTTCACAAGGACAAAGTGTCAAGGGGCAATATTTTGACCACTAGCCCACTTATGCGAGGAGCAGCAGCATTTCTATCGGATGCCTCAGCTGACTGGCAGCAAGATCACCAACCCTTTCCAACGCAGCCCGTAGGGCTTTGTGGTTAAAATGCTGGCCAGGAAATATTCAGGCCAGAGCAAGGTTGTCTGCCATTCCATGTGAAAGAGAATACAGGTGCTTCTCACAAAATTAGAATATCATCCAAAAGTGAATTTATTTCAGTTCTTCAATACAAAAAGTGAAACTCATATATTATATAGAGTCATTACACACAGAGTGATCTATTTCTAGTGTTTATTTCTGTTAATGTTGATGATTATGGCTTACAGCCAATGAAAACCCAAAAGTCATTATCTCAGTAAATTAGAATACTTTATAACACCAGCTTGAGAAATGATTTTAAAATCTGAAATGTTGTCCTACTGAAATGTATGTTCGGTAAATGCACTCAATACTTGGTCGAGGCTCCTTTGGCATCAATTACTGCATCAATGCGGCGTGGCATGGAGGCGATCAGTCTGTGGCAACTGCTGAGGGGTTATGGAAGCCCAGGTTGCTTTGATGGCAGCCTTCAGCTCGTCTGCATTGTTGGGTCTGGTGTCTCTCATCTTCCTCTTGACAATACTCCATAGATTCTCTATGGGGTTAAGGTCAGGCGAGTTTTCTGGCCAATCAAGCTCAGTGATACTGTTGTTTGTAAACCAGGTATTGGTACTTTTGACAGTGTGGACAGGTGCCAAGTCCTGCTAGAGAATGAAATTTCCATCTCCAAAAAGCTTGTCGGCAGGAAAACATGAAGTGCTCTACAATTTCCTGGTAGACGGCTGCACTGACTTTGGTCTTGATTAAAACACAGTGGACCTACACCAGCAGATGACATGGCTCCCCCAAACCATCACTGATTGTGGAAACTTCACACTAGACCTCCAGCAGCTTGGATTGTGGCCTCTCGACTTTCCTCCAGACTCTGGGACCTTGATTTCCAAGGTCTACTGTGAAGTCTTTACAAAAGTAATGTTCCTCCTACTGAAGCCTTAGATTCCCCCTTCATTTGCACCATAAAGTATGATACCAACAAGTGCCCCCCCAACACAATGATACCTCGACAGTACCCTTCACATGCACAGTATGATGACCCTACTGTACACCACCTTCACTGCCCCTGCAAAACTATGGTGATCCCAACACAGTATGATCCCCCAACTGTGGTCCCCACACAGCCCTCCATGCAATATAATAGGTCTACATACAGTAAAATAACTCTACACTTAACCACCCTGTATAATGGCCCCCACTAGCCCTCCACACAATATGATGGACGCCAACATACACACTGTACAATTGTTTGTATGAAGTATAATGTGCCCCACATAGCCCTCCATAAAGTATAATAGGCTCCATAGTCTTCCATATAGTATAATGCACTCCCCATAGTCCTCCATATAGTATAATGCACCACCCATAGTCCTGTATACAGCATATAATAATCTTTATTTTTATATAGCGCTAACATATTCCGCAGCGCTTTACAGTTTTGCACACATTATCGTCACTGTCCCTGAAGGGGCTCACAATCGAGATTCCCTTATCTGTATGTTTTTGGAATGTGGGAGGAAACGGAGTGCCCGGAGAAACCCACGCAAACACGGGGAGAACATACAAACTCCATGCAGATGTTGTCCTTGGTGGGATTCGAACCTAGGACTCCAGCGCTGCAAGGCTGTAGTGCTATCCACTGAGCCACCGTGCTGCCCTGCATAATGCAGCATAATGCACCCGATAATCCTCCATATAGTATTATGCACCCCATAGTCCTCCATATAGTATAATACACCCCCTACAATTCTCCATATAGTTTAATGCACCCCCATAGTCCTCCATAAAGTACAATGCACCCCATAGTCCTCCATATAGTACAATGCACCCCTAGTCTTCCATTTTGTTTAATGCACCCCCTATAGTCCTCTATATAGTTAATGCGCTCCCCATAGTCATCCATATAGTATAATGCACCCCCATGGTCCTCTGTATAGTATAATGCGCACGCCATAAGTCAATCCATATAGTATAATGCACCCCCCATGGTCCTCTGTATAGTATAATGCGCTCCCCATAGTCCTCCGTATAGTATAATGCGCTCCCCATAGTCCTCCGTATAGTATAATGCGCTCCCCATAGTCCCTCCGTATAGTATAATGCGCTCCCCATAGTCCTCCGTATAGTATAATGCGCTCCCCATAGTCCTCCGTATAGTATAATGCGCTCCCCATAGTCATCCTTATCGTATAATGCGCTCCCCATATCATCCTTATCGTATAATTGACGGTACACTACTGCCAGCAATCCACTCAGCAAAATAACCAATGGCCATTCCCTCAGTATTGTTCAGGAGTACTGCCAAGCAATAAGCTGCTGTTGTGCATCCTGCATTTCGTATATTAAACGGCTCGGCTTCTGAGATATTCTCCTAGCTGCTAAGAGCTTCACTCCAGCAATCGAGGCTGCGACACCAAAAATTTTATAAAGCTGCCAGACTTTGGAGCACACAGTTCCCGTTGGTATATATTGCTTTTTTGGGTTGTTGAGCTATGCACACATTAGTCTGAAAAAAATATATTTTTTTATTTAATACTTACCTTTGGTTAATAAAAATTGCCCTATGTTTCAATCTGCAATCATTCATTTTCAAATGAAGTTTACAGCCTGATCCAAGATTTCTCTTGCTGGGAGTGCCTCTTCCAGTAATATAGGCTGGATGTGAGGTCTGTGTGTAACAAAGGAGCTGTTGTTTCCATTGGCTAGTATAGCAGCGCAGTTTCCATCCTCCTCTTATTTCCTTTTCACATGCTTTTCCTCCTTAGCTACAGCCTGTTTTTATCTACCCTCCCCGAGTCTGTAGATACATTATTCCCTGTCCACATTGTGCAAATTTGCTCTCCAACCCTCCCTGCCATGAACCCAGAGAGAAGGAGGAAGGAGAGTTGTCAGGAGCAGGATGATTTGTAACATTATTGTAGAGCTACATACAGGACTTATAGATACTCTGCAGCACTAAATTCACTTAAAGGGATTATCCTGGAATTTTCTTTTTATCCTAGCGGTGAGCTGTAATGGGATTTATCACTTTTTTTTCAGCCATAGACACAGCACAGCGCCACATTGTGGCCATATTGTCACTGCGCATAATATTTGTATGTGGGAAACATTTTTCCCACGCTGACCTGCTTGTTTGCCATTCATAACACATTTTGATTCTAGATGTGTTTTTGGTTTTTACGTGATTGTTGCATTAAAAAAAGAATAATTATGAATACCATATTTATGAAGGCCCTAATTTTGTAACATGCAGGTTTTCCAGTTAAAACAATGTGGTGGTAGGTATAACATGCGATTGTAAAATGGAGTTCACAATATAAAGGGAATCTGTCAGCAGGTTTTTGCTATGTAATCTGAAAGCAGCATAATGTAGGGGCAGAAACCCTGATTCCAGTGATGTCACTTAGGGTGAGTTTCCACGGTCAGGAAACGCTGCGTGTTTGGCGCTGTGCGCTGGCGCAGCGCCAAACACGCAGCGTCCAGATGTTACAGCATAGTGGAGGGGATTTCAAGGAATCCCGTCTCCACTATGCGTAACAATACGCAGGTGGCAAACCTGCGTAAACGGACATGCGGCGCGTCTTTTTAGACCGCAGCATGTCCTCGCGTATTGCGGCGACGGTGCGTCGCCGCAACAGAATTAACACAGGGCTATGTAGCCCTGTGCTCTTTCCGGAGGTGTTCCGGAGGTGTCCTGAACACCTCCGGAAAGATTGCGCGTCATAAAGGGGGCGGGGCTTAGACGGAGCGGAATTTCCGCTCCGTCCAAAGCGCTGTGGTTCCGGACCGTGGAACCACAGCCTTACTCAGCAGCTTGCTCTAATTTCAAAACAATGTATTTTTTTTGGGGGGGTGGGGAACATTATCACTCCACCTGGGACTAGGTGTCACGTGCAAACCAGTCCAGCTAATCAGTGTAGCCCCGCCCCCACCACTGATTGGCAGTTTCACAGTACATTTTTAGCAAGCTGCCCGTCGGTTGTATAGGTGGGGTTATACATAGCTCAGCATTTATAGCTCTGCAGCAGAGAAAACAGAGTTTGTAACAAAACTACAGCAAGCAGCTCACTAAGCGATACATTGCTGGAATCAGGGTCTCTGCCCCTACATCATGCTGCTCTCAGATTACATAGCTGACAGATAACCTTGAAGAGGAGTAAGCTTTCTGTAGGGATTATGGCTTCGCATGGTGGAGTGTACTAATCTTTAAAAAGGTTTTCAAAGAGTATTCATACCATAGATATTTATGGCATATCCATGCTTGGATGTTTGCGGGACTCCCATGGATGTAAGTGACAAGAGTCAGCGCTCCATTTATTAACAGCCAAGATACAGATGTGGATTCTACCTGCGAGCTGCCCACCTAACATTTATGGCATATTCTGCAGATATCGCTAAGGTGGGAAGGAATACCCCTTTGTTATCCAGATTTGACCATCCGAATAAAATTCTCTCCAGATTTGCGAGTGAAACAGCCGTTGTATATCACAAGAGCAGCAATTTTATCAAACCTCATTCACATTCTGCAGAAAAACAGAAAAATAAACCTTGAAATTGATATGCCTTGGCACATTTGTGACAATACTTGCTGCAAACTGAATCAAAACCGCAACAGATTTTTTTTTTAATTGGGCAAAAAAAGGCAAATTCTTCATGAGGCTTCTCCCAAAGAGAGGGTTCATGTGAGTTCCTATGAAAGCATTATAAGGATTCTGAACCTGTCAAAAACCAAACTCCTTGTGTTTCCTCCCTCTACTAACCTACCTTTGCCCGACATTGCCATTTCAGTGTGTGGTTCCACCATTACTCCCCAGCAACATGACCGCTGTCTTGGGGTCATACTTGATTTAGAGCTTTCATTCACCCTCACATCCGATCACTGGCTCGCTCTTGTTATCTCCACCTCAAAAACATCTCTAGAACTCGACCTTTTCTTACTTTCGACTCTGCAAAAACTCTTACTGTTTCTCTTATTCATTCTCGTCTGGACTATTGTAACTCTCTACTAATCGGTCTCCCTGTTACCAAATGCTCCCCTCTCCAATCTGTCCTGAATGCTGCAGGCAGGGTCATATTTCTCACCAATCATTATACCGATGCCTCTACCTTGTGCCAGTCATTACACTGGTTACCCATCCACTCCAGAATCCAGTACAAACTTATTACCCTCACCCACAAAGCACTCCATGGTTCAGCACCACCCTATATCTCCTCCCTTGTCTCAGCCTACCATCCTACCCGTGCCCTCCGTTCTGCTAATGACCTGAGGTTAGCATCCTCAATAATCAGAACCTCCCACTCCCGTCTCCCAAGACTTTTCATGTGCTGCGCCAATTCTTTGGAATGCACTACCCAGGTTAATACAATTAATCTCCAATCCCCACAGTTTAAAGCGTGCCCTAAAAACGCACTTGTTCAGACTGGCATACCGCCTCAACGCATTAACCTAACTATCCCTGTTGGCCCATTCAAAAAAAATTTCTACCACAATCAGGTACCTCGTATTATGTTCTCACCCGCTTTATGCATTTAATAGCCCTCTGTGTCTGTACTGTTACATACTTTGGCTGTTAACTGGTTCATGCAGAATTACATGAACACCCGATTCTTACACTATGGCCGGTCCGAACAATGAAAGCAATTGTTACCATCCACCTTTCGTGTCTCCCCTTATTCCTCATAGATTGTAGCTGCGAGCAGGACCCTCATTCCTCTTGGTATCTGATTATTGTTATGCTGTAATGTCGTCTGTACAAGTCCCCTCTATAATGTAAAGTGCTGCAGAATGTTTGCTCTATAGAAATAAAATTATTATTAAGGATAGGATTAGCTTGGCAGAGGCTCCTTTTATTGAAATGGGAATAATCTGATCCCTTTTACAGTTACACTAGCTTTTTGTACATTGTTAAAATGCTATTTTGATCTTGCCGTCCATTCTTCATCAGGATTCAGTCGGCACTGTAGGTGCTGGAACTTTCCCCGCACTTCACATCATGCTTTGCCCCTGACATTTTGTTAAGATGCTATTTCTAACTTGCCTTCCACATTTTGAGTCGCAGGTCTTTCTTCATAAGAAGTCTGTCAGCATTAGAGGTGCTGGAACTTATCACCTGCCATTTTCCAGTGGCTTGTTTGCCCCTGAACTAAAAATCCTGCTTCTGTTGTCTGCTATCCAGGTGTAAGGACAGCAAATGATTTGCTCTACAGCCAACTTGATCTCAAATCAGAAAAATAGATGGAGACCATTTAAGGCTGCTTTATATAGAATATCTCCACTGTTTGATGCTCAAGGTTTGTTCTTGCTCCTTCAGGTAACTTAGATGGTGAAGAGGGTGCTGGAGAGCGCACCATAGAGGACGTCTATATCCGCAAATTTATGTATGGCACGTTCCATGGATGCCTGGCCAATGAGGTCGTGATTAAGCGCCGTGCCAACCTCATTGTGATATGTGCCATCCTAATCCGCAAGCTGCCCGCTCAGAAGTTTTACTTTCTCACCGGCTACACTGAAGAACTGCTGTCCTATCTGTACAAGTGTCCCGTGAAGCTGGAGCTGCAAACGGTGGAAGAGAAAGTCATTTATAAATACCTTTGAAGTCCGGACCGTCTTGAGACTACGAGCGGAGCACAGCTGGCGCTCTGTGGGTACAGACTTCTCGATGTTAGTCGTACTTGCTGGGCCCGGACTGCTCTCGATTGGTCGTACTCGGCTCTTCAGGAGCCACATCAGGTTTTTGTATGCTAATGAATAAAGCTGTATATAAACTGGATGCCAAGTGTTCAGGATCCATTACCACATATAGACTCTGCTGCTGGTGGTCACAATAACATTTTTTAGCAAAGTCACAGATTCCCATTTTCAGATATAAAATATTAGTGTTATCAGCAGTCTGTGACTACTGAAGAATTATATCTGCAATCCCCTGATGATGCCATTTAGGTGAAACATGGTGGTAAGCTGTGTGACAGCAATTTTAATAAAAAAAAAAAAAGTGTTTGTGTGATATACTTAGTTCTATCTGCTTATAAGGCTACTATATGATGATCGCAGCCACGACAGAGCACTCAATGTAGCTTTAATACTAGTGATGAGCGCACGTGTTTGGATAAGGTGTAATCTCAGCATGCTCGGGTGCCAACAGTGTGTTCAAATAACGTGCGAGTCCCCACGGCTGTTAAACAGCTGCAACACATGCAGGAATTCCCCAACAAACAGTCGCTGGGACTCGAACATAATTTGAGCACGCTGAAGACCCTGTTAGCGCCCAAGCATGCTCAGATAACACTTTATCCCAGCACATTCCCTCATCACTATTGAATACCAGTTGCACTGACAAGTATACAGCTGGCCTAATGGAGATCTAGGAATTGATTACCTTATCAGATTATTATAATCATCACACTTGTTTAATAGTTACATTTTTTGCGATAAGTTTTATTCACCATCCTTTAGATAAGGTTTTTCTTTCCCCTTCTGCAAATATGACACCTGGAGCAATGGGACCCTTGGGTTAATCCTGTCTTCTTCCAGTATCAGTCACATAAGCCAACGAGTCATGTTCCTAAACCAGATTTCTGAATCTGGAGAGCAGCCGGTACAGCGAAGCCTCGCTAATATCTGGGGAGCTTAGTACCTCTAACATTGGGGCTTCTGAAGGAACCTTGCACCTTTCTGTACAGCGTTCAGGGCATATGTAATCCAGTAGGCTGCTGCCAATATGGTGGCCAGAACTCACCTCTGCTCTAACCCACATCTCCCTATTGACTCCACCGTCACAGGATGGGAAGTTGCAGTTCTGAGGTCTCCTCCAGGATACAATATTCTGTGACAGTCGCTACAGGGGCAGAGGGTTAATGACTAGATACACAAGGATCAGGTTTATTGGTGCACATGGGTCTACAGAGGAGCTGTGTACATTCATGCAAATTAAAGAAAAAAAAAAAAAAAAAAGAACCTTTACGTGATGGATGAAGGGTCATTTGCCTTTATACGACCACCAGCATGAAGCCATCGGGCAGAGCATTTAATTACTGAAATCCATAAACTCCGATGTAATCCTCAGGGAAATGGAAGGGTCCCCTGTACGGATGGTGGTGTTCTTAAATCATCCACTCTGCAGACGGCGTCCTCCAGTGTAGAGTGGAAGTGTGGCTTCTCCTGACAGGAGTGACAGATTGGGGAGCAGGTATGCAAGGGGTCCTTGTTGCCCCTCAATTAATTCACCATGTCAAAAACAGTCACCTGTATAATGACTTCTCTTACCCAGACATGAAGCTTTAATGGTTTTTCCGTTTCACCCGTTCAGCTTTGATCTGGTTATAGATTAGCCCAGTATCGGCCACACATACCAGCACATTCTGTGCCAACATCTGGCAGGAGGCACCCGGGGGCTTCACTCTGGCTATAGACAGACCTGGACATACAGGTCAGATGCAGCCGAGCAGTACAGCGTATGAACCTGCCGCCAGTATCCGCTCATTATGCTGCCCGCCCTATACTGGGTGACACATTGAGGGATAGAAGCCAACAATGGTACAAAAGTCAATGACTACTTTACAGTGGTGGGTTTTACTGTATGGCTGCAAGCAAAATGGGTGTTACTGCAGAGCCAAACCTCTAATTAATGAGAAATAATGACCATTCTGCACAAGGTTGTGGTGGATTTAGTGCTTTTTTATTTGACTTCACCAGCAACAAAAAGTTGATGACAAACCAGTGAAATGGACACTGTGCAGGACAGGGTTCCCCATTTTGCATGATCACAATGCTCCAGTTACTGGAACTGCACTTTTAGCTGGGGCCTACACATCCCATATAGACAGCACATCCTCAAAAGATTACATCGCTTAGAATCTTTATTAAAAAATAAAGTCATGGACTCCCAGATTTTAAGATTAAAAAAAAAAAAAAAGTCTAAAATCTAGACCTGGCTGCAGAGGTAAACCCTCAGCCACCTCACCCATTCAGTGAATGGGAAAAATAAAAATCCTCCTGTGAGATATGAACAAGATGCTCAGACATTTACAGTGAAAACAAGAAGGCGGACACACAAGCAGGTCTATATACAGAGAACATTAATACTGAGGAATGATCGGTACGTGTATACAGGTAGATTGGGTTGATTTGTAGTATTCTAGCGCATTAAAGCAGTTTTACAGCACAAGGGAGAAGGGGGAGAGAATCTTGTTTAAGCCAATCTTCTACTCCTCCGTTATTTCTACCCATCCCTGAAAGAGCGGACATCTTGCATATTCCAGGTCTGTTATTTCGAGCCTCTCGTTCAGGGACTGGCAGGGAGCAGAGGATGGTCTCTTGCATCCTGTTGCATTGCACTGATGAGATATGTGCGGCGGATATGGAAGTCCTGAGTGGAGATTTTGGATAAGCAGGCGATCCAGGATCATACTCTAAGGATTGCGTACTTGAAGAGCGCCATGATACCAGCACTGATCAGGCCTGAAATCGGCACAGTGACGAACCAAGCCAGGAAGATATTTCTGAAGAGACGCCAGTCCACGGCCTTTTTGGATCGGAGCCATCCGACAGATACAACAGACCCGACCTGGGGGCAGAAAAAAGGTGGTAATCTCTTATACTGCAACTACTTCGTGACCACAGGCAGTATCCGTAGACTCGCCAGCCAGGATGCAGAGCCCATGCCACTCACCTTACAATGCGTCGTACTAATGGGAGACCAACATTTGAGGCAATTACGACAGTCAGTGCAGAGGCCAACTCTATGCTGAAACCACTGAAAAAAAGATGTGCAAGTGGTTAACTTACAAGCCAGGGTCTATGTAAAATATAACGCATGTGGTAGAAGGGGCAAACTAGAAGGTTTTAGACCAGGAGTTCAGATTTGTATACATTTCTGAAATGAGAGGCTTAGTGTTTTATTTCTAGATTTCATGCCATCTTGTCTTAAAGTTCTTCATGCGAAACGTAGCTAAAATTTTGTCTCATTACCTTGAGGGAGTAATGGGGGTCAGATCTTTGCCCATCGTCTGGATAACTCTTCGTCCCCAGACCCAGAGACCAATGCAGATACCAATTCCTCCGTAAAGGAGCAGCCAAATAGGGGTAGGAGCCTTGGAGGTCACATCACCAGTTTCATAAACCAGCCACAAAGCAACCAACGGGCCGATGGCATTGCTGCAAGGGAAAAGAAGAACATCAGTAACCTCAAGCAGGAAGAAAGGGTGATTGTATCCTAGCTGCTGGGTACAAGTTTTGCAGTCAGGCTCTGTTCTCATGTCCAGCAGTTGTTTTGGGATCATAAATAAACAAAAAAAAAAAAATTTGAAGTGTGTGGTAAGCTTTTTGATTAGCAATGCCCATGTCATGAATACTTGAGGGGCTCAAAGACCCCTCTTGTAAATAAAGTTCCATAATAAGAGCCAAATGAAAACCAATGTGTTTTTATACAGATTCAATTTGTTAATACTGGAACTGTTGCAATTAGATGAAGTAGACATGTGAACACAGCCCAAGCGAAGAGCTCATCTCATGGACCACCACCACATCCCACCTCTCCCCAAATGGCAGATTAATAGTCTTACGCTAACTGACCTGACATCATTTCCACCATGTGCAAAAGAGCCAAAGCAGGCAGTGAGGATCTGCAAGAACTGGAACAGCTGAGACACCTCAGGCTTGTCTTGGTCATGCCATTCTTCTAGCGAGGAGTTGCTGCTTTTCCTGTCTACAGCCTCTTCTGCGCCACATTCTTCCTGTTCTTCTGTGCTAATCTCCTGGTGAGTCTCTGCCACGGCGTTACAATAACTGGTGTAGCTGTCCATGCGAGTCCTCTTCTTCCCGTCTGCTGCATGCCAGGTTAGTTTCTCAGCCTCCTCTGGACGAGCCTCAGCCTCCCTGTGTCGGAAGGAATCTAGCGGCATCCCGCAGATGGCCATGGTGTACGAAGTGTAGCTGTTGTTGCGGCGCAGCGGCTTTTCGCCAGAATCTCCCATGCAGTCGCCCACTTTGGCCAGATGCAGCTTGTGCAGAAGCTCTTTGTACAGACCCGAATCTTTGTGCACGGTGTGATACTGATAATGGCCGCTGGAGGTCATCTGGTTGCTAACGGTCTGGCTGAATTGTACATGATTTCCATTTGGCAATCGCACAGCTCCTAAAGGAAAAAAAAAAAAGTTTACAAACTTTAATATAAATAAAATTCAACATCCACCAAAAATTACTCTGCATATGCCAGATTTAATGTGCAGACAGGGTAATGACTACAGGTTGAAATTACCACATAGGACGGCAGATGGCGCTAAAGGGCAGCCATGGCGGTCATGCCTTATGTGGTGGTTGTTCTTGTTGTAAGAGCAAACAAGCAGTCAAGTGACTTCACTTCATTGTGGAAAGTTGATGAAAGGGAAGAGTGTCACATTACAAGTCCATTCTAGGTCATGGACAAAGGAAATCTGGGGTGGAAGAACTACTACAAGAATTTGCAGCTTCTGACTTCTACCCAATGAAGTGGTAAAAGGCCTGATAAAAAAATCAATATACCATGTGTGGTGTTAGTGAAGTTCCTCAAAGCCAAGATACCTAATATCACCCTGTGTGGGTAGCAATTCGGAAGCCGATCAGCTAATGACCATGAACACTTATTCAGCCAACGTGCACATGCATACTCAGTCCAGCTGAGTGTGCATGTGTTACATGGGAAGAAAAGGGACACCTGACCGCACTATATCCCAGAAGAGGCTCCAACATGAGGAACTGTACTTCTTACTCCCAACATCTGCCAGGAGTGTACGTACACCCCCCGTACAAATTAGAGGGATATGTAATGCATATAGCCAACCCAAGGGAATTACGGACATCTACAAGTTTAAGGCCAAGAAATACATAGAAGGGATCGTATACCCGACTGTAAAGTAAATGTCATTTCTTCTGTCACATGACAGGCAATGTTTGCCCTGTGGCTACTTGACAGAGGCTGCAAACAAAATCCTTGGAGCGGAGGGCGGATTGTAAAAATGCAGTGGAGGGTGAGACGTTTACAGGTTTCGTAGACCTGTAGCTGCTCTGACCTCCTGGAAATGAAAGTGTACCAGCTGTAGAGCAATTCAAAGGTGCACTGCCTCCGCCACTGCCGGGGGAGCGCCTCCAATTTGTTTTTTGCTATACAGTTGTGTGCATTAAATCTGGAGATTTCCTTCTGCTAGTTCACTCACCGTTTACTGCCTGGTCAATATTGGTCTCCATGCTCTGGGATTTCTCCCTCTCCGGGATATCATCAGAATCCCCCATCTTGAAGGTTACTGTTCGCTCTTCCGCAGCCCGTGACGGTACAGATACCAGGTCCAAAATAGGCACCTTTGTTTCTGCAGCGACACTGCACTCGATAGGCAGTTTGACATCTGGGTCTGGCCTCAATATGCGGCATTCGTCCAGGTTCTTCTTGTCCATCAAGGGAGATTCTGACGGGCTGGATTTTATTTCACCTGAGGAATGGGAGAATGCAGAATGTTGCTAGTTAACTCAATTTTAGAGGGGGATATCACTCCCTAAACCATCCCATAAGATTGCACTCTGCGGTGGGCCATCAAGGAGACCAAGCCTGATCCAGCACAGATCCTGACAACAGCATTAGCATTCAGATTCTGGTGTGAAATGTACCAGAGACATCAATGCCCAATACAGTCCCTTGCCCCTTTTAGAGTGGTAGATATAGATCTAGGATGGATTAGATCTGCTAAATGCAACAGCCTGCAGGACAGACAGGTAACAATGAGGTCTCAGGAGAACAGCTGGAGGCGCTGGGCCTGGACTGGATAAAGAGCAGTCTATTTACCTGTCATGCACATGACAAGTCTCTTCTCCCCCACCCCATCCCCTTAGGCCTTTAAAGGCTGGGTCTCACATAGCGATACACCAGCGATCCCGACAACGATATGCACTTGTCAGGATCGCTGGTGTATCGCTACATGATCGCTGCTGAGCTGCCAAACAGGCAGCTCAGGCAGCGATCTGGGACAGCGACACTGCGGGTAACATCGCTTAGTTACCCGCTGTGTACCTTGGATACCAGCTCCCTGCATCAGAGCGCTGGTATCCAAGGTACACAGCGGGTTTCCAGGCACCGCGCAGCGCTTGGAAACCCGCTGTGTACCTTGGATACCAGCTCCCTGCATCAGAGCGCTGGTATCCAAGGTACACAGCGGGTTTCCAGGCACCGCGCAGCGCTTGGAAACCCGCTGTGTACCTTGGATACCAGCTCCCTGCATCAGAGCGCTGGTATCCAAGGTACACAGCGGGTTTCCAGGCACCGCGCAGCGCTTGGAAACCCGCTGTTTTCCTTGGATACCAGCTCCCTGCATCAGGGCGCTGATATCCAAGGTACACTGCGGGTAACTAGGCACAGCCCCGCGCCTGGAAACCCGCTGTGTACCTTGGTTACCAGCGGATCGCTGGTCTCCCGCCTGTCACACACAGCGATGCGTGCCTGTCAGCAGGAAACCAGCGATCAAAAAAAGGTCCAGACATTTCAGCGACGATCAGCGATACCCGGCAGGGGGCTGATCGTCGCTGAATGTCACACACAGCGATATCGCTGGTGAGCTCGCTGCTGCGTCACAAAACTAGTGACTCAGCAGCGATCTCGGTAGCGATATCGCTATGTGAGACGGGCCCTTTAACCTGGACTGGAGTCATCACAAGATAAAGCAATAACTGCGTTATTCTCACCATTATCTACATGAAAATATGGAGGGGAGACACTTACGTTCTATTTTCTTCTTCATTCTTGGACAGATGAAAAACCACACGACCAGGGCGCAAATCACAGAACAACCCACCGAGATCAGGATGACACCCCACAGGGGAATCTTGTCAAATCCAAGCACTAGAAGATATAAAAAACAGATCCATATGAAAGCCATCCCTTATAGCAGAGCCTTCCAAATGAAAGGAGCCAGCAGCAACGGAAGCCATAGAGGTCTTGAAGCCATGCGGCAGATGTTTCCATGTGTGTAATCAATGGTTTAATGAGCTTCTTCCTCCATGACTCAGTATTAGATTAATGAGAGACTTAAGAACCACTGAAGCAGTAGATCTGGAGAGATTATCAGACTGTAAAGCGATATAAAGTGTAGAAATGGGTATACAGTGATCCCAAAAAGTATTAAAAAGTCCAGGTAATGTCTGGGGACCGTTGTGGCCATTCTACCAGACTCATCTACCTAGCCCCTTATAATAAAACAAAAATGTGCACCGCACCTGTATTTTATAGGCACAGAAGGATTAAAATAAACAGAAGCAAATTCCCTTCCTGCTGAACTAGAGGTCTCCACCAGCCATGAGTGGCGTCTGCCCCACTCAGAAGGCACAGCAGTGATGCAGCAGCAGTCAGGTGGGTGACTGAAGGAGCAGTCACTGGAGAAACAGCCACCTGACTGCTGCAGTCAGATTACAGGTAGCAGCAATGCGGAGACTTCTGAATGGGGCAGACAACTTCCAAAGCGGCGTGTGATGGATCTGTCGGGGTTCTGGAAAGACAGGATACCCTCATTTTTAATCATTCTGTGACCAAAAAAAAAAATAAAAAATACATACGGTACTTTAAGGTCAGCACTAAAGGACAAATCATTTGTAGTGGAGTATTTAATTTTTCACATCTGCGCCAACATTAGGACATTATAATATAACTGCTGGAGGCGGATTTGTCAGCTCGATACGAGAACAGTACAGCACAGATACAGCCCTTCACTCCTATTATAACACTGTAAAACATTGGCCCAATAGGAGCATTGAAAGAAGTCCAAGTCTGCTCAGTATATTCTGGAGGGGAGCGCTCGTCCCTTTAAAGCAACACTCCAGCATTGGGTTTTAATTTCCCCACCGGAGCGGCGTCACTAATGTAAGTTCCCTGCCTCTAGTATTATACTTACGAGCCGTCATCTTCCGCACGTTGTGACCTGCCAGATGGTGAGCCTGACGTCACTTCTATGAGAGCCAGAACAAGGATGTAAGACTTAGGCCATGTTCACATGTTCAGTATTTGTAAGCCAAAACCAGGAGTGAAACAATCAAAGGAAAAGTATAATAGAAACACGTCACCACTTCTGGATTTATCACCCACTCCAGTATTTGGAATGTGTGTGTGTGTGAACATGGCCTTATATCTTGTGACCGTTGCCTCCCACTTCTGGGAAGTCAGGAGCTGCGGTCACAAGATTGTGGTGCTGGGACGGAGTGGCACAAGACGGCAGCTGTAAGTATATTAGGGGCGGGGAACTTGCATTCGTGACACCACTCCAGAGATGAAATAAGAAGCTGGAGTGGCGCTTTAACTATTCAACGTTTTGCATCATCATCACAGATCACTGGAGCGCCGGGACATATGGACGAGCACGGCTCCATTCTAACATCTCCATAGCGTGATCTTGTTGAAGATCTCAGAGAGCGTACCCTCTACAAATCTAGTATTATCCATCTTGCCCATGGGGAATCCCAGCGCAAAGCATTTATGACAGCATGCTCCTATAGAGCAGCACGAGGGTCAGTATGGCTAATAGTGTACTTGGCTCTTCAGTTTGCTATGTGCTTTGTCAGTCAGGTGTGAAAGTCTTACAGGGGGAAATTTGCTGCAAGTCACCCATGACAGAAAGGGTGTTAAAATTCACCCTCGGCACGGAGCCAGAAAGAAAGGACAAATTTTTAGGCCTCTCAATGGGAAATTTTGAAGGACAAGCAAGCAGAAGATCTGCAAGGTTTTCCATTAACAGCGCTGTGTACAAAAGCAAGCCGAGTCATTTACACAGAGGATAGTTTTTGCAGTTTGCAGACAAGTGCAACGGCTTGGAGCACTACGCAGTGTCAGTGTGAACGTATCCTTATATCTATACTAACCAGGAAACAACGGGGATAAAGAGCTAGACAAGGGTTATATGGGGCCACTGGACGCAAACCTGAAAATTCATGTGTCACGGGGCAACATTGCATCTAAATAAGTCTATGGGGTAGTACTAAAAAAAAAAAAAAAAAAAAACCTTCCTAGAGACATTAAATTTCATCTGACTATATGGTGGCACATTTTCATCTACATGTAGATGTTACTACCGCAATGTTTCAGAGTGATATAGCAGCGTGAGACAGCAGAGGCTACTCCCACCACCCCTTTATGAAAACTACACCAGTTTTGCCGTGACTTGCTCCCCCTTAGGAGTCATGGTGTCTTATCACACAGCTGTCACTATATGCCAGTCTTCAAGCTGTAACACAAGGACTAGCATGTCCCACAAGAGCCACCATCAAGACAACCCAACATTCAGCCATGACAGACTAGGAATAACTTGTAGGCATAGAGTTTCTGCTACAGGGCAGACTGGACAAATTCCACCAGTGTCGTCCACTCCGCTGACAACCAACACCAAACACATGCCGCCTAGCGCCTACCTGCTGCTAGCTCATGACTTACATGGAAGTGTGCTCAACTGCTGACCAGGACGACTGAATGAAAGGCTAAAGCCGGCCGGAGACATAAGCCAATATGTCCGTCCTGGCCAAACTCATGAGGTCCAGCTAACAACCCTCAGTGTAACCTGAGCATGGCAGAAAGACTACACACCGGCCAACACGGCTCGTTTCCAGAGAGCCATCATGAATCACCCAAAGTCACCGTCTGGTTGGGATCAGGAAACCATAGGAAGAGCATTCCCTTCTGTTGGCAATTTGGCACCCCCTACAATGCAGGTAGAAATGCCTCGAGGTCTTAATTCTTTACACTTGTAAGCTAGTTAAGGTGCTCGTCCTGAAACGGTCACTAAATTTACATCTGATGTAATCCTGACAACGTGGAAGAAGATTTACAAAGTTCTTCAAAAGGGGTTACCCAATAGTAGATAAAATAAAAAAAAAATCATTGCATCATGCAAAAGTTCTGTAACTTTACTTTGGCCCTGGGTCTTCTAGATTGGCGTTTTGTTCCTGAGCCTTTATGAAGGGTCTGCTGTAGTCCGTCGTATGTGCCCCTTAATGGCTTTTTCAGCTGCCTAGCGTCACTGATGTACAGGTCTGTGGCAGATTAGTTTGTCAACAGAGCTTAGCCACAAGATCCCCCATCTAAGACATCCCCACTTTAAAAAGGCCGGGACCTTTTGTGTGCAACCCTAGCAAGAAGGGTTTGATCAAAACGAGGCCTTTGTGTTTAATCTTAAACTCGCCATTTTTTGGAGACGCTTGTTTCCATTCTGACTGCAAAACCTCACGGTTTACAGCAAAACCTCATCTGTACAGGTTGTTACGACCTGTGGGTAGAAGATCACTTCCACTCACTAACAAGCAGATCTCTGGAAAATGGGGAGAGATTAAGATACAATACAAAAGTTGTGTGACTTCAGTGGTCAATGACAATCCCTTCCAGTAAACGGGTCCGGTTGGGAAATCATCATCCGTCATCTTATGGGCACTGCAGGGGAATTTTTCCCCCAGACCTGAGCAGAATTAGGAGGAGGGCAAAAGGAGGGGTAAAATAAAAAAATAAATAAGGGTCAGGGAGGGTGTGTATGAAGTCTTCTGCAGGATCTTCATAGCCATCGCTGGTGGGAAGGTGGGGGAATGGCTCTGCTGAAGGAGCGGGGAGGAAATGGCTGCAGTGATGCCGCCAGGTTGGTTAACTAGTTAGGTTAGAAATGTCAGCATACACTAGCCTGCAGCCTTCTGTAATGGGCTCAGGCCAGCAGACTTCTAGAAGATTTCAGTCCTGCAAAGTAAAAGTAGTAAATTGTGGATTTAATAGCGGGCTCGAGGTCAAAACCAAAAAGACCTAGTGATGTGTAACTTGTACTCACGGGGTGCGCCGGTGTACATGATGGAGAACAGGTTTATGCCGATGGTACAGGCGTAGAATATGGGCAGGGCGCGGAGTCCATTGGGTACAGGGTCAGGCTGCAATAAACGCAAGATGTCAACATAACTCAGAACAGAGAGGCTAACATACCAGTAAAGGCCACTGATCGGTCCCATGGCTGCACCTAGCTCAGAGACCGGAAACAATCAGCTACACAATACATTCTATATGTAAAGAGCGGACCTGTCCTTATGCTCGATATCGGGGCAAAGCGCACACACATAGCAGGGGCACAAGGCATTTCTTCCCCCATGTGTATCCTCACCAGTGAAATAAGGATGGAGGCAGCAAGTGTACGCTCATATTGGTGAATGCATAAATAGAAGTCACCACCTGCATGGGCTCACATCGCAGCCCGCTCATGGTCACGAGCACCAATGTTTAGGATGTATATGGGTAGGAAAGATGCCGGTTGGCAAGAACGGAGGACGGTCCGCACACCGCACCATTTAAAGCACTTGGATCAGTAATGATTAATGTGCTTACGTACAGCTTCAGCTTCGCAGGAGAAACAAGCTTTAGAAGCGGACTGTACATGAAGAGTTCACCCCAATAGTATAATTAGGTACACGGGACAAATTATATTTATACATCTATAATCGTCAAAATTTGGACCAGAATTCCCAGAGATCTACATTATAGATATATTAATTCACATTCCCACTACATGTCATAAGTAGATCTATAATACAGCCAATTGCTGCAATGATTGCAAAATACTGCAATTTTACACGCTTATACAGTGCTTTACATATAATAAATCACTGTCCCCATTGGGACTCCCGATCTAAATTTCCCTATCAGTATGTCTCCGAGTACCTGGAAGAAACCTACAAAAACACGAGAACATACAAAGTCCATGCAGACATCTGGAGCCAGGTCATGTACTTCTGTGTACTATCCCCCCTCACAACACATTTTTCATCTCTTGTGCTGCAGACTCGTCACTCATGGTAACTACTTTCTGCAATATATTACACACTGAAGGAAAAAGCAGCTGGAAATCCTGGATCCTTACCTTACGAAGGATGAACATTCTGACGAGGAAAAACAGAAGGGCAGACATGATCCCAGACAACAGAGGGGAGACAAACCAGGACAGCACTAGGAAAAAAAACAAAAACAAAAGAAGTTTATTGCACACCTAGAATTTTTTTTTGTTGCTATTCCTACATGCCTGAAAGTTGTCTGGTGTCATGGTATGGCAACGTATCCGCAGTATAGGTCAAATATTAGATCGCTGGGGGTCCGACTCCCAGCTCTGATCAGATGTCACAGTGAAAGGAGCAGGAAGAGCTCAGCTCAAAACACGTTCTCGTGTCCGTCGCAAAAAAATGCGGCTCTGCTCAAGCGACTAGAAGCCAAAATACTTATAGGAACAGAGCTCAAATTATATATATAAAAAATAATAATTTCTAAAAAGCTCAGAGCGGAAACACAATGCAGCTGTACCCTCGGTGAATATTCTTTGTGAAGCTTACAGAATAACATCAGCCCGACATGAAAGCACAGGCCTGGACAGACTTAAAGGTCATGTGTAGCGGAAGATTAGCAAGAGTTTTGCCGGTATGAAATATTTATGAAGATTAGCGTGAACAATTATTTTCCCATGAAAGTTGTGTGTCACGTGAAGATTGTATGTTGACTGCTAGTTCCTCCATGAAGTTAATTTTTACATCTGATACCACTGTAAAAGGATAAAACTTTACAATCTGTCAAATCATAATCATAAATGGAAACAAACCAACACAAAAACATCCCCAATGCCAATCTAATCCGGCTGTATGGAAGTTAAGGGATTATTCACCCACAATATAAGGGCTGCAGAGCGAGAACCATGATCAAGATCTGGGGTTCCCAAAGGTCAGACCCCCAGTATTCAGCAAGTTATCCCCTATTCTAAGAATGTGGCAAAGTTTTGGGGTTTTTTTCCCCATAAAAATTAACCATTAATTTTTCCAGAAGGCATCTAAGAAAATGACCAGCCTTACCACCCAAAACACTGGCTGTAATAGCAGAATTTAAAATATGACCCCAAAACATGTCGACATGACAAAAAGGGAGATGCAATGTTTCCTGACGTTCACAAACAGTGCCTTCTTTCACTATATATGAGCCTCCCCCCACCCTACACGTATCCATATAAAATCAGTACCGGAAAACCCGACTTCATGTGTTGTCAGTTTCCAAAAATCACTTGGCTCTCGTCACACCAAACACCCACCCAAGACTTACCGATGCGAAGCAGCTCGGTCCACTTCACTCCTTCCTGTCCTTTAGCCACTAAAGAGAAGCCGATAGTGGCACCAACGATGCAGTGGGTACCGGAGATTGGCAATTTCAGGAAGGAAGCTGCGAGCTGCCATACAGCAGAACCTGAAATAATGCAACATGGAGAGCTCAGAATACCCTACAGGAGACATATTTTGTTTTCTTCATGCCGGAGATCCCCTTACATACCCATTCATACTTACCAAACATGGAACTGATGGAACCGGCCATCAGCAGCTCCTGGGTAGAGTTGTACATCGTGACGTCAATCAGTCCTTTCCGGATGGTTTCACTCACTTTAGCGCCCAAGAGAACGGATCCGACGGTTTCAAAGATGGATGCCAGGATGCAAGCTTGTCTTAACGTCACCACACCAGAGCCCACAGCCGTGCCAAAGGAGTTTGCTACATCGTTGGCACCGACCGAGAAAGCTAGCACGAAGGCTATGATAAAACCAACTATCAGCAGCCAGAGGAAGGCGGACATGGGACTCCCATCGAGGAGGCCGGGGGTACTGGTAACGTCGCTGAAAACAGTTGTCGATTCCATCATTTTTTTTTTTTTTGGCTCAATGTGGAAATAGATTAAAAAAATAAAATACTATGTAAACAAAAAATGTGAGGTATGAAAATAATTCAATAAATTACTATAAAAATTAAATATGCAGTAAACTGATTTAAGGGCCGAGAGTCTCGGTCTAAAGTCTTTGCTATTTGCTCTGTATAGAAATTGGCTTTTTACAGTTCCTTTGGCTCTGGTGGGTTAGAGGTGAAGAAACTTCCATGGTGCAGAAAACAAGGAATCAGGCAGACTCTTCATTCTGTAAGACGAGGAAGAAGGCATTAAAGACCGGACAGACTAGGCGTGCGGCAAGTGTCAGACTAATAACTGAAGAAGTGAGGTCGGATCACAGGCACAGCCCTTTTTATGGGCATTTGGGCTTTCGTTTGGCATGGCAATGATAGGCGTGTGCTCCATTTTGGCTCCACTCAGGGCCATATTAGGTATAGGAAATGACTGGAGTGGATGAACAGGTGGATTGGGGCTATAAAAGAGCCAATGACCCCAATTTGACAAAAAAAACAGGCAATTGCATGAGGTTCAAGCCCTTCATGCGGGAAATTAGAACATCCTGTAATTAACCAATATCATCATAAAAATGAGAAGCAAATATGTGCCAAGACTGGAGATGCCAGGATGGGTGCCCATGGGGGGGCTCAGAGCTGTCACACTCCGTCACCCATGGGGGCACATCTCACAGTGTCCACCAGACGCATGCTAGACATAAGGCATCCCCGATGTGGGTAGCTGCCATTATATAGCGAGAAGAGGCAGAATCAGACAAGGAAATCCATACTGCAAAACGGGCAGGATTCAGATGGCCACGAAATACTGTCCAAGTACGGAGTGCAATATCCAGCCTGGCTGCAGGTCTGCACGGTTGCGTACGACCCTCATATGTGCCACTTCGGTCTCTATACTTAGGCTAAATACTGACATGTGTGGAATAAGGTGTGAGGGTTTGCACAGTCTTTTTCGCCAAGTTTTGAGAGCTGAAACTTTTTTTTTTCCCCTCCAGATTTGGAAAGTTTCTGCTCCAAAGAACTGAGCGTGCATATACCCCAACGGAGGCCAGAAGGGCACGTCCCCTTAGTATATAGGCACCTATGGTGCTAGATGTGTGTATGCAGATACACAGCAAGCACAACTGTGAACACTGTGCCTGTATTTGGGGCATCGCCTCCCTCTCAATCAAAGATTGTGGAACCCCTTAAATCGCAGACCCCATCCCTCGTGCACCTAGAACCACAAATGCCAATATAGCCACTTGCCAAGATGCCCGTTGGCATTCGTTGTAGTTGCACCACCACCAGAGCTGCCGCACCCCCGACCTTCTGTTTCTTCCCCATTATCCCGTAGAATGTAAGTCCGCAAGGACAGGGTCCTCTCCCCTCTGTACCAGTCTGTCATTGTAAATTTGTTTACTGTAAACGATATCTATAACTTTGTATGTAACCCCTTCTCATGTACAGCACCATGGAATTAATGGTGCTATATAAATAATATAATAATAATAGTTAAGTGACGGATCTATGGCTTATGGCTGTCAGTCACTGTTGTGTTCTAAGTGGTCACACGTTACCTATACACCTCCATAACCGCGGCCACTCTACACACCAGAACGTGCAGGATTTATTCTAATCTCTTAATCCCATCAGGAATTTCTTTGCAACAAATGTATCTCACCGCCGCCAAATGTATCCCACCGCAGCCCAAATGTATCCCACCGCAGCCCAAATGTATCCCACCGCAGCCACCCAAATGTATCCCACCGCTGAGTGACCAACATCTCAACTAATGCGCATGCGAGATAAAGTCATCTCTTCTGGAGCCCAAAACCCCCCATACATTCACCAAGCCGGACCGCCCGAGTGCATGCCCAAAGAGAACAGCGATCACATGCCAACCGTACAGGACCAGAGGGGGCACCACAGCTTCCAGCAAGGCTCTTAAATGGAGACTAAACGCCTTTATATGTAAAATCCATTTAACCCCTTCACATTACATCACACAGTGGGTGTATGGCGGGGCGTGTATGGCGGGGCACGTGGAGTGTGGCGGGGCAGTGGGGTGTATGGCGGGGCACGTGGGGAGTGTATGGCGGGGCACGTGGGGAGTGTATGGCGGGGCACGTGGGAGTGTATGGCGGGGCACGTGGGGAGTGTATGGCGGGGCACGTGGGGAGTGTATGGCGGGGCACGTGGGGAGTGTATGGCGGGGCACGTGGGGAGTGTATGGCGGGGCACGTGGGGAGTGTATGGCGGGGCACGTGGGGAGTGTATGGCGGGGCACGTGGGGAGTGTATGGCGGGGCACGTGGGGAGTGTATGGCGGGGCACGTGGGGAGTGTATGGCGGGGCACGTGGGGAGTGTATGGCGGGGCACGTGGGGAGTGTATGGCGGGGCACGTGGGGAGTGTATGGCGGGGCACGTGGGAGTGTATGGCGGGGCACGTGGGGGGTGTATGGCGGGGCACGTGGGGGGTGTATGGCGGGGCAGGCGGGGGTGTATGGCGGGGCAGGCGGGGGTGTATGGCGGGGCAGGCGGGGGTGTATGGCGGGGCAGGCGGGGGTGTATGGCGGGGCAGGCGGGGGTGTATGGCGGGGCAGGCGGGGGTGTATGGCGGGGCAGGCGGGGGTGTATGGCGGGGCAGGCGGGGGTGTATGGCGGGGCAGGCGGGGGTGTATGGCGGGGCAGGCGGGGGTGTATGGCGGGGCAGGCGGGGGGTGTATGGCGGGGCAGGGGAGGGTGTACGAGTTATACAGCTGGATTCTTCCTAAGATTCCCTAGTGTTAGGTGGCCAATTCTGTGAAGAATAAACATCGCTAAAATGTACAGTGTGCACACAGCCTAAGGCCGCGTTCACATGTTCAGTGTTTTCCATCAGTATTTGCAAGCCCTCACCAGGGCAGGAGCCCACAAGGCACCAACAGGGCTGTACAAGGGTACAGCTCCTACACCAGTGCTCTCTGCAGTCCGGCTGGCAGGGCATGCTGGGAGTTGTAGTTCTGGAACCACAGGTCGTAGACCTGGTCTGAACTGTGTAGTGTAGAACTAAAAGTCTCAGCAGATGAAGCCCATGGTAAAATGGAGGAGAGGACATCTACTGGTCGGGCAGAGAGGGGCACATCCTGGGCACCACAGCCACCAAACCCCGAGGTGTAAAAACTGCCGGCGCACTACAAAGCTCAGCATACAGACAGCAGAAGACTCCCTGCCTCCCGAGTCACCGGCTCAGCCTACACTCCGCACCCACGGCCTCCCTCCACGCGCCCCACAGCACGGAGCTCCTTACCGAGGACCCGGAGCTGGCCGCCGTCTCTCTCGCTGTCACTTCCCGCTCGATTTTGCACAAAGGCGCTAAAGTGACGGAGGAGGAGACAGATGGGCGCCAAAGTGAGGGCGTTCAAACAAGCCAGTGACGGCGGAGGAGAGGGAGGCGACTGAGCGGTGTGTACATCCGCCGCCTGTGTGTGTGTGCTCTGTACACATCCGCGCGTGTATACCGAGTGCAGGCTCCAGCCCGTACACAATAGTGCCCTCTGTATACTGCTCCGCCTGGATATACTGTGCAGGCTCCAGCCTATACCCAATAACAGTGCCCCTGTATACAGCCCTGTATGTGCTCTGTATACCGTGTGCAGGCTCCACAGTGCCCGCTGTATACAGCCTCAGCACCGCCACACCAGCAGTATACACCATACAATATGCCCCAACTGTACACCTCACAGCAGCCTGTATCCACACAACCTGCCGCCATTACCTCACTCCTCAGCCCCTGCAAGAGCACAGGGATAGTCAAATGAAGCAAAACCATGTACAACTGTATACAGCTCTGTACTAATCAGTGGGGCAGTGTATATACCAGGTACACTTCCCCCTCACATCCCCCCCAAACGCCACGTACACTCCCCCATCACATCCCAAATACCAGGTACACTTCCCCCATCACATCCCAAATACCAGGTACACTTCCCCCATATATCCCAAATACCAGGTACACTTCCCCCATATATCCCAAATACCAGGTACACTTCCCCCCATATATCCCAAATACCAGTTACACTTCCCCCATATATCCCAAATACCAGGAACACTTCCCCCCCATATATCCCAAATACCAGGTACACTTCCCCCCATATATCCCAAATACCACGTACACTTCCCCCATATACCCCAAAAACACTACACTTCCCCCTAATATTCCAAATACCAGTACACTTCCCCCCATATATCCCAAATACCAACACTTCCCCCCATATATCCCAAATACCACGTACACTTCCCCCCATATATCCCAAATACCACGTACACTTCCCCCCATATATCCCAAATACCACGTACACTCCCCCCATATATCCCAAATACCAGTTACACTTCCCCCCATATATCCAAACACCAGTACACTCCCCCCATATATCCCAAATACCAAGTACACTTCCCCATATATCCCAAATAACCACGTACCTTCCCCCCATAATCCCAAATACCACGTACACTTCCCCCCAATTCCCAAATACCACGTACACTCCCCCCATATATCCCAAATACCAATACACTTCCCCCCATATATCCCAAATACCACGTACACTTCCCCCATATATCCCAAATACCAAGGTACATTTCCCCCCCCATAATATCCCAAATACCATACACTTCCCCCCATATATCCCAAATACCACGTACACTTCCCCCCAATATCCCAAATACCACTACACTTCCCCCCTATATCCCAAATACCACTACACTTCCCCCAACCCAAATACCACGTACACTTCCCCCCCATATTTCCAAATACCACGTACACTTTCCCCCCATATCCCAAAAACCAGTACACTTCCCCCCATATCCCAAATACCACGTACACTTCCCCCATATCCCAAATACCACGTACACTCCCCCCATATATCCCAAATACCACGTACACTCCCCCCCCATATATCCCAAATACCAGTACACTTCCCCCCATATATCCAAATACCACGTACACTTTCCCCCCATATATCCCAAAAACCACGTACACTTCCCCCCAATATCCCAAATACCAGTACACTTCCCCCATATATCCCAAATACCACATACACTTCCCCCCATATATCCCAAATACCATACACTTCCCCCCATATATCCCAAATACCAATACACTTCCCCCATATATCCCAAATCCCACATACACTTCCCCCCATATATCCCAAATACCACATACACTTCCCCCCATATATCCCAAATACCACAACACTTCCCCCCATATATCCCAAATACCACATACACTTCCCCCCCATATATCCCAATATCCAGGTACACTTCCCCCCCATATATCCCAAATACCACGTACACTTCCCCCCCATATATCCCAAATACCACGTACACTTCCCCCATATTCCCAAATACACGTACACTTCCCCCCCATAATCCCAAATACCACGTACACTTCCCCCCATATATCCCAAATACCACGTACACTTCCCCCATATCCCAAATCACGTACACTTCCCCCATATATCCCAAATACCAGTACACTTCCCCCCCATATATCCCAAATACACGTACACTTCCCCCCATTATCCCAAATACCAGGTACACTCCCCCATATATCCCAAATACCAGTACACTTCCCCCATATATCCCAAAAAACCACGTACACTTCCCCCCATTTTCCCAAATACCAGGTACACTTCCCCATATCCCAAATACCACGTACACTCCCCCCATATTCCCAAATACCACGTACACTTCCCCCCATATATCCCAAATACCACGTACACTTCCCCCCATATATCCCAAATACCACGTACACTTCCCCCATATATCCCAAATACCACTACACTTCCCCCCATATCCCAAATACCACATACATTTCCCCCCCCATATATCCCAAATACCACTACACTTCCCCCCTATTTTCCCAAATACCACGTACACTCCCCCATATCCCAAATACCAGTACACTCCCCCCCCATATATCCCAAATACCACGTACACTTCCCCCATATCCCAAATACCACGTACACTTCCCCCCATATCCCAAATACCACGTACACTTCCCCCCATATTCCCAAATACCACGTACACTCCCCATAACTTCCCCCATATACCCAAAACCCATGTACACTTCCTCCTACCCAACCCAGGTACACTTCCCCGAATATCCCCAATACCACCGGAAACCCCCCCTATATCCAGCCCATCACTCCCGGATATACCCAACAAGCTCAGAATACGAGCCCCCATTATCCAAATACACCACACTCCCAATCCAAATACAGGGACATGCCCCCCTTACCTAGTACCACTTATCTTCCCCCATTTATGCAAAACCTTACATTTCCCCCTAATCCAAATACGTTAGACCACCCCCCGATCCCAAACCCCGTGGGAGGTGCAGGATATAAGGAGTTACAAATCCCCACAGATCCATCACTGAGGACGTCCTCCACACGCCCGGCTTCACACCTCCAGTTTTAGACGCCTTTATCCCTTCTGCAGAAAACAGGAGAATCCGTTAAATTTTTTGTGGGGGAAAAGCCCCCAGTGTAAAAACCCCCTAACAAGTGGTAAAATTTTTCCCCCTTTTTTTTAAACCCAAAAAAAACCTTTGGGGCCCCATTTTCCCCGGGGGGGCCCCCGCCACCAAGTGCAGTTTTTTTGCAGGGGGGGCCCGCCCCCGGGCATTTACACCCCCCCGACCAGCCCCCCCCCCCCCTTTTTGATTGACAGCTCTTTTTTCAAAAAGCCAAAAAATGGAAAAAGGCAGGGGGGGGGGAAAATTTGCCCTTAAACGTTGGTTTTTGCCAGGGTGCACGGAGGCCGTTTTTTGGTTTAAAACATTTTTTTTCTGTGCGGACTGCCCCCCTTTTTAAGGGGGGGCCCCCAAAAAACCCAAAAATGCCCCCGGGGCCCAGCACCCCCCTTTTTCCCCCCCAAAAGTGAATGGGCACCCAGGCGCTGCTTTGGGGTTTAAAAATTTGGGGGTAGTGGGGGTTTTTTTTCCCCAAAAACCCCCCAGCGCCTAGGGGGGCATTTCCCCTTCCCCAACAAGTAAAATTTCCAGATCACAGGTCGTTTCCCAATAAACAGTACCACTTTTTTACAAATCCCCAAAAAACCTACCCCCCGGCTTCCCCTCTTCCCCGGGGTGGCACTGGCCCGTACCCCCCGCACCGGGGGAATAAATTTATTAACTTGTGTGAACCCTCCCTCCCCGGGTAGAGGGGATGAAGAAATTTAAAAAAGGCATTTCCCCCAAAAATTTAAAAGAAGGCTTTTTTGGGGGGTTATTTCCCCCTTTTTACAGCTTAACATTTCGGGGCAGAAGTCAAACACAAAATTAGGGAAAAATCTCACCCTGTTTGAAACCCCAAAACCCCCTGTCGGGGACAGAGGGGCAGGGGACTGCACCCTACGGTTTAGATGCCAGAAAACCCCCCCCCAAAAGTTAGCGCCAAGCTTCTCTATTAAAGCCAGCGTTTCCCTAGGACATTTTTGACTGGGGGGTAAAAAAGTTGGGGCAGCACTTTTGGTTTTCCCCAGCCGCGCCCCCCCAAAAAGGGTTTTTTTTTGGGAGGGTGAGGGGGGTTTTTAAAAAGTTCAGTGATTACTTGCCAAAAACTTTTTGGGGGGTTTGGCCTTAGAGGGGTTTTAATGAAAACAGTTATACCTAAAAAAAGGGATGATGATCACTTCTCAATCAGGGGGGTCCATCAGGGGCCCCCCCAGGGGGAAATTTTTCCCCCCCAATTCCCCATTGAAGATGAGGCACGACGCTGTGCGCTTTTAATGGGAAAAAAAATTTTCACTTAGCAGAGTGCAGCGTTTCGCAGGCAAGTGCAGCGCCTCGCGGGGCGGGTGCAGCCCCCGCAGGCAAGTGCCGCCTCGCAGGCAAGTGGGGCCCCCGAAAGGAAGTGCGCGCCTCGAGGAAAATGCAGCGGCCCCGCAGGGCAAAAGTTTCGGGCCCCCCGCAGGGGAAAAAGCAGCCACCCAAGGAATAAAGGGGGCAGTGGTCATTTTTTTAAAAAGTTGTGCGAACAGAAAATCACGAATATTTGGGTTTTTTTTGGGGAAAAACCCCCCTCTTGCCTAAACCCTTTTTTTGAGTGGGGGTTTTACTTTGCGGGTACCCCCCCCAAACCCAGATTCGCAGCTGCAATCACCTCCCCCTTTTTTAATGATCACCTTTTTGCTGCGCACCCCCTTTAAAATTTTAAAAAGGGGGGTTTGGGAAAATTCCCCAGAAAGCCCCAAGTGACTTTTGGGGCCCGGGTCACACTTGCACTCAGTGCAGAAAATCATGCGAGGGCCCCCGCCTCAAAAACCCGGGCCCCTTTCCGGGCCCGGGACTCGGGCCCCGGGGGTTCAGTGCTGAAATACATGCAGCCCCCCCCTGCCCGGGGAAAAATTTTTTCGGGGAGACCCCCGGGGGGGTTTCTCGCACTGACTCGCAAGTTGCCCGCCCCCGGAAGAGGCTTTTCCAAAAAGAAAGCCGAGCACCCTGCCCCATTTAAGTTTTGTAAAAATCGGGAAAAATTCATTTATACAGTACAGGTCCAATTTTGGATTTTTTTTTGAAAACCCCGACCCAAAAAAAGGGGGCATAGAAAAAAGGAAAAAAAAGTGCATGATAAACTTTCTCCCCCCCCCCCCCTACGGGGGGGGGGGGGGGGGGGCAGGGGGAGGGGTTTTTTTGGGGGGGGGGTGAGGTGAACAACTTGGGGGCCCCCTGCATCAGGGGGTTTTTTTCAGCCTTTGGCCCAAAAAAACCCCCCTGTGTCGTGGATATGGGGGGGCCCCTTTCAACCCCAAAACAATTTTTTAAAAAAGATTGTACTTACCCGGGGGGCCCCCCAACCCCTCTATTTGACATCATTTAGTGGGGGGGATCATTTTGGGTTTTTTGGTCAGGATCACAGTGTTTTGGGGCCCCCGGGTACCCCGCAGTTTTGGGGGAAAGCGGGGGGCCCGCTAGCAAAAAAGATGCCCAACCCACAGCCCGACGCTTGGCGACCCCAGGGCGGTATGAAGGCCGCTCGCCGTGATGACGGGAGGAAATGGCTTTTTCATGTTTTTCCCCCGCAGCCTCAGCGAGCGGGGCACCGGTGCGCAGGGTGGACTGGAGAGGTGACTCACTCCCCTGACGAAATCCCCATTGCAGAACCCCCCCTCCATTTGCCAAAGAAGCAACCCCTGAGCTGGATCCCCCTTCTAAGGGGAGCGCCCCCCCCCCTTACGATCGTAGGTGCCTCTCCGGGGCCCAAAAAAAGGGGGGACTGGGACAGTACCGCATTTTTTAAACAAATTTTGTGCCAGCAGGAGGGGGGAAGTCCCCCTTTAGTAGAGGAGAGCCCCGCTGCAGGGGGTAATGAACGGGAAGTCACCAGACGGGGGGTGGCCCCGCAAAACCATGCCCCCGCGGGAAATTTTTTCCTGATTTTTGGCTAAAAAGGCCCCAAAAAAAAAACCCGTCACTCACCATGGGGGCTTTGTCCCCCCGACAGTTTATTTTTGCCCCCTTTTGGGGGTGTTTGACCCGTGGTCGACAACGGGGGTCAGGGGGGAAAAGGTTGGCATTTTTTGGGGGGACCCTTGGGGCCTTTTGGCTGTACTAAAACCCTTTCCCCCTTTGTCTTTTCCCATTTTTTGGGTAATTTCCCGATTGCAAAAAACTAGGAAAATCGCCTTTTTTGAAAATTGCAGATCGTCGGGGCCCCCCCTTTCGGAAAGGGGGGGGTTTAACCCCCGGGGGGTTTTAAAGTCACAACCCCCCCGGGGTTTAAAAAAAAACCCCTTTAAAAATCACAAGGGGGAATATGAAAACCCACCGCTATCAGACAGAAAATGTGCCGGGGGCCCCCCAGAGCCCAAAAAAACCCCTGTTTTTGCAAGGGGCCGACGACCCTAAACTCCGGTGGAAAAAAAATGGGCTCCCCCGGGGGGACTGGGACAACCCCTGCCCCAGGACCCCAGGCGTAATCCCAATTTCCCCACGATTTCAAAAGGCCAGATCGAAAACCCCCCGAAAGGGGGGGGGGGGTAAGTTTTACAGCTGCCATGAGCCCCCTTACCATGATGTGCCAAAAATGAATGTAGGGCTTGTTTATGAGTCGAGGGTCCGCAAGCCCCCCTTGCTCGTTACAGGTCAGGGGTCCCAAATCCGTCACGCCGGGGGCCAGCGGGAGGGACACTGCAAAGAAAGCCAAAGGAGAAGGTTTCCCATGGAAGGGGTTTAAAGGGGGGGCCCCACTGGTAGAAATGTTCTATCCCCCCTCTTTCCCCCCGAAGGATGGGGAGTGGTGCGCATGTCGCCCCTGCCGGCCTGTGCCCCCCCAAGAATGAACGGATTTGGCGGTCTGCAGCCTTGTAAAAGGGAAAAGGGTTTTCCCCGTTCTGACAACCCAGTGACCACGACCACCCCAAAAGGGGCACCCAACAAATTTATACCCCTCTGTTGACACCCCGGCCATGTATACAGCCGGGGGCCCCCCGATGCGGGACCCCACTGGTAAAAGTCCATTGTGTGGATGGACGTGGGGGCATTGCGGACCATTGATTATGGCAACATAGAAAAAAAACCCACAGAAGTCAATAAAATGGTGGTCAAAAAACGTAGTCACAGGGGGGCTATGGTTCGGGGACCCCGGGGGGGGCCATAATTTGGGGGGGGGTTGTAAAAAAATATTGGCCGTTACCTCCTCCCCCCCCAAACCGTCAGAGGAAGTCCGCCCCCCCCTTTAAAACGTTTTGACTCCTAGTTTTTCCCTTTCTCCCCCCCCCCCCAAAATTTTAAAAAGTAGGGGCTATAGGGCCCCCCATAATCTCCCACTAGCGAAAAGGGGGTAGGGTTTTAAAATAGGAAAAAAAAAAGGCCGATCATTTCTACATTGGGGAAAAGGAAAGCTTTCTAGAAAAACTGCACCCCCACACCCCCCAGCAGCCCCCCCTTTTTGTCACTGACCACCGGGATCCCCCCGAAAACCCCCTACGGGGGTCGGGGAACAGCAAACCCCCCCGTAGAGGACGCCCCTCCCCCCCTCATCCTACAGCGGCCCCTCCAGTAATCCCGCTAAGGACGACACCAGTGTGCAGCTACAAAAAAGGGGGAGCCGCCACAGCTCCTACCCCAGGGGGGCCCCCCCGCCACCCCATACGGGGGCGACAGTCACAGACACTGGCAATCACAAAAGGGGGAGGCTGCCCCCCGCTCCTACACCGGGGGGGCCCTCAGCTGCCACATTTTGGGGGGCTACAGTCACACAATGGGAGATCCAAAGGAGGAGGTGCCCATGCTCCCACCCAAAGGGGGGGGCCCCGCCACCACATTTCAGGGGGGGGGTACAGTCACACACACTGGGGGGGTACAGGAAAGGGGGCTTTCCCCAGCTCCTCACCGGGGGACCCCCAGCTGCCACTAAAAGGGGGGGGCTACAGTCACACAAGTGGCAATCACACGAGGAGCGTGCCCACAGCTCTCACCAGGGGGCACCCCCCACCCCCAATACAGGGGGCGCTAAGTCACCCACAGTGGCAAATCCCCAAGGGGAGCCTCCCCCAAGCCCACCCAGGGGCACCCCCACTGCCAAAAAGGGGGGGGCTACAGTCACACAGCTGGCAGATCACCCCGAGGAGCGTGCCCCCCGCTTTCCCAAAACCAGGGGGGACCCCCAGCCCAATACAGGGGGCGCTAAAGCAAGGGCAGCTGGGAAACACAAGGGGGAGCGGCCCCCAAATCCCACACCAGGGGCACCCCCAGCTGCACATACAGGGGGCGCTACAGCACACACTGGCAGACACAGGGGAGGGGCGCTGCCCCCAGCTTCACCCGGGGGACCGCCAGCCCACATAAGGGGCTACACCCAAAAAAGTGGGTCAAAGGGGAGCGTGCCCACGCTCCTAACCAGGGGGCACCGCCAGCGCCACTAGGGGGGGGTCAGTCACAACGCGGGGAATCCAGGAGGAGCGCTGCCACAGCTCTACACCGGGGGGGACCGCCACCCCCCCAAAGGGGGGCTACAGTCACACAAACTGGGGAATCAAAAAGGGGGCGCTGCCCCGGGCCCCCCAAAAAGGGGGGGACCGCCCGCGCACTAAGGGGCGCTACATCACAAACGGGAAAAACAAGGGGAGCGCTGCCCCCCGCCCCTCACCAGGGGGACCCCCCGCCCCCAATACGGGGGGGGCGGGTACAGTAAAAACAGCTGGGAGATCACAGGAGGACCGCCCCCAACCCTACACCCGGGGGGGCACCGACCCCCCCTACGGGGGGGGCTACCCTCAAGACAAACTGGCAGATCACAGGGGGAGCGCTGCCCACAGCTCCTTTACCCGGGGGAGCCGCCCCCACAAAAAGGGGGCGCTACAGTACACAGCTGGCAGATCCACGGGGGGCGCTGCCCCCGCTCCTACACCGGGGGGGGCCGCCAGCGCCAAAACGGGGGCGTACCCGTCACAACAGCTGGCAGTCCCCCGAGGAGCGCTGCCCACAGCTCCTACCCCGGGGGCACCGCAGGGGGGCCCCCTACAGGGGGCGCTACATAAGAAAAACGGCGATCAAAAGAGGAGCGTGCCCACAGCCCCACACCGGGGGACCGCCAGCCCCACAAAAGGGGGCCTACGTCACAACAGGGTGGCAGATCCACGGAGGAGCGCTGCCCCAAGCTACACCGGGGGGACCCCCAACCCCCACATACAGGGGGCGCTCAGTCACAACAGCGGGCCCATCACACGGGGAGCGCTGCCCACGTCCTACACCGGGGGGGGAACCCCCGGCCAATCGGGGGGGGGCAGTCACAACAGTGGCAGATCACACGGGGAGCGCTGCCCAAGCCCTACCCCAGGGGGGACCCCCCCGCCAAACGGGGGGCGCTACAGTCACAGGCAGCTGGCAATCACAGGGAGGGCGCTGCCACGCTCCTCCCCAGGGGCACCGCCA
>JARQOD010000004.1:514608753-514663736 GCA_033576555.1 Oophaga sylvatica
AAACCCTGAAAAGCACCAACTCTACTAATTTCAAAATCACCTGAGATCACACGACCTCTACCACCTAAATTAGTTCTCTGGTGTAACAAAATCAAAACAGCAGCCACTGAAAAAACTGGAAAAAGCAAAAGTACATACATAAGTGGCTGAACTAAACTGAGAGGGCAAAAGCCCCCTGAGGGGACCCAGAAGGCCCCCACAGAAGTGCAGGACAAAATGCAAAAATCTAGCACAAAAACAAAAAGAAGAAAATGTCTTATCTGATAGCAGGAGATGCAGACACGACACAGCAGGCTACAAGGGAAACAGGACTCAAGGATTGAGACCAGAACAATTGATCACCGGCAACCCTGATGGGAAGGTGACTCCCTTATATAAGACAAGTCAGTAACACCTGATTCCCAATCCTCACAATCTTCACTGGACAGACCAGCACCGTTGTAACCACCAGAGGAAGCCTCTGCTCAGAACTCATCTCAAACCCATTCACAACACAGGGGGTCTAGACCGATGATATTCATTTCAGGATGATGTCATTGCGGAAGAACGTGCCCATTGTTCCAATAACCCCGGGGGCAATGCGTGGCAGCGAGACGTTGCAGGTGGGGTGGTCTCCTTTTATTACCATTGTACTACAGGAAACCAATGAAGTTCTATTCTTACTGACTGAAAGATGAAGACATTTCCTATTTTCATTATTTTCATACTGTCAGCACAGGACACTGAGGATGAAGGACCCTTATGTAAGACTTGTATGTGGCCCCCCACTCCTCTGTCAGGCTCCACTTTGACATACACATTTATATGGATATTCATACTAGGCACTAATATAGAAAAATATGCTGATACTAACACATTATACACACATAGACATGGCACAACCATGCACAGATATAAAATACACACATACGGTAACACATGCACATTCACTATTATATTTTTGTGATGCACTTGTGCAGACAATATTTTTTTGGTCACTCGTTCGTCGTTGTAACAGCCATAATGTTTTTATTACGAGATGAGCTGTAGTCAGACAGTCATTCGGCCAGGCAGCCATCTCAGCCGACACTCCCGTACACAGAAGCGCTCATATATTCTCTGTGAAAAAAACACATAGTCTCTGGGAGAAAAATTTGATTGACATCTCTCCCGACCATCAGTTGGCCGGTGCCGCCATACACGGTAGACCGATGATATCGGTGGGTTCAGACGACATTAGTCTAATGTGTGTTGTAGTTGTTGTGGGACAACCCCTTTAAAATTGTACTTTGCTCCATATAGTATATTATTTAATTTAAGGGTATTATGGTTAATTTAAGGGGGTTATCTCCAGAAGATAGCCCCTGTCCATATGACATGTTAGGGATGTGGCTCTGAGTATAGTGGGGTCCCCTACATAATCAGTGATGAGAGCGGCTAATAAAGGACAGCTACTACTGTGGCAGACTCATCCATGGTTGCCTATTAAAGGGAATCTGTCATCAGTTTTTCCTTACCTAATTTGAGAGCAGCATAATGTAGGGGCAGAGACCCTGATTCCTGTGATGTATCATTTACCGGGCTGCTTGCTTTAGTTGTGATAGAATCACTGTTTTCTCTGCTGCAGATCTAGCAGTTCTCTGAATGCTGAGCCCTGTATAACCCCGCCCCCCACCACTGATTGCCAGCTTTCTGTGTACACTTTGCATAAGGAGAAAGCTGCCAATCAGTGGTGAGGGGCAGGATTACACAGAGCAGGACAGGACTACTTGGCAGCTGGTTTACTAGTCCTCTAGTGATTATCTCCTGCTGCTAAAATAGTGATTTTATGAAAACTACAGCAAGCAGCCCAGTAAGTGATACATGACTGGAATCAGGATCTCTGCTCCTACATTATGCTGCTCCCAAATTCAGTAACACAAAACTGGTGACAGATTCCCTTTAATTTGCATGTGAGGCCATGAGACACCTGAGCACTGCTTATGTTTTACATATATTAGATGTAAATGTCCTCGCAAATTAAGCATGGTTGACATAGAGCAGGTCCTGGACCACACACAGAGGGAGCTCCACCAAATGCAGAACCTCTTTGGCAAGCGAGCGGCTTGTCGCTTAGTGGTGAGCATGAAACGCCTTCCTCATAAAATGGGTGGCTCATTCATTCTCGTGATGTAATTCTTTGATTTGTATCGTTGGCTTCCCTCTGTGTGCACCGTTATGGCAGAGAGGGAATCACATCACACTCTGTGTCCTGACTAGGAAGGAGCAAGCGGCGGTGACTCAACTAGAACACTAGAGAACAAGTACAACTTGTGCTTACATGTAGGACTTTTCACTTTACTAACCTAATCTATTGTACTTTGCGGGGGTTCCTGTATATAAAATAGAGCACACTGACGTGCAGTGCTTTAGAGTAGAATAATGTGCGATGTCCTCATTAGGAAGCATTGGAGCCCCTCCGAGTGGTGTAATAAGAGTAATATGGGACCCGATGCAAAATTTGGACCTGGGCCCAAACAGCACGTTGGTCTGATGTGCAGGCCCCTATAATAATGTTCTCTGTCCTGTAATAATGTTCATCATATTGGCCCCCATCCTGTAATAATGTCCATCATCCTGGCCCCCATCCTGTAATAATGTCCATCACCCTGGCCCCCATACTGTAATAATGTCCTTCACCCTGGCCCCTTACTATAACAATGTTTTCTATTCTGGAGCACATCCTCTAATAATGTCCTTAATCTAGTAATGATATTCTATGTCCTGTAATAATGTCTCTCATCCTGGCCCCCATCCTGTAATAATGTCCCTCATCATGTCCCCCATACTGTAATAATGTCCCCTGTCCTGGCCCCTTTCTGTAATAATATTCTCCATCCTGGCCCCCATCCTGGAATAATGTCCCTCATCCTGGTCTCCATCCTGTAATAATGTCCCCTTGTTCTGGCCCCTTTCTGTAATAATGTTCTCCATCCTGGGGCCCATCCTGTAATAATGTGCCTCATCTAGTAATAATATTCTTCGTCCGGTAATAATGTCTCCCATCGTGGCTCCATCCTGTAATAATGTCCTCAATTCAGGGGACCATTCTGTAATAATGTCCCCCATCCTGGCCCTTTTCTGTAATAATGTTCTCCATCTTGGGGCCCATCCTGTAATAATTTCCCCTGTCATGGCCCCTTTCTGTAATAATGTTCTCCATTCTGGGGTTCATCCTGTAATAATGTCCCTCATCTTGAGCCCCATCCTGTAATAATGTCCCTCATCCTGTCCCCATTCTGCAATAATGTCCCTCGTCCTGACCCCTTTCTGTAATAATGTTCTTCATCTTGAGGCCCATCCTGTAATAATTTCCCTGTCATGGCCCCTTTCTGTAATAATGTTCTCCATCCTCGGGTTCATCCTGTAATAATGTCCCTCATCTTGACCCCCATCCTATAATAATGTCCCTGTCCTGGCCCCTTTCTGTAATGATGGTCTCCATTCTGGGGCCCATCCTGTAATAATGTCCCTTTCTCTTGGCCCCTTTCTGTAATAATGTTCCCTATCTTGGGGCCCATCTTGTAATAATGTGCCTCATCTAGTAATAATATTCTTCGTCCTGTAATAATGTCTCTCATCCTGGCCTCTATTTGTAATAATGTCCCCATCTTACATTAATGTCCCTCATATTTTTCTATAACACATTAGAAAAAAATAAACGATTCCTTTCACCTGTCCTCGCTCCCACGTCCTTTTCATATTCAATAGCTGAGAAATTGGAGTGGGGGGGTGCATGGCAGTCACGTCCTGTGCTGCCCACGATGGGCAGGCTGAGATCAGCTCCAGGCCTCAGATGGCAGTGGTTCTTTGCCCCGCAATACATTTCAGCTGAAGGACGCACATTCACATACCGAGGATGCATATTCAGCTGAAAACAGCACTGGCAAGGTTTCGCTAACATGCCTCCCCTTGGGGAGCTCATATGGAGGTTAGTTGTGGGATTTGCTAGGTCTTTTAGAATTTTATGAGATCCCCAACTTACAAAATACCTTCGCCCCTGGAGGTCCCAGGCGGTAAATATTTTCGTCATGCTAATTATCGCGATTTTACCTATCTATAGAGATGAAACATGGCATGAATAGCACCATCCATTGGACCGTTATTAAGTTGGAGGGGTTCTGCCGGCCTTTCGGTGATGTGAGTGAATACGTTATGTTCAGCCCTTCACTACAAAGCCAAAAATATATCTCCCATAAATATCGGATCCATGCAAACCCCAATATTCATCACTGAACACTGATTCCAAAATGTCTCCGAAAAAATTCCTTTGAACAGAGGAAGCCGCTGCTCTTCTCTGCCTCTGAATAAACTATTCCAGCTTTGAAGTATAGCTCCCAGAGTAGATATCCTATTGCAATTACCTGGTCACTGTAGGAGGCCCCTACTTCAATGGTGATTAAATTATCAGTTCGTCCTCGCTTCCCTATTTATAATTATGTTTTCTCTTACCCAGCTGTAATTAATCTCATATGTTCAGTGTGAGGGTGATATGTCCCCTCTCCAGAGATGTCTTATGGATTTTAATTTTTCTCTATGACATTAGTGAGGATACGTTCAGAGATTTTTGCTGAGACTGGGAAAGTTTGGATACAGCTCCGGGATGATATATTTTAAAACTACAGCATAATTACCCATAAAGGCAGACAGGACGACTGCCATGGGATCAGTAGGGAGATGGCAGCCAAGTCTTAGTTGGTCTCTAGAGACACTATGTTATTAACAGACAATGGTGGGAAATAGACCAAATCAGTATGGAAAGATCAGATGGGAAAACAAACTCCAGACTTTTGTATGTGAATGGCAAAACATGACAACAAAAAGGAACCGGGGTGCACATGCAAATATTTGCAATTCTTTGTACGCTTTGTAGATAGCCACATTGGTCAGACATTTACACTTTGCATTCTTCTCGCAGCTATCAGTAATAAGGAATAACATCAGTCCCGTGGCTCCTAGTACAATATTCCGCTCAGCATCAGTCGCCCATATAGGAGGCACAATTACAGGTAACTATTTAGTTTTGGGTGATAATCTGTAGTTGTGTCGACCCGCCACCACAATTGTGGGTTACCAGGGCAATGGGGTACTCAGAGCCGAGCCCGTAGAAGTCTATGGGGATTTTTGTCACAGGTAGCTGTGGCTCGGTCTGTGGCCCGGGCGGTCTGGCGTATGTTGTTGGGGAATATTTACAGGGGGTTGATTTATGTACAGTTCGTGACGCCACCTGTAGTGTTCTGGTAATTAGTACCAGCGCTGCTGTAGATCTCTGAGGGGATGATGAGGCAGCTAGATGTCGGGTCCCCTACAGGTGGGACTCTTCCCTCAGGTCGGTAGTTAGGTAGGGATTGTGCAGGCATGCAGTAATAACTCAGTCTCACACAGTCAAAGTCTTTCCATACCTTTACTTGCAGAATGGTAAAGCAGGTCCCAGGGAGGCTGATGGGGTTGATGGAGGATGAGCTTTGAGGCAAACGGTTAAGCAAGTTAGGGGCCTCCTTTAACTCCAATGAAGCTGAGTACGACCAGCTTGAAGCGTAGTCCTCTCTATAATTCCAGCTAATCTTTAGCTGTTCTGCCCGATCAGTGTTGTGGTTGGAGCCTTTTTGTGAGAAAGATGATTTCCTATATTGTCGTGCACTGACTCACGGTCCTCACTTCCCTCTGACCCCAGTTACGTACTGACTATATGGGCTTATCCGCCGCGACCTAGGGTCCGGTAGATTTCTGGCTATCTTATCACCTTGCTTGAAACAAAGATGATCCTTCGGTCCCCAGTAACCGGTAATTCGTGCAGGTATTCTTCACCTATAGCACTTCCTTGCTTTCTTCCACTTTTGCCCTTCGACTTGCTCAGTTCTCAGGAGATATTTCAGCCTGTCTCCAGTGGGCACAGCTTTGACTAGGCTCGGGTACGTTAAAGTACCTATACTAGACTCCACAATTTGAAGCTGAAGATAGAGCAGAGTCCCTAAGACGTCTTGTCTCTCCTAAGTCTGGACACACTCTCCTACTGACACTCCCTTCCACACCCCTACTGGGCGTGTTTGAAGGTACATGATGTCATGAAGAGACCTTAACTGTTACCTCTCCACTCATCCTCCTGGTATTGTGTACCAGGGCTACACATTCCCCCATGGTAAACGACAGCACTCCCGGGCTGTGGAATACAAAAGACAGAAAAATTTTGTTTATGCAATAACATTTGGAACAATAACATCTTCCCATCCGGGAGGTGAGAACACCTTGAACGTTACAAACAATAACATTTTACATATAGAAATACAAAAGTATCAAGTAGCATTTAATAAATATATATACAAGATACTTGTGAAGGACCCGCACCAAACCTTCAACGTGGGTCCTGGGTGGGCTGCAGGACATCCAAATGCAGACCTCACTCAGTGCCACACCACACGGGTTTTTGGTTCAGAGGTGAGTCAAGGTTTCATGTGAAACCATTAAGAAGGCACTTTAGTGCAACTATTTACAGGATACAGTTTTTGGGCTGGCTCAGTCCTCAGCCTCTGAGTCCATTGTTAAACGAAGACATAATAGAGAAAAAACACATTTATATATATAGACTTTTACAATGTTCACATAAATTCGTTATAATCACTGCTGATATCTAATGGGTAATTTCCCTTTTGTGATTCTTTCTGATCTACGTGGTGTAGTTTCAGGTATAACAAGTTGCGATCTGTCTGCACTGCGTAACGGCAAACTATAGAACTGCCTTAACCTTTCTATGGATCTGGCAAGCGTACTGATGGCTGGGCGGTGTGAGTCAGCTTCACCAGGAGATCCCATAGTATGGGGCGCTGCTTCAGATGATCCATCTTGAGGTTCCACAGGTTGAGGTGTTGCTGGGATGGGTAACTCCTGAGCGGGCTCAACTGGCACCACAGGCACAACTGGAGGTAGAACTTCCTCTTGTGGCTGATAAAACTGCAACACTGGAATTATCACAGCATCTCCCAGTCGGGGCCAATCCGCAGGAAAATCTCCCAGATCGGTGTGTATGACCTCTTCCTTTCTTTCTCTTTGATTGAGGACAGGGTTCTTTTCACAACTCTTTAAGTGTTCTGGACACAACTTCAAATGATCTCTGGACACCGTGGTTGTTGTTCTTCCTCCGTCTTTACTGACGACACAGACTTTTCTGTTGTCGTATTTAGAATCTTGTATGACGTAGGGTTCTTGCTCCCACTGATTATCCAGTTTGTGCATCTTTCTTTTTCTTTTTAATACTACCTCTCCAGGCATCAGAGGCTTGGCAGGAGCATTTCGGTTGTAAACATCTTCCTGTTTCTCCCGTGCCTTATTGAGACTTTCCTCCACACAGATTTGTACTCTTCTGTATTGCTCTTGCCGATTGACGTCCCAGTTCTCCACGGCATCGTCTGCCTCCGGTTCTACCACTCCAAGTTCTAAATCCATTGGTAGTTTTCCGGGCCTTGCTCTCATAAGATAGGCTGGAGTGCAGTTAGTTGAGCTTACAGGTATATGGTTGTACAAATCAACCAAATCAGGTAGTAAATCCGGCCATCGATTCCTGTCTTCCAACGGTATGGATCTCAACAAGTCAAGGACAATATGGTTCATCTTTTCACAAAGACCGTTGGTTTGAGGGTGATATGGTGTTGTTCTTATTTTCTTGCACCCGTACATATGACAGAATTCCTTGAATAAATCAGCTTCGAAAGCAGGTCCCTGATCGGTTAAGACTTGCTCGGGATACCCATGCGGTCTGCAGAAGCTTGCTTGAAAGGTCTTCGCGGCCGTCACTGCGGTCTGGTCTTTCACTGGAACGACTACCAGAAATCTGGAGTAATGGTCCACCATGGTCAAGGCGTATGAGTATCCAGATCTACTCGGCGACAGTTTGACGTGGTCCAGGGCCACAATCTCCAGGGGACGAGTCGTCCGAATAGGTTGCAGGGGGCCTTTTGACTACCGTAGTCCTTTCTTCTGAGACCACAGGGTCCACAGTTCCGACACCACCTCTCGACAGAGCTGCGCATCCCTACCCAGTAGAACCGGCATCTCAACAGGGTCTCCAGCTTCCTCCAGCCAAAGTGTCCTGCTTGATCGTGGTACGCTTCCAACACCATTGGGACGTCTGCCTTGGGGACCACTATTTGCCAGACCATCTCATGGGTTCTGGGGTTGACGTATCTTCTGCACAACTTCTCACGGTATAGGAACAACCTGCTTTTCTCGTTCCACAGGAGCTTGGCTGACATAGGTGCATCCTTTTCCAGAGAGGAGCCTTCCTGTCTTAACAACTCCTTGATGCGGCTGACCACTGGATCACTGTCCTGAGTCTCTTTCCAGCTGTGATGGGGTAAAGGATTTAATGTTGCACCATACTGCTTTCTGTGAACTCGATGCTCGTGGACTACCCCATTTCGATGGAACGCGGGTAGCTCAATTTCTTCCAGGTCGTCCGATTCTTCTTCCGTATCAGAGTCATGCGGCATTCGGGACAACGCATCAGCATTAGCATTCTTTCGACCTGCCCGGTACTTGATAGTAAACTGGTAATTGGACAACCGAGCCATCCATCGCTGCTCCATGGCACCCAGCTTGGCGGTTTCCAGGTGCGTTAACGGGTTGTTGTCTGTGTACGCCGTGAACTTATTGGAGGCCAGATAGTGCTTAAATCTTTCAGTAATGGCCCAGACCAGCGCCAGAAACTCTAGCTTGAAGCTGCTATAATTTTCCGGATTCCTTTCAGTTGGCCTGAGTTTTCTGCTGGCATATGCGATGACTTTTTCTTGTCCATTCTGCTTCTGACTGAGAACGGCTCCCAACCCTTCATTACTGGCGTCGGTGTACAACAGGAACGGTTGGCTGTAATCAGGATAGGTTAAGATCTCATCACCTGTCAGGATCTCTTTCATCTTTTGAAATGCTTCAGCCTGTTCCTTACCCCAATTGAAAGGAGGGTTTCTGCTCTTTAAAGATTGTCCTACCAGGAGGTCCTGTAAAGGAGCTGCCTTCTTCGTGTAATCTTTCACGAATCTCCTGTAGTAACCCGTTAGTCCAGGAACTGTCGCACTTCCTTAAGGTTCTTCGGCTCCGGCCACTTCTGGATGGCAGTGACTTTCTCTGGGTCCGGCGCTACTCCTTCCGAACTGACGATGTGCCCCAAGTATTGTACCTTCTGCTTGAGTAGATGGCATTTTGAGGGTTTTAATTTCATCCCGTACCTGGACAGGGACTCAAACACTTCTGCCAGGTGCTTCAGATGGTCCTCATATGTCTTGGAATACACGATAACGTCGTCTAGGTATAGCAGCACGGTTTCAAAATTGAGATGTCCCAGACAGTTTTCCATCACTCTCTGAAATGTTCCTGGGGCACTACTGAGCCCAAACGGCATTCTGTCGAACTCACAGAGCCCCATTGGGGTGGTGAAAGCCGTTTTCTCACGATCCTCCTCAGCCACAGCCACTTGCCAGTAACCACTAGTCAGATCAAGGGTAGAAAAGTAGTTAGCCGTTTTCAGAGCAGCTAATGATTCCTCTATGCGTGGTAGCGGGTATGCATCCTTGTGTGTTATGCGGTTCACCTGCCTGTAATCCACACACATTCTCATACTACCATCTTTCTTTTTAACCAGAACTAGAGGGGCTGCCCAGGGACTACAACTATCCCTTATCACCCCAGCTTTCTTCATATCATTCAACATTTCTTTAGCCTTCTGATAATGAGCTGGAGGTATGGGCCTATACCGCTCTTTGATGGGAGGATGATTGCCTGTAGGGATATGATGTTGTACTCCCTTAATGATCCCAAAATCAAGTGGATTTTTGCTAAACACTTGGGCGTACTCTTGCACCACCCGTAATACCCTTGCTTCTGGTGAGCGGGAGTGGTGTCCGTCCCAACATGGAGCTGCTGACACCATTCCGCCACCTGAGTTGCTGGGTCATTGTCCTCCTCTATTTGACAGGAGTCTAAGGACTCAGCCGGGAGAATGGAATTATTGTCGACAGCATGAAGTTTAGCAATGGTTGCATAACGGGGTAAATTTACCTCATCATCTCCCCAATTGAGAAGCCGTACAGGTACTCTCCCATTCACCACTTCTACTACTCCTCTAGCAGTCATAAGTGTAGGTCTATGTTCTGAATGGTGGGGTTCTACTACAGCTTGGTAATTCTGTCCTCTCAGACCTATGGCTGCCCTGCACCAAATGATCATTTCACTCATTGGGGGTATCACAATAGGAACTGAGTCAGTGACCCGTACATTACCAATTTCGCCGTCGGTAAGCTTCGCTTGCTGCTGACACACCAGGGCCCGGATCTCTCTTTGGATGACTCCTCTCTGCCTTGGTCGGGCAATCTCAGCGAGCTGTTGGAGCAAGAACACTACTTCTTCCAAACAATTACCAATAACATTAGTACCCAATATTATATTTAGACCATTCTCCTCATTTACAGTCTTCACTACCAGAAGTCCCTGGTCTTTCAACTCCTCTCTTCCCACCTTTACATCTACACATTTTGTTCCAAGTACTTCTACAGGAAGACCATTAGAAGCATACACGGTAAAGTCAAGGCTCGGGGTTTAAGATCGTCCATTGACCAGTACTTGGTATATAGGGCATCAGGTATGAGGGTGACTTGAGACCCAGTGTCTAGCAATGCTGGAACAGCAATCCCATCTAAAATAATGGACAGGTAGGGTCGCCCGCCCACATACCTGCGGTTCCAGTCTAGGGGGCCTGGCGGGTATTCTCCTGGGTGTTGGCCCTTGGACCCAGGTTCTGCCCGTTTAAAGGACACTGTGGAGACAAATGACCTTTTCGGTTGCAGCGAAAACAGACGATCTCTCGACGAGAAGGGTGTTGATCAGAGGTTGCTCCTGGGGGTGGCGTTGTCCTCCTCCGGGGGGGCGACGTCTTCTTTCTTCTCCGGTGCATCCACGGGACGTCTTCTGGGCAGTCCGCTAGCAAGATTTTTCCTTCCTCTTCTTTCCGCAGTTGCAGGGCACTCATAACAGCAGCCAGATTTTTAGTCAGCTGGCGCACCTCTGAGCGCAGACATTCCAATTCACTAGGAGATGTCACCTGCGCTTTGGCTTCAGCCACTAGCGGGGAACAGGGGGTTACTGCCGGTTCCGGAGTGACTTCACCCTGATGATGTTGGGTGGCCACCTCAGGTTTGCCCAGGGGCCGCAGCCCTTTTATTGCCATGTCCTTTAGGGCATCAAAGGTAGCATCCGGATGATCTAAGGACCACCAATTTACAGTTCTGCGTTCCTCTGGGGATCTCAATCCCTGTATAAATTGTTCTTTCAACATTTTATTCTCATGGAGAGCATTTAAATTGTTAACTTGCTTGAGTGCTTTCAGGGCTCCTTGCAATCGGCAAGCATAGTCCCGGATGCTGTCACCTGGCTGTTGTGAACAGTGATAGAAGGCCATCCGGAGATCCGTTTCTGTGCGGTCTTCAAATATGGCATTTAGTTTAAGAAAAATCGCAGGTACCGACTCCAGATCAACGGTATCCCAAGTCTCCACTTCCCTCTCAGCAGCGCCAGTTAACTGCCCTATTAACACAGCAGCTTTTTGTTTCTCAGGCATGGAGTACATTTCCAATAGGCTGCTTAACTTCCGCTTGAAGCCTGATAATGTGCCTGGCTCACCGCTGTACTGGGGAAGCCATTTCGCCCCAGGCATATATGGAAGCGTTAGTGGCATGATCGGGACTACCGGACTAGGTGCTGGGCCTGCGCCTCCATCTGGCGCTACAATACCAGACGGTGCGGGATTAAGCCCTCCGGCCGGGCCGCACTGTCAGCCGGTTGTTGTGACATCTTAGCGCCCCCTTGGTTAAACGGAGCCTACCGGTTTCAGACGCTGCTACTTCTCAGGCACCGCAGTGAGAATAGGACCTTCGTCGCAGGCGCTCTGATGTCAGAGCGTTCACTTCCTGTCGCAGGACCTTCCGATGAGTCAGAGCCGGGGGGCGTGTCCAAGACTTTGCGCGCTCTTTCAGGTACGCCCTCCTTCTTCTCCAACGCTTTAGGCGCGAATCTGGCGGCAAATATGGCGGTATTTGGCGCCAAACAACAGCAACAGTCTTTTTCACTCAAACAGTTACATAGGCACGCAGGGCTCGCAATTCTGCGAGTTTCGTATCCTGTTCGTGACGCCAAGTTGTGTCGACCCGCCACCACAATTGTGGGTTACCAGGGCAATGGGGTACTCAGAGCCGAGCCCGTAGAAGTCTATGGGGATTTTTGTCACAGGTAGCTGTGGCTCGGTCTGTGGCCCGGGCGGTCTGGCGTATGTTGTTGGGGAATATTTACAGGGGGTTGATTTATGTACAGTTCGTGACGCCACCTGTAGTGTTCTGGTAATTAGTACCAGCGCTGCTGTAGATCTCTGAGGGGATGATGAGGCAGCTAGATGTCGGGTCCCCTACAGGTGGGACTCTTCCCTCAGGTCGGTAGTTAGGTAGGGATTGTGCAGGCATGCAGTAATAACTCAGTCTCACACAGTCAAAGTCTTTCCATACCTTTACTTGCAGAATGGTAAAGCAGGTCCCAGGGAGGCTGATGGGGTTGATGGAGGATGAGCTTTGAGGCAAACGGTTAAGCAAGTTAGGGGCCTCCTTTAACTCCAATGAAGCTGAGTACGACCAGCTTGAAGCGTAGTCCTCTCTATAATTCCAGCTAATCTTTAGCTGTTCTGCCCGATCAGTGTTGTGGTTGGAGCCTTTTTGTGAGAAAGATGATTTCCTATATTGTCGTGCACTGACTCACGGTCCTCACTTCCCTCTGACCCCAGTTACGTACTGACTATATGGGCTTATCCGCCGCGACCTAGGGTCCGGTAGATTTCTGGCTATCTTATCACCTTGCTTGAAACAAAGATGATCCTTCGGTCCCCAGTAACCGGTAGATTCGTGCAGGTATTCTTCACCTATAGCACTTCCTTGCTTTCTTCCACTTTTGCCCTTCGACTTGCTCAGTTCTCAGGAGATATTTCAGCCTGTCTCCAGTGGGCACAGCTTTGACTAGGCTCGGGTACGTTAAAGTACCTATACTAGACTCCACAATTTGAAGCTGAAGATAGAGCAGAGTCCCTAAGACGTCTTGTCTCTCCTAAGTCTGGACACACTCTCCTACTGACACTCCCTTCCACACCCCTACTGGGCGTGTTTGAAGGTACATGATGTCATGAAGAGACCTTAACTGTTACCTCTCCACTCATCCTCCTGGTATTGTGTACCAGGGCTACACATATTTGTAAAGATCAGCGAGCGGAGCCTGGAGTTTGCATTGATTTACCAACAGTCTCGAGATGTATCAGCACCAGGAGACAACACAACCTCAAGGACGGCTGAGGAATGGGGTTTATGTTGTTGTTTCACAAGGATATTCACCCAACAGCAAGGATACATACAGCAGTCAAGTTAAAGGGGGATAATACTCAAAATTATAATATAGTGAATCATCTAAAATGGTGAGCTGCAAAAAGTCACAACCTCTCAGAGCCAAACATGTGTTGCTTATGGCAGTCATTTTCCTTCCCTTCCCATATAAAGCAGCGAATGCAAAATCCTTTCCAAAGCTCCACTATTGTCCCCCTCCCAAAAAAGTAATTTTAATGGTGTGAAGACATATGTGTGTATGGTCACAGTTCAGATGGCATTACAAGTTGGATGAATGTCGGCTGAGGGCATCTCAAAGCCTTCTCCGAAAATGAAGAGGTGTCTGGTAGGAGCTTTCTTCTATCTCGCCATTGAAATGACATGAACGCTCAGCAGAGCCGAGTGTTCATAGGTATAGGGCAATCGGAAGAGAAAGAGGTCTAAGGTGTATGGCCAGGATGTGACATAACATTCCTTGATTTTCTCACGGGTACACGAGGTATTGTATGGCCTCCATATCACAAACCAGACAGCAGACACACATCACACCCATGGATTTGGTTTCAGATCTCAGTGATTGGGGTAAGTGACCAGTGTCCCAATATAAGTCTATATCCATATAGCATGGATACGTCACCTGGCAAATCACCTTCGGGGCCATTTGCATAGTTGACAACAATCTCAGCTTTGCCGGGATTGTTGTGAATATTCTGAAATATTCTTGGCAGATTTTTGAATATCCTGTGCCCTAAAAGAGTGGGACTTGCTTGAACCCCACCCAAAAGTGGACAGTTCTGAGTGTGTTGTACCTTGGATTGGGACTTAAATATCCTTATTTCACCAATAGTCATGTTGATAAATATGCTTTTAAGCTAAAGTGAGAAAATGAATGGAGATCACTTTAAAAGGAGTCTGTCACTCCCAAATCTCAAATTATCCCATGGTTCCCACCTATACGTTCATAAAGGGGACATCTGCTGTCAAAATCATACTTGTACAGATTTCACTACTTTTTTTTTTTTTACATGAAATTGAGGGGTCATCGGAGCACCATTGGTATGGCTAAGGGCTCAGTGTAACTCAATTTCAATCCTTCACAACTCCCCTTATGTTGATTGACAGCGTTCACATGTTATATCCCCAGCCATGCACACACTGACACTGCAGGAGCAGAGAGCACACAGTCCCGGTTGTGCACACGTGCTCCAATCCCCTTTTTCCTGTCTGCAGAGGCCGCTCGCTGCACACAGGAGTACGCAGCAGTAGGTGGTCGATGCTGACAGGAGAGAGATGAAAAGGTGCCTGTTCTGACTTCAGGGGCCATGCGCACTATCACATAATGGGGCCACGCACTCATCCTTCTCCTGTCGGTGTGTGATCCTGTCTGCAGCCATTGTCGGTGTGTGCAGGGCTCCAAAGCGATCGCTGTCAATCAACATATGGTGCACTGAGCACCTGACAGCACCAAGGTCCCCTCATTTACATATCCAATAAAACTATCTCTACATTTCCAACAGGACTGAAGCCCCGTCTCACACAGCGATCTCGCTAGCGAGATCGCTGCTGAGTCACTAGTTTTGTGACGCAGCAGCGATCTCCCCAGCGATATCGCTGTGTGTGACATTCAGCGACGATCAGCCCCCTTGCTGGTATCGCTGATCGTCGCTGAATGTCCTGGACATTTTTTTGATCGCTGGTCTCCCGCTGACAGGCACGCATCGCTGCATGTGACAGGCGGGAGACCAGCGATCCGCTGGTAACCAACGTACACAGCGGGTTTCCATGTGCGGGGTTGTGCCTGGAAACCCGCTGTGTACCTTGGATACCAGGGTCCTGATGCAGGGAGCTCGTAACCAAGGTACACATCGGGTTTCCAGGCACCGCGCAGGACGCCTGGAGTGTGAGGTAATTATGGACTACTAGTATTTTCAGCATGTCATGTGTTTCTTATTATACATGTATTTTTGATTATGCTACTCCTGCTTTTCCTCATGATCTGTGCATGCACATAGGGGCTATTGCTCTTTTCAGCGTTGTGTGCCGGCTACAATTTTTGTAGTGGTAGTTACCTCCATGTGAGAGATATATATGCTTACCTCAGCTCTACGCTTGCTGGCCTATTTAGGCCTCTATGACTACGAAATAGATACCTGTGGGGTTACATGTATTGCATGCACTTTTCATTTGTATAAGTCTGGTTTATCCCATTTTTGGTCTTGAATATTTTTTACCATACATGTCTATTACTACTTACCTTGCTCCAGGTTTTTCCACCTTTTTTGTATTGTGTGTTTGTTTCTCCCGTTTTTACTATTTTTACATTTTCTATCATGTTCAATAAAGTCAAATTTTTTTGATAATACTCTTTGTAGAGCCTCTCTTTCGGCGCTTAGTGTATAGTAGAGCCAGAGCAGTATATAGAGAACATTATTATAATGGTGCCCACAGCAGAATATAGGAATTTGGGGAGGGGGAATCATCAAAAAACTGGCATATAGGAAAACAAAAAAATTATAATACTAATAATTTTTATTTCTATAGCACCGATGTGTGGCCCAGCTGCGCGTGACACACGTCTCCAGGAGAATGCACAGGAAAGGTAATTGTGAGGCCTGATATTCATTCACATCACACACATTTCCAACACGGCCACCAGAGGGCCTATTAGACTATTTAAGTCAGTGTGACGTAGCAGTAGGGATCTTGATTATTCAGTCTAGTCTTGGAGGGAGAGGAGATAAGACAGAGACTTGACAGAGCTCCTGTAGCTCACCTTATACTGAAGTGGAGGCTAGTACGAGTGGGCAAAGGAATCACTCTAGCCTAGTCAGAGTTACATCTGAATCTGAAGCATTTACCTCAGAGTCAGCTGCCTGTGTTCTCTAGAAAGTGGAAAGTGACTCTCGGAGCTACAGCGTGTATACAGTCTGACGGAACGTCCTGTGAGCTGCTCTGGACAGAGTTTGGAAGGAAAGAAGGAAGGGAACTACAGCAGTTATAACAACGAGGCAACTGAGAACAGGTCAGTGAGCTTGGAAAGAAAGCTGACAACTTCACCCTCTGCTACTTGTGCTTATGTTAAGGGCAAGAGCAGGGCGACAGGCGAGTGGAGAAAGAAGGATAAGTGACCTAGGTGACAGATCACCTTCACTTAGTTAACCGGACACCGGGGTCCGAGGCATTGCTAGTACTTCACGGCTAGTGATAGAAAACACCGGAATCCTTGCTGGACTTCAAGTCACAGAAGGTAGCCCTAAGTGTCGATACGTAACTGGAGTCAGGGAGAACAAGGACTTTGAGCAGGACGCTGCAATAGGAGGACTTCGTTCTTTCCAACATCTGATTATCAGAGACAGAGAAGGCTCTACCACAATGTCGGCCGGGCGTAGTTGCTACATTAAGAGTTAAACTTGACTTCATGCAAGTTAGGACTCACATACACTTCAAGGAGAAAGGAGGCCTTAAACCTGCTCAGCAATTCCCTGAATGTGCATTCTCCAACCTGACCAGCTTCCTGGGACATACCTACCAACAACATCTGTAAAGGTATGGAACAAGACTGACTTGTGTGTGACTGCATTATTCTCTGCACCCTGCAACACCATAGACTTTGAGGGAACAGTCCCACCTGTGGGGGACTTGACATCTAGCTGCTTAATAACATCCCCTCAGAAGATTCACCCTGCAGCGCTGGTCAAATTGATCAGAAACCACAGGTGGCGTCACGAACTATCTTTATAATCCCCTGTAAATATTCCCCCATTGCATGACCGCCCAGGGTCACGGACCGAGTCCTGCTGCCAGTGACATTCCCCATAGACTTTCATGGGCTCGGTGCAGAGTACCCCATAACCCTGGAACCCCTGTATTTGGTGCGCGTCACCAACATATTCCACAGCACTTTACAATTAAGCGGGGACATGTACAGACAAAGCATGCATGATCCAGTCATAAGCCGGGATCTGTCTAAGTGCAGTTGCCGTGTGCTATTTGAGAGCATGGAGGGTGTGAAGACAGATGAGTAGGAAGGAGCAGAGTATGATTAACATTTAGGAGGGAACAGGGGAGAGTTAGGTTAGAGAGTTGAGGTGATAGGTCAGTCTAAACAAATGTGTTTTTAAATCACGCTTAAAAACATTGGGGGCTAGATATTAGTTGGAATGCTTGAGGTAGTGCATTTCAGTAGACTGGCGCAGCACAAGAGAAGTCTTGGAGACGGAGGTGCAAGGTTCGGATTAAGGAGGATGTTAATCTTAGATTAGTCGCAGAACGGAGGGCACGGCAAGGGCGATAGAAATGAGGGAGATTTTGGTTGGTGCAGAACTGTGGATGACTTTGTGGGTGAGAGAGATGAGTTTACATTGGATTCTGTAGCAAAAGGGTAACCAGTGCAATTGTGTAGCCCTGGTGGTAGGCACACGCAGTACCCTGGAGAGTGTATGGCGAGACGGCAGCTTAATGCTCAATATTCATTCACTCGACACACACTAGACACACCCCTAGGGTAGTGAAGTATACTCTAGAGGGAGTGGTCAAGGTAGTAGGTGTTAGAGTGATTAGTCTAGTTCCTGTCTTTGGACAGTGAGGACGTGTGGAGTAGAGCCTAGACATCTGTGAGAAGACGTTTGGAGGGAGGAAAGAGTCTAGCCTGCTTCATCCCAGTTCATATCGTGGAGTCTGGTATAGGTGTTTGGAATACACCTTAGTCTAGTCAGAGCTGTATCACCTTCACAATACATACTGAGGAAAGGAGAAGTACTAGCACGGAAAGTCATCAGCATCCCTGTCTAGAGGACGGTATCAGGTACAGAGACGTGCTCCTGCCTGTGATAACTGAGCATCCGTGGCTAACTTCATTGGAAGGAAAAAGGAAAGAAGTGACTGCTCGACCCTTGGCTAGTTTTGAGTGCTTATGTTACCAGCGTGGACAAGGCGAAAGGCAAGTGGATTATAGAATTAGTGCTACAGGATTGCAGAAGTCCAGCACGTTGCTACCGGTCACTGGGGACCGAAGAGTCACTGTTGTTTCAGGCACGGTGACAGGAAAACCAGGAATCTACCGGACCCTAGGTCGCGGCAGACAAGCCCCTTATAGTCAGTACGTAACGGGGGTCAGGGGGAGTGAAGACTTTAGAGTTCTGCAGGACCACGTAAGAATTCAGCTCCTTCATAGGAAGGCCCCTAACACTAAGCTGACTGGGCAGGTACAGCTTTGGATAAGCTGGAGAATTGAGGGAACTACGCTTTATGCTAGTTGCACTCGTCATATTGGAGATAAAGGAGGCCCCTAACTTGTCCAGCTGCCGTCTCAAGATACACTCTCCTTGGATCAGCCTCCCTGGGACCTGCCTTATCATCTTGCAAGTAAAGGTATGGAAAGACGCTGACCGTGTGAGACTGTGTTCTTTAACCGCACTCGACTTCACAACCCACATAGACTTTGAGGGACCAGTCCCACCTGTAGGGGACCCGACATCTAGCTGCCTCACCATCCCCTCAGAGATCTACAGCAGCGCTGGTACTAATTACCAGAATACTACAGGTGGCGTCACGAACTGTACATAAACTATCCCTTGTAAATATATCCCCAACATACGCCAGACCGCCCGGGCCACAGACCGAGCCACAGCTACCTGTGACAAGAATCCCCATAGACTTCCATGGGCTCGGCTCTGAGTACCCCATTGCCCTGGTAACCCACAATTGTGGTGGCGGGTCGACACAACTTTGGCGTCACGAACAGGATACGAAACTCGCGAAATTGCGAGCCCTGTGTGCCTAAGGACTTGTTTTTGTAAAAAGGACTGTTTGCACTTTTGGCGCCAAAATCACCATTTTTGTCGCCATATTCGCGCCCTCAGGCGCTGGAGAAGAAGGTGGGCGTACCTTCGTGGGCGTCTACCCCCCTGTGGCGCGAAGAAAATGCCTGCCCTCTCAAAGTGCTACTACAACATGCGGTCTTGCCCTACAGCAAAGGAGGTCCGCCTCCTCTTCACCTTCCCTGCGAGGAGGAGGAGACGCAAACCCCACCTCCACGGAAGAGACCGGATGTCTCCGCAGAAAAAAGAAAGATTCTTCTGGAACATGATGGAGGCAGGATGTGTGCAGCCGAGGGGGGCAGCGGAGGAAGGCAGGCCCCGTGCCCCCGCCAAGCTGCCATCGGCATCGGAGACTTATGCAATCCTGCACCTGCAACAGGCGTTGTTAGAGCTTCAGGAGGAGAACGCACGCCTAAAGATGTTCCAACCTGGACTGGAGGAGATTGAGAGACGCCGCTGTAACCTGCTGAAGTGGCAACTAACAAACACGGCGTCCTCTCCCCTCAATGAACCCCCACGATTCCGAGTGCTGAAGAGTCTGCTGCCCAAGGCGAAGGAGCAACCGGAGGCTGCCCCCGAAAGTACCGTTCCCGATCCCACTGGTGAAGTGGTGGAAGCGGAGGAGGTTGAGGAGGTACAGCCAATCCCGGAACGCCCGCCCGGCCAAGAGGCCGCAGCAGATTATCGGTCCCCGGCAGGGACACCGGAGGGGTCCTGTCCGTCACTACCAGATGTGGACTGGGACGAAATGGCGCGCCTGGATGACGTCGCCTACACCGCCCAGTGGGAGCAAGAATGGCGGAGTCGTGAGGAAAAGAAGAGGCGTCAGCAGGAGGAAGAGCGGGAAGCTCAGAAGAACCGCCAGCGACAGTATGCTGAGCTGATTGCCGACAAGGAGACTGTCCGTCGCGACAAAGGTACCTTACGGGAACCGCGGCGGCGGGGGTGTGTGGCTGAGTTCCAGCTCCAGAAGGGCTGGGGCTTTATCCGTGAACCGGGCCTCTACCCAGCAGTCTTCGTCAGCAGGCGTGACGTGGAATCTCACCTGCCGCAAGGTCATCCCGGGAGGGACTTAGCAAACGGAGATATAGTCACCTATACGCGGCATTGGGGAATGAAGGGGTGGTATGCCCTGAATGTCGCCATCGTCCGCGACCCCGTCCCAGACGCAGGTATCGTCACCATTACCGCAGCGTCCCCGTTCCCAGTTCAAGCAGCATCCGGCCGTGCCCCAGCATCGCCCCCTGTAAAGTCATCGCAACTAGCGACCCAGAGTTCATCGCAAGTTAAAGCCACCTCCACATCGCAACATGCGACCCAGTCCAGATCGCAAACCCTGACGCGGTCTATATCTTTGACTGTAATGGCGACGCAATCGGTGTCACGCGGAGAGAGTATACCCGTTGCGCCCCTAGAGGTTCGCACCAGAACTGTCGCGACCCAGACCCTGATCGCAGCACATGATTTGTTGGTCTTAGGATCTAGGGCTCATTGCATCATTCCAGCCCCCGGCGTGAAAGATGTAGTGGAAGGTGAATTATTAAAAGATGAATAAATAGTAAAGAGTTGGTGAGATCCCTATCGGATCTACCACAAGTAAAAAAAAACAGAAAGTTTAAAATGTTTTTGAAAAAGTTTTGCACAGGTTATATATAATGAATATATATTTCTAATTATAGAATGCCCGGCTGGGTAATTGGTAATTGATAATTGGTAAATGATAGATGATAAACAGTTGCACTTTTATAATGTGATTTATTATGTCTTTCTTTATAAATGGACTTTTGAGGTTAAGGACTATGCTAACCCGGAACTTTCTTGTACATAGTTGCGCTTCGGTGCCCTATCTTGGTTTTACAAAAACCATCTATAACTACCTCTGAAAAACAAAACCCGTATGGTGTGGCACTGAGTGAGGTCTGCAATCGGACGTCCTGCAGCCCACCCAGGACCCACGTTGAAGGTTTGGTGCGGGTCCTTCACAAGTATCTTGTATATTTATTTATTGAATGCTATTTGATACTATTTGTATTTTTCTATAAAAGTTTGTAACGTTCAAGGTGTTCTCACCTCCCGGATGGGAAGATGTTATTGTTCAACGTTTATTGCATAAACAAAATGTCTTTTGTATTTTACAGCCCGGGAGTGCTGTCGTTTACCATGGGGGAATGTGTAGCCCTGGTGGTAGGCACACGCAGTACCCTGGAGAGTGTATGGCGAGACGGCAGCTTAATGCTCAATATTCATTCACTCGACACACACTAGACACACCCCTAGGGTAGTGAAGTATACTCTAGAGGGAGTGGTCAAGGTAGTAGGTGTTAGAGTGATTAGTCTAGTTCCTGTCTTTGGACAGTGAGGACGTGTGGAGTAGAGCCTAGACATCTGTGAGAAGACGTTTGGAGGGAGGAAAGAGTCTAGCCTGCTTCATCCCAGTTCATATCGTGGAGTCTGGTATAGGTGTTTGGAATACACCTTAGTCTAGTCAGAGCTGTATCACCTTCACAACACATACTGAGGAAAGGAGAAGTACTAGCACGGAAAGTCATCAGCATCCCTGTCTAGAGGACGGTATCAGGTACAGAGACGTGCTCCTGCCTGTGATAACTGAGCATCCGTGGCTAACTTCATTGGAAGGAAAAAGGAAAGAAGTGACTGCTCGACCCTTGGCTAGTTTTGAGTGCTTATGTTACCAGCGTGGACAAGGCGAAAGGCAAGTGGATTATAGAATTAGTGCTACAGGATTGCAGAAGTCCAGCACGTTGCTACCGGTCACTGGGGACCGAAGAGTCACTGTTGTTTCAGGCACGGTGACAGGAAAACCAGGAATCTACCGGACCCTAGGTCGCGGCAGACAAGCCCCTTATAGTCAGTACGTAACTGGGGTCAGGGGAGTGAAGACTTTAGAGTTCTGCAGGACCACGTAAGAATTCAGCTCCTTCATAGGAAGGCCCCTAACACTAAGCTGACTGGGCAGGTACAGCTTTGGATAAGCTGGAGAATTGAGGGAACTACGCTTTATGCTAGTTGCACTCGTCATATTGGAGATAAAGGAGGCCCCTAACTTGTCCAGCTGCCGTCTCAAGATACACTCTCCTTGGATCAGCCTCCCTGGGACCTGCCTTATCATCTTGCAAGTAAAGGTATGGAAAGACGCTGACCGTGTGAGACTGTGTTCTTTAACCGCACTCGACTTCACAACCCACATAGACTTTGAGGGACCAGTCCCACCTGTAGGGGACCCGACATCTAGCTGCCTCACCATCCCCTCAGAGATCTACAGCAGCGCTGGTACTAATTACCAGAATACTACAGGTGGCGTCACGAACTGTACATAAACTATCCCTTGTAAATATATCCCCAACATACGCCAGACCGCCCGGGCCACAGACCGAGCCACAGCTACCTGTGACAAGAAACCCCATAGACTTCCATGGGCTCGGCTCTGAGTACCCCATTGCCCTGGTAACCCACAATTGTGGTGGCGGGTCGACACACAATGACTGCCACAGGTTAGAGGCGCTGGTGAAGCAGCTGGACAAAAATTATGACTTTGGCTGCTGCATTCAGGACAGATTGTAGAGAAGACAGTTTGGTTAGAGGGAGACCGATCAGAAGAGAGTTGCAGTAGTCCAGATGAGAGTGAATAAGAGCAACTAAAAGTTTTTGCAGTTTCAAAAGGTAAGAAAAGGTCGGATTCTGGAGATGTTTTTAAGGTGAAAGTGAAAGGAGCCAGTGAATAATTAGATTTGGGGAATAAAGGAAAGTTGTGTGTCAAATATATCGCCAAGGCAGTGGGCATGCAGCTCGAGAGTTCTGATTGAACCACCCAAGGTAATTTCAATGTCGGGCATAGGTAGGTTAGTAGAGGGAGGAAACACAAGGAGTTCAGTTTTGGAGAGACTCAGTTTCAGATAGAGGGAGGACATGATGTTAGAGACAGCGGAAAGACAATCACTGGTGTTGTCTCGACCCGCCACCACAATTGTGGATTACCAGGGCAATGGGGTACTCAGAGCCGAGCCCGTAGAAGTATATGGGGATTGTCACAGGTAGCTGTGGCTCGGTCTGTGGCCCTGGCGGTCTGGCGTATGTTGGGGGAATATTTACAGGGGATAGATTTATATACAGTTCGTGACGCCACCTGTAGTCTCTGGTAATTTGTACCAGCGCTGCTGTAGATCTCTGAGGGGATGGTGAGGCAGCTAGATGTCGGGTCCCCTACAGGTGGGACTGGTCCCTCAAAGTCTATGAAGTTAGTGAAGTCGGGTGCAGATAAATAACACAGTCTCACACGGTCAGCGTCTTTCCATACCTTTACTTGTAAGATGTTCAGGCAGGTCCCAGGGAGGCTGATCCAAGGATAGTGTATCTTGAGACAGCAGCTGGACAAGTTAGGGGCCTCCTTTACTTTCAACACGATGAGTACAACCAGCCTGAAGCGTAGTTCCCTCAATAACTCCAGCTAATCCATAGCTGTACTGCCCAGTCAGTTTTGTGGTCGGAGCCTTCCTGTGAGAGAGCTGAATTCCTGTCTTGTCGTGCACTGACTCAAAGTCTTCACTCCCCCTGACCCCAGTTACGTACCGACTATTTGGGGCTGTTTGCCGCGACCTAAGGTCCGGTAAATCTCTGGTTTTCTTACCACTATGCTTGAAGCTAATAGTGATCCTTCGGTCCCCAGTGACCGGTAGCAATGTGCAGGACTTCTTCAATCCAAAAGCACTTTTCAAATATTCTTTCCACTGTGCCTTTCGCCTTGTCCTCGCTTGTAGCATAAACACTCACACTTGCAAAAAGTCGTATAGTCACTCCCTTCTTCTCTTCCTTTAGAGTTAGTTAACAGATTCTCAGTTATCCACTAGGCAGGAGCACGTCTCTGAACCTTTCACTGTCCTTGAGACAGGTGACTGAAGTATTTCTGCACTAAGCTCTTCTTTCTTTGTCAGTGTCTTCAAGTGAGGTACAGCTCTGACTAGGCTGAGGTGAACTAGCTCACCTGTACTAGCCTCCACTTTCTGAACTGCTGAAGAACCAGGCTGGACTGCTTCCTCCCTCCTAGTCCCAGCTAGACTCCACACGTCTGCTCTGTCCGAAGACAGGAAACTGACTACTCTAAAATCACTCAACCAATATACACCCTGACCACTCCCTAACAAGTAACTACACTACCCTAAGGGTGTGTCTAGTGTATGTTGAGTGAATGGGTATTGAGCATTAAACTGCTATCTCTCCACACATTCTCCAGGGTACTGCGTGTGCCTAACACCAGGGCTACACAGTGTTTTGTATTAAAGTGGGGGAGTGTCATGTGTGCATTGCCACGAAGATCGTCGCGGTTGCACATTCTGACTTCTCACAGCTGAGTTGCTGTTTCTTTGTGTTTGGCAGTTAGGGAGTTAATTCTGTCTGTGCTCAGTTCTGGGACTGGGTGCAGTTTCTCCCGGCTGCAATTAATTATTTGTTGATTGGTTTCCTTTAAATCTCTGGTTGTCTGTGTTGGGAGTTGCCAGTGAAATTCTTCATGCAGACCACAGATAGGATTGTATCTGTATAGACTTAAGTTAAAGAGCTCCTTAGTTGTTTTAAGCTCACCTTGCTTAGAGTTTAATATCCCAGATCATTTATGTTCCTTCTGTGTTTGAGTGTGTATGCAAGTCTGTGTTTTCTCCAGTCTGTCTAATATGTCTAATCTGTGTATTTAGCAGAGATCAGCCCATATTCCTTTGGTGGTAATCAGTATCCTTCTTAGGACTGATTACAGGGTTCAGGGACTGATAGGAGACAGGGTTAGGCTGGAGACTTGGACCTCTGAACCATTATCAGTACCTCCAAGGTGAGGGATTAGTTAGGACCCCAGTTTAGGGTCAGGTTAGACCCCCGGTCCTCCTCTTTCCTGTGACAGTGTATCAAGTCCTCAAGATTAACCCTGAGTTCAACGGATATCGTGTCAGGTAAATCTATTCTATATTTACATGCTGATGTTGCTAATCTATATGTTGTATAGAGTGTTGTTCTTTTAAGAATAGTTTACTGACATCGTACACACATCATAATTCTGCTTTAGCAGGACATCCAGGGAGTAAGGCTACTTTAGATCTCCTTTCTCGCCGGTTTTGGTGGCCTAACGTTAATAAAGATGTTTTAACTTTTGTCGCGTCCTGTGGGGTGTGTGCTCGCTCTAAGACCCTCATACCCGTCCGTCTGGGACCCTCTTACCCTTGAAACTTCCGGAGCGTCCATGGACTCATTTGTCTATGGACTTCATCACGGACCTTCCTCAGTCGTCAGGGAAGACTGTCATACTGGTGGTTGTTGACAGGTTCAGTAAGATGGCACATTTCATTGCTCTTCCTGCCCTCCCTAATGCTAAAACTCTGGCGCAGGTGTTCATTGGGGAGATTGTGAGACTTCATGGGTTGCCTTCTGATGTGGTGTCAGATAGGGGGTCTCAGTTTGTGTCCAAGTTTTGGAGGGCATTTTGTTTACGTCGGGGGATGCAATTGTCATTTTCCTCGGCTTTTCATCCGCAGACCAATGGTCAGACAGAGCGTCTGAATCAAAGCCTAGAGACTTATCTTCGGTGTTTTGTCTCAGAGAACCAGGAGGACTGGTCTTCTTTCTTGCCTCTGGCAGAGTTCGCTCTTAACAACAGGCGGAGCGAGTCCACTGGTAAGTCCCCGTTTTTTGGGGCATATGGTTTTCATCCCCAGTTTTGTACATTCAATGGGGGGTCCCTTCTGGGGTTCCTGAGGAGGAGCGTTTCTCGTCGTCACTTGCTTCAGTGTGGAGAGGTGTATTGAATAATCTGAGTGCTATGGGGAACCGTTATAAACGTATGGCTGATAGGAGGAGAGTTTCTGGTCCAGATCTTAATGTGAACGATCTGGTATGGTTGTCTACCAGGAATATAAAACTGAAAGTTCCCTCCTGGAAGCTGGGCCCCAGATTCATCGGGCCGTACAGGATCAGTTCCATAATTAATCCTGTGGCATTTCGTCTGGACCTCCCTCCTACGTTTAAAATCCACAATGTGTTCCACAAGTCATTACTTAAGAGGTACGTGGCACCAGTCATACCATCACCTCTACCTCCTCCTCCAGTGGTGGTCAATGGTAACTTGGAGTTTCAAGTGTCAAAGATCATTGACTCACGTCTGAATCGCCGGTCCCTTCAGTACTTGGTGCATTGGAAGGGGTATGGTCCAGAGGAGAGGACGTGGGTTCCTGCGTCTGACATTAACGCAGATCGTTTGGTGCGGACCTTCCACAGAACTCACCCGGGCAAACCTGGCCCTGAGGGTCCGGAGGCCCCTCGTAGAAGGGGGGGTACTGTCATGTGTGCATTGCCACGAAGATCGTCGCGGTTGCACATTCTGACTTCTCACAGCTGAGTTGCTGTTTCTTTGTGTTTGGCAGTTAGGGAGTTAATTCTGTCTGTGCTCAGTTCTGGGACTGGGTGCAGTTTCTCCCGGCTGCAATTAATTATTTGTTGATTGGTTTCCTTTAAATCTCTGGTTGTCTGTGTTGGGAGTTGCCAGTGAAATTCTTCATGCAGACCACAGATAGGATTGTATCTGTATAGACTTAAGTTAAAGAGCTCCTTAGTTGTTTTAAGCTCACCTTGCTTAGAGTTTAATATCCCAGATCATTTATGTTCCTTCTGTGTTTGAGTGTGTATGCAAGTCTGTGTTTTCTCCAGTCTGTCTAATATGTCTAATCTGTGTATTTAGCAGAGATCAGCCCATATTCCTTTGGTGGTAATCAGTATCCTTCTTAGGACTGATTACAGGGTTCAGGGACTGATAGGAGACAGGGTTAGGCTGGAGACTTGGACCTCTGAACCATTATCAGTACCTCCAAGGTGAGGGATTAGTTAGGACCCAGTTTAGGGTCAGGTTAGACCCCCGGTCCTCCTCTTTCCTGTGACAGTGTATCAAGTCCTCAAGATTAACCCTGAGTTCAACGGATATCGTGTCAGGTAAATCTATTCTATATTTACATGCTGATGTTGCTAATCTATATGTTGTATAGAGTGTTGTTCTTTTAAGAATAGTTTACTGACATCGTACACATATCATAAGACCGCGTGACAGGGAGATGTAAGGTGAAGAGATGTATAGTTGGGTGCCATCAGCATAAAGATGATACTGGAAACCAAATCTGCTGATGGTTTGCCCAATAGGGGCAGTATATAAGGGGAAGAGGAGAGGAACTAGGACTGAGCCTTCAGAGTCCTCAATAATAAGGGGAAGATTAGAGAAAGAAGAGCCGGCAAAAGATACAGTGAAGGAGAAGTTATAGAGATAGGAGGAGAACCAGGAGAGAACGATGACCATGAGGCTTATAGAGTGTAGCATAGTGAGGAGGAGCTGGTGATCCACAGCAGCAGAGAGATCCAGGCGAATCATCAAGAAGTGACCATTGGATTTTGCTGTTAGTAGGTCATTAGAGAATTTAATAAGGGCAGTTTCAGAAGAGTGTGAAGAGCGGAAACCAGATTGTAAAGGGTCGAGAAGAGAATTATCTGAGAGATACTGTATGAGATGGGAGTGGACCAGGCGTTCTAGGAGTTTGTAGAAAAGGGAAGATTTCTAGACGGTCTGTAGTTAGCAGCGATGTTCTAGTCCAGGGATGGCTTTTTCAGAAAAGGGGTTATGATGGCATGTTTTAAAGAAGAGGGAAAGATACCCGAAGAAAGAGAGAGGTTAAATATTTTCGTTAGGTCGGTAGTGAGAGCTGGGGAGAGGGAGTGAAGGAGATGTGAGGGAATAGGGTCATTGGTGCAGGTTGTAGGGCGGTAAGAAATGAGGGGCCTGGGCTCTTCTTCTGTGACAGGCTCAAAGATGGAAAGAGAACTTGAGGTGCGGGCGGGAAGGAGATCCAGGCTCTGAGGGGATTGTGCAAAAATGGCTTAACAGATGTAATTGATTTTTTATAGGAAATAAGTGGCCAGATCATTAGCACTGAGGTCGGTGAAGGGGGTCTGTACTTTAGGCTCAGGAGGGAGTGAAAGGTTTCAAGGAGTTGTTTTGAATTCCGGCTAGTGATGTGATGAGGGTGGTGAAGTAGACTTGTTTAGCCAGATGGCGCACAGAGTTATAAGTTTTAAGCATGAACTTATAGTGGATGAAGTCTTCAGCTGAAAGTGATTCTCTTCACAGACGCTCGGCACACCTTGAGCAGCGCTGGAGAAAACGTGTTTGCAGCATGTGCCAGGGCTGTCGTCGTATGTGGCGGGTCGTTCTGCGTTTTACATTTGCTACTTCATCCAACTATCACTTGGTTATTTTAGAAAAGAAAAGCAGCAACCTTTCTTCCTTCCTACCTTTCCATCCACAGGCTATGCCATAAATGTCTGACAGATGCAGGGGATCAAATCGGCCCCCCATTCTGGAAATAGTTGCAGATCCCAGAGCTGGGATCCACATCTATCAGACATTTATGGCATATCCAACAAATATGCCATAAATATCTTGCAAAGAGACAGCCCCTTTAAGGAAGCATCATACACCTGTACACTTTGTATGCTGCCATATAGGGTACTTGTATTGACTGATTAAACTTTAACAACTTCTTTTGAAGTCTTTAATTCCAGGAATTACAGATTATTTTAATCAAAAGTGTTATCTGTACAGCCATTACTAAGGTGACATTATTTTTCGGCTGTTCGCTCTCTTGGTTCTAGAAGACCTGGGAGCGGACTATAGTGAACAGCTAATTTTGGTTAGTGTCACGCCTTTTTCTATTGATCGGCGCAGTCTTCCCCCGTTTGCAAGATTGGATTGCGCTTTGGGTATCTAAGCATCATGTCTTTAATACGTTGGGGGACATTAAATGTTTTTCAAGCATAAGACGCCGGCGTTGTTTTTCGAAAGGGTCTTGTTTGGTGTCCTATTGGTTGTTTTTTTATTTTTTTCATTGCCATTCAACCCAGCCAGGTAGGCCTGTATTCTCACAGGCGCTCAGAAATGTCTGGCAAAAAAAAAGAATCTGGCAAGAGAAATCCAACCCTTCCAATTTATTTTTCTCCTGACGTCCACCATCCATTGAGGGTCTGAAAGAACACGTAGACATGGATTCTGACAATATCAAGGATGTGCCAAAATCTAGAACATCTAATGTCTATGGGCAGTTTGAGTCGTATTTCCAATTATTCCTACGTGATCTCTATTCCTTCACCCACTTCTTTTTTATTACCTCTCTGTAAATCCCGCTGATTCATGAACTGTCTGAGAAGACCTTTTTTTATTACTTTCTATATAGTTATAGTCCTGTAAGTAAGGCTATCTGTCTCCACCCATCAAACACATAACATGCACCAACGTGGCGTACATGCCAATAAAAACACCAATAAATGAATACGTCCCTGCTTTCTCCTCTTACATGAAGGCCAGAGTTCATGTACATAACTAAATTACAGTTCTCTAAAGGCTTTACTCAGCCATAACACAGAAAAAGAAAAAGACAACACAAGACCAACCATAAAGTCCAAAACACAAAAATTTTATGAATTCTGGAAAAAACTAATTCATGTAGAAAATAACCGTGTGGACCGCAATGCAAAAATAATATAATTATACAGATGAGACGCACACCCAGGAATAAAACAAGATGGGTGAAGGGTAACACAAAAGTGTATGTGGTATAAGGGACAAAAGGAACTATCATATACACCTAAAAACCAATAAGCAAATGATCATATAATACATACATACATACAAAAAGTGCTGGTGCAATGCAAAAAGTGTTATCCTGGAGGCTAATGAGCATGTAATAAATAAATACCGTACATACACAAAAGTGCTAGTGCAATATAAAAAAGTGTTATCATAGCATAAAAACCATGAATATAGGTTTTATAGCATATAATGATCCAAAAAATAGTAGCAAAATGAAAGAAAATATATGTAACACAAGTGTTACTGTGATGATGGGGTTAAAAAGGTGTGAGTGTATCACATGCAAGGATCTGAATACCAAATTGTAGCATGAGTACATGTATAGTAGAAAGAGAGAGAAAGATCACAGTGAAGTGTAAAACAATTGTTCCAAAGTGGGAAATCACTTACAATGAAACTGTAGATCTCTAGACTCCCGGATGGCGTTCTCCCCAACGCGCGTTTCGGCTCTATGCCTCAAGGATAACACTTTTTTGTATTGCACCAGCACTTTTTTGTATGTATTTATTTATTATATGATCATTTGCTTCAAGGATTTTGCTTATTGGTTTTTAGGTGTGTATATGTATTTTCTTTTGTCCCTTATACCACATACACTGTCGTGTTACTCTTCACCCAGCTCCATCTTGTTTTATTCCATGGGAATTTTAAATTGCGGTCCACACGGTTATTTTCTACCTGAATTTGTTTTTACCAGAATTATTAATAAAATTATTGTGTTTTGGACTTTATGGTCTGTTTTGTGTTTTCTTTTTCTGTGGTTGAAATTTTCCGACTGGCCATACATTTGTACTCTGGTCCGGCATCTTGGTAGTAAGAATTCTTATTTTATATAATTTTCTACTATTTCTTTATTTATTAAGTATCACGTATACCCTCGCTACCACGTTGCATTCCTTTGTTGCTTTCATTATTGATATTCAGCCACAACACGTCAACCATAGATGACATCATTTGTGTATGCCTCCGATTTCACACTGATGTATTTTTATTTTTTATGTGATCTTAAGTCACATGTAGTGTTTCAGTGGTATCTACCTCTTAGGAACGATGGGGAAAAAAAATCTAAAATGGTGCCATCTGGAGGTACCAATAAGGCTCAATATGGCAATTTAGGCCCTGATTCTTCAAGACTGACATTTTGCACACTGGTTTTGATGAACAGTGTGCTGGAGTAAGAAGAGCAAAATTCAGTATGAAGTATGTGCCCTTTACTGAATTTGGTGCATCTTTCAGCTCCGTGCTCCACCACACGAAATATAGACTTTAGGACATTTCTGTAGTATTTTTTTTTTGCCACTTCTGTGGCATAAATGCCATGCTTGGCCATGCTCCCTCCTTACAAAACTTGATCTACTTGTCAAAAAGTTGGCAGAGCTAACCAGGAGTGGCGTAAAAAAAGGCGCTACATTTTTTGGGCGACATTTTCCAAACAGTTTTATTCTAGAATTATGGTGAAAACTGTTTAATGAATTGGGGCCTTTGTTTCCACTGTACTGTACAGGCTCAAATCATACACTTGTGCCTAAACTAAGCAATTTTGCTAGAATTGTGAAGTAAATTGCTTTGAAAATTTGAAAAATTTTGTGCAACTCATTGTTCAAAAATTTTGCAACTTCTGGCATTTTCACACCAGTTTCTCCCAGCAATGGGTGGTACTGAGGATGGACGGTGGCACATCGGGGGCATGACGCACCAGCTTGTCTAATCTACGACGAGCTGTGGCATTCCTTACTCCATAATTCTCAAAGAAAGGGAACCTGTCACCAGGTTTGGCCGATATGAGATATAGCCACCACCTTTCAACAGGGCAGAGACGTACGCCTGCGCAGAAGCGCAATGCCGGGGAGACTTTGTTGATGAGGCAGGGATGCATCATCCACACGAAGCAAGAAGATGGGAGGCACTGGACCAGGACCAGCGACACCCTCAGACCGGACCGGACCGCCCCCAGGTGAGTACAATAAAAGTTATTTTTCTTCTCTTACAGGTCGGGTTGGGGTCAGATATACATCATTGTAGAATGCTGTATATGAGCCCTGAAAGGTGGTGGCCATATCTCATATCGGCCAAACCTGCTGACAGGTTCCCTTTAAGTAAAGTATCGTGAACATTGCTAAATTTATATATATATTTTATTTTTTAAAACAAGATGGTGACATGGAATAAAAAACATTGCCAAAAAATTGTTAGAAAATACACCTGATTTAAACAATATATTATTATCTGGTGATTTTTGGCAGAGGTGTGCGCACCAAGGATGTAGCCCTGGTAAGCTTGGGGACATCCACCATGGGAGCTGTAACGTCATATATTGGTTAGAAGAATAGAATTATAATTTACAACTTTACGAACCTTGAAAACTTTAATGAAAAACTTTTTCAGGACGGTGCAGTGAGACGTACAGTCGTGAGCACTTATTAACCTGTTCTGATGAAGTATGACACATCCTGTCACCTGCTGACTTTTCCAAGGCAGCCAGAAACAAACAGAGGCCGCAGGAGGTATGAAAAATTTCCAGTCTGTCACACGGACCTGTAATTATCACCGCAAACATCCTACTCTCCCCACACACGAATGACTGTCCGCGCCCGGATCATGTGCTTGGTTTCATACAGGTCACACAGGACAGACCACCACACACAGTGACTACACGAGTACGTAGGTTTGTGCCCGGCCTAAGTCTTCTATCACTTATAGGGTTGCAATTTGGGTCTGTCCATCCTAGAACAGAATTTTTCATTAATGGGATTGCTCATCACATTTTTCTATTTTAAAAATTGAAAAATAGTAGTCTGAAATTAAAGAAAAAAAAAATTGTAACCGTCTAGTGGACCCTTGCAGTTCCTTGGTAATGAGGTTGGTCCTCTCGCTTCCTCTTCGGGTGGGGGACGTAACATGACCACTACTGCCACACAATGAAAACCCAACGGGGAGCGTTCTGTTGGCCGAAAACAAGTAATTAGCTAATGGCTGAGGTGTATGGACACCATTAGGTAGCCTGCAGGAACTTTCCGAAGAACGGAGAATCAGCCGTGATGAATTTCAAGACCCAATCCTTTTGTTCCTAGGGAGGTAAGCCATGGGGAGAAATGTCTGACAGTGATTTACTCCATTATGCCCATGCCACTCAGCAAAATAATCATGTATTTGTATGTCGGGATGGAGAGAGACAGCTGCTGGCCAAATCCGTGGTCGGCTGACAGCTACTGAAGGCACATGGGCACTTAGGAGTATTTTTTGGAGAGGACACACTCCAAAATCTCAAACAATGCCCCATAAAACGAACATAGTGCACAGCAATGTCAAAACGGCATTGTTTTGCACTGTGTTCAGTTTTGGGGCTGTTTGAGATGGATTCCATTCAGAAGCCACCTGAAAAAACACTGTGTGCACATAGCCTAGGGTGTTGCTCAGTAGGAAATAAGTTAATTTTCTTCCAGAAGCCACACTTTCAGCGAGGTGGCAGGCAGCATTGTAACGCTATAGAGCCTGCAGATTAACCCTATATCTGCAATTAAATTTAATAATGTTTTCCAAAGTGACAGGTCCCCTTTAACCATCCGTCAACTTTAGGCTCAGCGCTCCTTTAAATCCATGACTATTATTTTTCCATCCTGTATTTCTTCAGCCCCTGGGGTGTATATACCTCGTGACACTATGAGTTTAGGAGGGTGCAGCAAAGTGAACGGACTATTATGCACGGTGCAGATTTACTTGTAACCATGTCTATTAGCAGATTATATCATGGTAAATCTAATAAGCCCTAAATTAAATACATTTTCCGGACTGCCAGCAAAAATGCGCTGGGCCCCGCTGTGTGATATTTTCCATTCTGTAAAAGCGGGATACACACTGCCCAGCGATCACTGCGCTTTCTAAACTAGGTGACCCGGAACGTATAAGACTACGTTCCCATGATGAGTTTTTGGTGACATTTTGGTGTTGCAGATTTTCTGCGCCCATTAAGTGAAAAGGATTACTTACATTTTTTCGAAAAAGAATCATTGTGGGAACGTAGCCTAATACTCTGCAAAGGGAAGTCCTAAAGGTTGTGGGTGAGCTGGTATAACGATCAGGTAGATAGTAATTACACCGCGTATGAGGTTTATTCCGATACTACACAGGAAGATTCTCCGATTGTGATCTCAGCCATAGGGGGTGCACAGGTAGTAGTCACAATTGCACCCTGGTGTCCAGTGGCGTAACTTGAAAAGCATGCGCCCCAATACAAAAGCTCTAATGGGGCCCCCAATAATTGCAAATCTTTAAAAGCATTAGTTTTTTTCATATACTGTGGGCCAAAGAGACTTTTGGTCCCCCTAGGATCCAAGGTAAAGGTGGTATTGCAACCCCTGCACCTGCTGTAGTTTTTTACGCCTCTGCTGGTGACTCATGTGGCCCTTGTGTCACATAGAAGACACCAGTTTTAGAAATTGCACATGAAATGTCGGTGGGGGGGTCTTCTTAGAAATTTTGCACTGGGTCTCAGGAGCTTTCATATATTCCTCTGTTTATACAGGTGAATATCTAATTGATAAGAAGAGAAGGGAACCTGTCGTTAGATTTGTGCTGTTCGAACCACGGGCAGCAAAAATCAGACTCGGCTGACTGACTGCAGAAAGGTATTTTTTACTCTGAAACACTGCGGCATTTCATAGGAAACATACAAGTGCTTCTCAAAAAATTATAATATCATCAAAAAGTTAAAGTATTTCAGTTCTTCAAAACAAAAAGTGAAACTCATATATTATGTAAAGTCATTACACACAGAGTGATCTATTTCACGTGTTTATTTCTGCTAATGTTGATGATTATGGCTTACAGCCAATGACAACCCAAAAGTCATTATCTCAGTAAATTAGAATAATTGACAAAAAAACACCTGCAAAGGCTTCCTAAGCATTTAAAAAGGTCCCTTAGTCTATTTCAGTAGCTCCACAATCATGGGGAAGACTGCTGACTTGACAGATGTCCAGAAGGCAGTCATTGACACACTCCACAAGGAGGGTAAGCACAAAAGGTCATTGCTAAAGAAGCTGACTGTTCACAGAGTGCTGTATCCAAGCTTATTAATGGAAAAGTGAGTGGAAGGAAAAAGTGTGGTAGAAAAAGGTTCACAAGCAACCGGAATAACCACAGCCTTGAAGGATTGTTAAAGGCCATTCAAAAATTTGGCAGAGATTCACAGGAGTGGACTGCTGCTGGAGTCATTGCTTCAAGAGCCACCACACACAGACGTATCCAGGACATGGGCCACAAGTGTCACATTCCTTGTGTCAAGCCACTCATGACCAATAGACAACGCCAGAAATGTCTTACCTGGGCCAAGGAGATAAAGAACTGGACTGCTGTCAGTGGTCCAAGGTGTTGTTTTCAGATGAAAGTAAATTTTGCATTTCATTTGGAAATCAAGGTCCCAGAGTCTGGAGGAAGAGTCGAGAGGCCACAATCCAAGCTGCTGGAGGTTCGTGTGAAGTTTCCACAGTCAGTGATGGTTTGGGGAGCCATGTCATCTGCTGGTGTAGGTCCACTACAAGACCAAAGTCAGCGCAGCCGTCTACCAGGAAATTTTAGAGCACTTCATGCTTTCTGCTGACAAGCTTTTTGGAGATGAAATTTCATTCTCCAGCAGGACTTGGCACCTGTCCACACTGCCAAAAGTACCAATACCTGGTTTACTAACAACAGTATCTCTGTGCTTGATTGGCAGCAAACTTGCCTGACATTAACCCCATAGAGAATCTATGGGTATTGTCAAGAGGAAGATAGAGACACCAGACCCAACAATGCAGATGAGCTGAAGGCTGCTATCAAATCAACCTGGGCTTCCATAATATCTCAGCAGTGCCACAGACTGTTTCGCCTCCATGCCACGCCGTATTGATGCACTAATTGATGCAAAAGGACCCAGACCAAGTACTGAGTGCATTTACTGATCATACATTTCAGTTGACAACATTTCAGATTTTAAAATCATTTTTCAAGCTGGTGTTATAAAGTATTCTAATTTACTGAGATAATGACTTTTGGGTTTTCATTGGCTGTAAGCCATAATCATCAACATTAACAGAAATAAACACATGAAATAGATCACTCTGTAATGACTCTATATAATATATGAGTTTCACTTTTTGTATTGAAGAACTAAAATAAATTCACTTTTTGATGATATTCTAATTTTGTGACATGCACCTGCAGTTTGGAAAAAAAAAATCAACAGAGACAAGTCTAGTCCGACGCCTTCTCCCTGCAACGCTCCTCTTATCAACAGGTCCCTTTGTGCACACATGGGAGAGACCTGTCAATCAACAGGAAATGGACCGGGGCCGGGAGAAGGTGCCGGACTAGTAAGGTCTCTACCTGACGGTTTTAACCTCAGAGTTTCGGAGTAAAATGCACCTGCCGTGCAGCCAGGCTCTGATTCATGCTGCCTGTGGTTTGGGCAGCATGAAATTAATGACAGGATCCCTTTAAAAATGAAATCTCTGATACGACCTTTAAGCGCATTTGCTCGTGTTTGTGTAGGAATTACCTAATAAATGTCGTCTCATCAGTGATTCTGTTCCTTGTAGTTTTAATCGTCACGGTCTTGCTGTAACGGAAATCTTATTTACATAGACTAAGTTTCTGGAAAGCTTGAGCATGTACACAGAAGCCAACCTCAGGGGAACCTGTCATGTAAAGAAACACGATTAACCTGCAGATAAGAGGTTAATAGCACTCTGAGACTGCCGACGTCTGCACTTAGAGTGCCACTGCCGGGAGGTAATGAGCTTTATTCTTCCTGGCAGCCTCGGGCTATCAGTCATGGGGGCACGGCCGGCGCGAGTTCAGTCACCGCTCATTGCATAGAGGGGGACGATTAAAACTTTGCCCCCAAGACTGACTGATGTCTTGTTGGGGAAATGGGCTGGAGACATACGCTCCTGATTCATGAAATGATGCAGCGGACGAATGGCGCGCACCTCTGTTAGCGCCTTGCCCCTGCTGGCATAAGATTCATGGTGTAGCGAATGCCGCTTGTCATGAATTCGACAAGCGAGAGTCTCCATGTCGTCGTCCTATCCCAGCTCTGCGCATTTTGTCAAAGCTGGAAGAAACTGATGTGAGGACACCAAAAGTCACAAAATTTTGGCGCAACAAGCTGAGCTGCATTTCCAGAGTGATGGAAACATGTTAAAGCAGATATATGGCTTGCGTCTGCATCAGGAGGTGAGCGGGGCTGGTGACGTCATGTCTACAGACATCTGCAGGTTTGAGTATGCGAGTGACACGTATTGTGCACCTGTACTATTCTAATAAGATGGGACCGATACCAGCTGCCCGTACACTCAAGCCTGCAGATATCTGTAGTCATGACGTCACCCACCCCGCTCACCTCCCGATGTAGAAGTGATGTACTCTATAATCACATGAGTCTATTTCTCGTACAGTCATGGCTGAAAGTATTGGCGCCCTTGAAATTGTTCCAGAAAATTAAGTATTTCTTCCAGAAAATTATTACACATGTTTAGTTATACACACCATTATTTCATTTGTTTGTATTGGAACAACCCACCCCACCAACACCCCCAAAAAAAAGAAAAGGCAAATTGGACATATTTTCACCTAAATTGTTGGGACCTTTGGAAAATTGTGTATAAATAACTTTGTTTCAAGCATGTGATCCTCAATCAAACTCACCTGTGGCAAGTGACAGGTATGGGCAATATGAAAATTACCCTTGAAACCATATAAAAGGGGAGAAGTTGGCTCAATCTTTGCATTGTGTGTCTGTGTGTACCACACTAAGCATGGAGAACAGAAAAACGAGAAAAGAACTGTCTGAGGACTCAAGAACCAAAATTGTTGCAAAATATCAACAGTCTCAAGGTTACAAGTCCATCTCCAGAGATCTTGATGTTCCTTTGTCAACAGTGTGCAACCTAATCAAAAAGTTTACAACCCATGGCACTGTAGCTAAGTTCCCTGGACGTGGACGCAGAGAAAAATTGATGAAAGGATGCAACGCAGGATAGTCTGGATGGTGGATAAGCAGCCCAATCAAGTTCCAAAGAAATTCAAGCTGACACAGAGATGTACGTGAGTTTGCCAAAATCCTTCTGGGAAAGCGTCTTGTGAACAGATGAGACTAAAGGTACTGCCACACTAAACAATCCCGCTAGCGATCACGATAACGACGCATACTAATGCGATCGCTAGCGGGATTGTTTCTATATCGCTAAGTGCGGCCACATTTAGCGATATAGTTAACGACGCTATCGCCGTTAGCGATCTTCTTAACGACTTTAGCGGTACAAAAGTACCGCTAAATCGCTAAGAAAAGGTGCCACACTAGCGATATATACTTACCCAGCGGGAGCGCCGACGAGAAAATAGGGTCCGGAACGATTCCAGCGACGAGCGAGATCACAGCAGGAAGCTCGTCGCTGGCAGATGCCGCACTGAACAACATCGCTAACGGGATCGCTAAATAGTGACGTTTTTTAGCGATCCCGTTAGCGATATTGTTCAGTGTGGCATACCCTTAAGATAGAGCTTTTTGGTTAAGCACATCATGACTAAGTATGGAATGGACAAGGCAACTGTTAGGTGGATTCATAACTGGCTTAGTGATAGGACCCAAAGAGTGGTCGTAAACGGCTGCACATCCAGTTGGAAGAATGTATCAAGTGGGGTACCACAGGGCTCTGTCTTGGGCCCTGTATTGTTCAACATCTTTATCAATGATTTAGATGAAGGAATTGAGGGTAAACTTATTAAATTTGCTGATGACACAAAGCTAGGAGGGGTAGCTAATACTAGAGAAGAGAGAGAGAGGATTCAAAAAGATATAAATAAACTGGAGCAGTGGGCAGCAACTAACAGAATGGTTTTTAACAGGGAAAAATGCAAAGTACTTCATCTGGGAAATAAAAATGAAAAAAGCGTATACAGAATGGGAGGAATAAGGCTATGCAACAGCACATGTGAAAAAGACTTGGGTATACTAATAGATCACAGACTGAACATGAGTCAACAATGTGATGCAGCAACAAAAAAGGCAAATACAATTCTAGGATGTATTAACAGAAGCATACAGTCTAGATCACGTGAAGTCATTATTGCCCTCTACTCCTCTTTGGTCAGACCTCATCTGGAATACTGTGTCCAGTTTTGGGCACCACATTTTAAAAAAGACATCAACAAACTGGAGCAAGTTCAGAGAAGAGCCACCAGAATGGTGACCGGTCTGTAAACCATGTCCTATGAAGAACAGTTGCAGGATTTGGGAATGTTTAGCTTGCAAAAGAGAAGACTGAGAGGAGACTTAATAGCTGTCTACAAATATCTCAAGGGCTGTCACATTGTAGAAGGATCATCTTTATTCTCATTTGCACACGGAAAGACTAGAAGCAATGGGATGAAACTGAATGGGAGGAAACACAGATTAGATATTAGAAAAAACTTTTTGACAGTTAGAGTGATCAATGAGTGGAAGAGGCTGCCACGAGAGGTGGTGAGTTCTCCTTCAATGGAAGTCTTCAAACAGAGGCTGGACAGACATCTGTCTGGGATGATTTAGTGAATCCTGCTTTGAGCAGGGGGTTGGACCAGATGACCCAGGAGGTCCCTTCCAACTCTACCATTCTATGATTCTACTGTTTGTTTAAAATGGAATGAGCCTACAAAGTAAAGAACACGGTACTCGCAATCAAATATGTTGTTTGGGGTTGTTTTGCTGCCTGGGTGCCTTGACTGTGTGCAATATAGTAAAACAAGGCACTCAACTTATGTGTTCAAACAAAGGAAATTTATTGATGATCCAGGCAAAACGTTTCGGCTGTAATATAGCCTTCATCAGTTGCCAATAAGTATATTTTAGGTAACGGACCTAAACAGATATGTACAGATATTTTTAACAGGTTCAAAACAAGTAAATGCTTGAAAACGAAATAAAGTATATACAATCATAGTATTTATGAGATTTGGTATAAGTTTACATAGCATAAACGGACATGGAATAGATTTTAAGGCACAATCCAATAGACTCATGGGTGAAAAAGAGAAACATACCCTTATGGTAGATGGTCAAAGAAATCAATTCCCAGTAGAACTAGTAAATATAAAGTACGCCTGAGAAATATGAACATGAATGAATATCAGGGGAATATAATATAACTTATGCAGAAAACTTAAAGTCAAAAGCATACCCCAATGTTGAATTCAATCCGTGATAGATAACCTATAGAGATAGGTATATGTATTGAAAAGAAGTGTGTCACGCTTGTGCGCTGATCCTTGTGAGTAATCGGTATGCTTACCAGATGCTGTGGGGAATAGCGTTTCTGGTGCCGGGTATATTAGAGTGTGCTGCCTGAAAATGATTATTGAGGCAGTGTGACTCCAGTTATAAATTATACCTACTATGTGAGCTGTGGCCGCAAGTGTGCTTACCGTCAGTAGTTGCAGACACGGTGTCCACCGCTTGTCTGTGGGTCTATGATCGTGCCCGATAGATGAGACGGCGCTGTGAGACTGTGCTCTAGAGGTATATATAACGAGTGCCCGGAAGTAAAGGGAGCGCTGGATCAGCGTGCGTGTCACCTGAGAACTTCCGGTGTGGTGCATGTTGGGACCGGAAGTGCCGTGCGTTCCAGCTTTGCGTTCCAAGGACTGATTCATGGAAAATAAAGCTCCGCCTTAAGGGCGTGACGGTTGTAGATAATGTGATCGGTGCTCGTAATTCAAAACAGAGATGGTGATGTATGACTTATCGTGGCTATGCTGGGAAGGTGATACACAGGTGATCAGTGCCGGTGACACAGGTGATTGTTAGTACAGACGGCTCTGAAAAAGAGGGATACAAAAAGCACAAATTAGCCACATATAATAGACATTTATATAAAACATTTTAACATATAAAATGTTTATAATAAATGTCTATTATATGTGGCTAATTTGTGCTTTTTGTATCCCTCTTTTCAGAGCCGTCTGTACTAACAATCACCTGTGTCACCGGCACTGATCACCTGTGTATCACCTTCCCAGCATAGCCACGATAAGTCATACATCACCATCTCTGTTTTGAATTACGAGCACCGATCACGTTATCTACAACCGTCACGCCCTTAAGGCGGAGCTTTATTTTCCATGAATCAGTCCTTGGAACGCAAAGCTGGAACGCACGGCACTTCCGGTCCCAACATGCACCACACCGGAAGTTCTCAGGTGACCACCACGTGATCCACGCTCCCTTTACTCGGCACTCGTATATATACCTCTAGAGCACAGTCTCACAGCGCCGTTCATCTATCGGGCACGATCATAGACCCACAGACAAGCGTGGACACCGTGTCTGCAACTATGACGTAAGCACACTTGCGGCCACAGCTCAATAGTAGGTATAATTTATAACTGGAGTCACAGCCTCAATAATCATTTTTCAGGCAGCACTTCTAATATACCCGGCACCAGAAACGCTATTCCCCACAGCATCTGGTAACATACCGATTACTCACAAGGATCAGCGCACAAGCGTGACACACTTCTTTCAATACATATACCTATCTCTATAGGTTATCTATCACGGATTGAATTCAACATTGGGGTATGCTTTTGACTTTAAGTTTTCTGCATAAGTTATATTATATTCCCCTGATATTCATTCATGTTCATATTTCTCAGGCGTACTTTATATTTACTAGTTCTACTGGGAATTGATTTCTTTGACCATCTACCATAAGGGTATGTTTCTCTTTTTCACCCATGAGTCTATTGGATTGTGCCTTAAAATCTATTCCATGTCCGTTTATGCTATGTAATCTTATACCAAATCTCATAAATACTATGATTGTATATACTTTATTTCGTTTTCAAGCATTTACTTGTTAAAAATATCTGTACATATCTGTTTAGGTCCGTTACCTAAAATATACTTATTGGCAACTGATGAAGGCTATATTACAGCCGAAACGTTTTGCCTGGATCATCAATAAATTTCCTTTGTTTGAACACATAAGTTGAGTGCCTTGTTTTACTATATTACTTACCTGGTTTGGGAACCTAACTCGGCACCACTACATCCAGTAGTGCACACGTCCCTATATACCTTGACTGTGTGCAAGGCATCATGAAATCTGAAGATTACAGAAAGGATTTTGGGTCGCAATGTAGTGCCCAGTGTAAGAAAGCTTGGTTTGCGTCCTAGGTCATGGGTCTTCCAGCAGGACAATGACCCCAAACATACTTCAGGAAGCACCGAGAAATGGATGGAAGCAAAGTGCTGGAGAGTTCTGAAGTGGCCAGCGATGAGTCCAGATCTAAATCCGATTGATCACCCGTGGAGAGATCTAACAATTTTTGTTGGTAGAAGGCACCTTCACATGAGAGACCTGGCGCACTTTGCAAAAGAAGAGTGGTCCAGAAATCCAGTTGAGAGGTGTAAGAAGCTTGTAGATGGCTATAAATTAGTGATTTATTGCTATTATTTATTCCAAAGGGTGTGCAGCCAAATATTAAGTTGAGGGTGCCAACAATTATGTCTGGCCCATTTTTGGAGGTCTTATGTGAAATTATGTCCAATTTGCCTTTTTTACCCTCTGCTTTTTTGTGTTGTTCCAACATACATATTTATTTCATTTGTGTGTAACAAAACATATGTAATTGCAATAATTTTCTGGGACCATTTCAAGGGTGCCAACACTTTCAACCGTGACTGTGAGTGAAGTGGGACATTTGATCCATTGTGCAATCTTCCTCAAAGATTCAGGAGAAAGTGAGTCACGTATGCTAGGAATTCTGGATTTGGTAGCCAAGAATGATAATGAGTTTTACATAAGAATGACACGTGGAACATTTTGTACAAGAGTTATCACTACCTGCTCTTCCCAACTGATAAAAGTATTGAAGTTTGCTCTTTCACTTCGCAACCTGCGCCACAACGTACTCTGTAAATAATGGAGGCATAAGCCATGTGTGATAACAACACACTGGTAATACTCAAAATAATATCAAATTGCTTCATAAAGAAGTAAATTTGCCTCAAATCTTCCCAAAAATTCAGATTTTCCCAAATACAAATTACAGTGCGCCACTGCAAGATGGCGGCCGGCTGAAGCTTAGACAGCATCTCGGGTGACACTTGTTGTGACATCTTGATGTACGTCTCCCAATGCCTACTGAGTGCAAGAAAGAGTGGAGAGCGATGGAAGATGCTGAAGATAAAGCCATGAAGGACAGAAGAGGACGGAGTAGAACTGAACCGGCGCAGGATTAAGCAGGAAGCTTTGGCAACAATGTGAAGGTGAACAACTGACTATATTATTATATTTTATTATGCACTGGGATCTGCCGGGACCCTGATCAAAATAAGGAACATTCAAGGAATGACCAGGAAAGATCTTTGAACAAATTATTAAAGAACATGTATGTAAGTACCTGCATAAGAATGAAGTGATTAAACAGAGTCAGCATGGGTTTGTAACTAATAAGTCATGTCAGACTAACTTAATTTCCTTCTATGACAGAATCACTGACTGGGTGGATCAGGGAAATACTGTAGATATAGTATATCTTGACTTCAGCAAAGCATTTGACAGAGTATCTCACACAATCCTTATTGAAAAAATGACTAAGTATGGAATGGACAAGGCAACTGTTAGGTGGATTCATAACTGGCTTAGTGATCGGACCCAAAGAGTGGTCGTAAATGGCTGCACATCCAGTTGGAAGAATGTCTCAAGTGGGGTACCACAAGGCTCTGTTTTGGGCCCTGTATTGTTCAACATCTTTATCACTGATTTAGATGAAGGAATTGAGGGTAAACTGATCAAATTTGCTGAGGACACAAAGCTAGGAGGGGTAGCTAATACTAGAGAAGAGAGAGAGAGGATTCAAAAAGATATAAATAAACTGGAGCAGTGGGCAGCAACTAACAGAATAGATTTTAACAGGGAAAAATGCAAAGTAGTACATCTGGGCAATAAAAATGAAAAAAGCATATACAAAATGGGAGGAATAGGGCTAAGTAACAGCACATGTGAAAAAGACTTGGGTATACTAATTGATCACAGACTGAACATGAGCCAACAGTGTGATGCAGCAGCAAAAAAAGGCAAATACAATTCTAGGATGTATCAACAGAAGCATACAGTCTAGATCACGTGAGGTCATTATTGCCCTCTACTCCTCTTTGGTCAGACCTCATCTGGAATACTGTGTCCAGTTTTGGGCACCACATTTTAAAAAAGACCAACAAACTGGAGCAAGTTCAGAGAAGAGCCACCAGAATGGTGAACGGTCTGCAAACCATGTCCTATGAGGAACGGTTGCAGGATTTGGGAATGTTTAGCTTGCAAAAAAGAAGACTGAGAGGAGACTTAATAGCTGTCTACAAATATCTCAAGGGCTGTCACATTGTAGAAGGATTATCTTTATTCTCATTTGCACAAGGAAAGACTAGAAGCAATGTGATGAAACTGAATGGGAGGAGACACAGATTAGATATTAGAAAAAACTTTTTGACAGTTAGGGTGATCAATGAGTGGAACAGGCTGCCATGAGAGGTGGTGAGTTCTCCTTCAATGGAAGTCTTCAAACAGAGGCTGGACAGACATCTGTCTGGGATGATTTAGAGAATCCTGCTTTGAGCAGGGGGTTGGACCAGATGGCCCAGGAGGTCCCTTCCAACTCTACCATTCTATGATTCTATAATTCTAAGTGGCATCAAATAAGTTCGCTGCAAATTGAATTTTTTGGCCAAATTCAAGGGAACTGATGAATTCTAGTTTTGGCAGATTCGCTCGTCCACACATAAGTCTTTATTGTTTTGCAAGATATATCAAAAATATGTATTTCTACCAGAAATGTAAATCAAAATCACATTTAACCCCTTAACGACCACCGATACGCCTTTTAACGGCGGTCATTAAGGGTACTTAAACTACAGCGCCGTTAATTAACGGCGCTGTGGAAAAAGTGAATAGCGCCCCCCAGAGGCGCATTTTCTCCGGGGTCTCGGCTACCGGGGGTAGCCGAGACCCCAGAGAACATGAATCGGGTCGGTTTTTACCGACACCGATGTTGCGATCGCCGTTATTAATCCTATAACGGCGACCGCAACAAAAAAAAAAAAAAAGTTGTGCCATTTAATTTCTCTGTCCTCTGATGTCATCGGACATCAGAGGACAGAGAAAAAGGGTCCCCAGGACCCCCATGTGGCCCCTGATCCCCTGCATGTGCCCCCAGGGCCCTCCGGTGTCCCCCGGTGCCGGCGCGATGAAGAAAATGGCGGGTGCATGCTCAGTGCGCCCGCCGCTATGTGCCGCTATGTGCTGGGGGGGATGGGCAAATATTCTCTGGGGTCTCAGCTACCGGGGGTAGCCGAGACCCCAGAGAACATGAACCGGGTCGGTATTCACCGATCCCGGTGGCTGCGATCGCTGCTATGCAAGCATAGACGCGATCGCAAAAAAAAAAAAAAAATGATTTCTCTCCCCCTGATGTGATCGCACATCAGAGGGGAGAAAATGAGGGTCCCCAGGTCCCCCGATCGCCCCCCCCCCTATACTTACCGGTGTCCTCCGTCCTCCTCGAGGCCCCAGGAACCCGGCGTCTTCTTCCTGCACAAAAAAAATGGCGGGCGCATGCGCAGTGCGCCCGCCGATCTGCTTGGCGGCAGATTCAAATTTTTTTTCATTCATTCTCCAGAAAGTGCATTTTGATCACTGTGATAAACTATCACAGTGATCAAAATAAAAAAAACAGTACATAACCCCCCATTTATCACCCCCTTAGTTAGGGACATATAATAAAAAAATAGAAATTATATTTATTTTCATTTTTCTGTTAGGGTTAGGGTTATAATTAGGGTTCGGGTTATAATTAGGGTTAGGGTTATAATTAGGGTTAGGGTTATAATTAGGGTTAGCATTAGGGTTAGGGTTAGCATTAGGGTTAGGGTTAGCATTAGGGTTAGGGTTATAATTAGCTTAGGGTTAAGCCGGGTTCATACTGCGTTATGGCAGTCCGTTAGACGGACTGCGTTACACCGCGGTATAACGCGGTGTAACGCAATCAATTAACGCTGCCATTCACCCCCATTTGAGGGCGCATCGCGACGCATGCCGTAAAGCGGCATGCGTTTGCGACGTGCCATCATTCAGTGACGGAGTCTTGGACGCGGGCTGCAGCGTTGGGCTCCGTCACCGCTAGCGCAGATGAATCATCTGGTGATTCCTCTGCGCTAGCGGGTATAGCATAACGCGATCGCGTTATGCTATACCGTTACCAGCCCGTCAACGCTATGTGTTGAACGGGCTGGTAAAACGCAAAATGAACCTAGCCTTAGGGTTATAATTAGGGTTAGAATTAGGGTTAGGGTTACAATTAGGGTTAGGGTTACATAGTTAGGTTAGGGTTACAATTAGGGTTGGGATTAGGTTGTTAGTGGATTAGGGGTTTGAGGATTCAAGTGGGGTTCAGGTGGGTTAGTTGGCTTCTGAGGATGGTTAGAAATAGGTTGGTAGCTAGGGAATTTGAGGGATATTCCACCTATTTATCGGCACATGTCAAAGTGGTAGTCTAGCCAAAAGCACGACGTTGCTGGTCAGTCTTCAAAAAGTCAAATGGCGCTCCCTCCCTTCCGAGCCCTGCCGATGCGCCCAAACAGTGGTTTACCCCAACATATGGGGTATCAGCGTACTCAGGACAAATTGCACACCAATTTTGGGGTTCTAATTTCTCCTGTTACCCTTGGGAAAATAAAAAATAGCTGGCTAAAAAAATCATTTTTGAGAAAAAAAATGATTTTTTATTTTCACAGCTCTGCGTTTATAAATTTCTGTGAAACACTTGGGGGTTCAAAGTGCTCACCACACATCTAGATAAGTTCCTTAAGGGGTCTAGTTTCCAAAATGGGGTCACTTGTGGGGGTTTCCACTGTTTAGACACATCAGGGGGTCTCCAAACACGACGTGGCTTTCAAAAAGTCAAATGGCGCTCCCTCCCTTCCGAGCCCTGCCGTGCGCCCAAACAGTGGTTTACCCCAACATATGGGGTATCAGCGTACTCAGGACAAATTGCACACCAATTTTGGGGTTCTAATTTCTCCTGTTACCCTTGGGAAAATAAAAAATAGCTGGCTAAAAAAATCATTTTTAAGAAAAAAAATGATTTTTTATTTTCACAGCTCTGCGTTTATAAATTTCTGTGAAACACTTGGGGGTTCAAAGTGCTCACCACACATCTAGATAAGTTCCTTAAGGGGTCTAGTTTCCAAAATGGGGTCACTTGTGGGGGTTTTCCACTGTTTAGACACATCAGGGGGTCTCCAAACACGACGTGGCTTTCAAAAAGTCAAATGGCGCTCCCTCCCTTCCGAGCCCTGCCGTGCGCCAAACAGTGGTTTACCCCAACATATGGGGTATCAGCGTACTCAGGACAAATTGCACACCAATTTTGGGGTTCTAATTTCTCCTGTTACCCTTGGGAAAATAAAAAATAGCTGGCTAAAAAAATCATTTTTGAGAAAAAAAATGATTTTTCATTTTCACGGCTCTGCGTTTATAAATTTCTGTGAAGCACTTGGGGGCTCAAAGTGCTCACCACACATCTAGATAAGCTCCTTGGGGGGTCTAGTTTCCAAAATGGTGTCACTTGCAGGGGTTTCTACTGTTTAGGTACATCAAAGGCTCTGCAAACACAACATGACGCCCGCAGAACATTCCATCAAAGTCTGCATTACAAAATGGCGCTCCTTCCCTTCCAAGCACTCCCATGCGCCCAAACAGTGGTTTCACCCCACATATGGGGTATCAGCGTACACAGGAAAAATTGCACAACAACTTTTTGGGTCCAATTTCTCCTGTTACCCTTGGGAAAATAAAAAAAATAGCGGGCTAAAGAATCATTTTTGAGGAAAAAAATGATTTTTTATTTTCACGGCTCTACGTTTATTAATTTCTGTGAAGCACTTGGGGGTTCAAAGTGCTCACCACACATCTAGATAAGTTCCTTAAGGGGTCTAGTTTCCAAAATGGTGTGATTTGTGGGGGTTTTCGACTGTTTAGGCGTATCAGGGGCTCTCCAAACGCGACATGGCGTCCAATTTCAATTCCAGCCAATTTTGGTTTGAAAAGTCAAACGGCACTCCTTCCCTTCCAAGCCCTGCCGTGCGCCCAAACAGTGGTCCCACCCCACATATGGGGTATCAGCGTACTCAGGAAAAATTGGACAACAACTTTTGTGGTCTAATTTCTCCTGTTACCCTTGGGAAAATAAAAAATTGGGGACTAAACGATCAGGTTTGTGGAAAAAATATGACTTTTTATTTTCATGCCCGGGAGTTATAAACTTCTGTGAAGCACTTGGGGGTTCAAAGTGCTCACCACACATCTATATAAGTTCCTTAGGGGGTCTAGTTTCCAAAATGGGGTCACGGGGCGGAGCCTGGCTGCATATGAGGAAGGAAGCTTAGGTCTGAGCTCCTCACCGTGCTGCTCCTTCTAAAAGCCTTTTCAGCCAATTTATTCACCCCAACATGGGCAAATCAACTCGAGATAAGTCTAAAGGAACCTTGAACTCCTCCAGGACTACCAAAAACCAGAGAGACATGGATTCTTACATCACAAAGCACAAATCTGCTTCTGGCCGACCGCTGAACTTAATGGAGGAAGTTCCCGCCATAGACTCTGAGTGTGCAGGGGACTCTTCAGACGATGACAGCTCCACACATACTTCCACGAGAGGATCCAGCCGCATGACAATGAGTAATTTTAAGAAATTACTTGACCAAGCACACGCTCCTATTTTGTCTGAGCTGAAGGACATCAAGCAAGAACTTCAGAAACTAGGGACCAGAGTGGACTGCCTGGAGAAGACTCAGACATCAGTGGTCCGTTTTGGCCGAGCTCTGAGGGCTAAATTTCAAGAACAACAGCGCCATATGAATACGGTGATCACTATGGTTGAAGACCTTGAAAACCGTAATCGTCGCTCAAACATCCGGCTCAAAGGCATCCCGGAGACGGTTACCGCTGCTGAACTAGAGGCTACGGTGCAAGTGATATTCAGCTCACTGATCGGCACTGACAAAGACAAAGGTACTGCGATTGAAATTCAGAGGGTACATAGGGCCCTCCGCCCCAAACCTAACGAGGATAACCCGCCACGTGATGTGGTTTGCGGCCTCCTGCGCTTTGTAGATGCAGCGGCGCTACTGGCGGCGGCTCGTAAAAATGGCTCCCCGAAACTGGGAGAACATACTATTGCTCTTTATCCGGACCTATCACAAGCTACTTTAGCCAAGAGACGGATTGTCAAACCACTCCTGGACCATCTACGGGCTCATAACCTTATCTACAGGTGGCAGTTCCCATTTGGTTTGTTGATCAGTAAAGGCAGCCTCAGGGTGTCAATCCGGACCCCTGATGATTTACCGGGAGCCTGGGAGAAGCTTGACATACCTCCAATCAGAGTACCGTCTTGGCTTCCAATTCCCCTTGACGAGGATCTGCCTCCGCTTCCAGATTCAGACATTTGGGTAAATGCTGAAGGTAAATCCAAGTCCTCTAAAGCTAAACGTAAGTTAGCGGCAGCTCCAGAGCGTATTCGCACTGAGCCCTGCTCCGACACTGCCTGACTCAAGTTTGCGGTTTCTTCCCTCCTCGTTTGTGAATTCTAAGGCTCTCTTTATTTGCATCTCAGATCTTCTGTAGACTTTCCGTGCCGGATCTCCCTGTACTCCTTCCTTTTTATGATTACACGGAGTATCAGTGTCTGTGCAATGATTTCTGACATCTGATGTCACCTATAAGACAATTAGTAGTCTGATGATTGCCACTTACCTATAAACGACTGAGAAGTCAGGACCTGGAGATCGCTTATGTACAGTCTTCACCTGTTTCTACTGTCCGGATTTGTCCCTGGATTACTTGTTCTGTGAACTGGATCTTTTAGAAGCGAGGCTTTGCCAGTCTTTTTGTTCTTATGGTCCGCGTTGTACACTTCCCGTAGACGTCATCACTATAACCCGGACCCCTCTTCACTTGTTAACTGAGCGGTTGGACGAGGTCGTTATCAATCTTTCACATTTGGGAACCATGAGTTATATATTTATAGTTCCCCCTTGGATTCTCCCCGCGGCTACATATGACTGTTGGAGTTTTGCGTTACCAATGAGAAGCTCCTATTACATCTTGACTGCCCTAACAACAATGTACCTAATTTTCAATCCCAATTATTGTTGGTTGATGTAAGATGTTATTTAATTTGGGAGGTCACGGAGGTACCCTGATGGTGAAGATGCTGATCTTGTTCTCTTCTGGTATCTATAAGGGAATGTTCGGTTTTGAGCATCTGAGGGCTAATACGTACATTTAGTGCTGATTAACCGGGAGGTGTATGGTTTTGTATCATGCCCTGCCAGTTTTGTGGGTATACAGTTGTTTTTAAGTATCTATATGTTAAGAATGTGCATTGCTATGCTTAATCAATATATGCCTCTCCTCTCAGAGATAGCCCATGTTGGGGTAATGTTGCATTATTAGGGGTGGGCGGTACAGCTGGGGCTTCGTGTTCCAGGTTGCTATTGCACTCATACCCCCTTGGTCCTTGTTGGCGACGCAGTCGGGCCCCTCCTGGTGGCCCGGGGGTGTTCGCCCGGCGGGACATTTTCATGTGTCCGACCCCTACTCCCTCCCATCTGTCTTCATATGGGGGGAATCTGGTGGGTCAATACGGGACACATTTATCTCTTCTCCTTCTCTCTTTTCTGTCTCTTACTCTCTCTGTTTCTCCCTCTTCCCTACTCCAACTTACTCCTTCCCTTCCCCGACGGAGTCCGGTGATACGGTTACTCATATTCTACTGGTCTATCCTCTTGGCGTTTTAAGTTGTGGATGGCAAAGACATTATGATGCCTGACCTAACAACTATTTGCTCCCTCAATGTTAAGGGGCTCAATACCGCACAAAAGCGCTCACAAATTTTTGCCCTGTTGAAAAAGCAGAAACCTGCGATTCTCCTTCTACAGGAAACCCATTTTAAAGAATCGAATATCCCTACGCTCACTAAATTTGGCTATTCCTCCTGGTTTCACAGTCACTTTGGTTCTAAGGCCGCAAGAGGGGTTAGTATTGCCTTCAGGTCTGGTCTCCCCTTTGTTCCCCAGACACATCTGACGGACTGTGAAGGTCGATATCTTTTTGTTAAAGGTAAGCTAGGCCCCATGACTCTGACCATTGTGAATTTATACGCTCCAAACACCAACCAAACTCCTTGGATTCTGTCAGTGCTCCCCAAGGTTCGGGCCTTTGCAGAGGGTACGATTGTGTTGGGTGGGGACCTAAATCTGGCGTTGTGCCCCCTTGTGGATTCCTCCAGCAGGAGGCCTCTCGTGGGGAACTCTAAACTTTCCGCTGTTAAACGGGCACTGGCGGCTTTGGATCTGGTGGACACCTGGAGAGCCGCCCACCCTCTGGCGAGAGATTACACCTTTTATTCTATAGTACACAAATCTTACCACCGCTTGGACTACGTCTTTTTATCTAAGCGTTCTCTGTCTTGCGTGGAAGGAGTCTCCATTGGTAATATAGCAATTTCGGATCATGCTCCTGTAACTTTGAAGTTACGCCTTCCTACTGAGTTCAATCGTCCTTTCACTTGGAAACTTAATGAATCCTTTTTAAATGACGAAAGTACTGTGCGAGACTTTAGTGGGAAACTTAAAGAATATTTTACCCTAAATGACAATGAAGAAGTCTCTATCCCGATACAATGGGAGGCCCATAAGGCTTATGTACGTGGTTTGTTTATGTCTCTGGGTTCCTTTAAGAAAAAACAACGCAATGAGGAGATTGATGCGCTTCTACGCACAATCAACACTCTTGAACAAACACATAAGTTATCCAAAGCGGAAAGTACATTGGAGGAACTACTGTCAGCTAGGACCAAACTTAAGACATATTTGTCCTTGAAATTCATGAGGTCCCTCCTCTACGCGAGACAGAGACTGTATGCTCACGGGGACCGCGGTGGTAAGTTGATGTCCGCTTATGTTAGAGCCACCCGGCCGAACACATTAATCTCCGCGATTCGCAAACCGGATGGTTCCCGGGTGTCCACCTCTAAATTGATGGGGGAACAGTTTTGTTCCTACTATGAAACCTTATATGGTCTACACCCTAACAGATCCTCATCCCAACAACGTGCACATCTGGGAAAGGTCAAATCCTTTTTAAACTCATTGCAACTTCCATCTCTCTCTTCGGAAGAACAGGCAGCTCTTATGAAACCCTTCAGCGGGGAGGAGATCTTGCAGGTACTTAAGTCCATCCCATCGGGGAAGAGCCCAGGTCCTGACGGTCTTCCGATAACTTATTACAAAAAATTGAGCCAAGTATTACTGCCGCAATTGGAGCGATGGTGCGGGTCTCTAGCACAGGGTGAAGGGCTTCCGGCGCAGGCCCTGATGGCCCATATAGCTGTGATACCAAAAGAGGGGAAGGACTCCACCCTGTGCAGTAGTTATAGACCAATTTCCTTGCTAAATGTAGACGTAAAATTATGGGCAAAATTATTGTCTTCCCGCTTGCAGAGTCTCCTACCCCGCTTGATTCACCCAGACCAGACGGGGTTTGTCCCTGGGAGAGAGGGCAGGAGTAACACGTGCCGAGTTCTTAGTTTAATACATTATGCTGGGAGTCGGGGAGTTCCGTTGGCGTTGCTGGGGACGGACGCGGAGAAGGCATTTGATATAATCGATTGGACTTTCATGAGATCGGTATTGCTGAGGTTTGGTCTGCCGCCGGCCTTTGTGACATCGATTTTCTCGCTCTACAATCAACCGACGGCTTCAGTCAAAGTGAACGGTGCCTTCTCGAGTTCGTTCTTGGTCGCCAACGGAACCAGGCAGGGATGCCCATTGTCTCCATCCCTATTTGTTCTTTGCATGGAGACTCTTTTGCAATGGATCCGAACTCGGAGTCAGTTGCGGGGTCTCATAGTTGGGGAGCGACACCATCTAACGGCTGCATATGCTGATGACCTGTTACTATTCCTCTCTGACCCACAGCAAGCATTTCCCGAGTTGATGAAGATTTTCGAGATGTTCGGTGAGATCTCGAATTTCAAAGTCAACTACCAGAAATCTGAGGCCTTAAATGTGTCGGTCCCCTCATGTCACATTGCTACTTTGCGCAGTATGTTTCCCTTCCAATGGCCGTCACAAGGTATTATATATCTTGGTATAAAGTTGAGCAGAGATATTTCTGCGATCTTCCCGAATAACCATATCCCGGCGCTGGAAAAGATTAGGAAGAGACTTGAGTCACTACGAGTCCCCTTCATGTCTTGGCTTGGCCGGAAAACATATTTGGTCTCTTATATAATGCCCAAACTGCTGTACATTATCCAGGCTGCTCCTGTGTTTGTACCAAAGTCCTTTTTTAAGAATGTACGGAGCCTCTTTCTGAACTTTTTGTGGAGGGGCGGTAGAAGTAGAGTTGCTTATAAAATTTTGAGGCTACCTCGTAGAGCCGGAGGTATTAACCTCACGGATTTGGAGACCTACTATGAATCAATACAGCTCTTACGCTGGTTAGACATCTGCAGACATGTTGGGAACTCGGACTCAGCCATAATAGACCTGGAATTACTGTCGAGCAGGGATAAAGCTGCTTTTTGGGTTCCCGCTTTGGGAAACACGACTAAGGTGCTACGAAATCCGATGCTGAAGGGGTTAATGACTGTATGGAAACGCAACGGGTCAGACTCACGTCTGTCGCCCTTCCCCTCTCCGCTGTTGCCGGCCAGTCTTATCCCGTTCGCTAACTCGTCATCTGATATAGACGCCATTTCCTTAGACCTGTGGTCCCGACTGCGTGTTCCCATATCATTCTTCATGCCGCATGGTTCGCCGCCCTCTGAGACGTTTTTCTTGGAACACCTCTTACCTTTTGTCCCAAACTTTCTACAACGACGACATTTTCAATTCAATTGTAAAACCTTTAATTTAAACCATTCAACTACACGCAGCGCCACCCAGTTTGAACAACAACTACTTGAGGCCTCATTTCCCCGATGTTCTCTCTCTACTATGTACGCATCTCGGATAACACCTGCTGAAGTGTTTAAGCCTTCCTACTTAATTGAGTGGGAACGCGAGTTGGGTTGTTGCTTTTCAGAAGAAACAACACAGCAGATCTTGAACCGCTCACACGGATTCTCACGTTGTGTACGGCTAAAAGAAAATTTGTTAAAATTGTTGACCCGCTGGTACATAACACCGGAGATGTTGCAGAAATGGGGCCTCACTGTTGATGCTTTATGCTGGAGATGTAGATCTGCCAGAGGTACTTTGTCACATATTTGGTGGCACTGCGCTGCGGTTGCCCCTTTTTGGAAAACAGTAGAAGACACCACCCGTAGGATCTGTGATCCGAACTTTACACTCACCAGGGACTTGGTACTGCTCTGGTGTAACACCCCTAATTATACCCCACATAAAAAGAAACTTAGCACTCACCTTCTGATGGCAGCCAGATGGTTGATCCCTCTTCAATGGCGATCGGTGACTCCGCCGACACTAGATATGTGGCTTGCAAAAGTGGACGACATATACAAATTGGAAGACCTCACAGCCAGATTGGAATTGCGTTACACGGCATTTGAGAAACTTTGGGCTCCTTGGGTAGACTACAAGGCTTCAGACTAGCTCTGAATCCAGTGCCACTTGGATGGTTGAGTGGTTGAATGGTAGACATCGGACTCCGTCACCTCCTTTCCTTCACTCCTCCCCCCCACCGCTTCTCCATTTCTATATCTTCACTCATTCTATCTTTCCTCTGATTTGTACTCAAGTCGCCCTTGACTTATTCTCCCACACATTGGGCTCTCTTCCTTATTTTCTTTCTTCTCTGTTTTCTTCTTTTTCCTTGTTCTACATGAGGTTTAATTCATTGGTTTTAATTTGTTTTTGCTTAAACGTGATGTAACGTAATGTTTGTTTCTTTGTTTCTTTGCTTTATACTGTTGTACTCTCTTTGTGAAATAAACAGAGAATTTACAAAATGGGGTCACTTGTGGGGG
>JARQOD010000004.1:514663836-514712197 GCA_033576555.1 Oophaga sylvatica
GGAAACATGATAAAGAAGAGTAGAGAGAATAGAACAAGAAAAACCAAGAGACAGAGAGAAAGCAGGGAAATACAACAACAAAAAAGGGGGGACCTAGGGACTAAAATAGGAGTGGATAGACTTTTTAATAGGATAAAAAGGGGAGGGGAACCCCTCTATAGCATACTGGGCAGGCTAATTTTTGTTAAGTAGATCTATGTGAGATAAGCAAAGTCAAAAGAGAGTGGATTTAAGTCCAGCAAGGGTGAACTCACACTATCCAGACACAGTTTGATCTATGGGTCCCCAAATGCTTCGTTAAATCTCAGAGAATCAAGAAACAGGATCCATTCACTCCAGGTACGAAGGAATCCATCCCTGGCACCAGTCATCTCCGCAGTAAGGTCTTCCATCTTGTAAATCCGACCCATTTCTTCAAACCATTCAGTCAGTAAAGGACAATGGGGTGTCTTCCAATGTCTTGGAATGACCGCTCTAGCCACCGTGAGGCAGAATCGGAGTAAGTCCTGTTTTTGGGACTTAATGGAGCCCGGTAGTATTGATAAAAGTGCTATCGTGGGTGTCTTGTCTATCGTCTGCCAACCAATTAACTGATAAATGTGGAATGCTCCCTCCCAAAATGGCTGAATCTTTCCACAGCTCCACCAAATATGTAACATAGAGCCTTTCTACCTGTTACACCTCCAGCACCTCTATCCCAGAACCTCAAGGTTATTGCAAACATACCTGTCTCAAGGCCAGACATGTCCCTGCCACCGGAGGAGATCCAGGGCAAGCACCACAAGGGGGTCGCCACATCTAACTGCTCCAATGCAACCCATTTTTTGGATTCTCAATGGTGTTGCCAGTCCAACAACCGTAACAGGATGGCCGCTTTATGGTATTTTTTAACCCCTTCCCGACCTTTGACACAGCGTATGCGTCATGAAAATCGGTGCCAATCCGACCTGTGACGCATATGCTGAGTCATGAAAGGATCGCGTTCCTGCGGGTCGGGTGACCGGGGTCACTGAAAGGTCACCCGACCCGCAGGCACAAGACCCTTTGTGCTTCACCACAGGGGGGTTGGCTTAACCGCCACATGGCTACGATCGCTCTGATTGGCTGTTAAAAGTGAAACAGCCAATCAGAGCGATTTGTAATATTTCACCAATGAAATTTGGTGAAATATTTCAATCCTGCCATGGCCGATGCTGCAATAGCATCTGCCATGGCTGGACACCGAGATCCGACCCGCCCCACACCGAGTGATGGCGGCGATCGGCCGCCGCCACCGATTGATGGCAGCAATTGGTCGCCACCGTCACTATCTGCTCCCCTCCTCTTAGCCTCCGCTCCCCCCACCTTCCGATCCCACCCCCTCGCCTTCCGATTCCCCCCCTACATCCCTTGGGCCTCCGATGTCCCTGGGTCCGTCCCGGCGTCCGTCCGGGAATCTTCATGATTTTGATCACTGTGATAAACTCTCACAGTGATCAAAATAAAAAATAAGTAAATAAACACCCCCTTTATCACCCCATAGGTAGGGACAAATATTAAAATAAAGAAAATATATATTTTTTATTTTTCTATTAGGGTTAGGATTAGAATTAGGGTTAGGGTTAGAACTAGGGTTAGGGTTAGAATCAGTGTTAGGGTTAGAATTAGGGTTACGGTTAGAATTAGGGTTAGGGTTGGAATTAGGGTTAGGCTTGTGGTTAGGGTTAGAGTAAGGATTAGTGTTAGGGGTGTTTTGGGGTTAGGGTTGGGATTAGGGTTAGGCTTGGGATTACGGTTAGGGCTGTGTTGGGGTTAGGGTTATGGTTTGGATTACGGTTAGGGGTGTGTAGGGGTTAGGGTTGGAGTTAAAATTGAGGGGTTTCCACTATTTAGGCACATCAGGGGGTCTCCAAACGCAACATGGCGCTACCATTGATTCCTGAAAATTTTGCGTTCAAATAGTCAAACAGTGCTCCCTTTATTCCGAGCCCCGACGTGTGCCCAAACAGTGGTTTACCCCCATATATGGGGTATCAGCGTACTCAGAAAAAATTGCACAACAATTTTGGGGGTCTAATTTCTCCTGTTACCCTTGGGGAAAAAAATTGGGTAACTAAAAAAATTATTTTTATGGAAAAAAAATGATTTTTCATTTTCAAGAAGAACTTGGAGATTCAAAGTGCTCACCACACATCTAGAGGAGTTCCTTGGGATCTAGGTTCCAAAATGGGGTCACTTGGGGGGGTTTCTACTGTTTAGGCACATCATGGGCTCTGCAAATGTAACATGACGCCCACAGACCATTCCATCAAGTCGGCATTACAAAACGTCACTACTTCCCTTCCGAGCCCCGACGTGTGCCCAAACAGTGGTTCCCCCCAGATATGGGATATCAGTGTACTCAGGACAAATTGGACAACAACTTTTGGGGTCTAATTTCTCCTGTTACCCTTGGGAAAATAAAAAAATTGGGGACTAAAAGATCATGTTTGTGGAAAAAATATGATTTTTTTATTTTCATGCCCGGGTGTTATAAACTTCTGTGTAGCCCTTGGGGGTTCAAAGTGCTCACCATACATCTAGATAAGTTCCTTGCGGGGTCTAGTTTCCAAAATGGGGTCACTTGTGGGGAGTTTCTACTGTTTAGGCACATCAGGGACTCTGCAAATGTAACATGACGCCCGCAGACCATTCCATCAAAGTCGGCATTTCAAAACGTCACTACTTCCCTTCCGAGCCCCAACGTGTGCCCGAACAGTGGTTCCCCCCCACATATGGGGTACCAGTGTACTCAGGACAAACTGTACAACAACTTTTGGGGTCTAATTTCTCCTGTTACCCTTGTGAAAATAAAAAATTGCGGGTTAAAAAAATCAGTTTTTGAGGAAAAAATTATTTTTTATTTTCACTGCTCTGCATTATAAACTTCTGTGAAGCACGTGGGGGTTCAAGGTGCTCACCACACATCTGGATAAGTTCCTTGGGGGGTCTAGTTTACAAAATGGGGTCACTTGTGGGGGGTTTCTACTGTTTAGGCACATCAGGGGCTCTGCAAATGTAACAAGATGCCCGCAGACCATTCCATCAAGTCGGCATTTCAAAGCGTCACTACATCCCTTCCGAGCCCTGACGTGTGCCCAAACAGTGGTTCCCCCCCCACATATGGGGTACCAGCATACTCAGGACAAACTGGACAATAACTTTTGGGGTCCAATTTCTCCTGTAACCATTGTGAAAATAAAAAATGGGCTAAAAAATCATTTTTTGAGAAAAAAAAATGATTTTTATTTTCACTGCTCTGCGTTATAAACTTCTGTGAAGCACCTGGGGGTTCAAAGTGCTCACTGTGCATCTAAATAAGTTCCTTAGGGGGTCTAGTTTCCAAAATGGGTTCATTTGTGGGGGAGCTCCAAAGTTTAGGCACACAGGGGCTCTCCAAACACGACATGTTGTCCCCTAACGATTGGAGCTAATTTTCCATTAAAAAAGTCAAATAGTGCTCCTTCCCTTCTGAGCCCTGCCGTGCGCCCAAACAGTGGTTCCCCCCCACATATGGAGCACCAGCGTACTCAGGAAAAACTGGTCAACAACTTTTGGGGTCCAATTTATCCTGTTACCCTTGGAAAAATAAAAAATAGCGGGCTAAAAATGATTTTTGAGAAACAAAAATGATTTTTTTATTTTCACTGCTCTGTGTTTATAAACTTCTGTGAAGCACTTGGGGGTTCAAAGTGCTCACTACACATCTAGATAAGCTCCTTGGGGGCTCTAGTTTCCAAAATGGGGTCACTTGTGGGGGGTTTCTACTGTTTAGGTGTGTAGCCCTGGTACACAATACCAGGAGGATGAGTGGAGAGGTAACGGTTAAGGGCTCTTCATGATATCATGTACACTTCGGACACACCCACCAGGGTGTGGAGGGGAGTGCTAAGTAGTCTGAGTTCAGTTCAGTCAGTGACTCGAAGGAGTGAGGAAGTGCAGTCTTTGTGCAGTTCAGAAAGTGGAGGCCAGTACAGGTGAGCCAGTTCACCTCAGCCTGGTCAGAGCTGTGCCCCACTATTAGACGGACTGAGATATCTATTAAGAGTTGAGCATATCGAAGGGCAAAGTGGAAGAGAACAGAGAAGTGCCATAAGTATAGGATACCTGCACATTGTTACCGGTCACTGGGGACCGAAGGATCACTAAAGCTTCACGCTTAGTGGTAAGAAAACCAGAGGCTTATCGGACCTTAGGTCGCGGCAAGCAGCCCCTAAATAGTCGGTACGTAACTGGGGTCAGGGGAGTGAAGACTTTGAGCCTGATCAGCAAGATAGGAATTCAGCTCTCTCACAGGAAGGCTCCGACTACAAAACTGACCGGGCAGAACAGCTTTGGAATAGCTGGAGTTATAGAGGGAACTACGCTTCAGGCTGGTTGGACTCATCAACATTGGACAGTAAAGGAGGCCCCTAACTTGCTTAGCCGTTGCCTCAAAGCTCATCCTCCATCAACCCCATCAGCCTCCCTGGGACCTGCCTTACCATCTTACAAGTAAAGGTATGGAAAGACGCTGACCGTGTGAGACTGAGTTATTTACTTGCATGCCTGCACAACCCTGCTTTAACTACCGACCTGAGGGAAGAGTCCCACCTGTAGGGGACCCGACATCTAGCTGCCTCACCATCCCCTCAGAGATCTACAGCAGCGCTGGTACAAATTACCAGAGACTACAGGTGGCGTCACGAACTGTAAATATATCTATCCCCTGTAAATATTCCCCCAACATACGCCAGACCGCTAGGGCCACAGACCGAGCCACCGCTACCTGTGACAATCCCATAGACTTCTACGGGCTCGGCTCTGAGTACCCCATTGCCCTGGTAACCCACAATTGTGGTGGCGGGTCGACACAAAATTTTGGCGTCACGAACAGGATACGAAACTTGCAGCATTGCGAGCCCTGTGTGCCTGTGGAGTGTTTTGATGAAAAAGACTGTTGCTGTTGTTTGGCGCCAAATACCGCCATATTTGCCGCCAGATTCGCGCCCTAAGGCGCTGGAGAAGAAGGTGGGCGTACCTGAAAGAGCGCGCAGAGTCTTGGACACGCCCCTGGCTCTGAATCATCGGCAGGTCCTGCAACAGGAAGTGAACGCTCTGACATCAGAGCGCCTGCGACGAAGGTCCTGTTCCCACTGCGGTGCCTGTGAAATAGCAGCGTCTGAAACCGGTAGGCTCCGTTTAACCAAGGGGGCGCTAAGATGTCACAACAACCGGCTGACAGTGCGGCCCCAGCCGGAGTCCCCAATCCCGCACCGTCTGGTATTGTAGCGCCAGATGGGGGCGCAGGCCCTGCACCCAGTCCGGTAGTCCCGATCATGCCACTAACGCTCCCATATATGCCTGGGGCGAAATGGCTTCCCCAGTACAGCGGTGAGCCAGGCACATTAGCAGGCTTCAAGCGGAAGTTATGCAGCATCCTAGAAATGTACTCCATGCCTGAGAGACAAAAAACTGCTGTGCTAATAGGGCAGCTAACTGGCGCTGCTGAGAGGGAAGTGGAGACTTGGGATACCGTTGATCAGGAGTCGGTACCTGCGATCTTCCTTAAGCTGCATGCCATATTTGAAGACCGCACAGAAACGGATCTCCGGATGGCCTTCTATCACTGTTCACAACAGCCAGGTGACAGCATCCGGACTACGCTTGCCGACTACAGGGAGCCCTGAGAGCCCTCAAGCAAATTAACAATTTAAATGCTATCGACGAGAATAAAATGCTGAAAGAACAATTTATACAGGGATTGAGATCCCAAGAGGAACGCAGAACTGTAAACTGGTGGTCCTTAGACCATCCGGATGCTACCTTTGATGCCCTAAAGGACATGGCAATAAAAGGGCTGCGGCCCCTGGGCAAACCCGAGGTGGCAACCCAACATCATCAGGCTGAAGTCACTCTGGAACCGGCAGTAAACCCCTTTTCCCCGTTAGTGGCCGAAGCCAAAGCGCAGGTGACCCCTCCTAGTGAATTGGATTGTCTGCGCTCAGAGGTGCGCCAGCTGACTAAAAATCTGGCTGCTGTAATGAGTGCCCTGCAACTGCGGAAAGAGGAAGAAGGGAAGATCTTGTTAGCAGACTGCCCAGAAGACGTCCCGTGGATGCACCGGAGAAGAAAGAAGACGTCGCCCCCCCGGAGGAGGACAACGCCACCCCCAGGAGCGACCTCTGATCAACACCCTCCTCGTCGAGAGATCATCTGTTATCGATGCAACCGGAAAGGTCATATGTCTCCACAGTGTCCTTTAAACGGGCAGAACCTGGGTCCAAGGGCCAACACCCAGGAGAATACCCGTCAGGCCCCCTAGACTGGAGCCGCAGGTATGTGGGCGGGCGACCCTACCTGTCTATTATTCTAGATGGTATTGCTGTTCCAGCATTGTTAGACACTGGGTCGCAGGTGACCCTAATACCTGATGCCCTATATACCAAGTACTGGTCAATGGACAGTCTTAAACCTCCGAGCCTTGACTTTACCGTGTATGCTTCTAATGGTCTTCCTGTAGAAGTACTCGGGACAAAATGTGTAGATGTAAAGGTGGGCAGAGAGGAGTTGAAAGACCAGGGGCTTCTGGTAGTAAAGACTGTAAATGAGGAGAACGGTTTAAATATAATTTTGGGTACTAACATTATCGGTAATTGTTTGGGAGAAGTTGTGTTCTTGCTCCAACAGCTCGCTGAGATTGCCCGACCAAGGCAGAAAGGAGTAATCCAAAGAGAGATCCGGGCCCTGGTGTGTCAACAGCAAGCGAAGCTTACAGACGGCGAAATTGGTAATGTAAGGGTCACTGACTCGGATCCTATTGTGATACCCCCAATGAGTGAAATGATCATTTGGTGCAGGGCGGCCATAGGTCTGAGAGGACAGAATTACCAAGCTGTAGTAGAACCCCACCATTCAGAACATAGACCTACACTTATGACTGCTAGAGGAGTAGTAGAAGTGGTGAATGGAAGAGTACCGGTACGGCTTCTCAATTGGGGAGATGATGAGGTAAACTTACCCCGTTATGCAACCATTGCTAAACTACATGCTGTTGATAATAATTCTATTCTCCCGGCTGAGTCCTTAGACTCCTGTCAAATAGCGGAGGACAATGACCCAGCAACTCAGGTGGCGGAGTGGTGTCAGCAACTCCATGTTGGGACGGACACCACTCCCGCTCACCAGAAGCAAGGGGTATTACGGGTGGTGCAAGAGTACGCCCAAGTGTTTAGCAAAAATCCACTTGATTTTGGGATAATTAAGGAGTACAACATCATATCCCTACAGGCAGTCATCCTCCCATCAAAGAGCGGTATAGGCCCATACCTCCAGCTCATTATCAGAAGGCTAAAGAAATGTTGAATGATATGAAGAAAGCCGGGTGATAAGGGATAGTTGTAGCCCCTGGCAGCCCCTCTAGTTCTGGTTAAAAAGAAAGATGGTAGTATGAGAATGTGTGTGGATTACAGGCAGGTGAACCGCATAACACACAAGGATGCATACCCGTTACCACGTATAGAGGAATCATTAGCTGCTCTGAAAACGGCTAACTACTTTTCTACCCTTGATCTGACTAGTGGTTACTGGCAAGTGGCTGTGGCTGAGGAGGATCGTGAGAAAACGGCTTTCACCACCCCAATGGGGCTCTGTGAGTTCGACAGAATGCCGTTTGGGCTCAGCAGTGCCCCAGGAACATTTCAGAGAGTGATGGAAAATTGTCTGGGACATCTCAATTTTGAAACCGTGCTGCTATACCTAGACGACGTTATCGTGTATTCCAAGACATATGAGGACCATCTGAAACACCTGGCAGAAGTGTTTGAGTCCCTGTCCAGGTACGGGATGAAATTAAAACCCTCAAAATGCCATCTACTCAAACAGAAGGTACAATACTTGGGGCACATCGTCAGTTCGGAAGGAGTAGCGCCGGACCCAGAGAAAGTCACTGCCATCCAGAAGTGGCCGGAGCCGAAGAACCTTAAGGAAGTGCGACAGTTCCTGGACTAACGGGTTACTACAGAAGGTTCGTGAAAGATTACACGAAGAAGGCAGCTCCTTTACAGGACCTCCTGGTAGGACAATCCTTAAAGAGCAGAAACCCTCCCTTTAATTGGGGTAAAGAACAGGCTGAAGCATTCCAAAAGATGAAAGAGATCCTTACAGGTGATGAGATCTTAACCTATCCTGATTACAGCCAACCGTTCCTGTTGTACACCGACGCCAGTAATGAAGGTTTGGGAGCAGTTCTCAGTCAGAAGCAGAATGGCCAAGAAAAAGTCATCGCATATGCCAGCAGAAAACTCAGGCCAACTGAAAGGAATCCGGAAAATTATAGCAGCTTCAAGCTGGAGTTTCTGGTGCTGGTCTGGGCCATTACTGAAAGATTTAAGCACTATCTGGCCTCCAATAAGTTCACGGCGTACACAGACAACAACCCGTTAACGCACCTGGAAACCGCCAAGCTGGGCGCCATGGAGCAGCGTTGGATGGCTCGGTTGTCCAATTACCAGTTTACTATCAAGTACCGGGCAGGTCGAAAGAATGCTAATGCTGATGCGTTGTCCCGAATGCCGCATGACTCTGATACGGAAGAAGAATCGGACGACCTGGAAAAAATTGAGCTACCTGCGTTCCATCGAAATGGGGTAGTCCACGAGCATCGAGTCCACAGAAAGCAGTATGGTGCAACATTAAATCCTTTACCCCATCACAGTTGGAAAGAGACTCAGGACAGTGATCCAGTGGTCAGCCGCATCAAGGAGTTGTTAAGACAGGAAGGCTCCTCTTTGGAAAAGGAAGCACCTATGTCAGCCAAGCTCCTGTGGAACGAGAAAAGCAGGTTGTTCCTATACCGTGAGAAGTTGTGCAGGAGATACGTCAACCCCAGAACCCATGAGATGGTCTGGCAAATAGTGGTCCCCAAGGCAGACGTCCCAATGGTGTTGGAAGCATACCACGATCAAGCAGGACACTTTGGCTGGAGAAAGCTGGAGACCCTGTTGAGATGCCGGTTCTACTGGGTAGGGATGCGCAGCTCCATCGAGAGGTGGTGTCGGAACTGTGGACCCTGTGGTCTCAGAAGAAAGGACTACGGTAGTCAGAAGGCACCCCTGCAACCTATCCGGACGACTCGTCCCTTGGAGATTGTGGCCCTGGACCATGTCAAATTGTCGCCAAGTAGATCTGGATATTCATACGCCTTGACCATGGTGGACCATTACTCCAGATTTCTGGTGGTTGTTCCAGTTAAGGACCAGACCGCAGTGACGGCCGCGAAAACCTTTCAAGCAAGCTTCTGCAGACCGCATGGGTATCCGGAGCAAGTATTAACCGATCAAGGACCTGCTTTCGAAGCTGATTTATTCAAGGAATTCTGTCACATGTACGGGTGCAAGAAAATTAGAACAACACCATATCACCCTCAAACCAACGGTCTTTGCGAAAAAATGAACCATATTGTCCTTGATTTGTTGAGATCCATACCGTTGGAAGACAGGAATCGATGGCCGGATTTACTACCTGATTTGGTTGATTTGTATAACCATATACCTGTCAGTTCCACTAACTGCACTCCAGCCTATCTTATGAGAGCAAGGCCCGGAAGACTACCAATGGATCTAGAACTTGGAGTGGTAGAACCGGAGGCAGACGACGCTGTTGAAAACTGGGACATCAATCGGCAAGAGCAATACAGAAGAGTACAAATCTGTGTAGAGGAAAGTCTCAACAAGGCACGGGAGAAACAGGAAGATGTTTACAACCGAAATGCTCCTGCCAAGCCTTTGATGCCTGGAGAGGTAGTATTAAAAAGAAAAAGGAAGATGCACAAATTGGATAACCAGTGGGAGCAAGAACCCTACGTTGTACAAGATTCTAAATATGACAACAGAAAAGTTTGTATCATCAGTAAGGACGGAGGAAGAACAATAACCACTGTGTCCAGAGACCATTTGAAATTGTGTCCAGAACCCTTAAAATGTTGTGACAAGAACCCTGTCATCAATCAAAAAGAAAGGAAAGAAGAGGTCATACATAGGCATATCAGGGCTCTGCAAACGCAACATGACACCCATAGAACATTCCATCAAGTCTGCATTCCAAAACGGCGCTCCTTCCCTTCTGAGCTCTCCCATGCGCCAAAACAGTAGTTCCCCCCCACATATGGGGTATTGGTGTAGTCAGGACAAATTGCACAACAACTTTTGTGGTCCAATTTCTCCTGTTACCCTTGTGAAAATAAAAAATAACGGGCTAAAAAATAATTTTTGAGGAAAAAAATGATTTTTTTATTTTCACTGCTCTGCATTATAAACTTTTGTGAAGCACTTGGGGTTCAGAGTGCTCACAACACATCTAGATAAGTTCCATAAGGGGTCTAGTTTCCAAAATGGTGTCACATGTGGTTTTTTTTCACTGTTTAGGCACACAGGGCTCTCCAAACGCGTCATGGTGTCCGCTAACGATTGGAGCTAATTTTCCATTCAAAAAGTCACTCCATACAGCATTATGGCCACCACATAGTGCGCCATACAGAATAATGAGCCCCATATATTCCTCCATACAGAATAATTGGTCCCATATAATGTTCCATACAGTATATGATGAGCTCCACATAATACTACAGTATATAATGGTCCTCATATAATGTGCCATACAGTATAGGACGGTCCCCATAGAGTAGAATGAGCCCCACATATTGCTCCATACAGTATAATGAGTCACATATAAAGCTCCATACAGTATATAATGGGCCCCATATATTGCTCCATACAGAATGGGCTCCATATAATGCTTCATACAGAATAGGCCCCATATATGCTCCATATGATGCTCCATACCCTATATGATGGCTCATAAGTAATGAACCCCATATGATGCTCCAGTATTTGATGGGCCCCATGGATGATGCTCCAGTGTAGGATGGGCCCCGTAAATGCTGCTCCCCATTTAGAATGCTCCAGTATATGATGTGCCCCATGTATGATGCTTCAGTGTATGATAGCCCAATATAAAGCTCCATATATAATGGGCCCCATTTAGAATGCTCCAGTGTATAATGGGCCCTGTAGATGCTGATGCAGTGTCTGATGTCCCCCATTTTGAATGCTCCAGCATATGATGGGCCCCATGTATGATGCTCCAGTGTATGATGGCCCAATATAATGCTCCATATATAATGGGCCCCATTTAGAATGCTCCAGTGTATAATGGGCCTGTAGATGCTGCTCCAGTGTCTGATGTCCCCATTTAGAATGCTCCAGTATATGATGGGCCCCATGGATGATGCTCCAGTGTATGATGGGCCCCATATATAATTCTCCAGTGTATAATGCTCCCCATATATTGCTCCCGACATTAAAAAAAATGAAATACCTCTCCTCGCTGGGCACTGCTCTACTCTGGACACCTTAGCGTCGCCATCTTCCAGCTCTCTGCACTTGGACTGTTCAGGCAGAGGGCACACAGACGTGACGTCATCGCGCTCTCTGACCTGAATGTCACTGTCAGGAAACGCGGAAGACGTCACAGCGGTGGAGCAGGGAGAGGTAAGTATTGCAAGTGCTGGGGCTCTGAGCAAGCAGGGGGGCCCACTAGTGGGTGACGGCACTGGCACAGGGCCCCTCATAGTGTGTCTGAAGGCGAGTGGGTCCCGCCATCATCAGAGACACTTTTGCATACTATGAGGGGCCCTGTGCCAGTGCCGTTGCCCACGAGTCGGCCCCCCACACCTGCTCAGGGCCCCGGCACTTGCCCGGGTGCGCCAGGTGCTGACTCCGGCCCTGGGGGGGTACAGCCCAGTTAGGGAGGTGGAAAAACTGGCATATGTTGAGGTGTTGGCTGGACGTTCAGCTGCTGCAAATGGAGGAATTGGAGAAGTCGGAGGGAAAGGAGGACAAAGCGAGCCATTTTGCTGGCAACCTATGTGTCATCAGGGGAAGGTGGTAGAAAATCCTTTGAAACCCAGGCATGGTTCATTTTAATGAAGGTGAGATCACCAACATTTTGGGTCGACAGCCGTGTCCTTCTTTCTGTCAGGATTGATCCAGCTGCACTGAAGACTCTTTCTGATAGCACACTACCAGCAGGGCAAGCGAGCTCCTGTAAGGCATATTGTGCCAATTCAGGTCAGGTGTCCAGTTTACAGGCCCAGTAGTCAAAGGGGAATGAACTGTGAGGGAGAACATCGATAGGGGAGGAGAGGTAATTTTGAACCATAGTTGACAACTGCTGTCTCCTGTCTGTTGCAATTGATTCATTATTACCAGTCGTGTGAGCGTTACTTGAGAAATCAGTCCACAACATGTTCATGAAACCCCTGTCTCCAACGCCACTTCGGCTGTGTGCACCACGAACACCTCTTCCATGTTGCCCAGCACGGCTCGTGGTAGAACCTGCACCGCTGCTGTGTGCTGGGAATGCCTCTAACAAACGGTTTACCAGAGTTGCTTGTTTGTTCACCAATATTAGCTCTAGGTTCTCTTGTGGCATGATGTTCTGTAATTTGCCTTTATAGCATGGATCGAGGATGCTGGCCAACCAGTAGGCGTCATCCTTCATAATTTTGGCAATGCGGAGGTCCCTTTTTAGGATCCGTAAGAGATAATCACACATGTGGGCCAATGTTCCAGGTGTCAATGATGCACTGACAGTGGTGGGTGGAGGAGCACTTTCTGCGAAATCCACATCCCTCCAGTCACGCACAAACCCTGTACCTGACCTTGGCAAGCCAACATTTTCTATTGCCCCCTGAGAAGCATCCTCCTCCCCAAAATAATCATCCCCCTCATCCTCCTCCTCCTCTTCTTCCTCCACCTCGTCCAGGACAGTCCCCTGAGCAGACAATGCCTGACTGTCATCAAGGCTTCCCTTCTCCTCCTCCTCTTCCTCCTCCACTGCAGACGCCTGATCCTTAATGTGCGTCAAAGTTTGCATGAGCAGACGCATAAGTGGGATGCTCATGCTTATGATGGCGTCGTCTGCGCTTACCAGCCGTGTGCATTCCTCAAAACACTGAAGGACTTTACAGAAGTCTTTTAGCTTTGACCACTGCACAAGCGACAACTCCATGTCTGCCCTCAAACTGCCTGCCCATGTATCCTTCCACAAATGCATTACAGCCTGCCTCTGTTCGCATAGCCTCTCAACCATGTGCATGGTGGAGTTCCACCTTGTTGCAACGTCTATGATTAGGCGGTGCTTGGGGAGGTGAAGCGATCGCTGCGGCCTCTACATACAACTGGAGTCTACGGGCGAGCAACAGATGTGCGAGCACAGTCTTCGCACCTTATGGAGCAGGGCTGTTAACTCCGGATAATTATTTATGAAGCACTGCACCACCAGGTTCAAGGTGTGAGCCAGGCAAGGTATGTGTCTGAGTTTTGCCAGGGCTATGGCCGCCACAAAATTACGGCCGTTATCACTGACTACCTTGCCTGGCGCAAGATGTAGACTGCCCAGCCATGACTGTTTCTCGCTGCAAGTAGTCGGCCAGTACCTCCGCGGTGTGTCTATTGTCGCCCAAAGACATCATCTTTAAAACAGCCTGCTGATGCTTACCACTAGCTGTTAGTGGGACACCTCGTGTGCAACACTGGCAGCTGATGATGGAGAGCTCGTGCGACTGCTCTTTGTCGACGAGCTTTCGCTTCTGGAGGAGGAGGAGGGTCGAACGCCTACAGCCAACTGTTGCCTATACCGTGGTCTAGGCAGCACTGTCCCACCGCCGCTGTCCCCTGTGGACCCTGCATCCACCACATTAACCCAGTGCGCAGTGATGGACACGTAACGGCCCTGGCCATGCCTACTGGCCCATGCATCTGTTGTGAGGTGCACATTTCCACTCACTGATTGTTTGAGTGCCTGGACATGCAGGTGGAGGGCAGGGATGGCTTTTCTAGAAAAGAAGTGCTGACTGGGTAGGTCATAGTGTGGGACAGCGTAGGCCATGAGCTCTCGGAACGCTGCGCTTTCAACCAAACGGAAGGGCATCATCTCTAATGAGATCAGTTTGGCAATGTAGGCGTTCAAAGCCAGTGTACACGGATGAGAGAATGAGTACTTTCTTGCCCTACTCAGAGTGTCTGGTAGGGTGAGCTGGACTTGAGAGCTGCATATGGTGAACTAGGGGTGGACATGACGGACTGAGAGGGGGTTGGTGATGGTGATGGTGGTGGTGGTGGTGGTGATGGCCTAGATTCAGTCTTTCGTTGTAAAAACATTGTGATTCCGACTGCTTTGGCCTTGCGACGACACCTCAACATTTGTTGCTGGTGGTGTGCTAACCGGTGGGCTTACAGTGGAGGAAGCGATGGAGCATTGCTGGCTACCTTCAGTCGGAGCAGGTGCACATGTGGTACCTGAGGTTTTGTAGTCCGTCCACACTTGCAAGTGCATGGTGTTTAAATGTCTAAGCATGCAACTGGTATTCAAATTTCGGAGATTTTTCCCTCGGCTAAAGGTCCTTCCGCACTTCTTACAGATAACATTTGCCTCATCAATAGGATTTTGGTCAAAAAAGTGCCACACTGCACTCTTCCTACTATGGTATAAATTTTCAGGGCTTGCACGCTGTGTTAATTTGACCATCTGGCCAAGCTGTCCCGCAACTCTTTGTTTTGTTTTAGTATGCGGGAAGGGCACCTGAGTTTCATCAGGGTCAGATTCTGGCTCAGTAGACTGCGAGGGCAATGTAGTGCTCTGGGTGAATGTACCAGCAGAATCATCTAGCAGTGGCTGTGCATCAGTGCACTCCATCTCTGATTCATGTTGTACTGGGAATTCAGGATTTGACTTGATAACCCAGGCATGGTATGTGAAAAGAGCTCCATGGAGTAATCTGAAGTGTTGGCTGCCGCATCCTTCACTTTTGGTGGGGGTGAAGGACACAAGGAAAGGTGTCATTCCTGACCAGGAGCCTGCACTGACGACTTAGTGCTTGCATTTTTTTAAACTTCAGAAGAGGAGGCGATAGAGCTGGAGGCTGTTTCAGCAATGTAAGCCAAAACCTGTTCCTGATGCTCCGGCTTTAAAAGCGGTTTACCTACTCCCAGAGAAGGGAGCCTTCCAGGCCTTCTTGAGCCAGACGATGACACCGGCTTAACACCTCCTGCCTTAGGTGCTATTGTGCTTTTGGCACTACCAGCAGATTCACCACCACCACCACCATCAGTACCATCTGGCCCCCCACGCCCATGTCCGCGGCCTCTTCCACCATACTTCCTAATTTTTGTGAAAATGTACCCAAAATACCAGCAGATATATGGTACTGTATCAGAAGCGTACAGCTGTATACAGTCTAGGGATAATTGTAAATCTCCATATATATTTCAGGAGTCAGACACAGACGCTCTCAGGCTCAGTATGGATTAGACCAGAATATGAAAAGCAGAAAAAGTGTACTGTATCAGAAGCGTACAGCTGTATACAGTGGTGGGGTAATTTTAAATCTCCGTATATTTTTCCAGAGTCAGACACAGACTCTCACAGGCTCAGTATGGATCACACACAAAATAAAAAGTAGAAAAAGGGTAATGTGTTATGAATGTGCTAGAGATGGTTTCTGAGCAGAGGCTCCCTCTGGTGGTTACAGACAGTACTGAGCCTTTCAGCGAGGAATGGCAAACTGGGATCGCTGACTGGTCTGATATAAGGGAGGTTCCCTCCCATGATGGTTGCCGGTGATCAATTGTTCTTGTCTCAATTGTGGTTCCTGGTTCATTTGGAAGTTTGCTGAGTCTTGCCTGCATCTTCTGCTATCAGATAAGATATTTTATGCTTTTATTTTTGTGCTTGCTTTTTGCATTGTTCCCTGCACTTCTGTGGAGGTCAGCCAGGTCCCCTCCGGGGGCTTGTGCTCCTCTCAGTTTATCTGAAGCCACTGTTGTTTGTTCATTTGCTTTTTCCTGTTTTTTCAGTGGCTGCGACTTAGTTTTGTTATACCAGAGATCTGATTTTAGGTGGTAGAGATCGTGTGATCTCAGGTGTTTTTGCAATCAGAAGAGTTGGTATTTTTTAGGGTTTTTTTTGGATTGCAGTGAGTATCCTTTCCTGTACTTTTCTGTCTAGACAGATTGGGCCCCAGCGTTTGCTCATTCTATTTTCTGTCTGTGTACGTGCTTCTTCTTGTCTAACCGCCATTACATGTTTGGGGGCTTCCTATTTTCTTTGCGGATCTGCTCCGGGGCAGATAGCTTTCATCTTTCTGCCTTTAGGTGTAGTTATCTCTCAGGCTGTGACGAGGCCTCTAGGATCAACGTAGGAACGCTCCACGGCTACCTCTAGTTGTGTGGTTAGTTCAGGGTACTGCAATCCAATAGGTTCCAGCCTCTCTGGTGTATTGCCGTTTTTGCTTATTCTCCTCAGCTACCAAAACACAACAGTAATGTATCAGAAGCGTACAGCTGTATACAGTGTTGGGGTAATTGTAAATCTCTGTATATATTTCAGGAGTCAGACAAAGATGCTCAAAGGCTCAGTATGGATTAGACAGACCAGAATATGAAAAGCAGAAAAAGTGTAATGTATCAGAAGCGTACAGCTGTATACAGTGTTGGGGTATTAAATCTCTGTATATTTTTCCAGAGTCAGACACAGACTCTCACAGGCTTAGTATGGATCACATCAGAATATAAAAAGTAAGAAAAGGGTAATGTATCAGAAGCGTACGGCTGTATACAGTGTTGGGGTAATTGTAAATCTCCGTATATATTTCAGGAGTCAGACAAAGATGCTCACAGGCTCAGTATGGATTAGACAGACCAGAATATGAAAAGCAGAAAAAGTGTACTGTATCAAAAGCGTACAGCTGTATACAGTGTTGGGGTATTAAATCTCCGTATATTTTTCCAGAGTCAGACACAGACTCTCACAGGCTCAGTATGGATCACATCAGAATATAAAAAGTAGAAAAAGGGTAATGTATCAGAAGCGTACAGCTGTATACTATACAGTGTTGGGGTAATTTTAAACCTCTGTACTTGTACTATACCCATATTTCTCTGCAGTATCTGTGCATCATGAATCGTGGTCTGTGTTAAAGGGGCCCACTGAGACTCTTTCGCCCGGGGCCCATAAAAACCTGGAGTCGGCCCTGACCGACATCTCTGCTGAGCAGAGTCCACTGCGGCCGGAGACGGATGGGAGACCGCGGCGGGGATGGTTCAAAATTCCCCTTGTGCAGAAGCGGGAACTCGACCCCTAACACTCACAGGCTCAGTTTGGATTAAACCAGAATATAAAAAGCTGAAAAAGGATACTGTATCACCAGATACCAGATATATATAGTATAGTGAAAATATTGTAAATCTCCGTAAATATTTCCGGAGTAACAGACAGGTGCTCACAGGCTCAGTATGGATTAGACCAGAATATGAAAAGCTGAAAAAGGGTACTGTACCACAGATACCAGGTATATATAGTATAGTGAAAATATTGTAAATCTCCGTGTATATTTCAGGAGTCACACATAGACGCTCTCAGGCTCAGTATGGATTAGACCGGAATATAAAAAGCAGATCCGCAAGAAATAATCACACATGTGGGCCAATGTTCCAGGTGTCAATGATGCACTTAGAGTGGTGGGTGGAGGAGGACTTTCTGCCAAAAAGGATACTGCATCACAAGCGTACAGCTGTATACAGTCTAGGGGTAATTGTAAATCTCTGTATATTTTTCTGGAGTTACAGACAGACGCTAACAGGCTCAGTATGGATTAGACCAGAATATGAAAAGCTGAAAAAGGGTACTGTATCACCAGATACCAGGTATGTATAGTATAGTGAAAATATTGTAAATCTCCATATATATTTCCAGAGTCAGACACAGACTCTCACAGGCTCAGTATGGATTAGACCAGAATATAAAAAGTAGAAAAAGGGTAATGTATCAGAAGCGTACAGCTGTTTACAGTGTTGGGGTAATTTTAAATCTCCGTATATATTTCTGGAGTAACAGACAGATGCTCACTGTTAGGGCTGGCGGAACGCACCAAATAAATATAGGTGCGTTCGCAGCCCGGGGTCCACCGTGCAGGCAGAGCCTGCTGCTAGTAAGATGGCACAAAATGGCAGTATAAGCGAGCTCTGTTACCTCACAGAGTCGCAGACATAGACGTTGTGGCACTATATGGCAGTATGAGCGAACTCTGTTACACCACAGAGTCGCTGTGGTAGAGACGCAGAGATAGAGACTGTGTCCTGTTAACACCACAGGGGTACACAGATAACTGCTGTGCGGATAGCAGTCTGTGGTCATGTAGTCAGTAACGCAAACAACCAACTCCTCACCGGATTAGCCGGTATTCTAGAGGCTATTTCAGCCAAGCCCTGAACACGTGCATCCAAAACTCCTCACCGGAGGTGCCGGTATTCTAGGGGCTTATTTCAGCCGAGCACTAACCGCATGCGTGCATGATCACACTGGCACAAAGCACATAACAGAATTGATACTAGCGCATGGCCATGCAGCCATGGAACCCTTTTATAGCAGCAACTACAAGACCTTCCAGAAAAGGACCAATGAGAAACTGTTCAAGCACACAAGCAGTTTCAGGACCTTCCTGGTGGACCAATGGGAGTTGCTGCAGTACCTGGGCATGTGACCCCTGATCTCCAATGTGAGATCTTACCCTGGGCATGCTCAGAAGGGCAAACGCAGGACTTAGTCCCAAAGACGTCTGCTCGCCGCTGACCAGTACTGGCTACAATAGCAGAACCTGGAGAGGCAGCAGTAATCCTCTGCACAGTATTAGACTGGGTGAGACGCTGGGACCAACGTCAGGGCCGGCGTCAGCACCCGGCCTACCAGGGCAAGTGCCGGGGCCCTCAGCAGGCGGGGGGGCCTATTTGCCGTCTGGCACCCCGGCGCCCATTAGCGGATGAGAGCGGTACCAGCGCCGCCACTGGGCCCCCCCGCTTGCTCAGGGCCCCGGCAGCAGCCGGCGCAATACTTACCTCTCCCCGTGCCTCCGCAGCTCCGGGCTCCAGGGGGCGCCTGCAGGGCACCTGCGCTTCCTCTCACAGCAGCGCCGCTGAATGACGTCATCATTCAGTGGCCGGCTGTGGCAGAGAGTAAGCGCGGGCACCGGACAGGTGACATGTGAGGTATATGTGTCTGTGTGTGTGTGTGTGTCTGTGTGTATCAGTGTGTGTGTATGTACACTATGTTCCAAATTATTATGCAAATAATATTTTCTCAGATTTTCCCAAATTACCTATATGAATTGCAGTCATTGTAATTTTCCAGTCAAATAACTATTAGAGTACAATTGAAAGGTTTTTGTACAAACTGCCTATGATAACAGTATATTTTTAAAAAATAAAACACTCAAACTGCACTCAAGATGCATGTTCCAAATTATTATGCACAGCAGAGTTTTCAACCTTTTCATTTTAATAAAGAACAAAAAAATGGTCATTTTTGAAATTATAAGCATTAGCAGGTTCTTACAAACTGAAATCAAACAGTTTTCAACTCAAAACTTTATTCTAGGTGATGTTACATTTACACATAGGACCCCTTGTTCGAAAGGAGCTTCTGAACTCTCTCGTCCATGGAATTTGTCAGGTTTTGGATGGTTTCTGCTTCAATTGTTTTGCATGAGGACAGAATACCCTCCCAGAGTTGTTGCTTAGATGTGAACTGACTCCCGCCATCATAGACACTCCTTTTGATGATGCTCCAGAGGTTCTCAATGGGGTTGAAGTCAGGGGAGCATGGGGGCCACACCATAAGTTTGTCCCCTTTTATGCCCATAGCAGCCAGAGATGCAGATGTGGTATGTGCAGCATGAGACGGTGCATTATCATGCATGAAAATGATCTTGCTGCGGAATGCACGGTTCTTCTTCTTGAACAATGGCAAGAAGTGCTGTTTGAGAAACTCAACATACACTATGGAGTTCATCTTTACCCCTTCAGGGATCCTAAAGGGACCGACAATCTCTCTATCCCCATGATTCCAGCCCAAAACATTACTCCACCTCCTCCTTGTTAGCACCGTAGCCGTGTTTGCATGGGGTGTCCATCAACCAGCCATCCTCCACTCCATCCATCTGGACCATCGAGCGTTGCACGGCACTCATCGGTGAACAAAACAGTTTTGAAGTCAGTCTTCATGTATTAGTTTGGCCCACTGGAGCCGTTTCTGCTTGTGTGCAGTGGATAGAGGAGGTCGACAGGATGGCTTATGCACAGCTGCAAACCTCTGAAGGTGTCATGGGTGCATCGCCACGAAGATTGTCGCGATTGCACATTCTGACTTCTCGCAGCTGAGTTGCTGTTTCTTTGTGTTTGGTGTTATGTTTCGGTAGCTGAGGAGTGCAGGTAAAAAAGGCAATACACCAGAGAGGTTGGAATCTATGAGATTGCAGTACCCTGACTAACCACCACAACTAGAGGCAGCCGTGGAGCGTTCCTACGTTGGTCCTAGACGCCTCGTCACAGCCTGAGAAACTAACTACACCTAAAGATAGAAATAGGAAAGCTATCTGCCCCGGAGCAGAACCCCAAAGATAATAGAAAGCCCCCAAACATGTAATGGCGGTTAGACAAGAGGAAATACAGACACAGAAAGAAAATAGTATGAGCAAACGCTGGGGCCCAAACTATCTAAATAGAAAAGGATAGGAAGGGTACTTACTGCAATCCCAGAAAATCCTGAAAAGCACCAACTCTACTAATTTCAAAATCACCTGAGATCACACGACCTCTACCACCTAAATTAGTTCTCTGGTGTAACAAAATCAAAACAGCAGCCACTGAAAAAACTGGAAAAAACAAAAGAACAAAACTCAGTGGCTGAACTAAACTGAGAGGGCAGAAGCCCCCAGAGGGGACCCTGAAGGCCCCCAAAGAAGTGCAGGACAAAATGCAAAAATATAGCACAAACACAAAGGAAGCAAAAGTCTTATCTGTAAGCAGGAGATGCAGACACGACACAGCAGGCTACAAGGGAAACTGGAATGAAGGATTCAGACCAGAACAATTGAAAATTGTATGGTACTCACAGAAGGGAAAAAAAATATTGTGAAAGAAAAAAGATCCAGAGACCTCTAAAAGTAACCCTTGTAACCACCAGAGGGAGCCTCTGCTCAGAACTCATCTCAAACCCATTCACAACAGTTTGGTAATGAGGGAGTTAATTTTACCTAGCTCTTTGCTAAGACTAGGTCCAGCCTCGCCCGGCTGCTTTTGATTATGTTCTAATTAGCTTCCTTTATATAGCTGCCAGTCTGCTGGTTAGATGCCGGTGAAAGCATTCATACAGACTGCAGATAGGATCGGTTCTGAGAAGACTTAAGCTAAGAGCTCCTTTGTTGTTTCTCCTCTCCTTGCTTATAGTTTATCTCCTAGACCTTTGGTGTTCCCTCTGTGTTTAAATGTTGTATGCAAGACAGTATTTACTTTATCCCCTGTCTGTCGCGTTTGTCTTTACTGTTTGTTAACCTTTACCTGTCCATTCCCTATGGTGGTAATCAGGGTCCTTCTAAGGACTAGATTACAGTGGTCAGGGATTTATAGGAGACAGGGTTTACGCTGGCGGCCTGGACCTCTGTACCATTAACAGTACCTCCAGGTAGAGGGACTAGTCAGGACCCCAGTTTAGGGTCAGCATAGACCCCGGTCCACCTCTAGCCAGAGACAGCGTGAAAAGGATTCAGTATTGACCCACAGGATATTATGTCAGGTAATACTATGCTATATATACATGTTAATGTTACCTATTTATATGTTATATAGAATGTTGTCCCACTTGATAGATTACTGACATTATTTATATATATATCTGCTAGACAGCGTGACATTTTCACCGGCCAAAAACTAAAGATTCTCCCCAGCTACCATGGATCCAGTAGCCCAGCTTGCCCTGCAGTTGCAGAGGTTGTCCATGGAGCTTACGGACATTAAGTCCAAGGTTTTGTCCCCCCCCGGAGCAAACCAGATTTGAACCTAAGGTTGCTCTCCCGGACAGGTTCACTGGTGGGCGGGACAAATTTTTTACCTTCCGGGAGGCATGTAAATTATACTTTCGGCTGCGGCCTCGGTCATCGGGGAGTGAAGAGCAGAGGGTGGGAATTGTCATCTCGCTCTTACAAGGGGACCCTCAATCCTGGGCGTTCTCTCTTCCCCCGGGCTCCCCGGCCCTCCAGTCAGTAGATCGATTTTTTGCTTCCCTGGGTCTGGTGTATGATGACCCGGATCGGGTCTCCCTTGCTGAAACGAAGTTACGTAGGATACAGCAGGGAGATCGTCCGGCGGAGGAATTTTCTTCTGAGTTCCGTAGATGGGCCACAGATACTCAGTGGAATGACCCAGCTCTTAGGAGCCAGTTTTGTCAAGGGTTATCTGACAAATTAAAAGATGTTTTGGCTCAGTATGATTCTCCTCCGTCACTGGAGGCTGCTATGGCCCTTGCTATTCGTATTGATAGACGGCTTCGGGGGAGGTGCGAGGTAACTCCGCCCCCTGTTATGACTCCACCCACTACGAAAGTCCCTTATATGGAGGTTCCCCTGGTCTGTTCTGAGGAACCTATGCAGTTGGGTGGGACATCATTTTGTAGGAGGGAATCGGCGGTGCGCCGCAAGACAAGAAGGTGTTTCTTCTGCGGAGAGAGAGGGACATTTTGTTGGGGGGTGTCCCTCCCGTGCCTCATTGAGCAAAAAAGTCACCGAAAAACTGTTAATCCCAGGTTGTGTGGTGGACGACAACCTGGGAGTAGGTATTTCGTCCCCAGGTCCGTCTCAATTTCTCGTGCCTGCGGAGGTGGTGGTTGGTGCGAGAGTTGAGAGGATTTCTGTTCTTCTTGATAGTGGGTCTGGGGCTAATATGGTGGACGCTCGGTTTGCCCAGGTGCAAGGTATGCAACTGAGTGTATTGGCCAAACCGATCCCTATACTTTCTATTGACGCCAGACCTCTCGGTCAAGGTAGCTTTGTACAAGCTGTTCATAACATAGACCTTCGAGTAGGGGCAATACATAAAGAACAGTTGTCTTGTTATGTGTTGGAGGGTCTTCCTACTCCTATTGTGTTGGGACTTCCTGGTTGGCTAAACATAACCCAGTGATTGATTGGCAATCCAGAAAGATAAGCCAGTGGGGTGAATTTTGCAAGAATAACTGCATGAACACGGTCATCGGTGCGGTCGTGCCTAGGACTTTGCCTCCTTTTCTGGAGGACTTTGGGGAGATGTTCTCAGAGGAGGGGTGTCAAAAGTTACCTCCTCATCGCACGTATGACTGCTCAATAAAATTGCTTCCTGATGCCTTATCTCGTAGTTTCCCAGGGGCCGGAAAGACGGATGACCCGGTTCCTATCCTTCAGGAAGGAGTGGTGGTGTCGGCTGTGTGCTCTGAGCTTGAGGAGGAGGTGTTGGAGGCTCAGGGGGACGCCCCTGTAGGACCTCCAGGGAAACTCTTTGTTCCTAATCAGTTAAGACAAAAAGTTATCGAGGCACATCATAGTTCTGCTTTAGCAGGACATCCAGGGAGTAAAGCAACTGTGGATCTCCTTTCTCGCCGGTTTTGGTGGCCTAACTTAAATAAAGAGGTAATAACTTTTGTCGCGTCCTGTGGAGTTTGTGCTCGCTCTAAGACCCCACATACCCGTCCATCTGGGGTTCCTGAGGAGGAACGATTCTCGTCGTCACTTGCTTCAGTTTGGAGAGGAGTGCTGAATGGTCTGAGTGCTATGGGGAACTGTTTCAAGCGGAGGTCTGATAAGAGGAGAGTGTCTGGTCCGGACCTAGGTGTGAACGATCTGGTGTGGTTGTCTACCAAGAATATAAAACGCAAAGTTCCCTCCTGGAAACTGGGTCCCAGGTTCATCAGTCCATACAGGATCAGTTCTATAATTAATCCTGTGGCATTTCGTCTGGACCTCCCTCCTACGTTTAAAATCCATAATGTATTCCACAAATCGTTGCTTAAGAGGTACGTGGCGCCAGTTATACCGTCACTTCTACCTCCTCCTCCAGTGGTGGTCAATGGTAACTTAGAATTTCAAGTGTTGAAGATCATTGACTCACGTCTGAATCGCCGGTCCCTTCAGTATTTGGTTCATTGGAAGGGATATGGTCCTGAGGAGAGGACGTGGGTCTCTGCGTCTGAGATTAACGCAGATCGATTGGTTCGGACCTTCCACACGACTTACCCGGACAGACCTGGCCCTGAGGGTCCGGAGGCCCTCGTAGAAGGGGGGGTACTGTCATGGGTGCATCGCCACGAAGATTGTCGCGATTGCACATTCTGACTTCTCGCAGCTGAGTTGCTGTTTCTTTGTGTTTGGTAATGAGGGAGTTAATTTTACCTAGCTCTTTGCTAAGACTAGGTCCAGCCTCGCCCGGCTGCTTTTGATTATGTTCTAATTAGCTTCCTTTATATAGCTGCCAGTCTGCTGGTTAGATGCCGGTGAAAGCATTCATACAGACTGCAGATAGGATCGGTTCTGAGAAGACTTAAGCTAAGAGCTCCTTTGTTGTTTCTCCTCTCCTTGCTTATAGTTTATCTCCTAGACCTTTGGTGTTCCCTCTGTGTTTAAATGTTGTATGCAAGACAGTATTTACTTTATCCCCTGTCTGTCGCGTTTGTCTTTACTGTTTGTTAACCTTTACCTGTCCATTCCCTATGGTGGTAATCAGGGTCCTTCTAAGGACTAGATTACAGTGGTCAGGGATTTATAGGAGACAGGGTTTACACTGGCGGCCTGGACCTCTGTACCATTAACAGTACCTCCAGGTAGAGGGACTAGTCAGGACCCCAGTTTAGGGTCAGCATAGACCCCGGTCCACCTCTAGCCAGAGACAGCGTGAAAAGGATTCAGTATTGACCCACAGGATATTATGTCAGGTAATACTATGCTATATATACATGTTAATGTTACCTATTTATATGTTATATAGAATGTTGTCCCACTTGATAGATTACTGACATTATTTATATATATATCTGCTAGACAGCGTGACATTAGGACCCTGCATCTTGTTGTTCGTGGGACGTTGGAGGCACCAGCAGCTTAAAAAACTTGTCTGCTGCTATGACAAGGCTTTTTTGCCGCTGCTCTTTTAACCTGACATAATTGCCTGTAGGAAAGAGTCCTCAATTTTCCCTTATCAGCAAGCACATGTGTGTACTGTGAATCAGCTACATACTTCTTGATTGTGCGATGATCACGATGAAGTGACTTGGCAATGTTGATTGTAGTCATGCCTTGACCTAAACACTCCACAATTTGTTGCTTCTCAGCAGCCGACACATCCTTTTTCTTTCCCAGTTTGGTAGAAAATGTTGGCTACTTAATAATGTGGGGCAGCCTTCTTAAGAAGTCTTGACTTTCATTGGACACACCTGCCAAACTAATTAGCACAGGTGTCTGCAATTGCTTACAGTGATATAAAGAGCCCTGACACACATCACCATCAATGAGTTTAACTGACAAACAAAAAAATTCTTACCTTATCGCTTCTAAACAATTTTTGCATAAAAATTTGGAACACAGTGTAGTGCGGTGCTTTGTGTGCGTGTGTATGTGAGAGAGTGCTGCGGTGCTGTCTGTGTGTGGTGCTGTATGTGTGATGGTGGTGGGGGTAGGCAGTGATGGTGGTGAGGAGCCGGAGGCAATGATGATGATGGGGAGGCGATGATGATGGGGAGGCAATGATGATGATGATGGGGAGGAAATGATGATGATGGTTAGGCAATGTTGATGATGGGGAGGCAATGATGATGATGATGGAGAGGCAATGATGATGATGATGATGATGAGGGAGGCAATGATGATGATGATGGAGAAGCAATGATGATGATGGGGAGGCAATGATGATGATAATGGGCAGGCAATGATGATGATAATGGGAAGTCTTTCCACAGCGCCCTTTCCTGAGCTGTAACAGTGCAGAATGCAGCACAGTGCAGAGGAGAGCTCCATATTTTGTATGGAGCATTATATGGGGACCAGTATCCTGTATGGAGCATTATTTATGGTCCAATATTCTTTATGGATCATTATATTTGGCCCATAATACTGTATGGAGGACTATGTGGTGCCCATAATATTGTATGGAGGACTGTATTGTCCAGTCTGTACTATGCGCTGTGAGGATTTGCCGGTTTTTGAGCTATTGTACAATTTACAATAGATATCACTCATGTAATGGAAGAAGAGAAGTGTTTGGCATTGTACTATACCCATATTTCTCTGCAGTATCTGTGCATCATGAATCGTAGTCTGTGTTAAAGGGGCCCACTGAGACTCTTTCTCCCGGGGTCCATAAAATCCTGGAGCCAGCCTTGACCAACATCTCTGCTGAGCAGATTCCACTGCGGCCGGAGACGGATGGGAGATCGCAGCGGGGATGGTTTGAGATTCCCCTTGTGCACAAGCGGGAGCTCGACCCCTAACACTCACAGGCTCAGTATGGATTAGACCAGAATATGAAAAGCTGAAAAAGGGTACTGTATCACCAGATACCAGGTATATATAGTATAGTGAAAATATTGTAAATCTCCGTATATATTTCCGGAGTAACAGACAGACGCTCACAGGCTCAGTATGGATTAGACCGGAATATAAAAAGCTGAAAAAGGATACTGTATCACCAGATACCAGATATATATAGTATAGTGAAAATATTGTAAATCTCCGTAAATATTTCCGGAGTAACAGACAGATGCTCACAGGCTCAGTATGGATTAGACCACAATATGAAAAGCTGAAAAAGGGTACTGTATCACCAGATACCAGGTATATATAGTATAGTGAAAATATTTTAAATCTCCGTATATATTTCAGGAGTCAGACAAAGACGCTCACAGGCTCACTTTGGATTAGACCAGAATATGAAAAGTAGAAAAGGGTAATGTATTAGAAGCATACAGCTGTATGCAGTGTTGGGGTAATTTTGAAATCTCCGTATATATTTCCAGAGTAACACACAGTCGCTCTCAGGCTCAGTATGGATTAGACGAGAATATGAAAATCTGAAAAAGGGTACTGTATCACCAAATAGCAGGTATATGTAGTATAGTGAAAATATTGTAAATCTCCGTATATATTTCAGGAGTCACAAACAGACGCTCTCAGGCTCAGTATGGATTCGACCGGAATATAAAAAGCAGATCTGTAAGAAATAATCACACATGTGGGCCAATGTTCCAGGTGTCAATGACGCACTTAGAGTGGTGGGTGGAGGAGGACTACCTGCCAAAAAGGGTATTGTATCACAAGCGTACAGCTGTATACAGTCTAGGGGTAATTGTAAATCTCTGTATATATTTCCGGAGTAACAGACAGACGCTCACAGGCTCAGTATGGATTAGACCACAATATGAAAAGCTGAAAAAGAGTACTGTATCACCAGATACCAGTTATATATAGTATAGTGAAAATATTTTAAATCTCCGTATATATTTCAGGAGTCAGTCAAAGATGCTCACAGGCTCAGTTTGGATTAGACAAGAATATAAAAAGTAGAAAAAGGGTAATGTATTAGAAGCATACAGCTGTATACAGTGTTGGGGTAATTTTAAATCTCCGTATATATTTCCAGAGTCAGACACAGACTCTCACAGGCTCAGTATGGATCACACCAGAATATAAAAGGTAGAAAAAGGGTAATGTATCAGAAGCGTACAGCTGTATACAGTGTTGTGGTAATTTTAAATCTCCGTACATATTTCCGGAGTAACACACAGACGTTCACAGGCTCAGTATGGAGTAGACCAGAATATAAAAAGCAAAAAAGGCTAATGTATCCGTAGATACCAGGCGTATACATTGTAGGGGTAATTGTAAATCTCCGTATATATTTCCGGAGTAACACACAGACGCTCTCTCAGTATGGATTTGACCGTAATACAGAAGGCAGAAAAACGGTACTGTATCAGAAGATACCAGCTGTATACGGTTTTGGTGAAAATGTAAATCTCTGTATATATTTCCGGAGTCACACACAGATAGTCAGCATGTATTTGTCCGTGATACCAGCCAGTACACGGTAGTGTGTGAGGAGCATACAGCTCTATACGGTGTGAGAAAAAATGAACGCTCAGTAACTGTGCAGAAAAAAAAGAATAAAAGTATTAGTGCTGTGTAGGTGCTGTGTAAAAAGTAGTCTTCACAGCAGTGTACACACAGCAATACAGCTAGCAGGCAGCCTAACAATCAGCTCTGCTGCTGCACACAAGAAATGACTCCCCTGTCACTGGCAGGCAGCCTAATAATCAGCTCTGCTGCTGCACACAAGAAATTCCTCCCCTGTCACTGAACACTAACTGTACAGCTAATCGCTATCAGCACAAACACAGAATAACTTATTTTTTCCTGCCTAACTCTCTCTCTACTGAGAAGCAGCGGCAGCAACCTCTCCCTACGTTAAGATCGGCAGACGAAAAAATGGCGGTCGGCGCTCAGGGCTTTTATAGCCACTGTGACGCCACACAAACAAGCCAATCACTGCAATGCCCTTCTCTAAGATGGTGGTGGCCGCTGCACATGTCATCTCGTTGCCCACAGTGTGCGTCCTTGCTCATTGGCGGAGAAAAGGCCCTTCAAGCATTATGGGAAAACCGACTTTGGCGCTCGGGTTGACGACCGCATGGCCGACCTCACATTATGGTCGAGCGAAACTCGACTTTGGCGAAAGTCGGTGATTTTTTAATCTGACCGACCTGTTTCGCTCAACTCTAGTCCTGATCTTGTCCTGAACCAGTCGGGGATCCATGTCATGATATCGGCCTTTGATATTATAGAGGTTACTATAGAATTTTTGGAAAACATCCAGAATCTCATCAGGGTTTTGAGTTAGTACCCCACCAGGCTTTCTGAATTGGGGAATATGACCTGAATTTCTCCTGGGATGGAGCATCCTGGCTAAGGGCCTACCGCTCTTGTCTCCATATTCCTATAGGAATCTATGAAGTCTCACTCTCTGACGTAGCTATTTCTGGTCTAGAATGGCTCTCAATTCCTCTTTGGTCTTAATAAGTTCAGCTAAGGTTTGTTGAGAAAGAGAAAGTTTATGAGAGCACTCCAAGTCAGAAATTGTTTTCAACAACGACACCACCTGCTCGGCTTTTTCTTTCTTCAAGCGAGCTCCATGTTTCAGCAGAACCCCTCATACAACACACTTAAAGGGAATCTGTCACCCCATTTTTGCCCTATAAGCTGCAGCCACCGCCATCATCAGGGGCTTATCTACAGCATTCTGTAATGCTGTAGATAAGCCCCCGATGTCACCTGAAAGTGAAGAAAAACGAGTTATAAAATACTCACTCAGGGGCGTTTCGCCGTCCGGTCCGATGGGCGTCGCGGTCCAGTTCGGCGCCTCACATCTTGTAGCGAAGTTGGCCTCTTCTTTCCGTCCAGTCGCGGCTTCTGCGCAGGCGCACTGCTCTGCTCTGGTGAGGGCAGAGTGGAGTACTGCAGTGCACAGGTGCCGGACCTCTCTGACCTTTCCCGGTGCCTGCGCACTGTAGCACTCTGCTCTGCCCTCACCTCCTGCGCAGGAGCCGCGACTGGACGGAAAGAAGAGGCCGGCTTCACTAGAAGATGGGAGGCGCCGAACCGGACCGCGACTCCCTCCGGACGAGACCTGACGGCGGAACGCCCCTGGGTGATTATTTTATAACTCGTTTTTCTTCACTTTCAGGTGACATCGGTGGCTTATCTACAGCATTACAGAATGCTGTAGTTAAGCCCCTGATGGCAGTGGCCGCAGCTTATAAGGCAAAAATGGGGTGACAGATTCCCTTTAAGGGCTTCCCATTTAATTGAAAATGCCGTAGAACAGATTTGTGGATTGTCATAAACTCCAATATAGTGTATTTAATCTCCGAAGCACAGAGAAATCATTCAGGAGATTGTCATTCAGACGCCACGTCCACTGTTACGGTCTCCCCTCCGGCAGGGTCATTTGGCAAAACACTGGGGCATGGTCTGACCAGCAGATATGACCAATAGAGGATTGAATCTGCCAGGTCAGAGCAGCTTGGCTGGTTAAAAAAAAATCAATCCAACTATAAGAGGAATGGGAAAAAGAGAAAAATGTGTAGTCTTTCTCTGTAGAGTGCAAGACCCGCCATAAGTCGACCATGCGAAGACTCTGGACTACCCTTTTGAACGCCTTAATTTTCCTAACTGAGAAGGGGTGTCTCCCGGAGGAGTTGTCTAACCTTGGGTCCAGAGTAAAATTGAAGTCTCCGCCTGCCACCAGGATCCCCTCAGCAAAGGGAGGAGAGGAAAGAGATATATACGGATATCGGTTCTCAATTGGGCAGATACCAATTAGCTATCGTAAAGACCACAGAGTTCACCGTGATCTTGAGGAAGATGTATCTGCCCTCTGAGTCTATAAGTGTATCTATGTCTGAATGTGTCAGGGATCTATGCAATGCTATTGACACTCCCCCCGATCTAGCCTCTGGATTAGGGCTATGCTGGAGTGTTTAAATGAGGAGGGAAAGATACCGGATGAGAGAGGGAAGTGGAAAATTTTTGTTAGCTGAGTGGTGACAGCCGGGGAAAGGGACTGGAGGAGATGTGAGGGAATAGGGTCACTGGTGCAAGTAATAGGGCAAGAAGATGCAAGAAGCCTCATCATTTCTTCTTTCGTAACTGGTTCAAATACAGAGACTGAGCTAGATGCAGTGGGGGAGGGAGGACAATGCATGGTATGAAGTGATTGGGAGAAAATTTTATGACGTATATTGCCAATTTTTTTCTTTGAAATATTTGGCCAGATCGTCAGCACTGAGGTTGGTGGTGGGGGCCTGTACTCTTGAATTGAGGAGGGAATGAAAAGTGTCAAATAGTCATTTCGGTTTATTGGTATTCCGCCCCCATCACTCCACTGAGACAGCCCTGACCAAAATTACTAATGACCTACTTACAGCCAAAGCAAACGGACAATACTCTATACTCCTGCTTCTTGACCTGTCCTCTGCTTTTGACACAGTTGACCACTGCCTTCTACTACAGATTCTTTCCTCCTTTGGCGTCAAAGACCTCGCCCTATCTTGGATCTCCTCATACCTTTCCAACCGCACATTCAGCGTCTCCCACTCCCACACTACCTCCTCGTCCCACCCTCTCTCTGTTGGAGTTCCCCAAGGCTCTGTTCTAGGACCCCTACTCTTCTCAATCTATACACTTGGCCTGGGGCAACTCATAAAGTCCCACGGATTCCAGTACCACCTTTACGCTGATGACACTCAGATCTACCTCTCTGGCCCAGACATCACTTCTCTGCTATCCAGAATCCCGGAGTGTCTATCAGCCATATCCTCCTTCTTCTCCTCCCGCTTCCTCAAACTCAATGTGGACAAATCTGAACTCATAATCTTTCCCCCATCCCACAGATCTTCCTTACCTGACCTATCTACCACAATTAACGACATCACGCTTTCCCCCGTACCAGAAGTCCGCTGCCTCGGAGTAACCCTTGACTCTGCCCTGTCCTTCAAACCGCACATCCAAGCTCTTTCTACCTCCTGTCGCCTTCAGCTCAAAAATATTTCAAGAATCCGTCCTTTCCTCAACCCTCAATCTACTAAAATGATTGTGCACGCCCTCATCATCTCCCGCCTCGACTACTGCAACACCCTTTTCTCTGGCCTCCCTGCTAACACCCTCGCACCTCTCCAGTCCATCCTTAACTCTGCTGCACGACTAATTCACCTCTCTCCTCGCTACTCCTCCGCTTCTCCCCTCTGCAAATCTCTTCACTGGCTCCCATTCCCTCAGCGTATCCAGTTCAAATTACTAATACTGACCTACAAGGCCATCTATAATCTGTCTCCTCCATATATCTCTGAACTAATCTCCCGATATCTTCCCTCACGTAATCTCCGATCCTCCCAAGACATCCTTCTCTCCTCCACACTTATTCGCTCCTCACCCAACCGCCTCCAAGACTTCTCCTGAATATCCCCATCCTCTGGAATTCTTTGCCCCAACACATCCGACTATCAAACTCATTCAGATCCTTCAGACGGAACCTGAAAACCCATCTCTTCAGGAAAGCCTACAGCCTGCAATGACCCTGCTATCTCCTCACCACTACCGGAGATATCCCCTCAACCAACACCGGAACTGCTGCAACCCCCCGACCTACTGTCTCCTGCCTCACAATCCTGTAGAATGTAAGCCCGAAAGGGCAGGGTCCTCTCCCCTCTGTATCAGTCTGTCATTGTTAGTTTGTTTACTGTAAGTGATACCTGTAATTTGTATGTAACCCCTTCTCATGTACAGCACCATGGAATCAATGGTGCTATAGAAATAAATATTAATAATAATAATAATAATAATATTGGATAGTGAGGTGATGAAGGTGTTGAAGTAAGCTTGTTTGGAGAGGTGAAGGGCAGAGTTGTATGTTTTAAGCATAAATTATAATGGATGAAATCTTTGGCCAGATTGTATTTTCTCCACAGAAGTTCGGCTCACCTGGAGCACCTCTGTAGGAAATGTTTTCGCATCGTGTGTCAGGGTTGTCACCGTCCCTGTCTACTTGTTGAGCATTTCATATAAGACAGAACTGCGGGTGACTAATTTTTCCTTCCTAGAGTTGCTGCCTTTTTACGATTGGACAGCATCATAGTGGGATGAAAGTACACCCCCTCAGAGTAGAACGAAATGAAACACCTAGTTGAATGATAAGACAATTTCACATTAGGCACAAGGCATTTTAGTGTCCTCTATTGCAACAAGGGAATGGGGGAAAAAATGTTTCTATCTACACACCTCCTGTATGTGCAGGAATGTATAATTTATAAGGCACAATTTGGTGAAAGGTCCTCTTTGAAGTGATTCAGTGATCATTTTATTGCTTCTTATTTTTAAAAGGGCCTGATAAAAATTAGAATCAGACTTTTGACTATGAACAAATTGTACACTTTTCCATTGAACTATTTTTGTAAATTATTATTATTTTAAAGAAAATTCTATTTTTTTTACAGATAATTCATTTTTGTAGGTGTAATGTATGTGGTACAGTTCATATAGCGTCTTGTGCTTGGGTGCGATGAAAATACTTGAGACACAGGTTGATAAAGAAAGTCTTGTATTGCTTCATACAAATTGGCAAAAATAAACACACAGGTTGCAAACACAGAAGCAGGAGACACAGCAGGCCAGAGTAATCTAAGCTCAGCAATAACTCTCCACAACAGATTCAGATCTTCTTCTCTGTTACCGCAAGTCCATGCAAACGTGAGGCTCTCAAGAGCAGAGTTCAGAGTCCACAAGTGCTTCAGAGTTCCTCAGTAGGAATGGCTGGAGTACAAGGTCCAAGGCTTCAGGAGTCAGAACACAGGTTCACTGCAGGCTAGATTCTGAAGCACTGATTGCTCAGCTGTGGCTGTTTAAGAAGCAAACGGAGAGAATCAGGGCGGGAACATGCAAGCTGGAAAACTCCATTTTGACTGAGGGCAAGATAGCTGCAGCAAAACAGAAAGCAAAATGGCCGACGAACAAACTGAGTTTCAGAAACAGATACACAGAACCTTACATTACTCCCCCCTTAGGGACAACCTCCGGATGACCTCAGACCAGGCTTGTGTGGGTACCTCTGATGAAACTGACGGAGCAAGCGAGGAGCATTAACGTTATTGACTGGCTCCCATGAGTTGTCCTCCACTGGGTAGCCCTGCCATTTAATCAGATATTGTAACTGATTTCTATACAACCTGGAATCTAAAATCCTTTCCACCACAAATTCTTCCTGACCATCGACTAGCACTGGGTCAGGGCAAGGAGAAGAACGTCCAGGAAACGTATTGGGTGTCGCAGCCTTTAGTAGGGATACATGAAAGACAGGGTGGATTCTCATAGTTCTGGGCAATTGAAGACGACAAGCAACGGCACTTATAATCTTACTGATTTTATAGGGTCCAATGTACTTATGTCCCAACTTAGACGATGGAATCCTTAACTTAAGATTTCTGGTTGACAGCCAGACCAGGTCTCCTACCTTAAAAGCTGGTGCAGGTTTACGAAATTTATCTGCTGCCTTCTTGTACCTTTCCTGAGCCGATTCCAGATTCTCCTTTAGAAGATCCATATTCTTCTGTAAAGTCGTGACTCTTTCAGCCACTGCTGGCAAAGGCGTCTCTATGGGAAATCGTGGTAGAATGTTAGGATGATAACCTAGATTAGAGTAAAAAGGAGACTGTTTAGTGGAGGCACTCTGAGAGTTGTTGTAAGAGAACTCAGCCAATGGAAGTAGATCCACCCAATCATCCTGTAGGTGGCAGATAAAGCAGCGGAGATACTGCTCCAGGGTTTGATTGGTTCGTTCGGTTTGTCCATTAGTCTGGGGATGAAAAGCAGAAGAAAGGTTTACTTTAATGTCCAATGCTGCACAGAAATTTTGCCAAAACCTAGAAGTGAATTGCACCCCTCGATCCGAAATAACCTCATCCGGTACTCCATGTAAACGAAACACATCTTTAATCATCAAATCTGATGTCTGTTTTGCAGTGGGTAAGCCGACACAAGGGATAAAATGAGCTGCCTTTGTTAAACGGTCAACCACCTAGAATAGTGTTCTTCCCTTGAGAGGTTGGTAATTCCACAATGAAGTCCATAGAAATGGATCCCCACGGGCGGGACGGGGTGGGAAGAGGCTGTAACAGACCAGTTGGTGAAGAGCGAGGTGTTTTGCATCTTGCACAAACCTCACACGAAGTGACATAGTCCAAAACATCCTTCCTACAAGTGGGCCACCAAAAGAAACGAGAAAGAAATTCCTGTGTCTTTAGAATTCCTCTATGCCCGGCTATTTTGGAATCGTGAATGAGTTGCAATACTCTCAATCTGACTGTTTCAGGTATATACAGACGTTGTCCCAGAATCCACACACCATTCTTAAAGACAAGACTTACGTCCCTTGGGGGTTGAGCCAAAAAAGAATCCGCATGGTATGCTTCCTTGATGTCTTTAATTAGGTCTTGATGATGAATCACTCCTAGGAATCTAGAGTCAGGAAGAATAGTCTTAGGAGGAGTAATTGGACGTGTCTCTGCTGAGTAAATCCTAGAGAGTGCATCAGCCTTTCCATTGCGCGATCCTGGTCTATAAGAAATAATAAAATTAAATTGGTTTAAGAAAAGATTCCAGCGAGCCTGGCGAGGAGTCAGGCACTTAGCCGACCTGATAAACTCAAGATTACGATGGTCTGTCAGAACGACTATTTGCTGTGCAGCTCCTTGAAGAAGGTGTCTCCATTCTTTGAAGGCGGCAATAATGGCCAACAACTCTCTATTGCCCACATCGTAGTTCTTCTCAGCCGAAGACAACTGCTGGGAAAAGAAGGCACAGGGATGCAAGACATTCTTCTCACCTGTTCTCTGAGAGAGTATAGCTCCCACGGCACAGTCTGAAGCATCCACCTCTATTATGAAGGCAAGCTCTGGGTTGGGATGTACTAGGATAGGTGCAGTGGTAAATTTATCTTTTAGACGGGAAAATGCTTCCTGGGCTTGGGGAGTCCAGGAGAACTTAGACTCTTTCCGGGTAAGTTGGGTGATAGGTGACACTACCTCAGAGAAATTTCTAATGAAACGTCTATAGAAGTTTGCAAACCCGATGAAGCGCTGTACCTCCTTCACATTTCTAGGACTTGGCCAATCATTGATGGCTTGGGTTTTACTTCCATCCATACTAATTCCTTGTGTAGACAGTACATACCCCAGAAATTGAATTTCGGTCTTATGGAATTCACACTTTTCAAGCTTGATGTAAAGATGATTTTGTCTTAGACGTTCCAAGACCATTCTCACATGTCCATGATGTTCCTCTGTGGAGTTAGAAAAAATTAAAATATCATCCAAATAAATTACCACGAATGTATCTAGGAGATCCCTGAAGATGTCATTCACCAAGTGTTGGAAAGTGGCTGGGGCGGTACTCAGACCAAAAGGCATAACCAGATATTCAAAGTGTCCATAGCGTGACCTGAATGCAGTCTTCCATTCATCCCCAGGTCTAATACGGACTAAGTTATAGGCCCCACGAAGATCTAGTTTAGAAAAAATTTTGGCATGTCGCACTCTCTCCAATAACTCAGGGATTAAAGGCAATGGATAACGGTTTCTAATAGTAACCTTATTGAGTTCCCTATAGTCTACGCATGGTCTCAGAGATCCATCTTTCTTCTTTACAAAGAATATGGGTGCCCCTGCAGGAGATGAAGAGGGGCGTATGAAGCCCTTGGCTAGATTTTCGTCTATGTACTCTTTTAAAGCCTTCAGCTCGGGCCCCGCCAGGGGGTAGATCTTACCAAAAGGTATCTCTGCTCCAGGCAATAATTCAATTGGACAATCATATGGACGGTGAGGAGGAAGCTGGTCAGCGTTCTTCTTGTCACATAAATCCACATAGTCCTGGTATACAGCTGGTAGTTCAGGGACTGACATGGTTCCTTTAGGAACAGAGCAAGCTGAAATTTTTGGACTCATCTGTTTCTCTGGAAAGTGTAATTCCTTGGTCTCCCAGTTAATGGTAGGATTCTGAGCCTGCAGCCATGGTAGCCCTAGAATAATGGGAAAGTGAGGAGAAGAGATAAGCATAAAGGACAGTTTCTCTTGATGATCTTTACCCATAAGAACCTTTAAAGGCTCTGTTTCCTGATCCACTGGTCCAGAGGTCAGCAGGGAGCCATCCACAGTTTCCATCTGTACTGGAGTAGCCTTCTTCACTGAACGTATTCCCTGTTTTAGAGCAAAGGAGACATCCATAAAATTTCCACTTGCACCTGAGTCGATCATAGCAGAGCTAGACACCCAGGCTGAGTCAACCCAGAGTTTGATGGAAAGAAAACAGTGAGAATTGTTTTTCTTACAACTCAGCTGGGACACCGCTGAGGAAACTTGAAAGATGGCAGCATTTACACAGTCAACGTCCTCAGAGGTAACGGAGTTTAAGTCCGAGAAATCAAGATCTGTTGCTGCAGCTCTCTCTGGAGCCTGAGGCTCGGACCTGACAGATCCCCTCTCGCAACACTCACAATGAATGAGTGCTGCAGTAGTCTTGCGAGAACGGCTGGGACAGTTAATAATAAAGTGCCCTGACTTACCACAATAAAAACATAGATTCTCCTTAAAACGATGTTCCTTGCGTGCATCACTAACCCGTCGTAGTAAAGAGTCTACCTGCATGGGTTCAGGTTCCCGTGTAATCCTATTCAAAGGTTCCTTAGCTGGAGAGGAAGGTAGGAAAAGGTTAGTACGATTGCTTTCGAACCATCTCTCTTGCCTGCGTTCAGTTAAACGAGTATCAATACGGATGCAGTAGTTAATAAAGTCACCTAACGCAGTGGGAGGGTCGGCACAAGCAAGTTCATCCTTAATCAGTGGGGATAACCCCTTTCGAAAAATAGATTTTTTGGCGGAATTGTCCCAGGTGGTATCAAGGGCCCATCTCCTGAAATCCAAGGCATATTCAGCTACCGAGTGCTTACCTTGGCGCAAAGCTAACATGGCTGCTTCAGCTGTTGCACCTCGATTGGGGTCATCAAACACCTGCCCCATGGCTGAAATAAAATCATCAAGGTGATTCAAACAATCATCCTCAGTCTCAATCAGAGGGTTTGCCCATATCAAAGCCTTGTTGGTAAGCAACATAATTATAGTAAGCACCTTAGATCGTTCAGTAGGAAATTGTGAAGCATGTGCAGAAAAAAAAAGATTGCATTGATTAACAAATCCCCTGAATTTTTCACGTTCACCACCAAAACGAAAAGGGGGCAACTTGGGAATCCCAGAACTCGGGGCCACGGCAGGAGCCTGGACTCGCCCCTCCAGAACCTCAATCCTGGCTCGCAAATCCTGGGTAGTCTGTCCAACCACTTGCAAATTGTGATTATTTAGGTCCTGAAGATTTGTAAAACGGGTCTTTATACTCTGCAAATCTGCAAGGATATTATCAGTCACTCCGCAAAGTTCCTTTATGCGGGCCTCCATTTTCCAGATCTTTTAAGACAGGATACTGGAAGAAGAGGAGAGAAAAAAAAAAACAATAGTGTTCACCTGTGGCAACACTGAAGAAAGAAAAAACTTTAAGGGAACTGCTCACCTGGAATGGTTGTGAGAAGTCACAACCACTATCATCACAGAAAGCTTTCAACCAGACATCTGATATCCAGAGTTTCAGCAGACAAAAAGAGAAGAGAAAAAAAAAAAAACAATAGTGTTTACCTGTGATAACACTGCAGAAAAAAAAACTTAAGGGAATTGCTCACCTGGAATGGTTGTGAGAAGTCACAACCACTGTCATCACAGAAAGTACAACCGGACATCCGATATCCACAGTACAGCAGACAAGCCTTTCCAGACCCAGCAGACTCTAACGTTTGGCTTCAGAATCTTGTAATGTATGTGGTACAGTTCATATAGCGTCTTGTGCTTGGGTGCGATGAAAATACTTGAGACACAGGTTGATAAAGAAAGTCTTGTATTGCTTCATACAAATTGGCAAAAATAAACACACAGGTTGCAAACACAGAAGCAGGAGACACAGCAGGCCAGAGTAATCTAAGCTCAGCAATAACTCTCCACAACAGATTCAGATCTTCTTCTCTGTTACCGCAAGTCCATGCAAACGTGAGGCTCTCAAGAGCAGAGTTCAGAGTCCACAAGTGCTTCAGAGTTTCTCAGTAGAAATGGCTGGAGTACAAGGTCCAAGGCTTCAGGAGTCAGAACACAGGTTCACTGCAGGCTAGATTCTGAAGCACTGATTGCTCAGCTGTGGCTGTTTAAGAAGCAAACGGAGAGAATCAGGGCGGGAACATGCAAGCTGGAAAACTCCATTTTGACTGAGGGCAAGATAGCTGCAGCAAAACAGAAAGCAAAATGGCCGACGAACAAACTGAGTTTCAGAAACAGATACACAGAACCTTACAGTAGGTCTTTTTAGTTAACCTGCATCTATAGCACCTACAAGACCTATTGGACTGTATTATCTTCTAGAGCCTCCAGAGATAGAACATTCCGCACTTCATCATTCTTGGCTGAGAGCCGGCTTGTTGGAATCTTAAAGTCCTGATAAAACAAGTTGTTGATTAATCCCTTTCACTGCATGATTGTCTTTTGAGGAATTACTACTTGATCTTTAGCACTCAGCCCCTCCTAGAAATAAGTAAGCTTATACATGACTCATGATTCCTCCATTTTAATTTATAGGATACTCATTATCTTCTGCCTCCTTCCTTCTAAAGGTGTCAGCCTTTCAATTAGAAGATTTCACTGACTGAGCCACAAATAACCTTTAGTTCAATTTGCGTAATATCGGGATTAGGCTATTTGAGATTTTCAGATTAAAATGTAATCTCAGCAGGATTTCACCCCCAAACGATTTCTATGTGCAAATAGCAATACTTTTACATGGCCAGTCCATTCCCTTGCTACTGAGAAATCAACGTTTGAATTGATATGAAAATGAGGCTAAAGAGCTATTAGTAGATCTGAAGCCTCTGTAACTCCGGCTCTATTCCCGCCCATTGTCGCTTTCTCCTGCTTGACTGACAGCCTATATGCTGTGTGACTTCAAGTAAAGGAAGTCAAGTAGGAGGGGGCGGCTTTGGACATGAAATAGAGCTGGAGTGACAGAGGCTTCAGATCTACAACAGTTCTTCAGCCTCATTTGTATTTCAATTCAAACGATGATTTCTCAGTAATGGAGAAACGGACTGGTCCTGTAACGGTATTGTTGGACTTGTTTTTAAAAGAACTACATGCACATATGAAAAGTTCAGGGGTGTGAAATCCTCCTGACAAATTCCCGTTAATGTGATTTGTGCATCAAATTTCAATGCCTTGGCTATTAGGCCAAGGTTGCATACTTTACTTTTGACCCTTAGTGCTCCCAATAAACCCCTCTTACTAAATTGTAACCCTCCAAAGATCTGAATGTGATGATGCTTGGATGCTGTCAGTACTGGATTTATATCTCAGACACTTGTAGGCACAGATGGTATGGCATTGCAGATTCCACTCATCAAACAGGACATCCTTAAAGAGGTTGTCCACTTGAAAAAAAATATCTTTATATGTCATTAAGATACATAAGACTTACTCTTACTACTTAAAAATGAGTCTGTCTCCCTAAAAATCTACACAGTGATATAGGGGGCTTAACCTCTTATAAAAATCATATTAGTGCTGAACCTATTAGTGGTACAGTGACTGAGAAAAATACCGGTACTTTTAATTCACATATAAACAGGCTTTCGTGCACCCTTTGGCATGGACAAAAGTTTAGTGCACTTTTACACCCCAGCATTTTCCATATTAGGGACCGTTGTGCAACACCATAATAATAATAGTGCCCTCTCTGTGCCACCAAATGGTAAAAGTTCCTCCTTTGTGCCCTCACACTATAACATTGGCCACTTTGTGTCTCCAAAAAGTAAATGTGTTCCCACACAATCATCTCCCTTCATTTGTGCTCCCATGTAGAGGACACATCATAAGTAATCTTGAATGGGTTATTTCTAATAAAGCCCTAAAATATCCCCTAGCCGCAAATAATTTGTAACACTAAGGCCATACTCATCGCCCTGGCCATGTGGTGACCTCCCTGTCTCCTGCTTCCTGTGCACGCCACATAGGCTTCCCAGCGGCACTTCTACTGCGCACGTGCCCGCTGTTCCCTGTTCTCAAAGGAGCAGCATGTGCGCCTTGAAAATGCCTCCAGCCAAGGGCTGGGCGGCATCTAGTATAAAAGACACCCTAGCCAATTGGGAGCTGCCTGAGCAACCCATATGCTTCCCTACATTGTGTGTGTGCAATTGTGTGTTGCCAGGTTCCCCATTCTAGTATCCCCTGTAGTTAGAATGTGAACCTGATCCCCGGGTCCTTGTGTGGCCAGAGCCTGAAGCTGAACCTAAACCCCTGATCCTTGTGTGGCCATGGCCTGCACCAGAAACCGCACCTGGTGGTCCCAGTAACCTGCCACCATTCCCGGTGGTACCTGTGCCTAAAGCTGCACTTGCCACATGTGAACCCTGACACCACTCTGGCAGTACCTGAGCCTGAAGCTGCATCAGAGGTACATGAACCATGAATATGCAGCGGCGGTACCTGAACCTTGAAGCCGTAGCGGTCGTACCCGAATCTGAACTCGCTCCAGCGGTACTTGAACCTGTACCAGTGTCTGATCTAGTTAGTATTCCAGAATCCGTACTGTAGGAACCTGTTCCAGTGTCAGAATCCAGCCCTGTCTGTGACCCCGTGTCAGTATCCTGTGTAGTTTGAACAGAGTTTGTATCCTCTGCTGCCAGTTACTCCGAGTCCAGTCCATGTCTGCGATCCTGATCCTGGGGTCAGCAGCTGCAGTACCAGGCCTGTCTAGGCGTGGTACTTGGCAGCTACCTGCAGCTCAAACCTAACTCCACCATCAGAAACTCTAGTGAAGACAAGGTAGCCGCTTAGCTACACCCCTCCTTCGTAAGCCTGGCTCCATGGCACAGTGGGTTTACGAACCACGTGTGCCACACGCGTGCCATGCGTGACAGTTTGCTCAGGCTATGGACCCCACTGATCCCTAGGACTTTTTGTGCTCAGAGCTGTATCAATAGTTGTCTCACCAGCGAGATCAGCAAGAAAAAATGTTGTTCTATCTACAGATAGTGGATGCCCGATTGAAAGCCCTCATGTCAGCTACTCTAGTCCAAGTTGCAGTACTTGCGACTGTTTCTATTCAGCCTGCTACTTATGCTCCTGTAGTTGAACTCGTCCTGTCCAATTCGACACATTACGATGGAGAACCTAAGCAGTGCCGTGAGTTCCTAGAGCAGTGCATGCAGCACTATCAATTATTGGCCCATCAGTTTTCCTTTGGTGAGGTAAAAATGGTATTCTTTATATCCTACCTAGAGACAAGGCCCTAGCATGGCTTAACCCCTTGTGGGAGAGAGGAGAATCCTGTGACCTCAGACATGCAGACCTTCCTTGTGGCCTTCTGAAAGGTCTTCACTGAGCTGACTTGAGTCTTCTGATGCACCTTCCCAGCTTCCAGGAGCATAACAGAGAGGTGATGCGTAAGAGGAAACTGATATGTCTGGCTCCAAAGACTGCTTATTCCCCAGCCTTTTGAAACAGCTGCCCGTACTGAACCAATGCAAGTCGACTGTGTCAGGCTGGCTGAACAGCAGCCGGAACTCAGTCACAACAAGGGATTGTGCTATTGCTGCGGTTGTGAGGAACATCCCATTTGTCTTTGTCCTGAGAAATTTTAAAAACTCCAAAGCCTTGCGTCAGCAGGAGAAGCTACCCTTGGCAAGAGTATTCTCTCTCCACCTATGACTCTGACTGTATCTGTATCATGTGGAGACTCCGGTTCAGTGGGAAATTTCTTGCGGCAAGCCATGGAGGATCCGCATCAGGTTCCTGTCCGACATCTCCAGAATCCGGTGATGGTGTTATCTGGTGCAGGAAAATCCCTATCTGAAAACAGGTCATTACTGCGCAAGTGTCTGGTCTCTATACATCCAGTTCAGCAGCCAGTGTCTCCATCCTCTCCGCCAGGTCTGCTAGTCACCAGCTTGTTGTGTGTTGATGTCTCCGAAAGAAGGAAAGCGAAGATGATAACTCCACGATTGTTCCAATGACCTGTTCCAAGGAGCCTCCCTGCTTCAAGGATGTATCTTCTTGGACACCAGTTTGAAGATGGACCCAGAGAAGGTATGTTTAGCTTTCAGGTGATCGGATGACAAGAACATCAAGGCGGAGGCATCTTCCAAGTCTCTACTAATCACTGACCAGGATGAAGAACTCCAGTTTGTCTTTGAAAATTCCAAGATGGTACCTAGTCTCAGCGGGCAGACAGAGACATCGCAATTCAAAGTTGTCCTGTTCTGAGGATGAACCCTTGATGAACCCTGACACCGCTCCGGCGGTACCCAAACCTGAAATCCTTCCATCGGTAAGCCCGGCTCCATGGCACAGTGGGTCCACGAGCCACGTACGTCACACACGTACGTGACAGTTTGCTCAGGCTGTGGACCTCGCTAATTCCCAGGCCTTTTTGTGCTCTGAACCGTATCAACAGTTGTCAAAGCCTGTTCCATTATTTGAATCCAGCCCTGTCTGTGGTTGCCTTGTGCTGGCCTTTTTGGCCCCCATATAGCAGAGGCTCTTTATAGTGTCTGGCCTAATGGTAGACTTTGCACAATATAATATTCCATTGATCAGTGAATTACGCGCCACCTTCTCCAATCTGTAGATCCTGTATGGTCTCCATCCTGCTCATTGTTGTGCTGTGTGAGAAGCACGGACTTCCCACGTCATCACACTTCCTTCTGCAGTGATTGCAGGTGACTCACTCGGCTTTACACAGCGCCAAGCCGTACTTATATTCATTTTAATAGCTCCCTTAATAGCTAATGTTTCCAGAAATATGCCCATCAAACAAGCTGAGTGAACCGACAAGAACAATTACCTAACAATGGAAACATTATTTGCTAACCTAACAGTAGTACTCATTCCTCATATATAGTCTGGTCCACACGTTGTTCCTTGTATTGTTTTATTATCATTACTACTTTTATTCGTCTCTTACACAGAAATTCAACATTGTACTGCTGAGTAAAACTCAAAGGAAAGCTGATGTTAAATCATCCCTGTGCTGATAAACAATTTGATAGATACTGATAATACAGAAATTGGGGCCGGGTTTTTGTCTCACGAAAAGTAGGGGCGGGACTTTCATTCCGTGTAGGAAATGGGGGCGGGGCTTTGTTTGTCTGCTCCTGTTCTCCTGTCTGTCACACTGTATCCAGGCATAGCAGAGATTTTCAGGACAGCCCAGTGTTGCACCACCATGATCATAAAATGATGGCATGTTGCAACGACATGTCACCACTTCAAATAAAAACAGAGTTATGTCTGGTTTTGATTTGATCCATATAGTCCATCCAAATCAATGAGCCCATGACGAAATGTCCAAGTGCTGTTTGTTTTTTATTGACTAATGAAAAGGAGAAAATTTAAAACCTTTATCTTTTTGCATATAACAAAAAAGAATGCCACCCTGATGGTAAAAATGAAAATACGGACCAAAAATGGCTGAAAATTGTATAACAGACAACTGATTAAAAGTGACCCACCTTTTTGCTTAGGCAAAATATATGAATACCTGGAGGATTTCAGTGACTTTTTGTTTCTTTCTGGGAACAGATCCCATAGAAATGTATGAGTGATTGTACAGACATTATATTGGGTTATATGAGGGGACATTAATTGGGCAGCACAGTGGCTCAGTGGTTAGCATTGCAGCGCTGGGGTCCTGGGTTCAAATCCCACCAAGGACAACTTCTGCAAGGAGTTTGCGTGGGTTTCCTCCGGGTTCTCCGGTTTCCTCCCACACTCCAAAAGAAATACTGATAGGTAATCTAGATTGTGAGCCCCATCGGGGACAGTGATGATAATGTCTGTAAAGCGCTGTGGAAATAATGATGCTAAATAAATAATAATGATGATATTCAAATAAAATCTTTGGAAATTTCTGTGGATTTCATTTCCCTTTGAGTTCTTTGAAAGCACCATCAGTGATGGATGTAAACATACGTACGAGGAATTTTCACAGCATGACTTTGTCTTTTGCTGGCAACGAGCCTCCTCTTCGTGGTTTTATTCTTCACACATTGTGACTAATTCATATTACACAAATGGATGGAAAAGCTGAAACAACAGGAAATTGTCACCATAATTTTATCATCCTTTAGAATTCACAATAGTCATGGCCCTATGAGATTTTTGTGTTATTTTCACCTTTTCACCAATGGATCGCTATATATATACATATATACGGTATATATATTATATATATATATATATATCCATATATATATATATATATATATATACTAGATGGTGGCCCGATTCTAACGCATCGGGTATTCTAGAATATGTATGTAGTTTATTTATGAAGATTTAAGAATAATGCAATGAATACACAGGATTTTTCGGGTAAAATATATACTTTATTATCATTAAATGTTATTGCTCATAGAACTTAATACAACTGAACGAAATTATTAAACAGATCATCAAAATATATAAACTATTACATGAATATCTAACTGTATTTAAATAAATCATCGGACGAAAGAAGTACATCGACACTATAATATATTTGTTAACAATATCATCCCAAAATATTTTTGTACACCACATTTCTTGTGAATACCTTTTGACTATCTATAAGCAACTTTCCTTGTAAAGGGGTATCAAAAACTAGCACCTTGGCATTGGATCTCATTTTAACTCTTGAAAATGCAACGTAGAGTTGTCCATGACCAAAAACGGGCTCCGGTAAATATATGCCAACATGCTGTAGAGTTTGACCTTGTGACTTGTTTATTGTCATGGCAAATGCTGGTTTTACTGGAAACTGTCGACGCCGAAGCCTAAATGGAAGACCGGTGTCCGAAGGACCTAAATCTGTTGTGACCGTATTGGAGACAATTTCTGAGCGGAGGCTCCCTCTAGTGGTTGCTGTCGGTACTGAAGCTGTATCGAATGACTGGGCCTCCTCAGCTGGCTTTTTTGGAAGGGTCTGGCAGAGACTGTAAAGGACGTTATGGTGGGATTTCCTGTCCCCTCTGGGCTCAATGACTCTATGGCATTGGCTATTTAAATTGACAGACGTCTGCGTGAGCGTAGAAATATGCGAGAGGTGGTGACACCTTGCGAGCCAGCCCCTGAGCCCATGCAGTGTGATGGAGTGGCTTCTGGGGCTCAGCGTCAGGAGTTTCGCAAGCGTAATAAGTTGTGCTTCTACTGTGGAGACGCTTCTCATGCTATTTCCGTCTGCCCCAAGCGGTTGTCTTGGGTGATGTTCAGACTAGGTTTCTTTTGACTGTTACCTTGATTTGCTCCGTGTCCACATTTTCAGCTCAGGCTTTTGTTGATTCAGGAGCAGCTCTAAACCTCATGGATTTTGATTTTGCCAAACGTAGTGGTTTTCCCATGATACCCCTGCGGAAGTCTATTCCTTTGCTGGGTATTGATTCTACCCCTTTGGCGGAGAATAAACCCCAGTTTTCGACCTAGGTGATAATGCGGGTTGACCCGGACCACCAAGAGAATTGTAAATTTTTGGTGTTACATAATTTACATGACATTATTGTACTGGGTTTTCCTTGGTTACAGACTCATAATCCTGTTTTGGATTGGAAGTCTGTGTCTGTGGTCAGTTGGGGTTGTCAATGTGTTCGTAGTGACACTCCTGTTTTCTCTACCTCTTCCCAGTCAGAAGATGTCCCCGACTATTTGGCTGATTTTTCTGATGTATTTAGTGAGAGTAAATCTGCGTCCTTGCCTCCGCATAGGAGTTATGATTGTGCGATTGAGTTAGTGCCCGGTTGTAAATTTCCCAAGGGTCGGCTCTTCAATTTATCTGTACTCGAGCATGATGCTATGCGATTGTATATCAAAGAGTCTTTGGAAAAGGGTCATATCAGACCATCCTCTTCACCCTTGTGCGCCGGCTTTTTCTTTGTGGCCAAGAAGGATGGTTCATTGAGGCCATGTATTGACTATCGTCTCCTTAATAAGATCACGGTTAAATATCAATATCCATTACCCCTGATTTCTGATTTGTTTTCCAGAGTGAAAGGTGCCAGTTGGTTTACCAGGCTTGACCTTAGGGGGCGTATAATCTTATTCGCATCAAGCACGGAGATGAATGGAAGACTAGGTTTAATACCCCTAAGGGGCATTTTGAGCACCTAGTGATGCCTTTTGGGCTCACTAATGCCCCTTCCGTCTTCCAGTCGTTCATGAATGATATTTTCCGGGACTTGGTGGATAAGTTTCTGATCGTTTATTTGGACAATATTTTGATATTTTCCAACGACTGGAATTCTCATGTGGAACATGTTCGGAGCGTATTCCGTATTTTGAGAGAGAATGCTTTGTATGTTAAGGGATCGAAATGTCTCTTTGGAGTACAGAAGGTTTCGTTTTTGGGATTCATTTTGTCCCCGTCTGCTATTGAAATGGACCCAGTCAAGGTTCAGGCCATTTGGGATTGGGTTCAGCCCACTTCATTGAAGGCTCTTTAGAAATTTTTGGGTTTTGCTAATTTCTACCGTAAATTTATAAGTAATTTCTCTGGTATTGTGAAACCACGACTGAAATTTAACCCCTAAAGGGTTCGATGTTGTAAATTGGTCTCCTGAGGGCAGTTTTTCTGCGTTTCAGGAGCTTAAGCGCAGATTCCTTCTGCCCGGGTTCAAACGGAAACCCTGATGTTTCTCAAACCTTTAAAGGTGGAATAGTTTGCTTCGAATTGGGCGGGGGCCTTTTTTTTCCCCAAAACGATCCCCGGGGACCTCTAAGATTAACTCTTGTGCCTTCCCTTTTTTTGAAAAAATTTTTCCCCAAAACTAATGTAATTAAATGGGGGAATCCCGGAATTAAATTTGGGTATGAAGTGGGCTTCGAAGAGTGGAGACATTTTGGGTTTGGGGGAAACCCCAAAAATCAAAATTGTGGTTTTTCACGACCACAAAAACTTTATCAAACTCAAAACAGGGCCCAAACCCATTGAAACCCCGACAGGGCCCGGTGGGCCTTTTTTTTTCACACGTTTTAACTTTTGGTCTCCTCCTCCCGGGACTAAAATGTTTAAAGGGGGGATGCCCTCTCTAGGATTTCCTTTCGGATTCTATTGATGTGGGTGAGCCTACTTTCCCTTTTAAGGAGGGTGCTTCTTTCCGCTGTCTCACCCGTTTTTTTCTGGCCCTGGAGCAATTTCAGGGGGATAAAAACCCGAGCGTTGCCCGCGGGGGAATTGTAAAGTCCCAGACCAAAGAAGAGAAAAGTTTTGTCGAAGTTTTGTTGCTCTTCGTTGGGGTGGGCAACCTGGTTTTTTTTTGGTACTAGGATTTGGTGATTTGGGCCTTTTGGTGGCCCACTTTAACTCGCGATGTCGGAAAAAATTTTTGCATTTCCCGCGGGGCTTTTTCTCTTTCAACCCTGTTCTCGGGCCCAGTGGATTGTTTAAAGCCCCGGGCCGGGGGCCCAAGGGGGCCTGGACCCCCTAAACCTATGGTTTTTTTCTCCGACCCCCCGGGGGCTCAGAAATGACGTCATTGGGTGATCTGTGATGATTTTTTTCCAAAAATGAAACCCTTTTGGCCACTGCCCAAATTGCCATCCTCTTCCGAGTTTTTCCCCTTTTTTTTCAGCAATGTTTTTCTTTCCAAAGGGCATTTCCCGGGGAAAAATTGTGCTTTCAGGGAGTCCCTTTTGTTTCCAATTTTGGAGGACATTTTGTTATAAACTGGGAGTTCAGCTTTTTTTTCCCCCTCGTTTCACCTCGGGCCAATTTGGGGAGAAATGAGAGAACAAAAACCCGACC
>JARQOD010000004.1:514712297-514816378 GCA_033576555.1 Oophaga sylvatica
GGCTCCCACACCCTCACAGGGTTTGGCTCTGTCTCCCAACACCCGATACACGGGGCTCCGTACATTCATCACACAGGGTTTCCACCCGTACACCTTTTCAAACAAGCCCGCTTCGCCCCCTTTTGCCCATTTTTGGGGCTCCGCCCCTCCCACACCCCCATACACAAGGGCTCCCTCTGTACACCCGTACCCAGGGCTCCGCCCACACCCTACACACACGCTCCCCCCAAAAACACCCGCACACAGGCCCGGTTTTCCCTCACCCATACACCCCGGGGCCCTCCGCTCTGTACACCCCCCCCCGGGGGCCCCGGGCCTCCGTACACCTCGTACACAAAAATTTTCCGCCCGTACACCCTACACACCGCTCCCCCGTACCCCTAACACACCGGCCCGCCCGTACCCTCGCAACACACTCTGCTCCTTTCCCCTCGACACACCAAAAACCCTCCTCCGTACCCCCTCGACACATACAGGGCCTCTACATCCACACGAAAACCCCCCCTCCCCCCCCCTCACATATAAACTTACCCCCCCCCCAGCACCGGGAAAACCACAACAAGCCCTGCACACAGGGGACCCTGACCAGGCACCTAACTCCCCCCCCTGTGACCTCATCACAGGCCCCGCTCGCACTTTCAGAGCACAGCACAGAAAATGGTAAAGGGGCTTTTGAGAAGCGGGACGGGGGGGAAAGGGGTGAAAAGGGGGTGCGGGGGGCTGGCGCCCTCTCAGGGGGGGACACTAGGTCCCAAGGGACAGGGTGGGAGGGATAGAATCGGACTGTCCCCTCAAGCGGGGGGGGTTTGGGGGTGGTATGGAAACCACTATGCAGGACCGGAAAAAAGAAACTCGCCCCCCCCAAACCCTTCAGGGGGGGGCCCCCCTAAACTGTTTTCTCAACTCGCCTCTAAGGCACCCCTCTTGCAAAAGTTTTTGCCCCCTGGAATTTTTCCAAAAACCTTTTTTCCCATTTATCATTTTTAAACATAAAGATCCCCAAAAGGAAAATTTTTTTGGTGAAAAATATTTTTTGGGCCCCCTTAAAATTTCCATGCATAAAAATTAAACAGGCATCACAAACCGAATTAAAATAAACAAGACAAAAAATTTTGGGGAAAAAAGGGGCCTGATGTTTTTTTTTTGGGGGTTTCTTAAAAGAAAATGAAAAAATAAAACCCCCAAAATTAAAAGTTTTTAAAAAAAACACCAAGAAAAACCCCAATCCACCCTCTTTTAGGGGGTTTTTTCCCCCAAAGCCATGCATTCCTAATGCATGGCCCCCCCAAAAAACACTGAAACCCCTTTTTCCAATATATTTTGCCCCCCAAATTAAAAAATTTTGCCCAATTCTGAAAAAGAACCCTACAGCCCCTTTTAAAAAACCCGGAACAAATTTCCAATCCAAAAAAGCTAAAAGAAAAACCTCCAATTAAAGAAAAAATTTTTTCATACTCCCCTTTACCCCTTTTTTCAAATTTTTACCCAAAAAAGGGGAAAAAATTATTTTTCCCTTCCAAAGTAACCGGGGAAAAATTTCTGAAAAAACAAACTAAAGAATAAAATTTTTTTTTGAGTTTAAAAATACCAATCTAATTAAACCAATAAATCCAATTTTTTATAAACCCGATACATTCCCCCAAATAAAAATAATTAAATCAGGGGAGGGAAATTTTTTGGGGCTTACACTTTTAACAACTAATTCCCCCCAATTTTTTTCCCCAATACTAGCCAAAAAATTTAAATATAAAAATCACGGGGAAAAACAAATTTTTAAAAAGAACGCGGGGTAAGGTTGAGCGATACAAATGCAAAAAGGGGTATCCCGATTTTTCCTATCCCTTTTTGAAAAATTTGTTTAGATTTTTCGTCTTTTCAATACCGGGGAAAAAGGGGTTTTTACTGCACTGGAGGTCCCCCGGGCGGGGGGTCAGGGTCACGGGGGTTACCTGCAGAAAACCCGGCGGCACGCCTGGATCTTGATGGCCCCCTATCTTCTCCCTGCTCACATCATTTTTTTTTTCCCCCAACTCAGTGCGGGGAATCCCGCCGTTTAAAACATCATCCATGACTCACCCCCGGGAAGCAGGGGGTCAGCTTTTCTGCGCCGGGGGAAAACCGGGCCCGTCATTTTTGAAAAAGGGGGGGTTTGTCGTGGGAAAACTCTTTATGGACTGCCCTCGGGCCAGGGGGGATACTTTTTTTTTTTTTTTTTATTTTTTAAGGGGCGATGCATCGCAGCGGGGGAAACAGTAATAAAAAAAAAAAAACTTGTTTTTTTTTTTTTTTATTAAATTAAAAAAAAAATTTTTTGGGGAAAAATTTTTCCCCTCCGGGGGGATAAACAATTTTTAAAAAAATTTAAATTTTTTTACAGGGGCCCCACCGGGGTTTTTTTGACTTCTTTTGGGGGGGGGGGTTTCAGGGCCACCGGGGCTCTTCTGGTGCTTGGCCCCAAAAACCGAGCACCAAGGAAAACCCCCAGACCCGAAAAAAGGGCGGGTTTGGCCCCGGGCAGCAGTCGTACCCCCCATTTTGGGGGTTTTGGCCACCCCTTTTCCCTCTCCGGGGGGGGGGCCCTAGTCACGGCTTACAAAACCCCCCCGGGGCCTAAAAGGGGCCCGGGGACGGGGCCCCCTTCATATCATTCCATGGGGGGGCCTGAGGGGCCACAAAGGGGGCTGGGGAAAAATTTACGGCGTGGGGGGCACTTTTGGCAGAGGCCGGATGGGGAGGCGAAGGCTTCAGGGTCCACAGGTTCCCACCACTGGGAGTAGGGGGCGCACCGGGAACTTTTTGGGGGTACCACCCATTTTTTTAACCCCCTTCGGTGAATCACCAAGTCCCCTGGAACAGGCCCTCCCCGGGCCCTTTTTGGGGGGGGGGACCCCCCACGTCCCCCCCGGGGCACAAACACTTCTAAAAAAAATCCGGGGCCCCCTTTAAAGCCCCCCCCCCCTTTAAATTTTTAAAAAACTCCGTACTGCACCCTTTCCCGCGGCTCCCGGGTTTCCCTTTTTTCCTTTCCCCATCCGTTTTACTGCCCGCCCCCTCCCGTGACTTGGCGAAATTTTGGGGGTTTTTCCCCCGCTGCTCCCTTTGTCCTCTCTTCCCCTTCCAACTCCCACTCCTTCCTCCTGACGCCGATTTTTAATTCTCCCCCACCATTGCTCATTCCCACCACTTTCCCCGCAGCTTACATGCCCCGGTTTTTTCCCCCTCCCTGTCCCCCCCAGTCCGGGGGCGCCCCCTGCGGGGAAAACAACCTCTAAATCAATGACATGGGGGGTCCGACAGCGGGAGTCCCCGGGCCTCGCGGCCTCCTCCCCCGAGGAAGGGGGGGTCGTTTCCCTTTTTGCCGCGCCCCGGGGGACCCGCAGGGGGCTGCTGACGTGGGCGTTTTTTTGCAGGAACGGGGCCCCACTGCACAACGTAAAACCGATCACATTGAAAGGGGTCCTCTACTAGAAGGGTTTTCCCCCCTTCCGGTACAAAAACTTCGGGAAAAAGGGGGTTGGGGCCCCCCCAAGTTTTTTTTTTACACCCCAGCTGCTCCACCTGGCGACCTCCCCCCCGTGCCGGCCAGGCCTCTCAGGGTTCCCCCCCTTTTTTCCCCGCTGGGGGGGTTAAAAGGGGCCGGGGGCCCCAAAGGGATTTTCCGGGGGGATTGGGGGCGTTTCCGTGGGGGAAGCTCTGACTGCTCCACCCTTTCCCCCCTTTCTGCCGTCCCGTCCATTGCCCCCTCTCCCAAAAACACTTTTGTCTTTCGGGGGGGGCCCCCCTTTTTTTTAGGGGCGGACCTCCCACCTGAGAGATGAAGGCGGAACTCCGAGCGTGGGGGACGTGTTACTTGCAAACCATTTCAGGGGCGGCCATCTTTTACGCCACTGAGTGAGTGACACCCACAAGAGCAACGCCCTCTTCTTCACCAGTGCCTCGTCTGACGCGATAGGGAAAAATGGAAATACATTCCTGAGATTTAAAAATTCTCAACAAAAAACCGGAAATTTCAGCACACAGGACTCGTTTAAACGAGCTACAAATCCTGGTCGTGACCCCAAGTTATCGCACAAGCCAGATTTTCGGGACTGGGGACCGAGCCCGTCGACTTCTAGGGGTATGCACGTCTTTCCCCCCGGAATTAATTAAGTCGATTTACTTTTGAAATGTAAAACTTAAATAAATTATATAAAATGTCACAAGACATGTATATAATAAATATTGTATTTTATTGTGTATATTTTTGTTTACAACGAAAAAAAGGGGGTTTTTTTTTTGCATTTTTGTTCCAAGACTTACATGGGTTTCCCGGGGTATCAAAAGGGGAACGAAAAATTTTTATGCTATCCGATACAATTTCGATAGAATTTTTAATATCGAGCAAAAAACGCCCACACTACGGCCCCCTCTTCTGACCCGAATAAAAGGCCAAAATTTACCAGACAAAAAGGGGACCTCAATCAAAATAAAAAGTTAATAATCAATAAAATCATCCTAACATAAATTTTAAATCAGACGAATCCCATCTGCCCTCTTTTATTTTTGCAATTGACACGCCCGCCTAGCCCCTCAGTGGCAGCTCCAATGCGAAATGAATTTTTATTCTTAAATTCTCCTTCCCTATAAAGTTCAAGCACTTCTTCAGCATCGCATTAAATTTAAAAACAGTAGCAGGATGCCATCGTCATGGACACAAAGGGCCAGACAAACTAGGCCTATTTAAAAGCCATCTCTCATTACTACCGGACAGATGACAGGGTCGTGTTCGATATTATTTTAAACTACCCTCCGTTTTTAGACTTCTAACAAAAACCTGCACGAAAGAGTGATGTAGTGAAATATCTTGGACATTAAGCCAATGGCTCTGATTTCTTACAAGAGACCAATCACCTACTCTGAGGGCACCGAAAAACGCAAGAGAAAAACCGTACAGAATAGGAGTTTCAACCGCATTAAAACAAACCTTTCCAGGGCTAAACAAAGATTTCTCACAGACTTAAAGAAATAGGGCTCTCGATCTGGTTTGAAATTATTGCGTTTAAAACCCTTCAAAAATTGTCTGATCGGAAATAATCCTGTTAATGGATGCTTACCCAATAATTTAAAAAAGAAAGAGACCCTAAAAAACTTTAGCGACACTGAAGTAAGAAGGACCTTTAAAAATTAGAAATTCAGCAAATTAAGACCTAAATGGGACTGGAATTAAAAAATCAAAATTTTTGACTGACAAATTTAACCCATTGAAGCCATGCAGCTAAATAATCAGCCCATGATCGCTTAGCAATAATGTTTCAATTAAATAGAAATTATGTTGGAATTATGCCCAAAGGTCTGAGGGCAGGGAGTTGGGTCCTCGTCTGCGTCTGGAATGTGCTGCCGAAAATTGGACCACTGCCGGTGACGCGCACCACATGGTGGGTACCAGGGCTATGGGGTACTCGGAACCGACCATGGAAGTCTATGGGAATGTCACTGGCACAGAGCTCGGTCCGTGGCCCTGCTCATGCAATGGGGGAATATTTACAGGGGATTGTAGTTATAGTTCGTGACGCCACCTTGGTTTCTGATCATTGACCAGCGCTGCAGGTAGATCTCTGAGGGGATGTTATGGCAGCTAGGTGATAAGTCCCCCACAGGTGGGACTGGTCCCTCAAAGTCTATGCAGAGGGGCAGATAAGAATTCAGTCACACACAATGCAGTCTCTTTCCTACCTTTTACTTAATGTTGCAGGTATTCCCCGGGAAGCTGGTCAGGTTTGGAGAATCACATTCAGGAAAACTGTTAAGCAGGTAGAGGCCTCCTTTCTCCTTGTAATGTGTGTGAGTACAACTGCATAAAGTCAAGTGCAACTCTTTCAATAGCAACTACAGCCCGGTCAACATTGTGGTAGACCTTTTCATTGGTAAAACTAAGTCTATATTTGCTGATCAGGCTAACTCCTGTTCTCCTGACTTCCATTACGTATCACACATTGGGCTAACTTCTGTGACTTAAGTCCAGTAAGGCCTCCGGTGTTTCTTATTACTAGGCGAAACACTAGCAACGCTTCGGACCCCGGTGTCCTGTTTAATTGAGTGGGTGATTTGTCCCTTTTCACTCTTACTTTCCACTCGCCCTTCGCCCTGCTCTCCCCTAACATAACACGTGTACAATGGTGTAAAGGTCAGCTTTCCTTCAGTGCTCACGACCTTTCTCAGTTGGCTCTTGGTATAACTGCTGTGATTCCTTTCCTTCTTTCCTCTTAGACCCCACTTCGAGTGGCTATCAGAACTTCGTCAACTGATTTCAATGCACGCTCTGAATCACTTTCCACCTTCTTAGGAACACAGGCACTTTGTTCTGATAGCAGTTAAGGGGTAGCTCGACTACTAAGAAATTCACTTCACCCGTACTAGCCTCCATTCCATATCAGATGACTACACAAGCTCTGTGTGGACAGTCTTCTCTCCTCTCCCTCCAAGACTAAAAACTGATCTTCTCTGTCCAAAGACAGGAACTTGAATCACTTCTGTCTAGCTCAGGCTGAGCTCTGACTAGAATGAAAAACTATTGCTACGTCACACTACTTAAATAGTCTAATATGCCTCTAGTGCAATGCTGAGAAGTGTGCGTGAATGAATATCAGCTTTACAGTTACCTTCCTGTGCATTTTCCAGGAGACATGTGTGCCTTGCGCAGCTGGGCCACACATCCCCCCCTAGTTAAACTCAGCACTCCCGGGCTGAAATAGAAAAGAAAAACATTTTTGTTTTGCATATAACATCAACATAATAACTCATCCCTTGCGGGAGGTAAAGACTCTTGAACGTTACATTTTGTACATAGATCAGTAGAAAATTATCAAAATACTTTTCAATAAATATACACAGTATAAGACAAGATTCTTGTGGAGGACCCGCACCAAAAACCTCCCACGTGGGTCCTGGGTGGGCTGCAGGATTTCATTGCTGCAGACCTCACTCTAGGCCACACCATACGGTTTTTCTTCAGAGGTAGATAAAGGCTTTGTGTAAAACCAAGATGGGGCACCGAAGTGCGAACTATTTACAATAAAGTTTTTTTGGGCTGGCAAAGTCCACAGCCACGCAGTCCTTTGCATGATAAAACACATATTTCACATTTACTCTTTAACTCTTTACCCAGCCAGGTATTCTACTTTAAATAAACATAGTAGTAAACATCATTCAACATTTCAACGAAGTGCAAATTTTTTCCATAAAACATCTTCAAACTTTGTACATGTTCAGTTGCAGTAAACCCCTGTCTGGGTCCTACTGGTTTTCTTCTTTCTTGCTGATGACTATTACTTTTTCCATTCCTGGGGCCAGAAGTATACAATGACCTCGGAACCCATCACCAGAAGATCATGTCCTGCGATGTACGTTTGCGTAGCTACATCCTTTGTTTGATCTGGGACCTAACGGTATCTCCCTGGAGTAGAACGCAGATTGCGTTGCAGAAGGTGCCGCAGTGTACAATTCAGATTGCGCTTCAGAACTGGTTGCAGGTTGCGATGCTGGAATGGTCGCAGATGGCGATGCCGAAATAGTCGCAGGTTGCGTTGTGGGTGCACGGCCTGGTGCGGACGCCAAAGATGACGCTGCTGGACTTGCGGTACTGTGGCACGGAAGACCTCACTGGCTTCAGGGACGGGGTCGCTGACACGGGTAACGTTTAAGGCGTACCAGCCTTTTAACCCCCAGTGCCGCGTGTAGCTGACAATGTCCCCGTTTACAAGATCCCTCCCAGGGTGCCCGATGGGTAAGTGGGACTCCACATCACTCCGACTCACAAAGATCTCTTGTATAGGCCCGGCTCATGTATGAAGCCCCAGCCTTTGCGGAGCTGGAACCCTGTTATGCACCCCTGGCGCCGCGGTTCCCGTCGCGTACCTTTGTTCTTCCGGACGGTCTCCTTGTCAGCGAGGAACTTTTCATGGTACCGCTGCCGCTGCTGCTGCGCCTCTCTCTGCTCCTGTTGGCGTTGCTTATCCAGATCACGGCGTCGCTGCTCATTCTTCACTTTTACAGCATAAGTGACGTCATCCAGATACTGCATTGCGTCCCAATCGATTTCCGGCAGTGATGGCTGGGACCCCTCCGGTGTTCCTACCGGGAACTGTAATCTGCTGGGGCCTCCTGGCCTGGCTGGCACTCCGGAACAGGCAGGGCCTCCTCAGCCTCCTTCTCTTCCACCGCTCCATCGGTGGGGTCAGGTACAGCTATTTTGGGGCCGGCCTCCGTTTTCCTTCACTTTCTTCAGCAGTGACACAGGAAGGTCAGGTAATGGCGTTGTTCCTGCAGGAGAGAGCACTGCGTCCCACAGCAGCCGCTGTGTCTGGGTACGCCAGCGTCTCTCGGTCTCCTCCATGTCTGCCTGGCGCTGGATCAACTTTTTAAGCGCCGCATTCTCCAGCAGGGTTTGTTGAAGGTCCCGGACTAGGGATGGCTCCGGTTCAAGCAACAGCTTTACTGGGGAACAGGGCCTGCGCTCCACCGCTCCCTCACACAGCTGCCTCTTGTCCTTCTGCCATCTCTCTCCAGGCCAGACTGTGGTTTCCAACAGGAACAATCTGGTCTCTTCGTGGAGGCGGGATTTGCGCTTCCTCTTTTTTGCATAGAAGATTAAGAGGAGGCGGATCTCCCTTGCAGTGGGGTAGGATCTCACATTATAGTAGCATTTTGAGAGGGCGGCCATAACTTTCGCGCCACAGGGGGGGTACAACGCCCACGAATGCACGCCCACCTTCTTCACCAGCGCCTCAGGGCGCGAATATGGCGGTAAAATGGCGGAAAATGGCGCCAAAAATCACAAAAACGCTACACAGTCTTTTTGCACAAAACAGTTCAATAGGCACACAGGACTCACATCCAGTAAGCTTCGGATCCTGTTCGTGACGCCAAAGATGACGCGCACCACATTGGTGGTACCAGGGCTATGGGTACTCGGAACCGAGCCCATGGAAGTCTATGGGGAATGTCACTGCAGCAGAGCTCGGTCCGTGGCCCTGGCGGTCATGCAATGGGGGAATATTTACAGGGGATTGTAGTTATAGTTCGTGACGCCACCTGTGGTTTCTGATCTGATTGACCAGCGCTGCAGGGTAGATCTCTGAGGGGATGTTATGGCAGCTAGGTGATAAGTCCCCCACAGGTGGGACTGGTCCCTCAAAGTCTATGGTGGTGATGCAGGGTGCAGATAAGAATTCAGTCACACACAATGCAGTCTCTTTCCATACCTTTACTTGTAGATGTTGCAGGTATGTCCCGGAAGCTGGTCAGGTTGGAGAATGCACATTCAGGAAAACTGTTAAGCAGGTTAGAGGCCTCCTTTCTCCTTGTAATGTGTGTGAGTACAAACTTGCATAAAGTCAAGTGCAACTCTTTCAATAGCAACTACGCCCGGTCAACGTTGTGGTAGAGCCTTTTCATTGGTAAAACTAAGTCTATATTTGCTGATCAGGCTAGACTCCTGTTCTCCTGACTCCAGTTACGTATCGACACATTGGGCTACCTTCTGTGACTTGAAGTCCAGTAAGGCCTCCGGTGTTTCTTATTACTAGGCGTGAAGCACTAGCAACGCTTCGGACCCCGGTGTCCGGTTTAATTGAGTGAGGGTGATTTGTCCCTTTGTCACTCTTACTTCTCCACTCGCCATTCGCCCTGCTCTCGCCCTTAACATAAGCACGTGTAGCAATGGTGTAAAGGTCAGCTTTCCTTCAGTGCTCACTGACCTGTTCTCAGTTGGCTCATTGGTATAACTGCTGTGATTCCTTTCCTTCTTTCCTTCTTAGACCCCACTTCGAGTGGCTATCAGGAACTTCTGTCAACTGATTTCAATGCACGCTCTGAGAGTCACTTTCCACCTTCTTAGGAACACAGGCAGCTTGTTCTGAGTAGCAGGTTAAGGGGTAGCTCTGACTAGGCTAAGATGATTCACTTCACCCGTACTAGCCTCCACTTCCATATCAGATGAGCTACACAAGCTCTGTGTGGATTCAGTCTTCTCTCCTCTCCCTCCAAGACTAAAAACTGATCTTCTCTGTCCAAAGACAGGAACTTGAATCACTTCTGTCTAGCTCAGGCTGAGCTCTGACTAGAATGAAAAACTATTGCTACGTCACACTACTTAAATAGTCTAATATGCCTCTAGTGGCAATGCTGAGAAGTGTGCGTGAATGAATATCAGGCTTTACAGTTACCTTCCTGTGCATTTTCCAGGAGACATGTGTGCCTTGCGCAGCTGGGCCACACACCGGTGACAAAGAGAATTCACTGTTAACTTAAATTTGCTTTCACCTAGTTTGGCCTTCAGGCAGATATTAAATTTCAAACAGACCATCACAATCTGCCTCAAAATCAAACTAGACCAGGGATTCTTAGTAGACAGCGTATTAATGGAAAAAACAGTACCCTGATTAAGAGATAAGATAATTAACTTGTAATTAGACATAAATGAACCCCACAAATATAAACCCATAATAACACAAAATAACTCTAGGACCACCAGGTTCTTTGTTACATTGCATGAATGCCAAGCCTCAGGCCAATGTTCAATCGACCAATGAGATGAAAAAATTAACCCAAAGCCGGATGAACAATCAACAGAAAAAGAAAAACGAAAAAATCAGAGGACACAAACGGATATTGCCAACAAGACCTACGGTTAAAATTTAACAAAAAACTCAGCCACATTCTTGCATCCTCTTTCAGATCAGAAGAGACCCGAATATGAGAACCCGGTTGGAAAAACCTTTGGTAGCATCGTAGAGCCTTCTAGAATATGGACGTCCAATCGGAATGATGCGCAAAGCAAAATTCAAAAGACCTAAAAGAGACTGTAACTCTTTAACAGACAGAGAATTGCAAAGTTTAGTAACTTTCTCAGAAGGAAGTCTGCATTCCATCTGTACCGAATCCAGGGTTATACCCAAAAATTCAATACATTCCGTCGGAAAAACCGTCTTTTCTTGCGCGAGAGGAACTCCGAACTCAGAACATGTGGAGATAAAACTGTTAAGTGCATGAAGACAAATATCAGAATCAGGAGGACCGATGAAAAGAAAATCATCTAAATAATGAAGAATTCCGGCCTCACTAGAATTTTGTTCCGTCACCCAATGTAAAAATGAAGAAAATGCTTCAAAATAAAAGCATGAAAGAGAAAAACCAATAGGGAGACAACGATCAAAAAAAACTCGCCATTAAAGAAAAAACCCAATGAATTAAATCCTTCTGGATGCACAGGCAAAAGTCTAAATGCCGACTTGATGTCTGACTTAGACATAAGCGTATTTTGACCTAATTTTCTCAAAAATTCTAATGCCCTGTCAAAAAATGAATAATTTACTGAGCAAATTGATTTATCGGTTTCATCATTCAAGGACCCACCATAAGGAAAGGATAAATGATGAATCAAACGATAAGACCCGGTTCTTTCTTAGGTACGATACCTAAAGGAGAGATTCTAAAATCACAAAAGGGGGTTGGGAAAAAGGGCCTGCAACCCTGCCTAACTCTACTTCTTTAAAAATCTTCTCTCTTGCGATATCCGGAAATTCCAAAAGGGAAGGCAAGTTTTTGACTACATGACAGCCAATCCCTTTAAATAACGGAACAAAAAAAAACGTATGTAAAACCATTAAATAACAATCTACTGCTCTGATGGTCTGGATACTTGTCTAACCATGAAATTAGTCTTTCCAGCCTCACTGGAGTCTGAGTCTGGAGTCTGAGCTTTTGTTACTAACGTCCCTAGCAGATGATTGCTGTGCGGACAGTTTTTTAAAACATTTAGACATTGAATGCATTCCGCCACAAAAGAGCATTCATTTCAGAATTTACTATTAGCGGACCATTTGCAACTTGACTCGTTAAATGCAAAGCAAAGGCCTTTTTTAGTTAAACTAGTAGCATTTGGTCTACCAAAAGCACTCCTCTGAGGAAGCATGAGGTTGATCCAAAGGCCCACATCTTTCAAACCCCAGTGAACCTCTGGATGAACCACCAGCTTCTGCCTAAAGGCCTTGTCATAATTGAGCCAAGCTGTACAGCCGAAATTACGGTAAGCTTCCAAAATTATGTCCACATGCTGAAAAAGTTTGCTACACAAATGAGGAAACTTTACACCTAAAACAGCTGCATAAATAAGAAGGCTTGAATCCAGTTATTAAATGATTTATAAAGTCCGCGCCTTTTATCATCAGCCTCGGACTTCTCATCTTTCTTCTCATACTTATACATCTGTTCCTTCTGCGGGAGCAAAGAGAACAAATTGACATACTGATTGTTCCAAATACATTCCTTTACTGAGGCGCTCAAATGAAAGCCCAGAGGAGAGAGCTCACACGTAAGCGCCTCTGTGAAAGGATTCGGTCTTAAAGCCGAATCATCAGAAACCTCTTGTGCAGGATACTCTGCACAAAATGCAGAGCTTTAGCCATAGCTGCTCCTAGGGCTTCTGACACCACATCCTTAATTAACATTTGAATTGGGAATTCTGGACAGACAGGGGTACTTTAAGAATCTCACCCCCGCTGCGAATTCCATCTGCGATGTCCTGTGATGAGTTGCAGCCAGCGCTCAAGCCTGTAAAAGGCGAGCGCAGCTGATCTGTGGAGAACTGCCTCTCGACATCCTCTTCTTCCGATGATGAGTTCAGGCACGCAGCAGGCGGGGAAGCTTCTCCTTGTGCCCCCTCCTGGAGGGGAGGAACACCGTGGTGCTGCAGGGCAATACCCGCCGCAGCGCTTTTACGGCTGCAGCGGGTGGAAGAACAGCTGGCAAGAACCAATGACGCCGCTGGCGCCGACGTCTGACGCCGGCAAGAATCTCGCACTGGGCTGCGAGACTTCCTGGGAGCGGGACGCCGGGCCTTCGCACGCACATCCTGTGCGCGGAGAGACGTCCCGGCAGGTGAGTAACTGGAGCGGGGCTTCCTCGTTCTGGCTGAGAGGCTTGAGCTTGGCGTCGCAGAAGGGGCTTGACTCGGCGGTTGTGTAAGGTTCTATGTATATATTCCTGAAACTCAGTTTGTTCGTCAGCCATTTTACTTTCTGTCTTGCTGCAGCTATCTTGCCCTCAGTCAAAATGGAGTTTCCAGCTTGCATGTTCCCGCCCTGATTCTCTCCTTTGCTTCTTAAGCAGCCACAGCTGAGCAATCAGTGCTTCAGAATCTAGCCTGCAGTGAACCTGTGACTTGACTCCTGTAAGCCTTGGACCTTGTACTCCAGCTATTCCTACTGAGGAACTCTGAAGCACTTGTGGACTCTGAACCCTGCTCTTTGAAAGACCCACGTTTGCATGGACTTACGGTAACAGAGAAGAAGATCCTGAATCTGTATTGGAGAGTGATTGCTGAGCTTGGATTACTCTGGCCTGCTGTGTCTCCTGTTTCTGTGTCTGCAAACTGTGTGACTATTTCTGCCAACTTGTATGAAGTAATACAGGACTTTTCTATATCAAACCTGTGACTCCTGTGTTTTCATCGCACCCAAGCACAAGACGCTATATGAACTGTACTACATACATTACAAGATTCTGAAGCCAAAACGTTAGTGTCTGCTGGGTCTGGAAGGCTGTGTCTGCTGTACTGTGGATATCAGACGTCCGGTTGTACTTTCTGTGATGACAGTGGTTGTGACTTCTCACAACCATTCCAGGTGAGCAATTCCCTTAAGTTTTTTCTTTTTTGCAGTGTTACCACAGGTAAACACCATTGTTTTTTTTTTTTTCCTTTCTTTTCTCTTTTTTGTCTGCTGTAACTCTGGATATCAGATGTCTGGTTGAAACTTTCTGTGATGATAGTGGTTGTGACTTCTCACAACCATTCCAGGTGAGCAGTTCCCTTAATTTTTTTTTCTCTCTGCAGTGTTGCCACAGGTGAACACTATTGTTTTTTTTTCTCTCCTCTTCTTCCAGTAATCCTGTCTTAAAAGATCTGGAAAATGGAGGCCCGCATAAAGGAACTTTGCGGAGTGACTGATAATATCCTTGCAGATTTGCAGAATATAAAGACCCGTTTTACAAATCTACAGGACCTCAATAATCACAATTTGCAAGTGGTTGGACAGACTACCCAGGATTTGCGAGCCAGGATTGAGGTTCTAGAGGGGCGAGTCCAGGCTCCTGCCGTAGCCCCGAGTGCTGGGATTCCCAAGTTGCCCCCTTTTCGTTTTGGCGGTGAACGTGAGAAATTCAGGGGATTTATTAATCAATGCAATCTTTTTTTTTCTGCACATGCTTCACAATTTCCCACTGAACGATCTAAGGTGCTTACTATAATTATGTTGCTTACCAACAAGGCTTTAATGTGGGCAAACCCTCTGATTGAGACTGAGGATGATTGTTTGAATCACCTTGATGATTTTATTTCAGCCATGGGGCAGGTGTTTGATGACCCCAATCGAGGTGCAACAGCTGAAGCAGCCATGTTAGCTTTGCGCCAAGGTAAGCACTCGGTAGCTGAATATGCCTTGGATTTCAGGAGATGGGCCCTTGATACCACCTGGACAGTTCCGCCAAAAAATCTATTTTTCGAAAGGGGTTATCTCCACTGATTAAGGATGAACTTGCTCGTGCCGACCCTCCCACTGCGTTAGGTGACTTTATTAACTACTGCATCCGTATTGATACTCGTCTGACTGAACGCAGGCAAGAGAGATGGTTCGAAAGCAATCGTACTAACCTTTTCCTACCTTCCTCTCCAGCTAAGGAACCTTTGAGTAGGATTACACGGGAACCTGAACCTGAACCCATGCAGGTAGACTCTTTACAACGACGGGTTAGTGATGCACGCAAGGAACATCGTTTTAAGGAGAATCTATGTTTCTATTGTGGTAAGTCAGGGCACTTCATTATAAACTGCCCCAGCCGTTCTCGTAAGACTACTGCAGCACTCATTCATTGTGAGTGTTGCAGAGGGGATCTGTCAGGTCCGAGCCTCAGGCTCCAGAGAGATCTGCAGCAACAGATCTTGATTTCTCGGACTTAAACTCCGTTACCTCTGAGGACGTTGACTGTGTAAACGCTGCCATTTTTCAAGTTTCCTCAGCGGTGTCCCAGCTGAGTTGTAAGAAAAACAATTCTCATTGCTTTCTTTCCATCAAACTCTGGGTTGACTCAGCTTGGTGTCTAGCTCTGCTATGATCGACTCAGGGGCAAGTGGAAATTTTATGGATGTCTCCTTTGCTCTGAAACAGGGAATACGTTCAGTGAAGAAGGCTACTCCAGTACAGATGGAAACTGTGGATGGCTCCCTGCTGACCTCTGGACCAGTGGATCAGGAAACAGAGCCTTTGAGGGTTCTTATGGGTAAAGATCATCAAGAGAAACTGTCCTTTATGCTTATCTCTTCTCCCCACTTTCCCATTATTCTAGGGCTACCATGGCTGCAGGCTCAGAATCCTACCATTAACTGGGAGACCAAGGAATTACACTTTCCAGAGAAACAGATGAGTCCAAAAGTTTCAGCTTGCTCTGTTCCTAAAGGAATCATGTCAGTCCCTGAACTACCAGCTGTATACCAGGACTATGTGGATTTATGTGACAAGAAGAACGCTGACCAGCTTCCTCCTCACCGTCCATATGATTGTCCAATTGAATTATTGCCTGGAGCAGAGATACCTTTTGGTAAGATCTACCCCCTGGCGGGCCCGAGCTAAAGGCTTTAAAGGATTACATAGATGAAAATCTAGCCAAGGGCTTCATACGCCCCTCTTCATCTCCTGCAGGTGCACCCATCTTCTTTGTAAAGAAGAAAGATGGATCTCTGAGACCATGCGTAGACTATAGGGAACTCAATAAGGTTACTATTAGAAACCGTTATCCATTGCCTTTAATCCCTGAGTTATTGGAGAGAGTGCGACATGCCAAAATTTTTTCTAAACTAGATCTTCGTGGGGCCTATAACTTAGTCCGTATTAGACCTGGGGATGAATGGAAGACTGCATTCAGGTCACGCTATGGACACTTTGAATATCTAGTTATGCCTTTTGGTCTGAGTACCCGCCCCAGCCACTTTCCAACACTTGGTGAATGACATCTTCAGGATCTCCTAGATACATTCGTGGTAATTTATTTGGATGATATTCTAATTTTTTCTAACTCCACAGAGGAACATCATGGACATGTGAGAATGGTCTTGGAACGTCTAAGACAAAATCATCTTTACATCAAACTTGAAAAGTGTGAATTCCATAGGACCGAAATTCAATTTCTGGGGTATTTACTGTCTACACAAGGAATTAGTATGGATGGAAGCAAAACCCAAGCCATCAAGGATTGGCCAAGTCCTAGAAATGTGAAGGAGGTACAGCGCTTCATCGGGTTTGCCAACTTCTATAGACGTTTCATTAGAAATTTCTCTGAGGTAGTGTCACCTATCACTCAACTTACCCGGAAAGAGTCTAGGTTTTCCTGGACTCCCCAAGCCCAGGAAGCATTTTCCCCGTCTAAAAGATAAATTTACCACTGCACCTATCCTAGTACATCCCAACCCTGAGCTTGCCTTCATAATAGAGGTGGATGCTTCAGACTGTGCCGTTGGAGCTATACTCTCTCAGAGAACAGGTGAGAAGAATGTCTTGCATCCCTGTGCCTTCTTTTCCCAGCAGTTGTCTTCGGCTGAGAGGAACTACGATGTGGGCAATAGAGAGTTGTTGGCCATTATTGCCGCCTTCAAAGAATGGAGACACCTTCTTCAGGGAGCTGCACAGCAAATAGTCGTCCTGACAGACCATCGTAACCTTGAGTTTATCAGGTCGGCTAAGTGCCTGACTCCTCGCCAGGCTCGCTGGAATCTTTTCTTAAACCAATTTAATTTTATCATCTCTTATAGACCAGGATCGCGCAATGGAAAGGCTGATGCACTCTCTAGGATTTACTCAGCAGAGACACGTCCAATTACTCCTCCTAAGACTATTCTTCCTGACTCTAGATTCCTAGGAGTAATTCATAATCAAGACCTACTTAAGGACATCAAGGAAGCATACCATGCGGATTCCTTTTTGGCACAACCCCCAAGGGACGTAAGTCTTGTCTTTAAGAATGGTGTGTGGATTCAGGGACAACGTCTGTATATTCCTGAAACAGTCAGATTAAGAGTATTGCAACTCATTCACGATTCCAAGATAGCTGGGCATAGAGGAATTCTAAAGACACAGGAATTTCTTTCTCGTTTCTTTTGGTGGCCCACTTGCAGGAAGGATGTTTTGAATTATGTCACTTCATGTGAGGTCTGTGCAAGATGCAAAACACCTCGCTCCTCACCAACTGGTCTGTTACAGCCTCTTCCCACCCCGTCCCGCCCGTGGGGATCCATTTCTATGGACTTCATTGTGGAGTTACCAACCTCTCAGGGGAAGAACACCATTCTAGTGGTGGTTGACCGTCTAACAAAGGCAGCTCATTTTATCCCTTGTGTCGGCTTACCCACTGCAAAACAGACATCAGATTTGATGATTAAAGATGTGTTTCGCTTACATGGAGTACCGGATGAGGTTATTTCGGATCGAGGGGTGCAATTCACTTCTAGGTTTTGGCAAAATTTCTGTGCAGCATTGGACATTAAAGTAAACCTTTCTTCTGCTTTTCATCCCCAGACTAATGGACAGACGAACGAACCAATCAAACCCTGGAGCAGTATCTCCGCTGCTTTATCTGCCACCTACAGGATGATTGGGTGGATCTACTTCCATTAGCTGAGTTCTCGTATAACAACTCTCAGAGTGCCTCCACTAAACAGTCTCCTTTTTACTCTAATCTAGGTTATCATCCTAACATTCTACCACGATTTCCCATAGAAACGCCTTTACCAGCAGTGGCTGAAAGAATCACGTCTTTACAGAAGAATATGGATCTTCTAAAGGAAAATCTGGAATCGGCTCAAGAAAGGTACAAGAAAGCAGCAGATAAATTTCGTAAACCTGCACAGCTTTCAAGGTAGGAGACTTGGTCTGGCTGTCAACCAGAAATCTTAAGTTAAGGATTCCATCGTCTAAGTTGGGACATAAGTACATTGGACCCTATAAAATCAGTAAAATTATAAGTGCCGTTGCTTGTCGTCTTCAACTGCCCAGAACTATGAGAATCCATCCTGTCTTTCATGTATCCCTACTAAAGGCTGCGACACCCAATACGTTTCCTGACGTTCCTCTCCTTGCCCTGACCCAGTGCTAGTCGATGGTCGGGAAAGGGAATTTGTGGTGGAAAGGATTTTAGATTCCAGGTTGTATAGAAATCAGTTACAATATCTGATTAAATGGCAGGGCTACCCAGTGGAGGACAACTCATGGGAACCGGTCAATAACGTTAATGCTCCTCGCTTGCTCCGTCAGTTTCATCAGAGGTACCCACACAAGCCTGGTCTGAGGTCATCCGGAGGTTGTCCTTAAGGGGGAGTAATGTAAGGTTCTATGTATATATTCCTGAAACTCAGTTTGTTCGTCAGCCATTTTACTTTCTGTCTTGCTGCAGCTATCTTGCCCTCAGTCAAAATGGAGTTTCCAGCTTGCATGTTCCCGCCCTGATTCTCTCCTTTGCTTCTTAAGCAGCCACAGCTGAGCAATCAGTGCTTCAGAATCTAGCCTGCAGTGAACCTGTGACTTGACTCCTGTAAGCCTTGGACCTTGTACTCCAGCTATTCCTACTGAGGAACTCTGAAGCACTTGTGGACTCTGAACCCTGCTCTTTGAAAGACCCACGTTTGCATGGACTTACGGTAACAGAGAAGAAGATCCTGAATCTGTATTGGAGAGTGATTGCTGAGCTTGGATTACTCTGGCCTGCTGTGTCTCCTGTTTCTGTGTCTGCAAACTGTGTGACTATTTCTGCCAACTTGTATGAAGTAATACAGGACTTTTCTATATCAAACCTGTGCTCATGTGTTTTCATCGCACCCAAGCACAAGACGCTATATGAACTGTACTACATACATTACAGTTGTGGACCCGGGGCAGGAGTCAGAGGAGGGAAGGCCTCAGGAGCTGCTGCCGGAGGTTTTATAGCTAAGCAGCTCCTTAACCATTCCACTCCTCCTTCCTCACCGGCCCTGGAAACGATCTCCTGAAGTAATTCTTCCATGAGGAGAATCTTCTATCTTCTTTTCTTGAAGGACTATCTGTTCTGCCCCAGCAACCAAACAGCTGGGCTTAAATATATTCAATTTGCCCGCCAGAAACTGGCTCCACCAATCAAAAACCCGCAAAATCGGGCGCCAAAAACCAGAATAAACTGGAATAAACTGCTCATGTCCAACAGCCACAGCTCACCGCCGATCTATTTTTAGCCCCAAAACCTATGACAGACGTAAACAAACCATTTACAGGTCTGTGAGGCCATGAAACCCCCCCTATATTTCTTTGCTTGAGGGGGGAGCTTTCATTAATTTTCTTAAATTTTGCAAATACTGTGGTCCTGTGAGCAATTTATTTTTTTAAACGTTTTACCAAAACCAATTTACTAAAATATGAGTCTATGCCAATTATCATCAATCTTGGCATTCGAAGATGTGATTAATTGATAGAATTTTTTTTTTAAAGTTGGAAAGAGAATGGGATGGAACTCTGGATGTGATTATTTTCCACTGTTCTGTAGGCGTCCGTCAATTTTTCTTTGCTCTCTTTGATACTTATTGCATTCTCCGTCTTATTCTGCATTCCCCATCTTACCTAACAGCTTCTCATTTCTATTCAGCCTTTAGGACAGAGGAATCTTGACATCACAAACCCCGACACCAGACATTTTTTCTTCAACATCATTGAAGTCGCACAAAAAAATTTTCACTGGAGCCAGTGACGGAACCGGACTGGTTCATCAGCACCTCTCCAGATAACAGCCCGGTTACTGTGCAGCCTGCCTCGGACCAGACCCACTATATGGCCTTCGCATTCAATATAAATTTTGATATAGGATATATCAGCGGGTCCAGATTTAGACCTGATACCGAGGACACATCCAGTAAGTTATTGATGTTTGTATCCAATCACTTTGTGTCTTTGTCGGATAGATTGCTAGAGCAGTTCCAGTTACATTGTGCAGGTCATGTTCACAAAAGACATTATTACTGTGGATTTTCAGCATCAGAATATCCCAAGCAGCAAAATCTGCATAAAATTCATTCAGAAATACTGGTGGGAGAGTGTGGACCCACTATGCCACGGGCTGGGTTTACCCTGGAGGGACGTAGCTTAGTGACTTCCTGGTATTCACTAGAGCCTCTGATGGTGAGAATAGGCTGGGCCGCAGGTACTCACCAGGTACCACTCCAGGGCAGCCCCGAGTTCTGCAGCACCTGACAGGAAGGTCATGGACACAGGCATGTGGTACAGGAGGAGGAAGGCAAAGACATGGTCAGGCAATCCAGGATGAGGGCAGGCAGCAGAGGATCAGAGTATGAAGCCAAGACCAGGAGCAGAGAGGTCAGACATGAGGGGTTTACAAGCTGGATCGATAATGGGAGAGATAGAACAAACATGCAACCACAAGAACTAGAGACAAGCAACTGGAGTGGTGGGACTAGCTGCCCAATATACCTGCTGCTGCTTAGGGATAGGCTGGGGAAGACAATCCTTGAAGGACACAGCAGGGTTTTATTCCTGTCGGATCTGTCACTATAGCCAAGTGGAGATTCTCTAGGAGCAGAGTTGGCAGTGAGCACAAGGCAGCTCAAGGAGATAGTCTGAAGCTGGGGAAGCAGAGTGGTGAACACAGTGAGCCGGGCGGTGCTGAGAAGGCGGTGCAAGATGCCGGCGTTACTCTTTCCACAGCATAACGTGACATAAATTAATATCCACCAAAATCAACGTTGATTATAGCGAACACTAATAAAAGGGGTGTTCCAACACATTACATGCCAATAATATCCGATGGATGAAGGTCCCACTCCCTGTCAGTTCCCTCGACTCCTGCTCTGCCATCTGTTTCTTTCAGGAGGATCTGTCATCAAAAGGTGGCAAACATTTTTATACAAAAAAACACATGCCCCAAAATATTGATGAAAAATGTAAAAAAAAAGAAAAAAAGATGATTACCAGCAAGATATGATGCTGTAGCAGCAGGAGTCGTATATAAAGTTCTGGGTTGTTCCAGCAGACTGCAACCATTCTTGGGTCCTGCAGCTCAGTAACATTCACATTGGCGTCTCTGTGCGCAGCGTATCATCTGCTTGCGCAAAAGCATTCAAAAACGCATGCAAATGCATGTTTACGCAGTGTTTTTTATCCGCATCATCTTACACATGACACCAAAAAAAAGCTGCGTTTTTGCATGCGTTTGCGTTGATATTTCCAGGTGCTGTAATCAGTTCCTGGACATGCGCAGTCTGAAGTCCGCATGCGTATCGAACGCATCCTTGCGCATGTCCTTGCGTACCAATGAGTTCCCATAGACAGTAATGAGTTTTTTTGACGCATTCATCTGCATGTGCATGACTGCGCATATTTCACGGATTTTTGAAGCTTCAAAAACTGCAACATGTTGGGTTCGCCAGACACCGCCGCACACTGCGAAACGACGCATGCGTACACAAATGCATGCAAACGCATGTCTCTGCGTACACAATGTTAAATATTTGTGCGCAAGACACATACAGATCGGTACGCAGGTATACGCTGCGCACACATACACTAATGTGAACCCGCCTTAATTCATCAATATCAGATCATTGGGGGTCCAACAACCAGGACCCTCACCATTCACCTCTTCCCAGCTCCAATGGCAACTGGAAGTACAGTAACAGCGTGCAGAGTTGGGACACCACAGCTCCATACAGCGTGTAGTGGTCGTTCTCGGGTACTGCAGATCAGCTCCTATTGGGTGTAAATGCGGTCTGAACTGCAGTACCTAAAATGACCACTACATCTGTACTTTTAGCGACTTCAAGACCTGATATCAGCTTGGGGGTGCCATCTTGCTGGTCCCCCCATCAGTTTAAAAGTAGTCATTGACAGCCCCTTGGTTAACTAATCTGCAAACTGTACTTATGTAATCAAACTTGGCAGATCTCGTGATAACTTGTAGGATTTTATGGTCTAACTCCATATGCTGCTGTGGTGGATGAGGGATTGGTACATAACATGGATGTTTGACTGCACAAGTCCTTTTCATGTTGGTAATTAACTAATTATCTTTTCTTTTTTCATTTTTTTAATCAATCATATTAAAAAAATATTTATTTTGGAGATGATTTTTTTTTTATAAATGTAAATAATATAATATAAAATACAATAATTGTATTATTTTATTATTATAATAAATTTATTATATAAAATATAATAATTTTATAAATATAAATAATAACCTTTTGATCCCCCACATTGATAGGATAGGAGATAACTTATTGATCGCTGGGGGTCTAACTGCCGGGACTTGCTCCATCCTAGTTTCTCCAGAGCCCAGTTTTGAATGGAGCTGAGGTGAACATGCTTAACTTCTGCTCCATTCATTATCTGTGGGACTGTGGAGAGCTGTACTCGGCTATCTATGGCAGCCCTATAGAGCAGGGGTCCCCAACTACCAGTCCGCGGCCCAGGACCGGGCCGTTGGGCTTCTTATGCCAGTCCGCACTAAACACGGACAGTGTTCTCTGCGGCGGCTCAATGAACACTGCAGGTGCCTGCCCTGATGGTTCATTATCACCAGGGCGGGGCGTGCGTACGTGCACGTAGCATTCATCATCTGAAAGCTGCAACGCATGTGTGGCTGCAGCCGGGAATGCACTGACCCTGTTATGTCTCAGCGCTGTCTGTGGGCAGAGAGCATGCACTTTGTTCTCCCGCCCGCGGCCCTTGTAACACTGCAGCCGCAGCCCAACTGGAGCAGCAGTGAATAAAGAGAGGAAAAGAGGTGATTATTTTTTTTCATATATATATATATATATATATATATAAATCAGTACATTGTGGGGCCATCATGCTATATGTGGGAGAATTACATGTGTGGGGCATCATACTTTATATTGGGGATTACAGGTGTGGAGCCATCATGCTATATATGGGGGATTTTATGTGTGGAGCCATCATGCTATATATGGCGATTATATGTGGGCCATCATGCTATATATGGGGATTATGTGTGGGCCATCATACTATATATGGGGATACAGGTGGAACCATCATACTATGTAAATGTCATAATAAATCATAAGTATGCACTAAACTCAACACCCTCCATAAACCCGCCCTATATGACCAAAGCCCGCCCTGCTGCACCCCCACCTGCGGGCAATGGAAGAATGGTCTTCTTAAGCCGATCCTAGTGCAAAAAAGGTTGGGGACCACTGCCATAGAGAATGAATAGAGCAGAGGTAGGCAGGAACAAGCTCTTCTCTATTCATATGAAGAGCCGTTCTACGGATCAGCGGTGTGCCAGCAGTTAACCCTCAATTATCATAATTATCCCTTATCTTATCAATAGAGATATTTATCCTGATACAAACCCTCTTAAGTACTGCACACACCAATCCTGCTAGCGACTCGTTAGCGTCGCATACTAATGAGATCGCTAGCGGGATTGTTTCTATATCGCTAGTAGCTCCTAATTAGCGATGTCGTTAAGGACGCTATCGCGTTAGCGATCTCCTTAACGAATTAGCTGGTACAAAAGTACCGCTAAATCGCTAAGAAAAGGTGCTACACTTAGCGATTATACTTACCCAGGGAGCGCGGTGATAAAATAGGGTCCGGAACGATTCCAGACGAGCGAGATCACAGCAGGAAGCTCGTCGCTGGCAGCTGGCGCACACAACAACATCGCTAAGGATCGCTAAATAGTGACCGTTTTTTAGCGATCCCGTTAGCGATGTTTTTATGATGGCATACCCTTTAGGGTATGTGCAGACAGCTCTTTTTCAGGTGAATTTCGCATGTTGTTTTGATGAATTTCGCCTGTTGCTTTCTTAGAATAGGTCATCATTGTCAGATGGTGGGGTTGTTACACCTGGCACCCCTGCCGATCAGCTGTTCCAGGTGTCAGTGGGAGCTGGAACTGCTCAGTCGCACCCCCACTGATGAAAAAGCTGGGTGACAAGCCAGGGCCTAACATAGTTCTAATAGCCTGCAATAATTATGTACATGGCTGGTTGGTGGCCTTACCATTTGCCATCAATGTCTTCTCTTTATCTTTCAGAATATGATGCCTCATTTTACTCCTACAACAACAGACCCGTCCGGGACAGATACCAATCTTTTCTAGCACGTGATGGTTATCTAATGAATGTATCTTCCCTGGGGCTGGACGATCCATACAGGAGGCACAGACAGGACACTCACCGCCAAAGTAATTACCTGGGATGGCAATGTATGTGCAAGGTCAGTCCAAGAGGAACATTTAGTAGAAATGCTGAGGACTTCAATCATTTAATTTAATGTTCCCAATATTTTTTTCCAAGAGGACCTGTCACTTACCATAAATATGTATTTTTTATCTGGTGCAATGATGAATCACCCCTTACATTTTTTACATTTTATCTCAGGACTGTAGAGAAGGAACATTCAAGCAGAGCCAGTAAACATTCAGGGCACCAATGACCCTATTATCCTCACTCCTGTGCTTAACCACCGTGCCCGCCCTGATCGATGTTACTATTGTGACATCCTTCAGGCTGGCCACCAAAGCCATGAGGTTTAACATCCTCTATTAGTTAAATTTGGTCTACCATACCTTGTCTGAAAGTTCCACAAAGAGTCACAAAGAGTCATCCTACAGCGCTCAGGAGACAAAAAAAACCCCTGTGGAGGAAACCTCTAGGGAACCACCTGTAAAGGACTGCCCTTCCCTTGGGCTTAGAAGGTTAATGCTAATTTTAACTCTTTATAGCCATGATAGAATTGGACATGGTACGAGATATACAAAGGCTGATTCAACAAATACATTAAGGCATTGATGACTATACTCTATACTAGTAATGCTTATATAAACAGTTGTAGTTCTCACGACACAGCTGTCGGGTGACCTGGACCGGGCTCCTTCCCTGTCCCTAATACTAGTTGGCGCCCTAGCTTGCCCTACCCCCCGAGATACTTCTGAAGGTGAAGATGCCGGAGCCTACACCCTTGCCTTATCTCCTGAGTTAGCCCTCGGTCTGTTCTCTTCCCCCACCCAGGGAAGAGGGGCGCTACTGTGCACCGTAGTACACCAGCCCGACAAACAAGGCAACACAGACAAGGGTTAACAGAAAACTCCAGCCATACAAAATATTCACTCACATATACAGTGAAGGAAATAATTATTTGATCCCTTGCTGATTTTGTAAGTTTGCCCACTGACAGAGACATGAACAGTCTATAATATTAAGGTAGGTTAATTAAAACATTGAGAGATAGAATATCAAAATTAAAATCCTGAAAATCACATTGTATAAATTCTATAAATTTATTTGTATTTTGCAGTGAGAAATAAGTATTTGATCCCTCTGGCAAACAAGACTTAATACTTGGTGGCAAAACCCTTGTTGGCAGCACAGCAGTCAGAAGGTTTTTGTAGTTGATGATGAGGTTTGCCCACATGTCAGGAGGGATTTTGGTCCACTCCTCTTTGCATGTCATCTCTAAATCATTTAGATGGCTTACTTTTTACAGGAAAATCTATATTTTCAATGGTTCCATTTTGGGTCATTGACTTACACTGCACTCACTCATCCTTTTGACACAGTCCATGATTCATCCATCGCACACGAGACTCCCAACCCAAATTCTGCAGCTTCGTAGGCATACAGTATATGAGGCTGTCAAATTAACCCGTACATCATTATCCTACTTGGATGTGTGAATGCTAAGTTTTGTTAGATCGACACGAAGAAAAAAACAGCAATTTCTCCATTTTTTTTTGCATAAATCTACACCTTTTACTGTGCAGAATAAACAAGATGTTACCTTTTTCTGTGCATTCTGAAATCCATGAATTTTTACTTTTCACAATCATGTAGCTGTATGAGAGCTTGATTATTGCAGGATGAGTAATATATTTTAACAAAACAATTTTGTAGTAAATATAAATTAGTGATTAACTTTATTATTATTTTGAAGGGGGGAATTAAAAAAAATATTCACCTGTTATTTTTTGTTTTCATGCCAGTACAATCGGATTTTTCACACCTAGCATCCGATTTACATCCAAATGCAGTGTGATTGCTATCTGATTGCAATGCGATTTTAACATGAGCTTTTACATATAGCAATTCTTTAAATCATTTATACATCGTTTTCAAAGGAAATATTCTTTAAAACAATAGATAGATAGATAGATAGATAATAGATAGATAGAAACAGAGAAAAAACCGATCAGCACCTCCTAGTGTGAACATGTGTAAGCTGCGAGGACCACAATTTATATACAAAAGGCCATGTGAAAACACAGAAAAACATTAAACACTCAATTTAGACCAAATTTCTCAAATTTTTCAAAAAAAAAATTTTTTTTACTTACAGTAATAGATGAAAAATGAAGGTTCTTAGCGCATAAATTGGCCAATTCATGTATGCCCATCAACCACAGCAAGGTGACCTCCCTTTTGATGGGTCCCTGATCTACACTTACAAGCCACTTCCGGGCCACAAGCCTACAGCTTTGGACAGGTGGTGTTGATCGTTTTTTTCTCTGTTTATTAAGTATCTGGATGCTGGCCGCCTCCAGTCTGATCTTGCACTCCTCCCATTGGCCTTGCAGGTGCCACAATCAGCTCTACCAGCCCATAAATGTAGGATTTAGCCCAGTAGTGACATGTTTGTCCAAAGTTGTAGGCTTGTGGCTCGGAAGTGGCTTGTAAGTGTAGAGCAGGGACCCATCAGAGGGAGGTCACCTTGCCCTGGTTGATGGGCATACATGAATTGGCCAATTTATGCGCTAAGAACCTTCATTTTTCATCTATTACTGTAAGTAAAAAAAAAATTTTTGAAAAATTTTTTTGAAAATTTTGAGAAATTTGGTCTAAATTGAGTGTTATTAATGTTTTTCTGTGTTTTCACATGGCCTAGATTCATGCACATGTGCTGCTGTGAATTTTTTGTATATGGATAGATAGATAGATAGATAGATAGATAGATAGATAGATAGATAGATAGATAGATAGTGATAGATAGATAGATAGATAATAGACAGAATAAAAGCCGGCAATTCAGCAGTTCGAGTAGTGTAAAACAGCAGAAGCCGACAGGATAGAAGAAATGGATTACATACAGTAAATACACATAGAATAGGTAGATATATAGATGTCAGTGACATATACAATTAGTACAGTGTGTGTGCAGCTTACTGTACATGTATTTAATTATTAAAAGATTATTTTTCTGAAAAAAATGGCGTGGGCTCCAGCGTAATTTTCTTAACCAGCAGAGGGAAAGCCCACAGCTAGGGGCCGATGTTTATAGTCTGAGAAGGGGGTAATAACCATGGAGCTTCCCAGGCTATTAATATCAGCTCACAGCTGTATACTTAGCATTTACTGGCTATTAAAATGGGAGACAGCCCCCCAAAAAAAATTACGTAAGGTCCCCTATAATTAATAACCAGCAAAGACTATGCAGACAGTTGCAAGCTGATATTAATAGCCTAGGAAGGGCCCATGGATACTGCCCCTCCCAGGCTAAAAACCATCAGCTCTCAGCTGCCCCAGAAAAGGCGTATCTCTAAGATGCGCCAATTCTGGCACTTGGCCTCGCTCTTAACACTTGCCCTGTAGCGGTTGCAAGTCGGGTGATAGTTGGAGGGTGTTGATGTCACTTTTCTATTGTCAGGTGACATCAAGCTCCGAGGTTAGTAATGGAGAGGCATCAATAAGACGCCCCCATTACTAACCCCATAGTCATATTGTAAGAAAACACAGAGACTCAGAAAAAAGTCCTTTAATTGAAAGAGTGACACAGACTCCTTTAATAAATCTTAATTAAACCATACTTACGACCAAGCCCATTCCCTCGATGTCCTTGTCATCTGCAAATGAGTTAAAATAAAAAACAACATTACTCACCTTTCCGCATAGATGCTGCTTATCTATTTGTCCTACAACGGGTCTAGCTCTGCTACATCTAGATGGCAGGCTGCATGGTTGCATGATGCGACCATACAGCCTGTCATCCATCAGAGACACTGAGCAGCGTGTGCTCAGTGTCTTCCTGTGAACTCCTATTACCTGCTGACTGCACCGCGAGCGTGAGAAAGATATCTTACTCGCAGTACCGTCAGACAAGTCCTGGAAGTTCACAGCCAATGAACTCACTTAACCTTTCTGACATCAATCCGAGTGCTGTGGGGAAATGTCCCACCGCGTTAACGCTGACGTCATCCCTGTGATCCCTGCTGTGATTTTACAATACACGGCAGATGAATTGCCGGCTTTTCTTCTATGTATGTAATATATTGATACACACACATATATACGTGTATGTGTGTCACTGACATCTATATATATACAGTATATATATGTATTCTACGTGTATATATCTATTCTATTCTAACCTGTCAGTCTGATTACTGTATGCGGCAGATGAATTGCCAGCTTTTCAAATGCGAACAGTGAGTAAAAATCGGACAGCACTCGCATGGTCCGAGTGCTGTGTGATTGTTCTCTCGTACCCATTAAATTCTATTGTGGGATGTGATCTGATTTCTGATTATAATCGCAGTATGGGCTCCTTTCCACTTGCGAGAAATACGTCCTATTCTCGCATGTGAAATCCCAGCTCTGGGGCCGGCATTCGGGAGTGGAGCGAGCAGCTGCATACAAATACATGCAGCCGCTCGTTCCACTCCCGAGTGTCGGGGCCAGAGCTGGGATTTCACATGCGAGAATCGGATGTATTCTCGCAAGTGGAAAGGAGCCCTATGCTGCGAGTTTTTTCCAGTTAGATCGTGATCCGATCCGGGCTGGGAAAAAAAACGCAGATGAACACACAATGATAGAATAACATTGGTCCGAATGCAATCTGATTTTTAATCGTATTTCATCGCAAGTGGGAATGAGCCCTTATAGGTAAATCACAGCTATATAACATAGCTTTATAATATAACTGGCATCGGACCTCCATGGAGCTGGCTATGCTTCTGAGCCACCTCAAGAGTCCCTGACATGCTCTATGACGTATATATACATCATGGAGTGTGAATGGGTTAATGTTGAATGTTGAGTGCCAGGGCACAAGTTTAGCAATACATCCGTCAGCCTTTTGTCTTTGTTTCTTTGCTAATTGTATTATTAAAATTATTAAATATTATTAAGTAACTAAATAAAACTTTTAAAAAGTTCTAACCGAAAATAATTATCTTTCTCCTTTTCTTTTTTTTCTGAAAACAGTGAAGATCTGATGCAAACAATCTCAAGAATCAAAACCAGGAAATGTACAAGAAAAAATTATCTTCATGGCCACATGTGGAACCATTCGCCCAAGCAACCCACCAACTTCAGGGATGGTAGTAGAAATCACAACTGCTGCCATCACTAGTTCTCCTTGAACCTGGACCATGATGCTGCAAATTTGAGAAAATCAAAGGGAACCTGTCATGAAAACTTAACGTTATTTACCTGCAGCTAAATTGTTTTCTAAACATGTGTAGTGAGCACCAACTGTTCACTGTCCTGGTACAGCCCCCATGACTGCAAGCAAGTGGCTGCAGGAGAACATAACATCATTTTCTCCCTGTAGCTGCACTCCCAGTTAGTCACATACACATGTATAAAACAGTATTAAAGTGAAGATTCCCACAACGCCTGCAGATAAATAAAATGTTTTTAAATGACCGGTTCCCTTTACAATATGTTTACAAAGATTTGTTTAATTTTGTACAATAGGCGTACAATAAAATGTATGTCACCGTGGAAAAGTGACTAGACTTACCAATATGTAACAAACAAAACATTTGGCTGTATAACAATATCCACTACTTAACTACTTCTGGACCGCCCATAGACCTTAAACATCCAGGCCATTCACACTTTACCCTGTAGTGATGTTCTAACACGTCAATGCAAAGCCGCTTGCACAAGATTGTCAGGCTGGGGAGTTGGCTGTCAAATACCTCCAGACTCCCCAAGAAGATAAATATGATTCATTATCATGTTTGCCTACCTGATCCCTGTGTTCATTACCCTGATCAAGCAATATGTATAGAGAGTAAGAACCACTGACAGTGCTTCCTCCTCCAGACCCAGGGATCATATGATCGCAGGGTGTTGGGATGGAGCTTGAGCTGATGCGTCCTAGCAGACCCATTCAGCACTACTATGCAGGGAGGAGGCTGAACTTCTTTTATAACTAGGGCTAATATACAAGGAGTTTGTATGTTCTCCCCGTGTTTGCGTGGGTTTCCTCCGGGCACTCCGGTTTCCTCCCACACTCCAAAAAACATACTGATAGGGAATCTAGATTGTGAGCCCCATCGGGGACAGTGACGATAATGTGTGCAAACTGGGAAGCGCTGCGGAATATGTTAACGCTATATAAAAATAAAGATTATTATTATTATATTATACAGTTATAATTTGTATTATATTTAATAAACTGCTTATTAAATTTAATAAACTACTCATTATTTATTTATTTATTTTTATTTAGTTTTTTATTTGGAGGTCAATTGATTTTTTGCGTTATACAGCTATTTCCTGCCTATAACAGCAGCGACAGTAGCTCCAATCTCTGCAGTTTAGACAGAAGCAGGATGCGGGCGCTGCACTCACATCTCCCACAGCGTCCATTGTCTTCTGAGGGTGGCAATGCAAGAAACACTGCAGTACATAACTGCAGCACCACCTCCTGATGACGTCCTTTTCCAAAAGAAAAACTAGCTACATCCTCAAGGGTCAATATTGTTTTATAGCATTGCTTCTTCTAATAAGTGGCTCCAGAGACTGTTCTCTTTCTCTGAAGAGGCTATTTGCATGGTGGCATGGAAGATCACTCTTCAAAGACATTGGGTAAGAACAATTATTCAGCAAGCCTGGTGAAAAGGTTTGCAGAAGCGTCTTTAAGGCTAGTGTCACACCAGCATATCTTCTCTCATCCGAGATAATTGAGTCGATTATGCTAATCACACGATGATCAGAGTGTGATCAGATTCTCTCTTTGAGGAGAAGATGGAAAAAAAATTCTACATATTCTCCATTCTGTCAGTCGGTGAAAATCGGACTGCACCTCCTCCCCACACTGCACAGTGGCCTTTGCACGTCAAATAAAATGACCTCCACACTCTTCCATAAAAAAAACCTTCCCAAGACTATAATTTCTCGTGGTGTACAAAAAACAAAATGAGAATATACAGTACAGACCAAAAGTTTGGACACACCTTCTCATTCAATGATTTTTCTGTATTTTCATGAGTATGAAAATTGTAGAATCACACTGAAGGCATCAAAACTATGAATTAATGAGTCGCCTGTAGCCAGGGCTTGTGGGGTACTCGGCACCGAGCCCGTTCACTTCACTGGGGGATGTCACGAGTAGCGCGGCTTGGTCCGTGGCCCTGGGCGCTCACTAAAAAGGGGATATTTACAGGGGATGATAGGTTTGTAGAAATGTTCGTGACGCCACCTGTGGTTCCTGGTCAGGATGACCAGCACTGCAGGGTAGATCCTCTGAGGGGTTGTTACTGGGCAGCAAGGTGTTAAGTCTCCCACAGGCGAGACTGATCCCTCAGGGTATATGGCGGTGTAGGGGTGCAGGAGCAATAAGGCAGACACACACAAGAAAGTCTCTTTCTGTACCTTTACTGATGGTATAGATGCAGGCACGTCCCTGGAAGCTGTCAGGGTGGAGGATGCATGTCCAGTAAACCACTGAGTAGGTGTAGGGCCTCCTTCCTTCTTTATGTGTGTGAGTTTCTGACTTGCATAAAACAAAGCCTAACTCCTTTTTTTCAGCTACGCCCGGCTGACCTTGTGGTGGAGCCTTCTATTGGACAGAACTAAGTCTCTATGTGCAGCGTCCTGCTAGACTCCTGTTCTTCCTGACCCCGGTTACATTCAGCACTGTTGGGCCCCTGCGATCTGGAATCCAGCAGGGTCTCCGGTTTTCCCTACTAGTCCTGAAGAAGCTAGCAAGCTCGGACCCGGTGTCCGGTAGTGCAGAGTGGAGGTAAGCTATCAATGCTGTCGACCTCTGTCACTCTCTCTTTCCCTTTTTCCACTTGCCTGTCGTCCTACTCACACCTTTAACATAAGCACAACCAGCAGTAGATGTCAGCTTTCTTTGTCTTCACCGCTCTCCAAGCGTCGGCACGTTTACTTAATGAAACGCTCACTGAAGGTACTCTCAGTGGACTCAACTTTGACCAGACTAAGTGGCAATCCGCCCCACTATTACTGGACTCCACGATGTAAGCTGAGTATATACTGAAGTCTTCAGGCTTTCAAATAAGTCTTTCTTTAGCTAGTCTTTCCCTCTCAGCTCGTCTGAGGTAACTAGCTTGTCCATCTCTCACCATCTGTCTGACAACCTCTCTGAGGTACAACCAACAACTAGCTAACGTTCAGCTAGACTGCCTTACAAGATCTGACTGCTGTGTCTCTCCACACCCTTATATACCTGCGTACTCTCCAAGGGCTCCCTCTGGTGGCACCAGGGAAATGTGAAGTGTGAATGAATATCAGGTGATTGTGGTTTACCTTTCATGCATCCTCCAGGGTAACATGTGGCTCCAGAGCGCAGCTGGGCTACACATTAACACATGTGGAATTATACATTACACTTTACAAAAAAGTGTGAAACAACTGAAAATATGTCTTATATTCTAGGTTTTTCAAAGTAGCCACCTTTTGCTTTGATTACTGCTTTGCACGCAGAAAAGGTGAATGGATGGACTCTACATGCCTGGTTCCCACCGTGAAGCATGGAGGAGGTGGTGTGATGGTGTGGGGGTGAAATGACTCTGCTGATTCTTTCACACTCTACACAGTAAAGCTGACAAGCAGCAGAAAACCATTAATCTCCTTATGTTATTTTTACTCCAGTGGCCAGTGTAAGAATACAGTTCAGTTTTTTTATGATTAGTAGCAACATGAACCCAAAAGAAAAGCAAACAAAAAAGTTTTCCTAAATATATATTTTAAATAAAATGCAATTTCCTGATGATGCTGTTTGAAATTATTATATTGTTAGACTTTTGTCATGTTACATTTGCATATTTTGAGAAAATCAAATCTCGGCAATATTCTAACATAATTTATGTCTTGTGCAATACTTCCCAACCACAATTTACAGCCTAACACTTGTGGAGAGCCTGACCAGAAGAAATCAATTTTCCTGCAGCTAAAACCAGCAGCCTAAGGTAACCGCACTGACAATGCCTTAAAAGGATTTTCCGGTTTTAGGTTAATAAATGTCATGTTCTGCACATTCCCTCTGTCACTGCCCTTCCCTCATTGCTGCACGCTTCCTGGTGCTTACTTCTCAATTTTCAAAGAATGAAAAGAGGGCCGACTTTACACCCACTACCCTACCTCTACTTCACTTAATTCCTGTCCATGCCTGACTCAGTCAGTAATTTCTATGTGCCAACATATCAGTATTGCTCCTAGTGAAGCCCATTAGTGTCCTCAGACACTATGACACCCTTTCATGGTATACCAGGGTCAATCACACAGAATTTGAGGCCCCATACAGTATTATTTCCCCACAGTTTCTATCACACACACTATGATTTTCCCAACAAATTAATATGCCTCCACACTACCCACCACACATACTATGATGCTCCCATATTCGCCCCCTATAAAGTATGATGCCCGCAGTCTCCACTGCACACAATGTGATACTCACAGTCCCCCAGTCAGATTGATGCTCACACACTTCCCCCACACATTATGATGTCTCTACAGCTCCCCACACACAATGTGATGCTCACAGTCCCCCAGTCAGATTGATGCTCACACACTCCCCCCACACATTATGATGTCTCTACAGCTCCCCACACACAATGTGATGCTCACAGTCCCCCATTCAGATGTCACGAAGTGACTGTCCTAGTTTGACACGACCCCAACGGTTGGTCGGTCACCAAACGGCACAACACACAAGGGTACACCAGGGACACAATTACAACGGTAGGCCCTGCGATAGGGAACGGGGGAATGGACAACTCCTGCACTCACCTAAGGATTAGCCCTGAACTCTCTATCGTCCCTATACGGGTTCTTTCACCTCGTCGCCGAGCAGGATACCTAAAACCCTCACTTGCCCTGCGCTAATCCCTAAAATGGGAGCTGGCCGGTGAGAGCACTAGTCCCACCGCTGCACTAATACAACACAGGGGTGAGAAACAGACAACAAAAATAACACTTAGCTTTCTCTACTGCAATGCACCGCACAGCAGAGTAAGGCACCAGATCAACAGTATTCAGCTGCAGCACCACTGCACCAGAAAGCTCCTGACTACAGCTCGGTTGGTCTCCAAAAGGACCTGTATAACCAACAGTCAGCTGATGCATCAGGTGACTCTATAAAGGATAGTGGGAGTGGTCACCACCTACATCAGCTGACCCAGCAACACCGCAGTGATGCAATTACACCAGCAGGCCACCGGGGGGGGGAGGGGAAACAGACATTAACCCCTTATGGCCTGAAAGAAACAAGTTTTAATATAAAAAGCCAGATCTGCCACAGATCCAAAAATGGATCATGACATATTAGAATGATGCTCACACAGTCCCCCCACACATTATGATGTCTCTACAGCTCCCCACACTCAATGTGATGCTCACAGTCCCCCATTCAAAATGATGCTCACACAGTCCCCCACACATTATGATGCCTCCACAGTTCCCCACAGACAATGTGATGCCGCCAAACCCCCACACACTTTGACGCCTTACATTCTCCCCACACACTATGTTGCCCACACAGCCACCCCCACAAAGTATAATGCAGCCACACTAGATTCCCCTGCACATAGTATGTCCCCAAAGTAACCCCACGCTGTCAAGTCCACACAATTCCCCATCACAGTATGAATTCTGTACAGTGACCCCCCCACAGTATTAATTCCTCCCAGTGACCCACACACAAGTATCCCTCTTGCCTGTGTGTCCTTTCACATGCCTGTTCTTCTATAACTGAGCTGCACAGTCACATCACCTAAAGGTACTCCTTATAGGTCCTTCAGTATTTACTCAGACGGAACGGGGGTCAGGTTCTTGACAGCTCCATGCTCCACCAGTGGTGACACAGATACTGTGTAGCCCTGGTGTAAGGCACACGCAGTACCCTGGAGGATGTGTGGAGAGATAGCAGTTTAATGCTCAATGAACATTCATTTCACCACACACACTTAGACGCGCCCACAGGTATATAAAGTCTAGTCACAGTCAGGGAGTGTGCAGTGTGAGGAGGGGAGTCGAGTTCAGTCATTCAGTGAGTCAGTCAGCAGCAGAGCTAAGTGCAGTCTGTGTGCAGTTCAGCAAGTGGAGGCCAGTACAGGTGAGCCAGATCACCTCAGCCTGGTCAGAGCTGTGCCCCACTAGAAGACAGACTGAGACATTTATTAAGAAGAAAGAAGTGAGTTGCAGATATACTTCAGTCTCCTGTCCCAAGGACGGTGAAGGTTCAGAGACGTGCTCCTGCCTGGAAGATTACTGAGAGTCTGGCAACAAGCTCAAGAAAGGAATTAAGTAAGGGACTGACTTTGTTAACCTGTGAAGTGAGAAATGCTTATGCTACCAGCGAGGACAAGGCGAAAGGCACAGTGGTAGAAATTCTGAGTGCAATAGGATTGGAGAAGTCCTGCACGTTGTTACCGGTCACTGGAGACCGAAGCATCACCATAGCTTCATGCATGGTGGTAGGAAACCCAGAGGCTTACCGGACCTTAGGTAGCGGAAAGCAGCCCCTAAATAGTCGGTACGTAACTGGGGTCAGGGGGAGTGAGAACCTTGAGCCTGATCAGCAAGAATAGGAACTCAGCTCTCTCACAGGAAGGCTCCGACCACAAAACTGACTGGGCAGTACAGCTTTGGAATAGCTGGAGTTATAGAGGGAACTACGCTTCATGCTGGTTGTACTCATCGTTGTGAAAGTAAAGGAGGCCCCTAACTTGTCCAGCTGCTATCTCGAAATACATTCTCCTTGGATCAGCCTCCCTGGGACCTGCCTTACCATCTTACAAGTAAAGGTATGGAAAGACGCTGACCGTGTGAGACTGAGTTATTTACTTGCATGCCTGCACAACCCTGCCTTAACCATCGACCTGAGGGAAGAGTCCTACCTGTAGGGGACCCGACATCTAGCTGCCTCACCATCCCCTCAGAGCTCTACAGCAGCGCTGGTATAAATTACCAGAAGACTACAGGTGGCGTCACGAACTGTAAATATGTCTATCCCCTGTAAATATTCCCCCAACATACGCCAGACCGCTAGGGCCACAGACCGAGCCACCGCTACCTGTGACAATCCCATAGACTTCTACGGGCTCGGCTCTGAGTACCCCATTGCCCTGGTAACCCACAATTGTGGTGGCGGGTCGACACAAAACTTTGGCGTCACGAACAGGATGCGAAACTCGCAAAATTGCGAGCCCTGTGTGCCTATGGAGTTGTTTTTGTGAAAAAGGACTGTTTGCACTTTTGGCGCCAAAAATCGCCATCTTTGTCGCCATATTCGCGCCCTCAGGCGCTGGAGAAGAAGGTGGGCGTACCTTCGTGGGCGTGTACCCCCCTGTGGCGCGAAGAAAATGCCTGCCCTCTCAAAGTGCTATTACAACATGCGATCCTGCCCTACAGCAAAGGAGGTCCGCCTCCTCTTCACCTTCCCTGCGAGGAGGAGGAGACGCAAACCCCGCCTCCACGGAAGAGACCGGATGTCTCTGGTAGAAGAAGAAAAAAATCTTCTGGAACATCATGGAAGCAGGACGTGTGCAGCCGAGCAGGGAAGCGGAGGAAGGCAGGCCCCGTGCCCCAGCCAAGCTGCCACCAGCACCGGAGTCATCCGTGGTCCTGCACCTGCAGCAAGCATTGCTGGAAGTTAAAGAGGAAAATGCACGACTAAGAAAGATGATTTCGCCACAACCTGGATTTGAAGAGATCGAGAGACGCCGGCGTACCCTGGAGCAGCGGCGGCTGTGGGACGCGGTGTTCTCCCCCTTCGATGATCCCCTACGTCTGGAGTTACCAAAACTTCTGCTGCCCAAGGCAAAGGAGCAACCGGAGGCTGCCCCCGAAAGTACCAATCCTGATCCCACCGGTGAAGCGGTGGAGGCGAAGGAGGTTGAGGAGGTACCGCCAGTTCCGGAACGCCCGCCCGGCCAGGAGGCCGCAGCAGATGATCGATCCCCGGTAGGGACACCGGAGGGGTCCTGTCCGTCGTTACCAGACGTGGACTGGGACGAGATGGCGCGCCTGGATGACGTCGCCTATACCGCCCAGTGGGAATGTGAGTGGCAGCGTCGTGAGGAGAAGCAGCAACGCCAGCAGGAGGAAGAGCGGGAAGCTCAGCGGAATCGACAGCGGCAACATGCAGAGCTGATCGCGGACAAGGAGAGTGTCCGGAGGAGAAAGGTACCCTGAGGGAACCGCGGCGGCAGGGGTGTGTGACAGAGTTCCAGCTCCGGAAGGGCTGGGGTTTCATAAGAGAACCGGGCCTCTACCCAGGGGTCTTTGTCAGCAGACGTGATGTAGAATCCCACCTACCGCAAGGTCATCCCGGGAGGGACTTAGTTAATGGAGACATTGTTACATACACACGGCACTGGGGAATGAAGGGATGGTATGCCCTTAACGTCACCATCATCCGTGACCCCGTCCCAGACGCAGGTAACGTCACCATTACCGCAGCGTCCCCGTCTCCAGCTCAAACAGCATCCGGCCGTGCCCCAGCATCGCCCCCTGCAGGCTCATCGCAAATGGAAGCAATGTCTACATACTCTTCGTCATCTAGTCATCCTTCTGCATCGCAACTTGCGACCCAGTTTCCATCGCAATCTATGACACGATCAATATCGCTAACTGTAACGCAAATTGAAACGCAATCGGTGTCTCGCAAGGAGAAAGTACCCGTTGCGCCCCTAGAGGTTCGCACGAGAACTGTGGCGACCCAGACCCTAATAGCAGCACACGACTTGTTAGTTATGGGATCTAGGGACCATCGCATTGTTCCAGCCCCGGGGTGGAAAATGTATTTGAAATAATTAAACAGTAAAAGAAAAACCGGTGAGATCCAGATAGGGGTCTACCATAAGTAATGTTGTAAAAAGTTTAAGAATGTTTGCCAATTTTTGCACAAGTTAAATGTGTATATAACGTATATATATATTGCCAAAAATAGAATGCCCGGCTGGGTAATCAGATAAAAAGTTTTTGCACTTTATTATGATGTGATTTGATATAATGTGTCTTTGTTTTACAATGGACTTCGAGGTTGAGGACTGTGCCAGCCCAGAACTTATCTGTATATAGTTGCGCTTCGGTGCCTAATCTTGGTTTTACATAAAACCAGCACAATTACCTCTGAATACAAAACCCGTGTGGTGTGGCACTGAGTGAGGTCTGCATTCGGATGTACTGCAGCCCACCCAGGACCCACGTTGAAGGTTTGGTGCGGGTCCTTCACAAGCATATTGTCTATTTATATGAAAATGTTATTTAATATTTGTACTTTTCTATATATAATGTTTTGTTCGCAACGTTCAAGAAATCCTTACCTCCCGGATGGGACGAATTAATGTTTAATGTTGATGTTTAATGCATAAACAAAATTGTCTCTTTGTATTTTACAGCCCGGGAGTGCTGTCATTTACCATGGGGGAATGTGTAGCCCTGGTGTAAGGCACACGCAGTACCCTGGAGGATGTGTGGAGAGATAGCAGTTTAATGCTCAATGAACATTCATTTCAACACACACACTTAGACGCGCCCACAGGTATATAAAGTCTAGTCACAGTCAGGGAGTGTGCAGTGTGAGGAGGGGAGTCGAGTTCAGTCATTCAGTGAGTCAGTCAGCAGCAGAGCTAAGTGCAGTCTGTGTGCAGTTCAGCAAGTGGAGGCCAGTACAGGTGAGCCAGATCACCTCAGCCTGGTCAGAGCTGTGCCCCACTAGAAGACAGACTGAGACATTTATTAAGAAGAAAGAAGTGAGTTGCAGATATACTTCAGTCTCCTGTCCCAAGGACGGTGAAGGTTCAGAGACGTGCTCCTGCCTGGAAGATTACTGAGAGTCTGGCAACAAGCTCAAGAAAGGAATTAAGTAAGGGACTGACTTTGTTAACCTGTGAAGTGAGAAATGCTTATGCTACCAGCGAGGACAAGGCGAAAGGCACAGTGGTAGAAATTCTGAGTGCAATAGGATTGGAGAAGTCCTGCACGTTGTTACCGGTCACTGGAGACCGAAGCATCACCATAGCTTCATGCATGGTGGTAGGAAACCCAGAGGCTTACCGGACCTTAGGTAGCGGAAAGCAGCCCCTAAATAGTCGGTACGTAACTGGGGTCAGGGGGAGTGAGAACCTTGAGCCTGATCAGCAAGAATAGGAACTCAGCTCTCTCACAGGAAGGCTCCGACCACAAAACTGACTGGGCAGTACAGCTTTGGAATAGCTGGAGTTATAGAGGGAACTACGCTTCATGCTGGTTGTACTCATCGTTGTGAAAGTAAAGGAGGCCCCTAACTTGTCCAGCTGCTATCTCGAAATACATTCTCCTTGGATCAGCCTCCCTGGGACCTGCCTTACCATCTTACAAGTAAAGGTATGGAAAGACGCTGACCGTGTGAGACTGAGTTATTTACTTGCATGCCTGCACAACCCTGCCTTAACCATCGACCTGAGGGAAGAGTCCTACCTGTAGGGGACCCGACATCTAGCTGCCTCACCATCCCCTCAGAGCTCTACAGCAGCGCTGGTATAAATTACCAGAAGACTACAGGTGGCGTCACGAACTGTAAATATATCTATCCCCTGTAAATATTCCCCAACATACGCCAGACCGCTAGGGCCACAGACCGAGCCACCGCTACCTGTGACAATCCCATAGACTTCTACGGGCTCGGCTCTGAGTACCCCATTGCCCTGGTAACCCACAATTGTGGTGGCGGGTCGACACAATACCGATGAGTCCTGGACTCGTCACCAACAACACAGATCACTACACATACAAACATCATCAGCACATATCACTATTCACATTACACAATATAACATTACACTTGTTCTGCAAAAGGGAACGTGAGCAATATGTCCATCTTCTTACACATCCGTGTGTCATGGTCCGTGATTTATAGCAAACCCAATGTTGGAAATTATTATTATTATTATTGTAAAATTATTATTAAACCATGAAGTTCAGGGTGACTAATATAAAAGTTATGCTGAGCTTTTCATATTGTCCTGGACGCTGTCACTCTGGAATCTCCCAGGACAAGAAGGTAAGAGTTTGATCAGCTTATGATCAGAGTGTGATCCGATTTCCTCGGACGTAGACAATTAAAAAGAAACAAGTTTCTTCATCTTTTACATTCAGCCTGTTTGTGAAAATCTGACTGCACTCGGTTGTCTGTCCGATGTTTTCCATGGACCCACAGACATGAATGGTGAATTCCATTTGATTATCATGTCGTCCATGCTGAAAATTTTTTTGGGGACACTCGGTCCAAAGTAAAATTGGACAGGTGCACTGCCACACTGAATAACAATGGTCTGAGCGCGATGCAATGTTTTTTACAGATCGCACATGGACCGAAACTATGGTTGTCTGCATGAGCCCTTACTGATATAAATTGTGCAACTCAAAAAACTAAATGACCATTGGTATCAAGGGTCGATGGAAACCAAAATCATCAGTAAGGGCTGGATCTGAAGTCACCTGAAAAAGCAAAGTAAAAAACTGAAATCACAATTCTGGGCTGTGAGAGCTCCGGTCCCACTACACGATGTTGGGCTCTCATGCCACACTTATGGAGCCAGTTTCTGACAGTTTTGTCAGAAACATGAACACCTGTAGCTCACTGAAGGTCATTTTGTAGGGCTCTGGAAGTGCTCTTCCCGTTCCTCAGCCATTCCTCCTGAACACTTCAATAATATGACAGCTGGATTAAAAAATGAAAGAGAACAAAGAAGCAGATAATGATCCTCATGCTGAGATTATGCCCTTTCATAGACACTGTCTCCTTGTTTGAAGGCCCATGTCCTGGTAGCTGTTCCATGATCTTCACTCTGTTGAGCGGCACTGCACATCTTGCAACGGCAAATATAAATGTGTCCTCCAGAGGGCGCTAGATTACCTTGTGCAACTTAAAGGGGCTGCAGGTACCCCCTCATGCTACCATCAATACCCCTGACAGGGGTACCAGGAAAGCAAAAAAAAATAGAGAAGAATCCGTCAGGAAGGAGGAGAGAGTTATTGTCTGTGGCCACCATTCCCTTTTTGGGGTTTGCTGTTCCTCTCCGGTACCCCTGTTTGCATTGTCATTTGCCCCAAAACAGAGGAAATGTATTCACAATCGCTCACACTTATATAATAATGGGGAGGTATCCTTGTGCCCATCAGGTTCCTCAGCTCTTCTCTCCCATTTGTCCAGCACTCACATGTGAGTAAGGACCATCTCTGGTCCAGGGTTGATGCAGCTGTGGTCCCTTGCTTGTCCCTAGCTCATGCAGCTTCAATTGTTTTTATGCGGAGACAAATTGCACCCAAAAAATAAGCTATAATAATGCTGAACAGTGACCATGAAGTGGTCAGATACCAGTTCTACACAGCAGAGTATCACACTGCACACTATACAAGAGAATACAGCACTGACACAATACATACATATTAAATTTGGTGACTAACGTAAGTTTTGATTTGTTTTGTTTGGTTCACTTTTTTTTCTTTTCCTTCCAGGCCAGACCATCATGATGATATTTTATTGCTGTTGCATTTTTGGGTCAATGGGTAAAACCAAAATACAGAATTACGGCAGCGGAATCAATTTTTACCTAAAATCTATTTTTTAAGGTTAGGATTTTTAGCTTAAAAAAACCCCATGCCAAGTTCACCTGAACTCAGTGCTAAAATGTGGACGATGCAGAGATACATTAACGTTAACCCAGAGTTGGCCTCTGGATCAGTAGAATTGCCCAAATGCAGAAATTATGTGATTAGATTTTTTTCTATGAAAACCCCAAAGAAAGAAAATGTGGCAATCTGAGTGGCGCAATTCTGTCGTCACACAATGCTGCCGATGGTTACATGAAAATAAGCTCGTCATTTGTCAGCAGCATTATTGAGTAAGGAGAGGAGCTTCCTTCATGACAGTTTATAGTCTGTTCTTTTCTTGTTCTTAGAAAGAAAAATGGGATTTTGATAAATTATTTGCACATCAGGCTCGAGATAATAGTAAATCTATGGGTCTAGACTGCATTGTCAATTTCACGCGGATGCGCTACAACCTACTTAGTCAAGGATTTGTAGCATTCCAGGGATATAGCTCTAGGATCGCTGTCTGGGTAGACAGAATGGCACGAAAAACAGTTCATTCAGACAGCAGTTCTGGTGTAAAAAACTGGCCGCAACCAGTTTTATTAAAGTCCACAGCAAACAGATAAAATAAAGCATAAACAGAAAACCTAGGCTTGTCTAGCCACTAATTACACATAAATCGATTGCCCTGTCTATCCGGGTCCCGGCTCTACCAGCCTGACCCAAAACAACACATATGATATATGTTACCAGTATGGAGTTTCACAGATACTCCTCCTTGTGTCTGAAGGCACCTTACATGTCCAGACTTGAGAGAGATCCACTCCTATTCAGCCGCTATTCACACGGATTCGCACTGAGACTACTCCTGTGTCCGGGGTCCTTCCTGCACCCAGACTGAGATAGCTCAAACTCCTTGAGACGCTCCTTGTGCCGGGACACCTTCCTGTGTCCAGACGGAGACAGCTCCCACACTCCTTGAGACGGCTTCTTGTGCCAGGACACCTTCCTGTGTCCAGGCTAAGCCTGCTCTCTCCTCTTGGAGACTGTTTTCCAACACACCTACTTCTGGTCTCCTAATTAACACCTGAGTGATTTCAGGCCTGAGCTGCAAGTGTGTGCTGAATGTGAGGTGTAGTGACCTTTCTCTACCACTAGGTTTACAAAGTCACACATTTCCCTTATACCTAGGTGAAATGTACACCCCATTCAACACATATTCACTCACTGTCTCACATATCCCCTCCCTCTTCTCCAGACCGGAGGCTGGTCATCCAGACCGGAGGCCTGGTCAACAATCCAACAGAGACAGTGAACTCTGGACCAGTCATGGCCCTCATCAGCTTCATCCTCACCACTGTCATAGCCAACATCAGTTTTCTCTTCATCTGAAGCCTCCGCACTACCCTGTACCCTCCCAGGCCTATACTCTCTGCGGGCGTCGGGTATCCTGCACGGTTTCATCTTGACCTTAGGGCCGGGCTCAGTTTCTATATAGTGTCTGGCCAGAGAAGTACGACCAGGCACGTCAGAACACTTCTGCTGACTCTTCCTCAGAAACTCACGTACCTCCTGTCCCTGGTGCACTGACCATGTGTCACCAACTATCACAGAAGGTATAGGGGGTTTTTCACTTTTCTCCAGTTCCCCTCCTTCAGGCTCTTCTGGCAGGACATGCCCAGAAGCCCTACCGTCAGTCCCCATATCTTCAGCCTTGTTCCTCACAGCTTCACTTGAAACCTCAGCTTCTGATGAGGCATCTGGCTTGGTGACCACCACTTCCATGGCTTTTTCCACCTCTGCAGCATCACCTTCAGAGTCCTTGGCATGATGCAGATCTACACCACACACCGACAACTTCTCATCTTCAACAGCATCCACTTGTGCTGTGTTCAGTTTCAGAGTCCTGCCTTTAAAGCTCAGCTCTCCTCCTTTCACCTTAGTCTTCGCCAGGGAACCGGCCAACTGTAAAACATCTTCAGATGCCATCTTCTGTCTGGCTGTAAGGTCAGCATCAGCTTTCTTCTCAGGACTCTCAACCTCCTCCGCTACCACGCCTTCCTCATTTGCACTGGTTGCTTTATGGTCATCAGATGATTCACTAACACTATCTGACCCCTTTTTCTCAGCCACATCTGGCTCACTGTCAGGGCTATACACTTCATTTTCATTCACATCCTGCTCACTGTCAGGGTTATACAATTCATTTTCATTCATATCCTGCTCACTGTCAGGGTTATACAATTCATTTTCATTCACATCCTGCTCACTGTCAGGGTTATACAATTCATTTTCATTCACATCTTGATCTGGAACCTTAGTTAACATGTCATCCACAACATTAACTTCACCATCTGGTCCCTCAAGTATGTGACTATGTGACAACCCCAGCACTATACTTCTATATAGCTCAGGCACTAGGAGCTGACTCACGACCTCTCTCTGGACTTCAGTGTCCCTATACAATAGGTTATTGTTCATGGCAGCATGAGGAAACCTCTCCTCAGAGCCAGGCTCCTGGGAAACCTCATTTAGAACACTCATATTTTCCTGTGTCGTCCTAAGAGTGGGGTCTCGCCACTGCTCACTCTCAAAATTGTCACAGGACACAGGCAAGTCAGGGACACTCGGTTCCCGAGAACCCCCATCCTCGTCTCCCAACATCACCTGCAAAGGAATTTCATCACTATCACAGTCATCATTATTATCAATATCATTATCATGACTATGATCAGTATCATCATCACTATCATGATCATCATCACTATTATTATCAGCATCAGCATCATTATCATGGTCATCATCATTATCATGATCATCATCATCATTATCATCATCATCATCATCATTATCATGGTCACATAAGTTTAACGGCCCCCTAGCATTGTGTTCCGCCCCTCGGGACTGCGCACCCTCAATAGGAGCCTCACCACACTGTTCATCAGAATCACCCTTCCCCCAGAGATCCTTAGACCGGGGAAAGTCATTACACAACATGACGAGTTGCACCAGGTTCTTCACTACCCCCCCTTCATATGAAACCTCCCCGAGTTTGGGGACCAAGTCCACGGCAGTCTCTGGGTAGACTTTGGTGTCTCCATGGATGCACACCATACTCAGGTGCTTATCAGGGATGAAGTCCCTATCAATCAAGCTGTCACATACGGAAGTCACTGGACTCTCTGAGTCCAAGAGGACCTGTGCTGGGCAGTCATTTACAACCACCGGGGACCCCTGTGGTCCAGTCTCTTCGGCTGAGGTGGACACACACACAGGTTCTGCGCAGGGAGAGAGGGACCTGCCAACATCACGGCACATAGGCTCCCCCTCTAGTGAACAGCCGGCAGCAATTTCACGACATCTCCAACACTGTCCACCACAATCACCCTCCCGTATGTCCCCTCGGGCCTGAACCCGCTTATCAGCATACCTCATGTCCCCAACAGCTGGAACGCTCTTACCGGGAGAGTTCGGCGTCCGGGAACTCTGAAGTGACGACCTCTCAGACGGCTGTACCTCAGGAGGACATGCTTGGGTGCAGCAGCTCACCATCACCTTTTCAACTCCATAATCAGGCCTGCTGACTGCAGACTCCCAACTGTATCTCCAGTCATGAACTCCCCTGGCACGGGCTGTCACCGTAACACCCAGCCGGACAAGAATCCCCACTTTCATCTTAGCATAGTTTTGGCGGTCCTGCTCGCTCAGGTCAGCATAGGCCCTTTGGGGCTCTCCAATCAGATAGGGTGCGACCATCATGGCCCATTCAGATAGGGGCAGATTCTCCTTCTCTGCCAGTCTCTCAAACCTAGTGAGATATACCTCCACATCATCACGAGGTGTCATCTTTTTCAGGGACCGTCTTACTGCCTTCTTTACAGCGGACAATGCAGGTACCTTCACAACATTACTCGGGAACAAGGTGCTGAGAGCTGCAATCCGCTCCCTCAGCAATCGGTTAAACTCCTGCTGCTGCTGCCAGCTCTGCTGGGCCTGCTGCATGCTCTGCAGGTGTTTCTTAACAAGCTCCTCCATACTGCTGGACTTATCTATCTAAACCACAGCAGTCTTATGTTGCACATTAACTTGCGCCATTTGTTCAAACAGCGCCTCCATGCTGTCATCCATGCTGTCAGACTTCTCTGTCTTAACAACGGCAGTCTTCACTCAAGACATACACACTCTACAGTCTTTTCCATAGAAAAATTCAGCTCTGCTGTGCAGACACTTTTTTTTTTTTTTTTCTTTGCAGTCTATTAGGGCTCCTGTCTCTTTAAGACTGCTCCAAACAGACGTTTCTCTTGCTGACACACTTTTTTTTTTCTCTGCTGCTATTTCAACAGACTTCACCTTTATTGCTGTCTCTAAGCCACTGTGCTGCATGCACACTCCAGCACTAACTGTACCGGCCCCTGCGCTGCCCCAGCATTCTCCGCCAATTGTAGCATTTCAGGGGATATAGCTCTAGGATCGCTGTCTGGGTAGACAGAATGGCACGAAAAACAGTTCATTCAGACAGCAGTTCTGGTGTAAAAAACTGGCCGCAACCAGTTTTATTAAAGTCCACAGCAAACAGATAAAATAAAGCATAAACAGAAAACCTAGGCTTGTCTAGCCACTAATTACACATAAATCGATTGCCCTGTCTATCCGGGTCCCGGCTCTACCAGCCTGACCCAAAACAACACATATGATATATGTTACCAGTATGGAGTTTCACAGATACTCCTCCTTGTGTCTGAAGGCACCTTCCATGTCCAGACTTGAGAGAGATCCACTCCTATTCAGCCGCTATTCACATGGATTCGCACTGAGACTACTCCTGTGTCCGGGGTCCTTCCTGCACCCAGACTGAGATAGCTCAAACTCCTTGAGACGCTCCTTGTGCCGGGACACCTTCCTGTGTCCAGACGGAGACAGCTCCCACACTCCTTGAGACGGCTTCTTGTGCCAGGACACCTTCCTGTGTCCAGGCTAAGCCTGCTCTCTCCTCTTGGAGACTGTTTTCCAACACACCTACTTCTGGTCTCCTAATTAACACCTGAGTGATTTCAGGCCTGAGCTGCAAGTGTGTGCTGAATGTGAGGTGTAGTGACCTTTCTCTACCACTAGGTTTACAAAGCCACACATTTCCCTTATACCTAGGTGAAATGTACACCCCATTCAACACATATTCACTCACTGTCTCACAGATTCAAACGAAATCCGAGCTTAGCTACCAACTGTTAGAATCTATTTCGTTTTGACCATCCACTATCTTGTTGTTGTTTTCTGGCTGCTGGTCTTTTTCCCCTGGTGCTGGGTTTGTCTTGGTCAGGTGATTGTATCACCCTTTATTACCCTGCACCTGCCTCCCAGTCCTTGCTGGACAACAGTGTTAATCCGCTAGAATTCTGGCTAGGCGCTTTGATAGCTTTCTATGTTTGATATTGTGCAGTTCTGCCTGCTTTGTTTTTTGGTTTTCCTATTATTTCTGCAGCTTCCTCTATTTTCCTACTAGGAGGTTACCTGTTTTTGTTCCCAGTCCCTAGATCTTTCAGGGATACCCTCCCCCCTACCTTTATGTCTTCGTTTGAGTTTAGCCTAGGAAACGTCAGTGGGTCTATTCACAAGGAATAGGTTTTCCACTCCATCGTAGGGCTTCAGCCTAGTCTCAGTACAGGGTTAGCAATTCCCCCTTCTGCCCTAGTCCTGAGTTGCAGATCCGTAACACCAACAATTCCAAATTTCTGTGACTCTTTGGATTTTTCTGATACAATTGTGTGGCCCAGCTATGTAAGGCACACATAAAATCCAGGAGAGTGCACAGGAAGGTAATCGCAACGCTTGATATGCATTCACTGCCACTCACACTTTTAGACACACCCACCAGGGGTATAAAAGGGAGTGACACGTAGCTGAAAGGGGAGTCAGTCAACCTAGGAGGGAGAGTAGTGGAATCTGTTTCTTGTCTTCGGACAGATCAGTTCAGTGTCAGTCCAGTCTGGACTTAGAGGATACTGAGGGCTGCTCAGCGAGCCCTAGAGAAAGCTGACCTCATCATGGAAAGCTACAAGTGCTTATGTTAAGAGCGGGAAGCAGGGCGAAGGGCGCAGTGGAGAAGACAGAGAAGTGCTACAGGTATTGGATTACCTGCACTAAATTGCCGGACACCGGGGTCCGAAGCGTTGCTAGTGTTTCAAGCATAGTAACAAGAAAACCGGAGGCATCTGGACTACAGGTCGCAGAGTGCAGCCCAAAGCGCTGGTACGTAACCGGAGTCAGGGAGAACAGGGACTTTGAGCAGGGCCCTGCAAAAGTAAGGACTTAGTTCTCTCAACATCTGAGAATCAGAGACATAGAAGGCTCCACCACAATGTCAGCCGGGCTTTGCAGCTATTGAGAAAGCTGGAGATTGCAGAGTTAACTTCGCTTCACGCAAGTTTGGACTCACATACATTGGAAGTAAAGGAGGCCTCTAACCTGCTCAGCGGTTACCCGAATGTGCATTCTCCACCCCGACCAGCTCCCCGGGACCTGCTGAACCATCTACCAGTAAAGGTATGAAAAGAAGCTGCATTGTGTGTGACTAAATTCTTATCTACACCCTGCACTATCACCATAGACTTCCAGGGACTAGTCTCACCTGTGGGAGACTTACCACCCAGCTGCCCCATAACATCCCCTGTGAAGATCCTTATAGCAGCGCTGGTCCAATTGATCAGATACCCCAGGTGGCGTCACGAACTACCTATCCTAATAATCCCCTGTAAATATCCCCATTGCTTGACCGCCAGGGCCACGGAACGAGTCCCGCTACCAGTGACATCTCCCATAGAAATCAATGGGCTCGGCTCCGAGTACCCCATAGCCCTGGTATCCACACCAATGTGGTGCGAGTCACAATCCTGACAAATTTGGTGTTATTCCAGGCTGGAAAAATGGGCTGGGTTAATGTAAACCCTGTAAAAAAGGAGGGGCATTCCGTGATGGATAGGTGCTTCCCATGGGTCGACTATAAACCCAATGATTTATGATGCCCACCTCTATGTGATATGGCCCATTGGACCCATGCATGAGGGTAAAACAAAGAAATTTTCCCACTCTTCACTTTCACACAGTTGAGTGTGGGTCGGTATAAAGGAAGTGGGTGACGTAAGTGAAACGGTTCAGCCAGGAATCTGAGCAATAAAGGCATACAGCTCCGAGGCATGCCAGCTAAGAGAGCAGATCGGCAAAGGACCAAGGTGACAGAGAGGAGGCAGATTGCTGGCGGCATCAATCTCGAGTCAGTGAGCCCCAGAGATTGTGGACCCTCTACTCAGGGTGTCGCTTCTTTCAATTAAGAAATGTAAAGTCATTTTGATAAATGGAAGAAACAGATTCGTAAATTTTAAACTGAAAAAACACAATGCGAATCTGTTGATTATTAATAGAAAATGGTGTATAGATGGAGACGTTATTTATCACAAGCCCGCAGCAACCGATCTATGTCTGTTTCATGTGTATCCTCATAGGGGGGAAATTCAGATACATCACGACATTCTATTTCCACACATCCTAAATGTAAATGGGAATGTAAACAGACGGTAAATAAATCTTAAAAAAAAACAGAAATGACTATCCATCTAATAATCCAGAGGTTATTCATCTACCTAACCATTCGTTTTCAGAAGTAGAGTTGTCTTTGCTTTCCAGAGGACTCACTTTTTCAACAACTACATATTTTTATCTTTTTTTTTTTTTAGCAATAAAGGATTTTAATTTCTTTTCAAGATATTTACTATTTAAAAAAGGTTCCATATCGAAGAAGGATGTTCCCCACATCTACTGAACAAATGGCTTTACAGACTTTGGAAGAACTCTCCATCGAACACAAGACAACCAATCTGGGTAAGTTACCCTCTTACTTACAACAGAAATCAGAGAAATTTCCATCCTCGCCCACTTGCCCTAACATTGAGCTATTTGTTAATTTAGATTCTCTTCAGAAAGTATCCAAACTTGCGTCTGGCCAAACAATTCATTCCATTAGGATTAATGAAATGTCTCAAACATTTCTGGATGGAGACTATCCATATTCCTTATATTAATGAGAAAAACAACTGACTGTTACTAGGATTCCTTTCATGGAACTTAAACTCCAATTGGAATGTATCATATTTGTCTATTATTGTCATACAATGATGCCAAGAGTCTACAATATTATCTGTAGACATTGGCCTTTACTAATCGAAGCGTATCCAAACGTGGAAGCCTTTAGCTCTCCAGTGCTTATACGCACTAAACACCCATAGAATATTGGGGATCACTTGATTCGGGCTGACATTGACAGTCTAGCCTGAAAACCAGTTCAACAATTCTTGAATACTAATTGAACAAGTATCATGACCAAGATGTGGGGGAACCACATTAAGTTACTCAAATCAAGGGAATCATATTGTATCCTTACACTCGGGACCCTGACCCCAAGGTAATAAATAGAAAGCTTGATATCCCAAAGCCTTAACATTAAATGACTTCTCTTTTCTCCTTATTTTCAGACTTGCTGATTATCAGGGCCCATTATGGGGAGTACACCGGCTCTTATTCTAGATTTCCTATACTTGAGCTCTTGTTACATGCTATATCTAGTAGTCCTTTTTTGCTCTACAAACTTACTAATAGACATTCACGAGTTATACTAGATCTCTAAGTACCATATCTAAATTAATATGCATAATATATCTAATTTCCACACTAATTACAATAAATATTCATGACTATTCTGTTTTTAAGACACTCCTTAGGTCAGCAGGAAGTCTTCATTTGGATAATAACCATGACACTTAGCTATAGTAGTTTGCTTATTGCAGCACTGTATTGATTACCTTATGGTTGTATACTGTACAGACATATCCTTTGAGTTACATTGCCTAGATTTCTAACTAAAACAACTTCTGACCGACATGATAACTGCCACTATCTGTGGCCTGATCAAGAACACCCCCAGTGATTTGTCACCCGTTGATTAGAGACCCGGTGTCATGTGTGCATCGCCACGAAGATCGTCGCGGTTGCACATTCTGACTTCTCACAGCTGAGTTGCTGTTTCTTTGTGTTTGGCAGTTAGGGAGTTAATTCTGTCTGTGCTCAGTTCTGGGACTGGGTGCAGTTTCTCCCGGCTGCAATTAATTATTTGTTGATTGGTTTCCTTTAAATCTCTGGTTGTCTGTTTGGGAGTTGCCAGTGAAATTCTTCATGCAGACCACAGATAGGATTGTATCTGTATAGACTTAAGTTAAAGAGCTCCTTAGTTGTTTTAAGCTCACCTTGCTTAGAGTTTAATATCCCAGATCATTTATGTTCCTTCTGTGTTTGAGTGTGTATGCTAGTCTGTGTTTTCTCCAGTCTGTCTTATATTTCTAATCTGTTTATTTAGCTGAGATCAGCCCATATCCCTTTGGTGGTAATCAGTATCCTTCTTAGGACTGATTACAGGGTTCAGGGACTGATAGGAGACAGGGTTAGGCTGGAGACTTGGACCTCTGAACCATTATCAGTACCTCCAAGGTGAGGGATTAGTTAGGACCCCAGCTTAGGGTCAGGTTAGACCCCCGGTCCTCTTCTTTCCTGTGACAGTGTATCAAGTCCTCAAGATTTATCCTGAGTTCAACGGATATCGTGTCAGGTAAATCTATTCTTTATTTACATGCTGATGTTGCTAATCTATATGTTGTATAGAGTGTTGTTCTTTTAAGAATAGTTTACTGACATCGTACACATATCATAAGACCGCGTGACATTTTCACTGGCCCATAAAATTATTCCCAGTTGCCATGGATCCAGTAGCCCAGCTGGCTCTGCAGTTGCAGGGATTATCCATGGAGCTGACGGACATTAAGTCCAAAGTTTTGTCTCCCTCGGAGCAAACCAGATTTGAACCTAAAGTAGCTCTCCCGGACAGGTTCACTGGTGGGCGAGACAAATTTTTTACCTTCAGGGAAGCATGTAAATTGTATTTTCGGCTTCGGCCTCGATCATCAGGGAGTGAAGAGCAGAGAGTGGGAATTGTTATCTCGCTCCTACAAGGGGACCCTCAATCCTGGGCATTTTCCCTTCCTCCGGGATCCCCGGCTCTACAGTCAGTAGATCGATTTTTTACTGCCCTGGGTTTGGTATATGATGACCCAGATCGGGTCTCTCTTGCTGAGACAAAATTACGTAAGATACAGCAGGGAGATCGTCCGGCGGAGGAATTTGCTTCTGAGTTCCGTAGATGGGCTACAGATACTCAGTGGAATGACCCAGCTCATAGGAGCCAGTTTTGTCATGGGCTTTCTGACAAATTAAAGGACGTTTTGGCTCAGTATGATTCTCCTCCATCACTGGAGGCTGCTATGGCCCTAGCTATCCGTACTGATAGACGGCTCCGGGAGAGGTGCGAGGTAACTCCGCCCCTGTTGTTACTCCACCTACTACTAAAGTCCCTTATGTTGAGGTTCCCCTTGTCTGTTCGGAGGAGCCTATGCAGTTGGGAGGGACATCATTTCGTAGGAGGGGATTGGCGGTACGCCGCAGGACTAGAAGGTGTTTCTTCTGCGGGAAAGAGGGACATTTTGTTGGGGGATGTCCGTCCCGTGCCTTGTTGAACAAGAAGTCGCCGGAAAACTGTTAATCCCAGGTTGTGTGGTGGACGACAATCTGGGAGTATGTATTTCGTCTGCTAGTTCTTCTCAGTTCCTTGTACCAGTGGAGGTGGTGGTTGGTACGAGAGTGGAGAGATTTTCTGTTCTTCTTGATAGTGGGTCCGGGGCTAATCTGGTTGACGCTCAGTTTGCTCAGGCTCAAGGTATGCATCTGAGTGTATTGGTCAAACCGATCCCTATATTCTCCATTGACGCCAGGCCTCTCGGCCAAGGTAGCTTTGTTCATGAGGTTCATAACATTGACCTTCGGGTAGGGGCAATACATAGGGAACTATTATCTTGTTATGTGTTGGAGGGTCTACCTACTCCTATTGTGTTGGGACTTCCTTGGTTGGTTAAACATAACCCTGTGATTAATTGGCAGTCCAGAGAGATAAGCCAATGGGGTGAGTTTTGCAAAAGTAACTGCATGAACACAGTCATCAGTGCGGTCGTGCCTAGTACTTTGCCTCCTTTTTTGGAGGACTTTGGGGATGTGTTCTCTGAGGAGGGGTGTCAGGAGTTGCCTCCTCATCGCGTGTATGACTGCTCTATTAATTTACTTCCTGATGCTAAGTTACCTAAAGCTAGGTTATATAACCTTTCTGGTCCTGAGAGGCAGGCTATGAAAGATTATATTTCGGAAAGTCTGGCCAAAGGGCATATTAGACCTTCATCTTCCCCAGTGGCCGCGGGGTTCTTCTTTGTGAAGAAAAAAGATGGAGGCCTACGCCCTTGCTTGGATTTCCGCGAACTTAATCGGATTACTGTTCGAGATCCGTATCCACTCCCTCTGATTCCTGATCTCTTCAATCAAATTGTTGGCGCCAAATGGTTCTCTAAATTGGATCTCAGGGGGGCGTATAATCTGATTAGGATAAAAGAGGGGGATGAGTGGAAAACGGCGTTTAACACGCCGGAGGGACATTATGAGAACCTTGTCATGCCTTTTGGTCTGACTACTGCACCAGCAGTATTCCAACATTTTGTTAATGACATTTTTCGTCATCTGGTGGGGCTGTTTGTGGTCGTATATTTGGATGACATTTTAATTTACTCGCCAGATCTTGTGTCTCACCAGGAGCATGTGAGACAGGTGTTGCAGATCTTGCGAGACAATAAACTATACGCCAAACTGGAAAAGTGTGTATTCGCCGTACAGGAACTTCAGTTTTTGGGTTTCTTGGTGTCAGCCTCCGGTTTCCGTATGGACCCTGAAAAGGTGAGAGCAGTGCTTGAATGGGATCAGCCAGAGGATCTTAAGGCTCTGCAGCGTTTTCTGGGGTTTGCTAACTACTACCGGAAATTTATTTGTAATTTCTCATCTGTTGTCAAACCTCTCACTGACATGACAAGAAAAGGGACGGATTTTTCTAAATGGTCGGACAAAGCTTGCCAAGCTTTTTCCTCTTTGAAAAAATGTTTTGCTTCGGCACCCGTTCTCATCCAACCAGATGCATCACAGCCGTTCGTTGTGGAGGTGGACGCGTCTGACGTAGGGGTGGGTGCAATATTGTCCCAGGGTCCGTCCCCTGGTAAATGGCATCCGTGCGCTTTCTTTTCTAAGAAATTGTCGTCCGCCGAAAGGAATTATGATATCGGCAATAGGGAACTTTTGGCCATTAAGTTGGCTTTTGAAGAATGGCGTCACTTTTTGGAGGGGGCAGTCCACCCGGTCACCGTCATTACTGATCACAAGAACCTGCTGTATTTGGAATCTGCTAAGCGTCTGAATTCCAGACAAGCTCGATGGTCGTTGTTTTTTACCAGGTTTAATTTTGTTGTCACTTATCGCCCTGGATCTAAGAATGTTAAGGCGGATGCCTTGTCTCGCAGTTTCCCAGGGGCCGGGAAAATGGATGACCCGATTCCTATCCTTCAGGAGGGGGTGGTAGTGTCGGCTGTATGTTCTGAGCTTGAGGAGGAGGTATTAGAGGTTCAGGGGGACGCCCCTGCAGGACCTCCAGGGAGACTGTTTGTCCCAAATCAGTTGAGACAAAAGGTTATTGAGGCACATCATAATTCTGCTTTAGCAGGACATCCAGGGAGTAAGGCTACTTTAGATCTCCTTTCTCGCCGGTTTTGGTGGCCTAACGTTAATAAAGATGTTTTAACTTTTGTCGCGTCCTGTGGGGTTTGTGCTCGCTCTAAGACCCCTCATACCCGTCCGTCTGGGACCCTCTTACCCTTGAAACTTCCGGAGCGTCCATGGACTCATTTGTCTATGGACTTCATCACGGACCTTCCTCAGTCGTCAGGGAAGACTGTCATACTGGTGGTTGTTGACAGGTTCAGTAAGATGGCACATTTCATTGCTCTTCCTGCCCTCCCTAATGCTAAAACTCTGGCGCAGGTGTTCATTGGGGAGATTGTGAGACTTCATGGGTTGCCTTCTGATGTGGTGTCAGATAGGGGGTCTCAGTTTGTGTCCAAGTTTTGGAGGGCATTTTGTTTACGTCGGGGGATGCAATTGTCATTTTCCTCGGCTTTTCATCCGCAGACCAATGGTCAGACAGAGCGTCTGAATCAAAGCCTAGAGACTTATCTTCGGTGTTTTGTCTCAGAGAACCAGGAGGACTGGTCTTCTTTCTTGCCTCTGGCAGAGTTCGCTCTTAACAACAGGCGGAGCGAGTCCACTGGTAAATCCCCGTTTTTTGGGGCATATGGTTTTCATCCCCAGTTTTGTACTTTCAATGGGGGGGCCCTTCTGGGGTTCCTGAGGAGGAGCGTTTCTCGTCGTCACTTGCTTCAGTGTGGAGAGGTGTATTGAATAATCTGAGTGCTATGGGGAACCGTTATAAACGTATGGCTGATAGGAGGAGAGTTTCTGGTCCAGATCTTAATGTGAACGATCTGGTATGGTTGTCTACCAGGAATATAAAACTTAAAGTTCCCTCCTGGAAGCTGGGCCCCAGATTCATCGGGCCGTACAGGATCAGTTCCATAATTAATCCTGTGGCATTTCGTCTGGACCTCCCTCCTACGTTTAAAATTCATAATGTGTTCCACAAGTCATTACTTAAGAGGTACGTGGCACCAGTCATACCATCACCTCTACCTCCTCCTCCAGTGGTGGTCAATGGTAACTTGGAGTTTCAAGTGTCAAAGATCATTGACTCACGTCTGAATCGCCGGTCCCTTCAGTACTTGGTGCATTGGAAGGGGTATGGTCCAGAGGAGAGGACGTGGGTTCCTGCGTCTGACATTAACGCAGACGTTTGGTGCGGACCTTCCACAGAACTCACCCGGGCAAACCTGGCCCTGAGGGTCCGGAGGCCCCTCGTAGAAGGGGGGTACTGTCATGTGTGCATCGCCACGAAGATCGTCGCAGTTGCACATTCTGACTTCTCACAGCTGAGTTGCTGTTTCTTTGTGTTTGGCAGTTAGGGAGTTAATTCTGTCTGTGCTCAGTTCTGGGACTGGGTGCAGTTTCTCCCGGCTGCAATTAATTATTTGTTGATTGGTTTCCTTTAAATCTCTGGTTGTCTGTTTGGGAGTTGCCAGTGAAATTCTTCATGCAGACCACAGATAGGATTGTATCTGTATAGACTTAAGTTAAAGAGCTCCTTAGTTGTTTTAAGCTCACCTTGCTTAGAGTTTAATATCCCAGATCATTTATGTTCCTTCTGTGTTTGTGTGTGTATGCTAGTCTGTGTTTTCTCCAGTCTGTCTTATATTTCTAATCTGTGTATTTAGCTGAGATCAGCCCATATCCCTTTGGTGGTAATCAGTATCCTTCTTAGGACTGATTACAGGGTTCAGGGACTGATAGGAGACAGGGTTAGGCTGGAGACTTGGACCTCTGAACCATTATCAGTACCTCCAAGGTGAGGGATTAGTTAGGACCCCAGCTTAGGGTCAGGTTAGACCCCGGTCCTCTTCTTTCCTGTGACAGTGTATCAAGTCCTCAAGATTTATCCTGAGTTCAACGGATATCGTGTCAGGTAAATCTATTCTTTATTTACATGCTGATGTTGCTAATCTATATGTTGTATAGAGTGTTGTTCTTTTAAGAATAGTTTACTGACATCGTACACATATCATAAGACCGCGTGACACCCGGTTATGACAACTCCCGATGTACATGCGTAAGGAGTAGTGATGAGGGAGAATGCTCGCCACTATTCGGTGCTCCCTGCTCGCCAAGTATTAAAGGGGTTGCTCGGCTGGAGCTCGGGTCCCCTCTCTGCATGTTTGGCGCTCTTTAGAGAGCCAATGAACACACAGGGATTGTCTGCCACACACTGTAATGCCGCAGCCATGTTGATTGTGGTATTACAGTGATTGGCTGGCCGAACAGAGTCATCAGGTCTATTTCAGTCCTGGCGCCGCCATGCTCGTCACATGCTGTATCTGTGTGTACGGCTGTGTGCAGATGTCTGCATGTGTGTGCGGCTGTGTGCGGGTGTCTGTGTGCGGTAACTCTACCGCCAGTACTGTCGGTCGCATCGCTGGGGGATCATGCTGTCAGATGGCACCGTGATTCTGCAGCTGACTGTGACCCACAGCGGTGAAACAGGCTTGGCACGATGAGACTACTGCTCCCATCGGGCTATGTCTGGTGTCACTGATAACAGTGACAACAGGTGCCACTGATGAGTGAGTAGTATCATCTGCCTGCACCTGTGCTCACTGTTAAGAAAAAAGTAAAATTACATACATATTCATTATTCACATAGTACATGCATATTTATACATAATATATACATTTTAACATAGAAATAAAAACACATTATACTCACCGCACATCAAATCCACGACGCCCTCGTCTCCTAGAAATAACGTAAAATAATAAACCAACACATACTTCCTGTCCGACGTAGTCCAAGGTAATCCAGACTGCCCAATGGCGATCTCACGTGTAGAACAGTCACATCTTGAGATGTGACCGGTCTACCCGACCGGTGATACACTGACTGGAGATAATCAGCACAGCGGTGTATCATCTAATCGGTTCCGTGCTGTCACTTACGGCACTGCTGCATGGGAAAGTTCTCACACAGTGGTACTGCCATAAAGTGAGAGCACCGGAGTGATGAACTCCGGTGAACTCTCATGGCGGCTCAGTGATACACTGCAGGAGATATTACCTTCTGTCAGTGTATCACCGGAGGCCGGGTAGAGCAGTCACATCTCCCGATGTGACTGTTCTACACATGAGATCGTCGTGGGACACTCGGTAAATGGACAACGGTGGACAGGAAGTATATGTTAGTTTATTATTTTATTTTTGTTGCAGGAGACGAGGGAGTCGGGGATTAGGCGATGCAGTAAGTATGGTTAACCAAGATTAATCAAGGACTTTACTCTGGCTGTGTCTTTATTGACCATATAACTATAGGATTAACCCCTTAACGACCAAGCCATTTTGTAGGTTAAAGACCAGGCCAATTTTTACAATTCTGACCACTGTCTCTTTATGAGGTTATAACTCTGGAACGCTTCAACGGATCTTGGCGATTCTGAGATTGTTTTCTCGAGACATATTGTACTTCATGATAGTGGTAAAATTTCTTCAATATAACTTGCGTTTATTTATGAAAAAAACGGAAATATGGCAAAAATTTTGAAAATTTTGCAATTTTCAAACTTTTAATTTTTATGCCATTAAATCAGAGAGATATGTCACAAAAAATAGTTAATAAATAACATTTCCCACATGTCTACTTTACATCAGCACAATTTTGGAACCAAAATTTTTTTTTGTTAGGAAGTTATAAGTGTTAAAAGTTGACCAGCAATTTCTCATTTTTCCAACAAAATTTACAAAACCATTTTTTTTAGGGACCACCTCACATTTGAAGTGAATTTGAGGGGTCAATATGACAGAAAATACCCAAAAGTGACACCATTCTAAAAACTGCACCCCTCAAGGTGTTCAAAGCCACATTCAAGAAGTTTATTAACCCTTTAGGTACTTCACAAGAATTGAACCAATGTGGAAGGAAAAAATGAACATTTAACTTTTTATCCCAAAATTTTTCTTTCGACACAATTTTTTTAAATTTTGTCAAGGGTATCAGTAGAAAATGAACCACAATATTTGTTGTACAATTTCTCCTGAGTACACCGATACCCCATGTGTGGGGGTAAACCACTATTTGGGCGCATGGCAGAGCTCGGAAGGGAAGCAGCGGCATTTGACTTTTTTGGCTGGAATTGAGATTGGACGCCATGTCGCATTTGGAGAGTCCCTGTGTGCCTAAACAGTGGAAACCCCCACAAGTGACCCCATTTTGGAAAGTAGACCCCCCAAGGAACTTATCTAAATGTGTTGTGAGAGCTTTGAACCCCCAAGGGCTTCACAGAAGGTTATAACGTAGAGCCGTAAAATTAAAAAATCATATTTTTTCCACAAAAATGATCTTTTCATCCCAATTTTAATTTTCCAAAGGATAATAGGACCCCAAAAGTTATTGTGCAATTAGTCCTGAGTACGCTGATACCCTATATGTGGGGGTAAACCACTATTGGGCGCATGGCAGAGCTCGGAAGGGAAGCAGCGCCATTTGACTTTTTTGGCTGGAATTGAGATTGGATGCCATGTCGCATTTGGAGAGTCCCTGTGTGCCTAAACAGTGGAAACCCCCCACAAGTGACCCCATTTTGGAAACTAGACCCCCCAAGGAACTTATCTAAATGTGTTGTGAGAGCTTTGAAACCCCAAGGGCTTCACAGAAGGTTATAACGTAGAGCCGTAAAATTAAAAAAATCATATTTTTTCCATAAAAATGATCTTTTCATCCCAATTTTTATTTTCCAAAGGATAAAAGGACCCAAAAGTTATTGTGCAATTTGTCCTGAGTACGCTGATACCCCATATGTGGGGGTAAACCACTATTTGGGCGCATGGCAGAGCTTGGAAGGGAAGCAGCGCCATTTGACTTTTTTGGCTGGAATTGAGATTGGACGCCATGTCGCATTTGGAGAGTCCCTGTGTGCCTAAACAGTGGAAACCCCCCACAAGTGACCCCATTTTGGAAACTAGACCCCCCAAGGAACTTATCTAGATGTGTGGTGAGAGCTTTGAACCCCCAAGGGCTTCACAGAAGGTTATAACGTAGAGCTGTAAAATTAAAAAATCATATCTTTTCCACAAAAATGATCTTTCCACCCCCAATTTTTTATTTCCAAAGGGTAACAGGACCACAAAAGTTATTGTGCAATTTGTCCTGAGTACGCTGATACCCCATATGTGGGGTAAACCACTATTTTGACGCATGGCAGAGCTCGGAAGGGAAGGAGCACCTTTTTCAAATGCAGACTTTGATGGAATGGTCTGCGGGTGTCATGTCACGTTTGGAGAGCCCCTGATGTGCCTAAACAGTAGAAACCCCCCACAAGTGACTCCATTTTGGAAACTAGACCCCCCAAGGAACTTATCTAGATGTGTGGTGAGCACTTTGAACCCCCAAGTGCTTCACAGAAGTTTATAACGTAGAGCCGTGAAAATAAAAAAATCATATTTTTTCCACAAAAATAATCTTTTTGCCCCCAAATTTTTATTTTTATAAGGGTAACAGGAGAAATAGGACCCCAAAAGCTATTGTGCAATTTGTCCTCAGTACGCTGATACCCCATATGTGGGGGGGGAACCACTATTTTGACGCATGGCAGAGCTCGGAAGGGAAGGAGCACCGTTTTTAAATGCAGACTTTGATGGAATGGTCTGCGGGTGTCATGTCGCGCTTGGAGAGCCCCTGATGTGCCTAAACAGTAGAAACCCCCCACAAATGACCCCATTTTGCAAACTAGACCCCCCAAGGAACTTATCTAGATGTGTGGTCAGCACTTTGAACCCCCAAGGCCTTCACAGAAGTTTATAACGTAGAGCCGTTAAAATAATCATATTTTTTTCCACAAAAATGACCTTTTTGCCCCAAATTTTATTTTTATAAGGGTAACAGGAGAAATAGGACCCCAAAAGTTGAAGTGCATTTTGTCCTGAGTACGCTGATACCCCATATGTGGGGGGGAACCACTGTGATCGCCTTACTGCGATCTTTGGGAGGCAGAATGAACAAATCCACAAAAGGTGAAGAATTGGTTTTCTTTTTTACGCCGTTCCTCGTGCGGTATTAGTGATTAGGCGACTTTATTCCTCGGGTCGGTGCGATTACAGCGATACCAGATTTATACCCTTTTTTCATGTTTAGCTTCTGTCACATTCTAAAAGACGCTTTTTTTTTGGAATAATTTTTTGTAAGAAATTTTTGCATCGCCGTATTTTGAGAGCTATAATTTTTCCATATTTCGGCCGACAGAGTTATCTGTGGGCTTATTTTTTGCGGGACGAGCTGACGTTTTTATTGGTACCATATTCGGGCACATAACGTTTTTTGATCGCTTCCTATTCCGATTTTTGTGGAACAAAAACCAGCAATTCAGGAATTGTTTTTTTTTTTCCTTCCGTTCCGTGTGTGGTAAAATTGATAAAGCAGTTTTATTCTTCGGGTCACTACGATTACAGCGATACCTCATTTATATATTTTTTTATGTTTTGGCGTTTTTTACACAATAAAAAGTTTTATAGAAAAAATAATTATTTTTGCATCAGTTTATTCCGCGAACTATAACTTTTTTATTTTTTCGTTGATGATGCTGTATAGTGGCTTGTTTTTTGCGGGACAAGATGACGTTTTCAGCGGTACCATGATTATTTATATCCGACTTTTTGATCGTGTGTTATTGCACTTTTTCCAAGCGGTATGATGATACCGCTTGGAAAAAGTATAATTTACTACTTTTTCGTGTTTTTTTTTTTTACGGCTTTCACTGAAGGGGTTAACTAGGGTTACGCTTTTATAGATGGGATTTTTACGGACGTGGCGATACCAAACATGTGTTTTTTTTTGTTTTTTGTTTTTTTTATTACATAAAAATGTGTATTTTTTAGGGGATTTTTTTAAAATTATTTTTTAATATTTCTTTTACAATTTTTTTTAAAAAATGCTTTTTTTAAACTTGTCCCTTTATGGGACTTTCACTTTTTTACTTTTTATTGCAGTTGCAATGCATTGCAATGCTCCAGCATTGCAATGCATTGTAACTATAGTGAAAGCTGCTGTGACCATGATCACAGCAGCTTTCCGTAGCTAGATGACCCGGAGGTTGTCATGACAACCCCCAGGTCATCAAGGCAGAGATCGGGCCCTGCAAATACATTGCAGGGCGCCGATCTGAGGCAGAGGGAGCTCCCGACCCTCTGCCTCCCCCCCTGAGCGCTGCGATCGCGCTCGATCGCAGTAGTCAGGGGGTTAACAGCCAGGGACGGCGGGGGCGCCGCTCCTGGCTGTCAGTGCAGGAAGCTTGGCCACTGCAGTGCCAAGCTCCTGCACTGATCGCGCTGGAGAACAGTCAGATTGACTGATCAATCAGAGCGCTGTAGGTGCGGGGACCGACGGCAAAGGTCCCCGCACCGCTTGCCGTGCCTGTCAGCTGTCTGTGACAGCTGTCGGCACTGAACTACCACTGCGTGTTTACACGCAGTGATAGTTCAAAGGGATGACGTGCACAGTCTGTCAAGGTGCCAAAACTAACACCTTGCCATGACGGACTGTGCACGTCAATGGACATTAAGGGGTTAATAATGGGCTTGATGTCAACAGACAATACAAAGGTGACATCAACCCCATAAATATGAACCTCACTTGCCACCGGGTAATAGAAATGGATAAAAACATTAATAAATATGAGAACAGAGGACTCCAACCCATCAGCAGACGACAAATAGCCATACCATGCCAAAAGGTATGGTTATTTTTTTATTTATTTATTTATTGCTCATAATTAGAGCTGGACCTAAGATACACGAATAACTCCTGTTAGTACTATGTGTGCTAGAGTAAGTTTATATCACAAAAGACATGCACCTCTGTGATACAAATCTCCCATCCACTGTGTGTCCGGCAGCCACCTTACATATCTACCCCCTATGCCTAAAGCCGTAGGACTTGGCATCTTCTACCACTAAACACGGGATTCATGAGAGAGCATCGGTATTACCATGTAACTTACTGACTCTGTGTTCCACATGTAAGTGGAAATCTTGCAAGGCTAAAAACCAGAGGGTAACATCAGCAGTTTTCCCTTTTTTTCTCCCTCATCCACCTGAATGGGGCATGGTCTGACACTGATTTAAATTTTTGCCCTAAGAGATAGTATTGCAATGTGTCCTACTTATGGCCAAGCACTCCTTTTCTACAATGGAATAATTTTTCTCACATGTCGACAGTTTCATACTCAGGTAGAGAACAGGATGCTCCTCTACATCTATCTCCTGAGAAAAGACTGCTCCTAATCCAACTTCTGAGACATCCATTTGGAGTACAAATTCCTTCTTAAAGGTAGGGGCTACCAGGACCGGCGGCTTACCGAGAGTTACTTTTAGTTCTTGAAAGGCCGTCTCTGCCTCCAAAGTCCATTTGGCCATAACCAATTTTGTCCTCTTAGGGAGGTTGATCAGGGGTGCGGCCATCATGGCAAAGTTGGGAATGAACCTCTTGTGATACCCCACAATTTTCAGAAAGACCCTAACTAGTGTTTTGAAAGGTGTCCCTGTAAGTTCTGGATTGCGTCCACTTTATTGATCTTGGGTTTGGTTTCGCCTCTACTCATGGCACTTTTTGGGGGATTTATAAAAAAATCCAGCCTTCCTGAAGCATCAAACACCACCAGGACCTTTTCCAGATTACTTCCCCAATCTGTTCTGAAGATTACAATATTGTCTAGGTATGATGCAGTGTAGTTCTAATGTGGTGTGTGGTTCTGGTCCATGGCCTTCTGGAAGGTGGCTGGAGCTCCCTGCAGTACAAACGGCATCCAAACGTATTTGAAGCACCTGTCGGGCGTAGAGAAAGCCGTATGCTCCTTGGCTACTTGTGACTTGTGGATTTGCCAATATCCCTTTGTTAGAGCCAAGGTGGTAAAATATCTTGCCGGCCCAAGTCTATCAATCAGCTCATTGACAAACGGTATCGGATCTGCGTTGAACTTGGAGACTTCGCTTAGCTTGCGATAATCATTACACAATCTCCATTCTCCACTGGGTTTTGGAACAAGGACAGTGGGGTAAACCACCCGCTCTTAGATTCCTCAATGACTCCAAGATTCAGCATGTGCTTCTGTTACGCTCACGCCCTGACTGGTTGGCGTGAGCGTGGGGGTGTGGCCCCACTGTGCCACAAACCAGACTACCCTGGAAGGGGCGTGACTAAGCAGCTACCCTGGTGTTCACTGGAGCCTCTGATGGTGAGGTCAGGCTTGTGCGGCAGGTAGCTGCCAGGTACCACTCCAGAGTGGTGTCTGGCAGTGGCTGCTGATCCCACTGAGGGACGGAACGCTAGGACAGGAGAGGGCTCGACTGGCGGACAGGCAGGGAGTACAGCTGGTACTCTGGTGGGTAGGCGGGCACGGCTGAGACACTGGCAAGCGGGCACGGCTGAGACACTGGCAGGCGGGCACGGCTGAGACACTGGGAGGCGGGCACGGCTGAGACACTAGGGACAGGAACAGACTTGGAAGGCACAGGAACATGGGCAGGTATGAGAGGTGTATGGGAACAGGTAGAGACCTGTTCAGACTGGAGGAGCAGGGACAGATAAAGAGCCGCAGGAAGCGAAACAAGAGCTCAGCAGAACCGCAAGGTTGTGGAGCGGAGAGCAGAACAGAGTCGCTGGTTACAATGCAGCGAGCTGAACAGCAAGGAGTGCGGAGCAGGGGCAGAACCGCAGGAATGCGGAGCAAAAAAGAACCACAGGATTGCGGAGCAAAGGAGGAACCGCAGGAGTGCGGAGCAAAGGCGGAACTGCAGGAGTGCGGAGCAAAGGTAGAACCACAGGAGTACGGAGCAAAACAGAGCTGCTGAGTGCGGCGAGCAGAGCCGCTAGGTGAGGCGAACAGAGCAGAACCACAATAGACACAAGGATACTCACAGCAGGTGGGAAAGGCTACAGACAAGGATACAACGGAAACAGAAATAGGACTAAGTACAGACAAGGTCAGGTACAGCAACAGGTACAAGAACTAAGGACGAAGGCCTGAGTATTCTGCCCCAGGGTGACGGACTAAGCAAGAAATACTGGTATAGACCAAGGTATGAAAGCACAGTAACAGGTCTGGGTATTAAGCCCCCCAGAGAAGGTAGAAAACAGGACAGGACCTGGCAGCTCAGCAGCAAGACACTGAGATAAAGTTTTTCCCCGCTGGCAAGCTGGTGTGATGCATTTCTGCTGGGTCAGCTGATGTGGGTGGTGACCACTCCCACCATCCTTTAAAAGGTCACCTGATGCATCAGCTGACTGTCGGTGTTAGAGCAATCGGCAGTGACCAAGCTGGAGTAAGGAGCTCTCTGGGTGCAGTGGTGCTTCTGCTGACTTCGCTTATCTGTTGCCTTTATTCTGCTGTGCGGTGCTTTGCAGCAGAGAAAGCTAAGTGTGGTGTTTTTGTTACCTTGTCCCTTTGGTGTCTGTGTCTTCCCCCTGTGTTTATTATCTGAAGATGAGGCTAGTGCTTCTTGCCGGCCAGTGCACTAGCCAGGGCAGTTAAAGGGGACAACTAGGGACGAGGTATTCTGACGGTGGCGGGAGGAAGGACCCACATAGAGCGTTAAGAGAGTGCAGGGACAAGCTCAGGTTGAGCTCAGGTGGTGACCATCCCTCATTCCCTATTGGTAGGTCCTTCCTCCCCCCAATTCCATCCCCGTTTTGTGTTGTGTCGTTAGTTGACCGACCATCCGTTGGGTCGTGTCACACCGTGACAGTCACTCCGTGATACCTGGCGTATGATAATTGGGTGCAATAAATCCCGGACCATGCCGATCTCATGGGACTCAGCACCTCGGGTGATCTCAATGATTACTCTGGCCATCAGATAGTCTTTAGCATCTTTAGCGTGGCTCTCACGAGAGTCCCCAAACTCCCTGAGTCTAGTAGTCCAGTCACTTGCAGACCATTCACTTTTACGGGACAAGCTTGTGGCCCCATTCTGGGTGGACAGTCCACACTGCAGGCCAGATATGCGTAGTATGAACATCGTTGTCCCATGCTACAGTCCATTTTATCGTTGGTCAGGGGACAATGGGCAGCTAAATGACCTAGGCCGTGGCTTTTCCCGAAAATTACATCTGCTGATCAGACCCTTGGCATGACCTTCGCTGCTCCCTTGGACTTTGGACGCCCCACCCCCTTTTTAGTTTCCCCCCTAATGGGACCCATAGAATGAAGTGGGTTGCCTCCCAACCAACCCTCAACCCCCTGATACCTTTTGACCAGTCCCACCAAGTCATCGGCATTGCAAGGATCTCCCTGGGACACCCAAGTCCTCATTGGGCTTGGAAGGGAGTGCAGAAACCGGTGCTTTACAACTTGCTCTACCATCTGCATGGTTGCAAACACTTTTGGACGAGGTGCAGCAGATAAAACATTTGGGAGCGGGTGTTTGTCCCGGTGATATGACCAGCTGTGGACCCGTTGTGCCCTGACAGACACTGCCACCTCCGAGCGCACCAAAATTTCTGTTTTCAATTTTGCATATTCTTTGATGTCCTGTAAGGACTAAGAATATATTACACACAGGTGGACTCAATTTACTAATTATGCGACTTCTGTAGGCAATTGGTCACTCAGGATTTTATTTAGGAGTATCAGACAACAGGGGGCTGAATACAAATGCACGTCACCACATTCAAATTTATTTTTGTAAAATAATTAGTAAACCATGTATCATTTCCTTTATACTTCACAAATATTTGCCACTTTGTGTTGGTATATCAAAACAAATCTCAATAAAATACATTTTAGTTTGTGCGTGTAACCTGAAAAAAGGTGGAAAAGTTCATGAGGCATGAATACTTTTTCACTTTTTCAAAGCACTATATTTTACCCATTGCTTGGAGTGCTTGAGAAATTGCAAATCTCTTGATCTGATTAGAGTGACGCTGAATGATTTGGCTTATGGTTAGTAAAGGGCCTTTTACACAGAGCGATATCACCAGCAACATCGCTAAAGCATCACCGATTTGGTGACGCAGCAGCGATATTGCTAGCGATATCGCTATGTGTGATACTTACCTCCGACCGGCTCCCCCGCTGTCTGTCGCTGATCGCGCGAGAATGTGCAGCTCCATTTCTCGTCGGGCACTTCCTGCTGGGCTTCATGCTGGCGCCGACGAGCGACGCATGGAAGCGGGCGGGAGGACGTCAGGATCGCCGCGTCTGAAGGGTAAGTAGCGACCGCTGCTACGTCGCTAAGTCGCTGTGAGATCTGCCTGTGTGGCAGCTCACTAGCGACCATTTAGCGATGCACCAGTGATCCTGACCAGGTCGTATCGTGGTCGGGATCGCTGCTGCATCGCTAAATGTAAAACCCCCTCAAGACCGGTTCTCCCCAAACTTTTAAGTCGAGAAAAGACTTTCAATCTGTCCCCAAACAAAGTTGTCATGTATGACACCACTGAGATCACACAGATCCAACCGCTGCCACCAGTTGGTCAAGAGACACAAGTCTGCTGCCTCCAATTGTCAGGGCAATTACTCAATTGGAATAATATGGTGGGCACTCAGCGGTTCAATAAAATGCACTGAAAATTTGCAGTTGAAAACACACAAACTTAATTTAGTGCAGCAGAGAGCCTTTACAAGAAACAGGCCAGGGGTGTTTTCACGTGCAAATTTTCAGTGCCATAGTACTATTTGCGTAATTGCCTATATGCTGTATATGTGTAGCCCTGGTACACAATACCAGGAGGATGAGTGGAGAGGTAACAGTTAAGGTCTCTTCATGACATCATGTACACTTCTGACACACCCAGCAGGGGTGTGGAAGGGAGTGATTTGTAGTCAGTCAGTTTCCTGTCCTTGGACAGAGTAGACGTGTCCAGTTTGAGCCTGTTAGCAGTTCAGAAAGTGGAGGCTGGTACAGGTGGTCTAATTCACCTTAGCCTAGTCAGAGCTGTGCCCCACTGGAAGAAAGACTGAGCTAACTATTAAGAGTCGAGCAAATCGAAGGGCAAAGTGGAAGGAAGATTATTGGAAAAGTGCTTTTGACTTGGAAAAGTCCTGCACATTGCTACCGGTCACTGGGGACCGAAGGATCACTATTAGCTACAAGCATAGTGAAGAGAAAACCAGAGATTTACCGGACCCTAGGTCGCGGCAAACACCCCCTTATAGTCAGTACGTAATTGGGGTCAGGGGAAGTGAAGACTTTGAGTCTCTGCAGGACAAAATAAGAATTCAGCTCCCTCATAGAAAGGCTCCTAACACTAAACTGACTGGAAAGCACAGCTTTGGATAAGCTGGAATCATAGAGGGGACTACGCTTCAGGCTGGTCGTACTCATCTTCATTGGACAGTAAAGGAGGCCCCTAAGTTGCTTAGCTGTTGCCTCAAAGCTCATCCTCCATCAACCCCCATCAGCCTCCCTGGGACCTGCCTTATCATCTTGCAAGTAAAGGTATGGAAAGACGCTGACCGTGTGAGACTGAGTTATTATTGCATGCCTGCACAATCCCTACCTAACTACCGACCTGAGGGAAGAGTCCCACCTGTAGGGGACCCGACATCTAGCTGCCTCACCATCCCCTCAGAGATCTACAGCAGCGCTGGTACTAATTACCAGAAGACTACAGGTGGCGTCACGAACTGTATATAAATCTATCCCCTGTAAATATATCCCCAACATACGCCAGACCGCCAGGGCCACAGACCGAGCCACAGCTACCTGTGACAAATCCCATAGACTTCCATGGGCTCGGCTCTGAGTACCCCATTGCCCTGGTAACCCACAATAGTGGTGGCGGGTCGATACAAATTGGCGTCACGAACAGGATACGAAACTTGCAGCATTGCGAGCCCTGTGTGCCTGTGGAGTGTTTTGGTGAAAAAGACTGTTGCTGTTGTTTGGCGCCAAATACCGCCATATTTGCCGCCATATTCGCGCCCTAAGGCGCTGGAGAAGAAGGTGGGCGTACCTGAGAGAGCGCGCAAAGTCTTGGACACGCCCCCGGCTCTGACTCAGCGGCAGGTCCTGCAACAGGAAGTGAACGCTCTGACATCAGAGCGCCTGCGACGAAGGTCCTGTTCTCACTGCGGTGCCTGTGAAGTAGCAGCATCTGAAACCGGTAGGCTCCGTTTAACCAAGGGGGCGCTAAGATGTCACAACAACCGGCTGACAGTGCGGCCCCGGCCGGAGGCCCCAATCCCGCACCGTCTGGTATTGTAGCGCCAGATGGGGGCGCAGGCCCTGCACCCAGTCCGGTAGTCCCGATCATGCCACTAACGCTCCCATATATGCCTGGGGCGAAATGGCTTCCCCAGTACAGCGGTGAGCCAGGCACATTAGCAGGATTCAAGCGGAAGTTATGCAGCATCCTAGAAATGTACTCCATGCCTGAGAGACAAAAAGCTGCTGTGCTAATAGGGCAGCTAACTGGCGCTGCTGAGAGGGAAGTGGAGACTTGGGATACCGTTGATCAGGAGTCGGTACCTGCGATCTTCCTTAAGCTACATGCCATATTTGAAGACCGCACAGAAACGGATCTCCGGATGGCCTTCTATCACTGTTCACAACAGCCAGGTGACAGCATCCGGGACTACGCTTGCCGACTACAGGGAGCCCTGAGAGCCCTCAAGCAAATTAACCATTTAAATGCTATCGACGAGAATAGAATGCTGAAAGAACAATTTATACAGGGATTGAGATCCCCAGAGGAACGCAGAACTGTAAATTGGTGGTCCTTAGATCATCCGGATGCTACCTTTGATGCCCTAAAGGACATGGCAATAAAAGGGCTGCGGCCCCTGGGCAAACCTGAGGTGGCCACCCAACATCATCAGGGTGAAGTCACTCTGGAACCGGCAGTAACCCCCTGTTCCCCGTTAGTGGCTGAAGCCAAAGCGCAGGTGACCCCTCCTAGTGAATTGGACTGTCTGCGCTCAGAGGTGCGCCAGCTGACTAAAAATCTGGCCGCTGTGATGAGTGCCCTACAGCTGCGGAAAGAGGAGGAAGGGAAGATCTTGTTAGCTGACTGCCCAGAGGACGTTCCGTGGATGCACCGGAGAAGAAAGAAGACGTCGCCCCCCCGGAGGAGGACAACGCCACCCCCAGGAGCAACCTCTGATCAACACCCTCCTCGTCGAGAGATCATCTGTTACCGCTGCAACCGGAAAGGTCATCTGTCTACACAGTGTCCTTTAAACGGGCAGAACCTGGGTCCAAGGGCCAACACCCAGGAGAATACCCGTCAGGCCCCCTAGACTGGAACCGCAGGTATGTGGGCGGGCGACCCTACCTGTCTATTATTCTAGATGGTATTGCTGTTCCAGCATTGTTAGACACTGGGTCCCAGGTGACCCTAATACCTGATGCTCTATATACCAAGTACTGGTCAATGGACAGTCTTAAACCTCCGAGCCTTGACTTTACTGTGTATGCTTCTAATGGTCTTCCTGTAGAAGTACTCGGAACAAAATGTGTAGATGTAAAGGTGGGCCGAGAGGAGTTGAGAGACCAAGGGCTTCTGGTAGTAAAGACTGTAAATGAGGAGAACGGTCTAAATATAATTTTGGGTACTAACATTATTGGTAATTGTTTGGGAGAAGTTGTGTTCTTGCTCCAACAGCTCGCTGAGATTGCCCGACCAAGGCAGAGAGGAGTAATCCAAAGAGAGATCCGGGCCCTGGTGTGTCAGCAGCAAGCGAAGCTTACCGACGGCGAAATTGGTAATGTACGGGTCACTGACTCAGATCCTATTGTGATACCCCCAATGAGTGAAATGATCATTTGGTGCAGGGCAGCCATAGGTCTGAGAGGACAGAATTACCAAGCTGTAGTAGAACCCCACCATTCAGAACATAGACCTACACTTATGACTGCTAGAGGAGTAGTAGAAGTGGTGAATGGAAGAGTACCGGTACGGCTTCTCAATTGGGGAGATGATGAGGTAAATTTACCCCGTTATGCAACCATTGCTAAACTTCATGCTGTTGATAATAATTCTATTCTCCCGGCTGAGTCCTTAGACTCCTGTCAAATAGAGGAGGACAATGACCCAGCAACTCAGGTGGCGGAATGGTGTCAGCAACTCCATGTTGGGACGGACACCACTCCCGCTCACCAGAAGCAAGGGGTATTACGGGTGGTGCAAGAGTACGCCCAAGTGTTTAGCAAAAATCCACTTGATTTTGGGACAATTAAGGGAGTACAACATCATATCCCTACTGGCAGTCATCCTCCCATCAAAGAGCGGTATAGGCCCATACCTCCAGCTCATTATCAGAAGGCTAAAGAAATGTTAAATGATATGAAGAAAGCTGGGTGATAAGGGATAGTTGTAGCCCCTGGGCAGCCCCTCTAGTTCTGGTTAAAAAGAAAGATGGTAGTATGAGAATGTGTGTGGATTACAGGCAGGTGAACCGCATAACACACAAGGATGCATACCCGTTACCACGTATAGAGGAATCATTAGCTGCTCTGAAAACGGCTAACTACTTTTCTACCCTCGATCTGACTAGTGGTTACTGGCAAGTGGCTGTGGCTGAGGAGGATCGTGAGAAAACGGCTTTCACCACCCCAATGGGGCTCTGTGAGTTCGACAGAATGCCGTTTGGGCTCAGTAGTGCCCCAGGAACATTCCAGAGAGTGATGGAAAATTGTCTGGGACATCTCAATTTTGAAACCGTGCTGCTATACCTAGACGACGTTATCGTGTATTCCAAGACATATGAGGACCATCTGAAGCACCTGGCAGAAGTATTCGAGTCCCTGTCCAGGTACGGGATGAAATTAAAACCCTCAAAATGCCATCTACTCAAGCAGAAGGTACAATACTTGGGGCACATCGTCAGTTCGGAAGGAGTAGCGCCGGACCCAGAGAAAGTCACTGCCATCCAGAAGTGGCCGGAGCCGAAGAACCTTAAGGAAGTGCGACAGTTCCTGGGACTAACGGGTTACTACAGGAGATTCGTGAAAGATTACACGAAGAAGGCAGCTCCTTTACAGGACCTCCTAGTAGGACAATCCCTGAAGAGCAGAAACCCTCCCTTTAATTGGGGTAAAGAACAGGCTGAAGCATTCCAAAAGATGAAAGAGATCCTTACAGGTGATGAGATCTTAACCTATCCTGATTACAGCCAACCGTTCCTGTTGTACACCGACGCCAGTAATGAAGGGTTGGGAGCAGTTCTCAGTCAGAAGCAGAATGGCCAAGAAAAAGTCATCGCTTATGCTAGCAGAAAACTCAGGCCAACTGAAAGGAATCCGGAAAATTATAGCAGCTTCAAGCTGGAGTTTCTGGCGCTGGTCTGGGCCATCACTGAAAGATTTAAGCACTATCTGGCCTCCAATAAGTTCACTGCGTTTACAGACAACAACCCGTTAACGCACCTGGAAACCGCCAAGCTGGGGCCATGGAGCAGCGATGGATGGCTCGGTTGTCCAATTATCAGTTTACTATCAAGTACCGGGCAGGTCGAAAGAATGCTAATGCTGATGCGTTGTCCCGAATGCTGCATGACTCTGATACGGAAGAAGAATCGGACGACCTGGAAGAAATTGAGCTACCCGCGTTCCATCGAAATGGGGTAGTCCACGAGCATCGAGTCCACAGAAAGCAGTATGGTGCAACATTAAATCCTTTACCCCATCACAGCTGGAAAGAGACTCAGGACAGTGATCCAGTGGTTAGCCGCATCAAGGAGTTGTTAAAACAGGAAGGTTCCTCCTTGGAAAAGGATGCACCTATGTCAGCCAAGCTCCTGTGGAACGAGAAAAGCAGGTTGTTCCTATACCGTGAGAAGTTGTGCAGAAGATACGTCAACCCCAGAACCCATGAAATGGTCTGGCAAATCGTGGTCCCCAAGGCAGACGTCCCAATGGTGTTGGAAGCGTACCACGATCAAGCAGGACACTTTGGCTGGAGAAAGCTGGAGACCCTGTTGAGATGCCGGTTCTACTGGGTAGGGATGCGCAGCTCCATCGAGAGGTGGTGTCGGAACTGTGGACCCTGTGGTCTCAGAAGAAAGGACTACGGTAGTCAAAAGGCCCCCCTGCAACCTATCCGGACGACTCGTCCCCTGGAGATTGTGGCCCTGGACCACGTTAAACTGTCGCCGAGTAGATCTGGATACTCATACGCTTTGACCATGGTGGACCATTACTCCAGATTTCTGGTGGTTGTTCCAGTGAAAGACCAGACCGCAGTGACGGCCGCGAAGACCTTTCAAGCAAGCTTTTGTAGACCGCATGGGTATCCCGAGCAAGTATTAACCGATCAGGGACCTGCTTTTGAAGCCGATTTATTCAAGGAATTCTGTCATATGTACGGGTGCAAGAAAATAAGAACAACACCATATCACCCTCAAACCAACGGTCTTTGTGAAAAGATGAACCATATTGTCCTTGACTTGTTGAGATCCATACCGTTGGAAGACAGGAATCAATGGCCGGATTTACTACCTGATTTGGTTGATTTGTACAACCATATACCTGTAAGCTCAACTAACTGCACTCCAGCTATCTTATGAGAGCAAGGCCTGGAAGACTACCAATGGATCTAGAACTTGGAGTGGTAGAACCGGAGGCAGACGACGCTGTTGAAAACTGGGACGTCAATCGGCAAGAGCAATACAGAAGAGTACAAATCTGTGTAGAGGAAAGTCTCAACAAGGCACGGGAGAAACAGGAAGATGTTTACAACCGAAATGCTCCTGCCAAGCCTTTGATGCCTGGAGAGGTAGTATTAAAAAGAAAAAGGAAGATGCACAAACTGGATAACCAGTGGGAGCAAGAACCCTACGTCATACAAGATTCTAAATATGACAACAGAAAAGTTTGTGTCGTCAGTAAGGACGGAGGAAGAACAACAATCACTGTGTCCAGAGATCATTTGAAATTGTGTCCAGAACACTTAAAGCGTTGTGAAAAGAACCCTGTCCTCAATCAAGGAGAAAGAAAGGAAGAGGTCCTACACACAGATCTGGGAGATTTTCCTGCGGATTGGCCCCGACTGGGAGATGCTGTGATAATTCCAGTGTTGCAGTTTTATCAGCCACAAGAGGAAGTTTTACCTCCAGTTGTGCCTGTGGTGCCAGTTGAGCCCGCTCAGGAGTTACCCATCCCAGCAATACCTCAACCTGTGGAACCTCAAGATGGATCATCTGAAGCAGCGCCCCATACTATGGGATCTCCTGGTGAAGCTGACTCACACCGCCCAGCCATCAGTACGCTTGCCAGATCCATGGAAAGATTAAGGCAGTTCTATAGTTTGCCGTTACGCAGTGCAGACAGATCGCAACTTGATATACCTGAGACTACACCACGTAGATCAGAGAGAATCACAAAAGGGAAATTACCCATTAGATATCAGCAGTAGTTATAACGAATTTATGTGAACATTGTAAAAAGTCCATATATATAAATGTGTTTTTCCCTATTATGTCTTCGTTTAACAATGGACTCAGAGGCTGAGGACTGAGCCAGCCCAAAAACTGTATCCTGTAAATAGTTGCACTAAAGTGCCTTTTTAATGGTTTCACATGAAACCTTGACTTACCTCTGAACCAAAAACCCGTGTGGTGTGGCACTGAGTGAGGTCTGCATTTGGATGTCCTGCAGCCCACCCAGGACCCACGTTGAAGGTTTGGTGCGGGTCCTTCACAAGTATACTGTATATTTATTGAATGCTATTTAATACTTGTATTTTTCTATAATGTTTTGCAACGTTCAAGATATCCTCACCTCCCGGATGGGACGAACCAATGTTAATTGTTTAATGTTTTCTTGCATAAACAAAATGTCTCTTTTATATTTTACAGCCCGGGAGTGCTGTCGTTTACCATGGGGGAATGTGTAGCCCTGGTACACAATACCAGGAGGATGAGTGGAGAGGTAACAGTTAAGGTCTCTTCATGACATCATGTACACTTCTGACACACCCAGCAGGGGTGTGGAAGGGAGTGATTTGTAGTCAGTCAGTTTCCTGTCCTTGGACAGAGTAGACGTGTCCAGTTTAGTCCTGTCAGCAGTTCAGAAAGTGGAGGCTGGTACAGGTGGTCTAATTCACCTTAGTCCCAGTCAGAGCTGTGCCCCACTGGAAGAAAGACTGAGCTAACTATTAAGAGTCGAGCAAATCGAAGGGCAAAGTGGAAGGAAGATTATTGGAAAAGTGCTTTTGACTTGGAAAAGTCCTGCACATTGCTACCGGTCACTGGGGACCGAAGGATCACTATTAGCTACAAGCATAGTGAAGAGAAAACCAGAGATTTACCGGACCCTAGGTCGCGGCAAACACCCCCTTATAGTCAGTACGTAATTGGGGTCAGGGGAAGTGAAGACTTTGAGTCTCTGCAGGACAAAATAAGAATTCAGCTCCCTCATAGAAAGGCTCCTAACACTAAACTGACTGGGAAGCACAGCTTTGGATAAGCTGGAATCATAGAGGGGACTACGCTTCAGGCTGGTCGTACTCATCTTCATTGGACAGTAAAGGAGGCCCCTAAGTTGCTTAGCTGTTGCCTCAAAGCTCATCCTCCATCAACCCCCATCAGCCTCCCTGGGACCTGCCTTATCATCTTGCAAGTAAAGGTATGGAAAGACGCTGACCGTGTGAGACTGAGTTATTATTGCATGCCTGCACAATCCCTACCTAACTACCGACCTGAGGGAAGAGTCCCACCTGTAGGGGACCCGACATCTAGCTGCCTCACCATCCCCTCAGAGATCTACAGCAGCGCTGGTACTAATTACCAGAAGACTACAGGTGGCGTCACGAACTGTATATAAATCTATCCCCTGTAAATATATCCCCAACATACGCCAGACCGCCAGGGCCACAGACCGAGCCACAGCTACCTGTGACAAATCCCATAGACTTCCATGGGCTCGGCTCTGAGTACCCCATTGCCCTGGTAACCCACAATTGTGGTGGCGGGTCGATACATATACATCAATTGACTGACGAGTGATGGACAAAGCAGTGGATGCTTCTACTACTAAGTCAGTTATTGGTGAACTGACAGTGAGCGTATGTTATATACACCTCTGATTACAAGTCATGGTATATATATATACACACCCCTCTACTGTCACTGCCAACTCCACAATAACAAAAAGAACTACTCGCTCCCACCATCAATCATTTACATAGGCCGATTGGCCACCCGTTACAGGCAGTGTGTGGCTTCTGAGGTGCGGTTTACAGAGCAAGAGGAACAGAGTTATTAAATGTTATATACAGTGGCTTGCAAAAGTATTTTCCCCCCCTTGGCATCTTTATTTGTTTTGCTACGTCTCATCCTGGAATTTCACTGTTATTTTGTTGTTTTTTTTTTACCCATGAGTGGGGTAAACCTGTGTAGGGCTTTTCTTCTCCTCAACCATTACAAGGATGACACCATGGCTAATGGTTGTCAATTTCACATTAATAATATTTTTTTAAGATTTCTTAATATTAACTACTAATTGATAAGAGCAGATATTACCATACAGTTGCTGTGTAGGCCAATATTTCTCCATGGTAACAGACTACAAACAAACCATGTGTGTAGTCTGATCCTGCAGAAAAAAAGAGCAAACTTTGTTTTTTTTTTAATATTGGAAGCAATGGGCAACGTACAGTATGTCACTGTATGCCTGCATAAAGCTTTCCATCAAAGACACGCATCGGGAAACCTTCCCATGGTTCACCTCTGACAAATACTCAGATACTCACACGCTGTGTGGACAGATCTTCTGATCTGTTAAAAGTTTTGTATCTGTCAGGGTAACCACCTGTATTCTCATCTGAGCTGTGGGTGAAAGCAGTGGAATAAAACCAGTAAAATACAGACGGACTGAATGCCCTCTTATAGGTCGTTGGAAGGGGAGTGGATGTGGTGCCTAAACGGAGCAACAACGGGCGGACAGCCAGTCCCATACCTACAATTAAAAAAGTAGCTGCTCAGTAGTATCAAGTCAATAGCGGCCATAGCTGCAGGTTGTTGTTTGCAAAAAAAAATTATATATATATTCTAAAAGGTATTTAACCAGGAATATATGGATGTTCTCAGTATCACACATTTTTAAAAAAAGGGGTTTATATAGGGCTAGAAATCTAACATGCCCTACAATAACATGCTGATTGTAAATTGAAAAATGATGTGAAAAACACATTGCATACGGATGATACGTGACAAAAATCACATTACACTCGCATGACACTAGTCCGACTTTTCGAGACCAACATCAGACCGATTTTCTAAACACAAATGAGTATGAGCCCTCAGCCTGAGCCTATGGCTGAGCTTATTGCTATTATTGCAATTTATTACATCTGTAATTAATCCTTTTGACTGAACATTGTATGTAACATATGTTGTTAGGTTAATAAAGACAGGCCAGGAGTTTGCCATGTAAATTTTGCCCTGGTTATGATGATTTTCTACTACGTGCCGTGTTTTGTATGAGATATGCGGTAATCACACGGGAAAATGCTCTGATCGTTCATTTATATGCAACATCGGATATGACGTTTTTTTATTACGTGAAGGGTATAAAGGAGAAATAATAATTAACTTCTAAAAATATAATTTCCATTTGCTTATTAAATGAAAATGTAAGAATGGAAAAAGCGCGGATTTAAATGCAGCAAATCATTATTTATTATGGCTCCCCCCACATCACGTCCTCGGAATGTCATGACGCCTAGTGTGATATCACAGCCATGTTGTCGTGACATCAGATTGTGATGTCACCGGTCACTGCTTACAGTTCCGTGTTCTACCTGAACTGCTCTGAGGGTTTTGTAGGAGAGAGAAGGAGAGAGGAGAGCGTATACTTTCTGAAAGACAAATTTCATTTCTGCTCAGATTTTCTGAAAATGAACACGTTCTTTTACCATCTACCTGCTCCATCCCATGCTTTAGCAATGATGGATGGGAAATGGAACCTGTTCGGATGTTTCATGCTCGGAGATGAGCTAGCTGGGTCATTTGATGACATCTTTGACTCTTCAGAAAAAGAGACTAAAATCCCAGCGAGGTCATGGAAACCGTTCTGGAAACGGGAGAACAGGACCAAGCCTTTTGATGTTCCACCAGAGGCTGCTGCTGAAATAGCAAAGGAAGAAACAAGCAACGATTCACCAAGTGACATGGAACTGGTACAAATCGAGGTGGGGCTGATTGAGAAGCTGCCCCCGACAGTCAGGAAGGGAAGTCCTATAAAGATGACAAAACAACCTTCTAAGACTGTAAAAAGGAGATTCTTGGATTTTTTCAGAGAAAAGCTTGGATCAGCAAAGCTTCATCCACCAGTCCCCAAATACAAAACTGTTGGGACCCAAGTAAGTGCGGAGGACCTCAGCGACATCCAAGTGGCCTCCAAAAAGTACAAGCACTGATCCTGTAATTAAAGTCTCGGTAGCAACACAAGTAGAGACAAGAGACCTAGAAACCATCTCGTGGCTGTCACATCTGAGTGTCACCTGTAAAAATAAAATCCTTCCACCAGTAGAAACACCAACGCTCCAAAGTGAGCTGCCGCTGCCACCAATCAGTCGTCTTATTGTTATAAAAGAAGCCAGCGCTTGTAACAAAGTGGCCGACGACTGAACTTCTAGAATTGAAAAAGATCAACATCAAAAGTGATAACATCAAAAATAATCATCATACTCCTTTGTCCATTAATATCTGAGATTATAGATGTTATCTTGGGTCCCTTCACACAAAAGTAAAGGACCTTACCCCTACCTCTGTAGTGCAGGAAGCCGCTACCTTTGATGCTGATTTGATTCCAAACTGTCACTTATGGTGATTTGGGGAGTTTGAGCTTTGTGGATGCCGACATGAAGAGATCCATGCAAATCCTGGAAATTAAGCTTTTGCCAATATCCCTAAATGTGGATTGTGGCCCACAGAATAAACCAGTGATTTGAAGCCAGAACCCCAGGGTTTCTCCATTGTATTCATATTTAGGCTGTGGCACCATGTCACCTCCACTAGATCAAAAATTAATAATTTTGGTGCAAAAGCGTCTTGTGCACTGGGACATTCACCAAGAAGTCTATTGCCATCGCTACTGAAAAGAGAGCGCCTGGGAAAAACTCGCGCAGGAGATACATCAGCAAGAGTGGACTTGGCAAGAGCAAACCATCAAAACTGTGTGACTATAACATAATCCCCCCATGTTTGTATCATTGTAAGTGTCTTAACTTATTCCCTTTTTTTATCAAGATATATTGGATTTGAGACCTTAAGTCGTTCAATAATTTATTTTTTTTAAGTGTCCATTTCCATCACAGGCTGCTACTACCGCGGCAGGTGCCGGCTGTGTCATGTAGCCAGCATCTGGCTGTAACTGCACTGGCTAAAGCACGTTCTGATCGCGGCACAGAAATGACACATGCTCCGACATCCTATCCAGTCGGGGGTCTGCTGAAAGCTCCTGTGGCTGCCATCTTAGTTCTCTTAGGAAGCTCAGCTATAGACTAAGCTTCATAGGAGAACATCATTTTTACTATTTACTTCAAAACAAAAGTGTTACAGTATATAGTAAAAGTGATCAGAAGATCACACACAAAAAAGAACCCCTCTGCACACTGGGTCTAGCGACACCGCTCTGCTGCCGGCTTATTACTATTCAGCTAAGCCAACAACAGACCGGTCGCCGCGCTCATCGCACAGGGTGATGTGAGAGAGACACTGCACAAGGGAGACACTCAGGGCAGAGCAGGGACCTGTCCCTGAAACAAGCGTCACTGATGATGGGTGGGCAGGGATGTGACAATGACCGCAGCCTCTGCACCCTGATGATGCTTTGAGTTTCCCAACATGCACTGGCGATACTGAAACAAGTCATTATCAGACAAGAAGTAGAGAATAAAATGCAAAACTAATTGGATAGTGTAGTTAGGGAACAGAAGAGAATTTTTAAAGCAAGTATATAAGAAAATAGCTTAGATTATGGGACTAAACAGATAGAGAAAAATGCTTGCCTTCGGATCACCCCTTTATGTTTCAAGGTGTCTGTACTGCTAAATGAAAACAATAGAAAAAATCCCAAAACACTATTGTGCTTTTTACCATTTCACCCCACAAAGAATTTTATTGTTTTTCTTTTCAGTATTTTCAGATTATATGGAGCAAACAGTCTCTTCAGAGAGGAAGAAGACTAGAACTCTAGTGGCACCTATTGGACGTAGCAATCCTAAAAGTCAATGTCGACCCTTTAACGAGCCTGGTCACATGACATAGGATAAAAGCCAAACTAAAATCTCTATCCTAAGTCATGTGACAAGGCTCGTTAAAGTGTCAACATTGACTTTTAGGATTGCTACATCCTATAGGTGGCACTAGAGATCTAGTCCTCTTCCTCTCTGAAGAGACTATTTGCATATTTCCCAGAGGAGCATTGCGGCTTTAAGTCTCCTCATCTCGGCATGCTTAGCATGCCACTCTCTGCAAGGAGAAACGTTACCACTTGGATCAGATTATATGGTAAAATGGATGGTGTGAATAAGAACATATGTATGAAGCTGACCCGCGAGCCCGTGCCGAATATCTCATTGTAGTGTTACATCAGTCTATGCGCTGTGGTGTAATGATCCCTGATGCAGCTAGGGGGCACTGTGTATGGCCCTCGGGATATGCATGGAGGCATGTGATGGATGGACGGTATGTATCGCAGAGGTGGGTGGCCCTGTGATGGAAGCCTGGATATGTTTTGGTTCAGCAGATCTACTGCTGAGTTGTGCTATACATTGGGAGGCTTCCAGGTGACTCGGAGAGCTGGGGGGTCCAGTCACCTACAAACCCACCCAAGGGGTATGTGTCTGTATACCCGGGATAAAACCTGTATGTAATGGTGTGTTGTGGTAAAGGACCTGTGATGAGGTCATGACCAGGTGACCTAACCATGTGATCCTGACCTCATCTGTGGGTGGGGTTACACCTATGTAACAGAAGTGTGTTTGGCACCTGGAGAGAGATCGTGGGAGACTGGGAAGTGTCTCTGTAGTCTGTCTCAAGGGATTCTGTCTGAGACTGGGAAGTGTCTCAAGGGAGTCTGGCTGAGACAAGTGGAGAGTGGTGTGGGAGTCTGCCAGGGTGGACAGACTTCCATGTGTCCCGGCGGGACATTACAGAGAGGACTCTGTGTCTGAGGAGTGAGGCTCCAGGCTGGAGCTGAAGCATTGAAGAGTTGTATTGTATGTACTATGGTTTATGATGTAATAAACCTAAGGACTTTTTGCATAAGAAAGTGTCTCCTGATTTGCCTCTGAAGCAGCCGAGTGAGTGAAACCCTACAATTGGTGGAGAATGCGGGCAGCGGCCCAAGGAGCACATGTTCCAGGACTGGGAATCAGGAACCAGAGGAGGAACGGACGGTCGGTGAAAACCGTGAGTGTGACCAGTGGTCACGAATAAACTGTGTTTTTGTTTATGTGGTGCCTCTGATATGAGGTATCTGAAGAAGCTGTTAAACAGTGGTGACAGACAGGAGTCTGTGTTATGGTGACCGGGGTCATTGAAAATGGAGAAAAAGCATGCTGAGAGGATACCTCAGAGGAGGTGTCCGCAAATCTCTGGCCGAGTGTGTCCTGAATAGGGCTGCCTGCAAGGTTCCTGGAAGGTCTATCAGTGTTGGAAGATCCTGGGGTTGGATCGGATTCCTGGAAGCACGTGGTGTGCAGAGCCTGTGACGGTCCCACACTGAGAACCATGAGGTTCTGTTGAGGAGTTTGGCTGGAGTCAGCCAGGAAAAGTGACTTTCTGGTACAGTTTGTCAGTGAGAAACTGTTTTTCCTTGTTGTTTTTTCTCTGGAACACGTGTAAGGTGTGTGCTGTGGCTCATCAGAGTCCACGAAGGGGACAAGCGGCTGGCTGTGACTCGTGGGGTCACGAAGGGGACAAGCGGCTGGCTGTGACTCGTGGGGTCACGAAGGGGACAAGCGGCAGACTGTGGACCAGCGGGTTCACAAAGTCGGTGGTGCAGGGACTTGCGGCAGTGGCAAGGACAGCAAGAGGTTCTGCAGCAGCAAGAGCTGCAGTGGCAGCAGCGGCTTGTGCGTGGCAGCCGGAGGTGCTGGCGGGTGGTGACAGTACCAGCAGGAGCTGGTGAGGTACTAGAAGGACATCGGAGGTCCAGAGTGGGTGACCTCTTAAAGGAACAATACCAGCCCAAAGAGACATAAGGGTCTGTGTGAACTGGGGTCTGGTAGAGCCGTGGGGGAGTCCACGGTGTATAACCCAAGGAGGGGTGATGGCCCAAAAGGGGGCGGAGTACCAAAAGGGGGTGGCAACCCAAAAGGGGATGATGGCCCAAAAGGGGGCGGAGTCCCAAAGGGGGGCGGTTGGCAAAAAGGGGGTGGAGGATCCCAACGTTAAAGGGGAGGTGCAGACAAACTGTTGCCCGGGGCAAATATGTTATATGTGTCCAGTTTGTCATATGAAATATCCACCAGGCGCCAGGCTACGGGGGTGTGACCTGCCGATAGATAATGAGGATATGGTTGGTCTGATCGACCCGGGGAGTCCGGTGACTTTAGTCAGAGTTGCACCTAAGGGGTCTCAAATACCCGGTAGAAAGGTCGGGGTCACCTGCATTCATGAGAACACTAAGGAGTATCCTGTGGCCAGGGTAAATTTGGGGGCAGGCTGGGACATGAGGGAACAGGAGGTCGCTATAATCCCAAATTTGGTGTGTCCAGTAGTTGTAGGCCGGGACTCTAAACTGTTCTCTGACTTGTAGGACAGGGGAGTTCCTATACAGCTGCTGAATGGAGGGATCTGTACGGTTGGGGCGAGGTGTATTAGCACAGTAACTCCTCCCAAAGTGGACGGGTCTGACCAACTCGGTGACGTAGCAGACGGTGACACAGGAGGAAAGGATGCGTCTGCCCGACTGACTGACATGATGTCCTCTGAAATGTATGACAGTAGAACCAATGACGGTGTGGTAGATAAGACCTCTAGAACGGACACCCGGTTAGAGGGGAACAGGAGGGGCCCCGAGAGTGACTCCTGTCCAGACTGTGACTCGACCGCAGGGGAAAGCGAGTGCAGTAAGGTGGAGCCGAGTAAAAATGGTCGATCTTCCTCTCGCCGCAGGGGCCGCGGAAAGGCGGGACAGGCTACATCCTATAAGAAGAGAAATGATGAGGAAGAGTCAGGGTCAGGTACCGGTCAGGTGACTGTCCTTGATAAGGAGGCAGAGCTGGAGCTCTCTGAAGTTACCGGGAGTCGTGAGACAGTGGACCAGGAGATAGAGCTGTGTAAAGAAACAGTGAAAGAGGCAGTTGAGCAAGAAAGGGTCCTGAGAAGAATAATTGAGCACAGAATGGAGGAGCTGGAGAAGGAAGTCTCTAAGCTCAGAGAGGCCCAAGTGAAGCACCAGCAGGAGCTTCTCCGGAGGGAGGATGAGTGTCGCTGCTTGGCAGGGGAGCGAGATGAAGTTCTCCGTAAGCTCAAGATACAGGAGGAGACTGGTGTCCAGCTCCAGAAATCTACGGGAGAAGAAGTCCAGCAGGGGAAGTGCCATGCAGATGGCCACACAAAGGAGAGTGAGGTCTTGGAAAACCGTACTAACGCTCAGGACAAGGAGGTACAACAGTCTGTCCAAGAAGGTGACGGGTCCGTTTTCAAGTGTGTAATAGAGATACCCGAAGACCGGCGAGAAGTGTGTGCCATTGAGGAGGTGCATGAGGCCTTTAGAAAGGCATTAGAAGCATGCAGTGTGAACTGGGTGCCAGAATTGAAACAGTTGGTCATACTGTCGACTAGGGAAGTCACGATGAAGCGGGTGGCTATCCTGAGGGACATGAACCTACATTGTCTCCGCACGAAACAGGTGATTCTGTTGAGAAATAAAGAAGCCGCTCGACGTCTGGAGCAAGAAAGAAAGACTCACAATCAGCTTGGCTTGATGGAAGACATCATTCAAGTGCCCAGAGGTCTGGTGAAGAAGGTCATCGGAAGACTCGGGAAAGTGATGCAGGAGATGGTGAATAAGTCCGGTGTGACGAGAGTCAGGATTCCGGCTGATGACGAAGTCCAGGTAGTGGCTAAAGATGGGATGGTTCCGCTCCTCATTATCGGGTCCAGGGAGAGCCTTGGGAATATCCGGATGCTCCTGGAGTATCGTGTGTCGTACCTAAGAGAAGTAGAGCTGCTACGACTTGAGAGGGACCAGGTCAACAGAAACCTGCAGGAAATAGAAAGAAGATGGCCTCCACCTTCAACCCGTGGTATAGGGAGGAGAAGAGGTAGAAGTAGTGATGCCTCAGTTAGCTCAGTGATGAGTGACCTAAGTAGGAGAACCTATAGTGGAAAAAATGAAAAGGACGCAGACCAGACAGGATGTATGGGTGCAAGGTAATTGCGACGCCGTACTGACCGCTGGGGATGCGGGTGGTCTGACAGGGGGGAGTCAGCAACATATGTGACAGAGTCGGAGGACAGACGCCTACAAAAGAGATCAGTAGCAGGGCCCGACTTAGAGAGACGGGGTGACTGACAGAGACGACCGAGAAGGATCTCTGGTCGGGTAACAAGTGTTCAACACCACAAGTTTGAACAGAGGGGGAGGTATGTGGTGTAATGACCCCTGATGCAGCTAGGGGGCACTGTGTATGGCCCTCGGGATATGCATGGAGGCATGTGATGGATGGACGGTATGTATCGCAGAGGTGGGTGGCCCTGTGATGGAAGCCTGGATATGTTTTGGTTCAGCAGATCTACTGCTGAGTTGTGCTATACATTGGGAGGCTTCCAGGTGACTTGGAGAGCTGGGCGGGTCCAGTCACCTACAAACCCACCCAAGGGGTATGTGTCTGTATACCCGGGATAAAACCTGTATGTAATGGTGTGTTGTGGTAAAGGACCTGTGATGAGGTCATGACCAGGTGACCTAACCATGTGATCCTGACCTCATCTGTGGGTGGGGTTACACCTATGTAACAGAAGTGTGTTTGGCACCTGGAGAGAGATCGTGGGAGACTGGGAAGTGTCTCTGTAGTCTGTCTCAAGGGATTCTGTCTGAGACTGGGAAGTGTCTCAAGGGAGTCTGGCTGAGACAAGTGGAGAGTGTTGTGGGAGTCTGCCAGGGTGGACAGACTTCCATGTGTCCCGGCGGGACATTACAGAGAGGACTCTGTGTCTGAGGAGTGAGGCTCCAGGCTGGAGCTGAAGCATTGAAGAGTTGTATTGTATGTACTATGGTTTATGATGTAATAAACCTAAGGACTTTTTGCATAAGAAAGTGTCTCCTGATTTGCCTCTGAAGCAGCCGAGTGAGTGAAACCCTACAGCGCTTAATAAATAATGTCACTTTTGCATTTATGAAATGTCTAAACTTTATATATTATTTATTGAATTAGTTGGACTGATAATCTGGCATCGGACGCTCCGGCGGGGTCATCCAATAACCCTGAGGCGACTAACGGCTCCTCCTGGGATAATGTAGCATCGCTGTCAGACGTCCGAGACGTCTCCGCCACAAGTCATACACCAACCTGGAGGGAGGTCAAGACGCCGAAGAGCGGCATCAATATCGCAGGATGTGAGCGGCCAAGTTCAGACATGAGAACTAGACTATCTGAATGGCAGCTCAGAGGAGAAGGCGGCGGAAACATTTCTTAATAGTCCAGTAGCACATGTGCAAATCTACCCCCGAACGCAGAATAAAAGCTCAATTGGACATTTACTATGTGACTGACGCAGCCATTCGACTCAATGACCCAGAAGAATATTTTTGGCTCATGGACGGTGCGCGGATGTGATCACAACGTAGATCGCAAGCTTCTAACAACATCCACATCTGCATCCACACGGCGGTGTAATGCCACTTACCCACCGTACAGGGCGATGGAGACCGAGTCTCCTCCCCTATATAGGTTTATGTGTATCTTCATTTTGTGTGCTCCCCATTTATTTAAAAAAAACTGATAAGGGAATATTAAAAATAACAACAAAATTGTTTTTATGCTGATTATTTGGTTATAGCGCTACATCGTATTTTGGGAAAAAAATCATAAACCGCGGAAAGTTTCCGCTGGATAAACTTATTATAGATTTCATTTATAAAAAAAAATTAAATATAAAGTAAAAGGGATGGTCCGGCCTAAGAAGAAAAGTCTGCAGTAACTCTGTGATTGCAGAGTGCAGAATCGCGCAGCAAAGTGACTGCAGAATTTTTGCTTGAAACTGGACAACACCTTTAACATGTACTACCGGAGGCGTAGATATGGGTTCCCCCCAGGTACTCTGACAACAGCCTCTGTGGGTGCACTATGCAGACAGGCAGGTTAATATTCCGCTAGCCACTTTCTCTCTGTATATAGGACGTGTAATTATGAAAGCATCAAATAGGGGATGTGGCCGTGGTGCTGCTGATGGTGGTGTAGCAGCTGCAGAGAGAGGACAAGGTAGATCTGTATGACCCACACCACAATTGTGGGTTTCCAGGGATATGGGGTACTCGGAGCCGAGCCTGTAGATTTCTATGGGGGATGTCACTGGTAGCGTGGCTCGGTCCGTGTCCCTGGCGGTCAGGCGTTAAAGGGGAATTATTTACAGGGGATTTGTATATAACAGTTCGTGACGCCACCTGTAGTTTTCTAGTCACTAAGACCAGCGCTGCTGTATAGAACTCTGAGGGGATGTTGTGGCAGCTAGATGACGGGTCCCCCACAGGTGGGACTGGTCCCTCAAAGTCTATGGTATTAATGATGTAGGGTGCAAATAAATGAATCAGTCTCACACCATCCAGTGTCTTTCCATACCTTTTACTTGTCAGATGATAAGGCAGGTCCCAGGGAGGCTGGTCGGGTGGAGAATGTGCTTCGAGATAACAGCTGAACAGGTTAGGGGCCTCCTTTACTTCCAATATGATGAGTCCAACTAGCATAGAGCTAAGTTCACTCCGAATACTCCAGCTAACTCCATAGCTGTACTGCCCGGTCAGTTTTGTGGTCGGAGCCTTCCTTTGAGAGAGCTGGGTTCCTACTGTTGTCCTGCATCGACTCAAGGTTCTCACTCTCCCTGACCCCTGTTACGTACCGACACTCCAAGGGCTGCTTTCTGCGACCTAAGGTCCAGTAAGACTCTGGTTTTCCTACCACTACGCCTGAAGCTGTAGCGGCACTTCGGTCCCCAGTGACCGGATAATTTGTGCAGGCAATTCTATACCTAAAGCACGTCTCTGTTTCTTCCACTGCGCCCTTCGCCCTGTTCGCGCTTTTAGCATAAGCACTCCACACTTCCTAAGATAATACAGGTTAATCCTTTCTTGCTTCTTCCTTGGAGCTTGCTGACAGAATCTCAGTATTCTCCTAGTTCAGGAGCACGTCGACTGAACTTCACTGTCCTTGGGACAGGCGACTGAAGTTTCTGCTGCTAACTCTTCTTTCTTCCTTAATTGTCTCTATCTCCTGATTAGGCACAGCTCTGACTAGGCTAAGGTGAACTGGCTCACCCTTACTAGCCTCCACTTTAAGAACTGCTGACAGGATCTGGCTGAACTTCTTCCTCCCTCCACGTCCAGGCTAGACTGACTGACTCCTCTGTCTCAAGACAGGAAACACACTGACTCACTGCGCATGTCACTAGCTATATATATCCTATGGGTGTGTCTAAAGTGTGTGATGGAGTGAATGGATATCGAGCATTAAACTGTTACCTCTCCGCACATCCTCCAGGGTACTGTGTGCCTTACACACAGGGCTACACATTCCCCCTTGGTAAAATACAGCACTCCCGGGCTGTGAAATACAAGAAGAAGACATTTTGTTTTGCATTAACAATAAACATTAAACTCATCCCATCCGGGAGGTACGAAATCTTAAACGTTGCATTTTGTACAATGGACATAGAAAAATACAAAAACATACTTTCAATAAATATGTCATACTAAACAGTATTCTTGTGAAGGACCCGCACCAAACCTTCAACGTGGGTCCTGGGTGGGCTGCAGGACATCTGAATGCAGACCTCACTCAGTGCCACACCACACGGGTTTTATGTTCAGAGGTAATTGTGGTGGTTTCATGTAAAACCAATATAATGCACCGAAGCGCAACTATGTACAAAGATAAGTTCTGGGCTGGCACAGTCCTCAGCCTCTCAGTCCATGGCATAATAAAAGACACATATATATTTTCACTTCAATATTTACATTATATATCTATATATATACTTGTTTTAACTTTAATTTCACTTTACCCAACCAGGGTATTTGATGCAAAACTATGCACTCAACTTTTTCAAATTTTCATTCTGGTACCCAGCCGGGTATTTTACTCATTATAGAAAACATAGATACATTTGGCTATAAAGTGCAAATCTGGCAAAAATTCTCAAACTTTCTACAACGTTACATGCGGTAGACCCCTGTCTGGATCCTACCGGTCTTTACTGTTTAATTACTTCAACTACATTTTCCACCCCGGGGGCTGGAACAATGCGATGCTCGCACAGGACCGTTCCTATTCCTGGGCCCAGTGCCCAGCACCAAGATCATCGACTCCACCATCGGGGTCTGTGTGGCTGGTGTGCACTGGGCTGGTGGGGACGTCGGGGGTTCCAGCAGGGTGTCATCATCGCTGGTTACCTGCAGGGTCGGTTCACTCCGGTCCTCTAGGCCGCAGGGCCCGTCCTCCTCTGGGGACGCTGCTGCAGCATAAGATACTGGGCAAAAAACAGGCTTTTGTAGTGGCTCAATTGAGATCGCATCAGACTTTTGCGATGCAGAAATGGTCGCAGGTGGCGATGCGGAATAGGACGCACAATGCTGGTGTGATGCAGAGCAGGAAGCAGGTGTGCGCAATGGCTCAATTGGGGACGCACTAACCTGCTGCTGTCGCTGCTCCATCTCTTCCCAGTCGCTCTCCATCATTGACGGCTGGGTCCCCGCCAGTGTCCCTACCGGGGAACAATCATCTGCTGCGGCCTCCTGGCCGGGCGGGCGTTCCGGAACGGGCTGGACCTCCGCAACCTCCTTCGCCTTCACCGCTTCATCGGTGAGATCAGGGTCGGTACTTTTGGGGGTAGCCTCCGGTTGCTCCTTAGCCTTGGGCAGCAGAAACTTGGGCAATTCAAATGGCGGAGGGTTATCGAAGGGAGAGAACACCGCGTCCCACAGCCGCCGCTGTATCTGGGTACGCCGGCGTTTCTCAATCTCCTCCACGCCAGGTCGTTGCAGGATCATCTTCTTTAACCTTGCGTTTTCTTATCCAATCTCCAGCAAGGCTTGCTGCAGGTGCAGGACCACAGATGGTTCCGGTTTTAGTGGCAGCTTGGCTGGGGAACGGGGCCTGCCTTCCACCGCCTCCCTGCTCGGCTGCACACGTCCTGCCTCCATCATACTCCAAGTCCGTCTCTCGTACTTTTCCAGAACGGTCTGGTCTCTTCCGTGGAGGCGGGGTTTGCGTCTCCTCCTCTTCGCAGGGAAGGTGAAAAGGAGGCGGATCTCTTTTGCTGTAGGGCTGGATCGCACATTATAGTAGGCCTTGGAGAGGGCGGCCATAACTTTTCGCGCTTCTGGGGGTACACGCCCACGAAGGTACGCCCACCTTCTTCACCAGCGCCTCAGGGCGCGAATATGGCGGCAAAGATGGCGGTATTTGGCGCCAAAAGTGCAATCAGTCCTTTTTCACTAAAACATTTCACAGGCACACAGGACTCACAATCTTGCAAGTTTTCGTATCCTGTTCGTGACGCCAAGTTGTATGACCCGCACCACAATTGTGGGTTTCCAGGGATATGGGGTACTCGGAGCCGAGCCTGTAGATTTCTATGGGGGATGTCACTGGTAGCGTGGCTCGGTCCGTGTCCCTGGCGGTCAGGCGTTAAAGGGGAATTATTTACAGGGGATTTGTATATAACAGTTCGTGACGCCACCTGTAGTTTTCTAGTCACTAAGACCAGCGCTGCTGTATAGAACCCTGAGGGGATGTTGTGGCAGCTAGATGACGGGTCCCCCACAGGTGGGACTGGTCCCTCAAAGTCTATGGTATTAATGATGTAGGGTGCAAATAAATGAATCAGTCTCACACCATCCAGTGTCTTTCCATACCTTTTACTTGTCAGATGATAAGGCAGGTCCCAGGGAGGCTGGTCGGGTGGAGAATGTGCTTCGAGATAACAGCTGAACAGGTTAGGGGCCTCCTTTACTTCCAATATGATGAGTCCAACTAGCATAGAGCTAAGTTCACTCCGAATACTCCAGCTAACTCCATAGCTGTACTGCCCGGTCAGTTTTGTGGTCGGAGCCTTCCTTTGAGAGAGCTGGGTTCCTACTGTTGTCCTGCATCGACTCAAGGTTCTCACTCTCCCTGACCCCTGTTACGTACCGACACTCCAAGGGCTGCTTTCTGCGACCTAAGGTCCAGTAAGACTCTGGTTTTCCTACCACTACGCCTGAAGCTGTAGCGGCACTTCGGTCCCCAGTGACCGGATAATTTGTGCAGGCAATTCTATACCTAAAGCACGTCTCTGTTTCTTCCACTGCGCCCTTCGCCCTGTTCGCGCTTTTAGCATAAGCACTCCACACTTCCTAAGATAATACAGGTTAATCCTTTCTTGCTTCTTCCTTGGAGCTTGCTGACAGAATCTCAGTATTCTCCTAGTTCAGGAGCACGTCGACTGAACTTCACTGTCCTTGGGACAGGCGACTGAAGTTTCTGCTGCTAACTCTTCTTTCTTCCTTAATTGTCTCTATCTCCTGATTAGGCACAGCTCTGACTAGGCTAAGGTGAACTGGCTCACCCTTACTAGCCTCCACTTTAAGAACTGCTGACAGGATCTGGCTGAACTTCTTCCTCCCTCCACGTCCAGGCTAGACTGACTGACTCCTCTGTCTCAAGACAGGAAACACACTGACTCACTGCGCATGTCACTAGCTATATATATCCTATGGGTGTGTCTAAAGTGTGTGATGGAGTGAATGGATATCGAGCATTAAACTGTTACCTCTCCGCACATCCTCCAGGGTACTGTGTGTGTGTAGCCCTGGTATTTAAGGTACACAATACCAGGAGGATGAGTGGAGAGGTAACGGTTAAGGGCTCTACATGACATCACATATACTTCGGACACACCCAGCAGGGGTGTAGAGGGGTGTGGTTTTTAGCACAAGAGAGTCTGGTAGTGTCTCCTGAGGTGAAGGGAGAGAGAAGGAGTGCCTGTCTGGAGCACCAAGATTCCTGTCGATTCAGCGAGACAGTACAGTAGTGGAGGCTAGTACAGGTGAGCCAGTTCACCTTAGCCTAGTCAGTGCTGAGATTGAGAGTTTGAGCAAGTCGAAAGGCACAGTGGAAGGAAATCAGAAGTGCTTTAGGATTGAAGTATCCTGCACATTGTCACCGGTCACTGGGGACCGAAGCATCACTATAGCTTCACGCATAGTGGTAGAAAGACCAGAGGCTTACTGGACCTTAGGTAACAGAAAGCAGCCCTTGAAGTGTCAGTACGTAACAGGGGTCAGGTGGAATAGGAACTTTGAGCTAGGCCAAGCATAGAAGAACCTAGTTTCATCACTGGAAGGCTCCACCACAAAACTGACCGGGCAGTACAGCTTTGAAATAGCTGAAGTTTCAGGAGTGAACTACGCTTTATGCTGGTTGGACTCATCATCATTGGAAAGTAAAGGAGGCCCCTGCCTTGCTCAGCCATTGCCTCAAAACTCATCCTCCATCAACCCCATCAGCCTCCCTGGGACCTGCCTTACCATCTTACAAGTAAAAGGTATGGAAAGTCGCTGACGGTGTGAGACTGAGTTATTTAATTGCATGCCTGCACAACCCCACCATAACCATCGACCTGAGGGAAGAGTCCCACCTGTAGGGGACCCGACATCTAGCTGCCTCACCATCCCCTCAGAGATCTACAGCAGCGCTGGTACAAATTACCAGAGACTACAGGTGGCGTCACGAACTGTAAATATATCTATCCCCTGTAAATATTCCCCCAACATACGCCAGACCGCCAGGGCCACAGACCGAGCCACCGCTACCTGTGACAAACCCCATAGACTTCCATGGGCTCGGCTCTGAGTACCCCATTGCCCTGGTAATCCACAATTGTGGTGGCGGGTCGATACATGTGCCTTACACACAGGGCTACACAGATCTGTGCCTGATACGCGCTCAAAGGCAACACCTTCCTCTGGTGTACTAAGGCGAGAGGACGTTCTGCGTAATTTCATAGACCCGAGTGCCGCTGGATGAATAGTGACACCAGAACAAGTAGAGGCGGTTGTAGATTGGTTTTCCACACAGTCCCCTGCTGAAAGCACAGAGTTTGCACCTGTAGCCCATGGGCACCAATCTTTCACCTCACCCCCTTGCAAGTCAGCCCCAAGTCATGTAACATCACTTCTGCTTAGTGATGACTCCACTGGCTGTGGTTCCATGTGCCATCCACCTGGCCCTGTCCCACAAGTGGAAGAGAATGCGTGTACTTGTACTATTTGAGGATGAGTACGTGGGAGGGTTAGTGCAAACTGTCAGCTCACAGGCATCACTGGAGAATGGCTGGAGGGATAGAAGACACAGACAATACACCTCCCACCGAGGACAGCTTGTCGTTTCTGTTACACTGCTATATAATCAGTTTGCCTTGTAGAAGTTTGTCCTCCCTCTCTCCCTGTAGCTCTGATGTAAGTAACCCCTCCCTTCTTGTTCCCCACTCGGTGTATGTCATCCATCTTGCTAGCATCATCTGTACACAGCTCTGGTTCAGAATTGTCTTTTACCTACTGTAATTGTGCATGAGCTATGGTTGTATGTGCAAAAACATTTTGCAGGAACCCAAGCTTGATATGAACCGTGCAGCATACTATCTTTACATTATATCCCTTTATGCAAAATCAGAAGGTTTACTGAAGTGTAGAAGGGTAAAGCAGGCTTGATCCATCTCAGTAACAGAAGATCTCCTATTGAGACCATTCTGAGATACAACAATGGCCCAAAGGTGAATGAGTTAGGGCCCTTTCATAAGGCGTTTTTCCTTCAGTGGTTCCATCGGGGCTTACGTCAGAAGCCCTGCAAAAAGTGAATTGGGTGTATGTGCCAACAGGGTCATTGACTTGGTGCCGACGGAATCAATTTATGCTCTGTTCTGCATCATTTTTATATACGTGTAAGGAGGTGGCGGGAGATGTGTCTTCTCTCTCATGGACACTGTTTACACGGTTACCTGCGGCATCTTAGCCTTTATTGATGTATTGTTGTATACTGCAATGTGCATGTACTGTAATGTGGATGTCTTTAATATGTGTTCTGCATGGAGTTAGGGTTAGATTAGGAAGTAGTGTAAAGGTACTGCCACACTAAACAATCCCGCTAGCGATCACGATAACGACGCATACTAATGCGATCGCTAGCGGGATTGTTTCTATATCGCTAAGTGCGGCCACATTTAGCGATATAGTTAACGACGCTATCGCCGTTAGCGATCTTCTTAACGACTTAGCGGTACAAAAGTACCGCTAAATCGCTAAGAAAAGGTGCCACACTAGCGATATATACTTACCCAGCGGGAGCGCCGACGAGAAAATAGGGTCCGGAACGATTCCAGCGACGAGCGAGATCACAGCAGGAAGCTCGTCGCTGGAAGCTGCCGCACTGAACAACATCGCTAACAGGATTGCTAAATAGTGACGTTTTTTAGCGATCCCGTTAGCGATATTGTTCAGTGTGGCATACCCTTAAGACTGTAGGGAAATTAGAATAGAAGGGGGCCCATTAGAGATAGAGACTAGGATAGAAAATGGTATAAGTTTAGGCACAGGCAGCAAGGAGTTAAGTAGATAGGAGGGGCACAGAGCAGGGAGACATAGGAAAGGGACTTCCTGTTTAGAAGCAGACACCCCGGCAGTCTGCCCAAAGGCAGATGCATACAGTGACACAGTGACAGGTTGTGGGGATAAGTCTGTGGATGGCAGTAAGGGACCCCAGGCTGGAGAATAGTGCAGTCGGACACCAGCTCAAAAGGATCATCCCCAGGAAGGACAAGGGGCTGACAGGGAGCTGGTGATGCTGAAGGTACAGATGGGACAGGAATAGTGATGAGCGAGTATGCTCGTTGCTCGGGTTTTCCGGAGCACGCTCGGTTGATCTCGAGTATTTTGGCGTGCTCGGAGATTTAGTTTGTGTCGACACAGCTGCATGTGTGTCGAGATTTGAGGCTGCTAGACAGGCTGAATACATGTGAGGAATGCCTGTTTGTTAAGGAATCCCCACATGCATTCAGGCTGTGAAGCAGCCGCAAATCATGCAGCTGCTTCGACAGGAACGAAAACTCCGAGCATGTCAAAATACTTGGAGATTACCCGAGCGTGCTTGGGAAAACCTGAGCAACGAGTATACTCGCTCATCACTAGACACAAGCAGTCCAAAGATGCTACCCGGATGGCAGAGGAAAAGAAAGTGCAGACAAGACAGAGTCTACCTAGAGGTACGGCCGTGAATGCCGAGAGTAAAAAGAGAGAAATGACAGAGATACAAGAGTCTGCCCGGAAGGCAGGGAAAGGACAGGAAACATTGCCCTGTGTGAACTGTGTGAACTGTGCTGCTGATGTGACAGATGCCTTACTGTTTAGTAAAGTTCAACTGTTGGAAAAGAACTGTGACTTTGTGTTGTTTCCTGGAACCGCGGAGCTGGAGGCAGGAGTGACAGAGACTGAGGGATTTCCAGCGACAGAAGTGAGTACTGGGTTGTACCCATCTCTCCACGTGCAAGATGCCGGGGTGCTCACTGACTGTTGCTTAATGGACTCGCCCATGACTACCACCCCGTGCCACCTTGTTACATACGCTTACTGGAGGAGGACAATCAGACGTAGTAGACTTTGTCTGGATGTTGGCCTGAAGTAGGTGTATACGCCCGAGAATGATGCATGACAGCGCACACGGTGACTCCATCTACACCATTACAGTCAATGACCCTGTCAAGTTTTTCGGGGGGTTCATATGTAAGCCACGATGGGACCAACAAACGTAGGACAGAGTGCTGTGTGACAGCACCCTTATTCTCAATTTGTGTCTTCAGTAGCACACAACTTTCCAGTATCTTCACTTCCTTGTTGCTTTGGGGATGAACTCTCCTCCTTGAGTGACAGTTTTGTTCAGTAGCTTTGTCCTACTGCTTAACTTCGTTCTGCTACTGTGACACAAAAAACATGTGTCAGTGCTTGTTCTTAAGTCTTCACAGTTATCACTACATTTGCAAGTAGAGGTAACAGTACAGTCATGGCCAAAAGTTTTGAGAATGACACAAATATTAATTTTTACAAAGTCTACTGCTTCACTTTTTCTAATGGCAATTTGCATATACTCCAGAATGTTATAAAGAGTGATCAGCTTAACAGCAATTACTTGCAAAGTCAATATTTGGCTAGAAAATGAACTTTATCCCCCAAAAGACATTTCAACATCATTGCAGCCCTGCCTTAAAAGGACCAGCTAACCTCTTTTCAGTGATTGCTCCATTAACACAGGTGTGGGTGTTGATGAGGACATGGCTGGAGATCAATCTGTCATGATTAAGTAAGAATGACACCACTGGACACTTTAAAAGGAGGCTGGTGCTTGGCATCATTGTTTCTCTTCTGTTAACCATGGTTATCTCTAAAGAAACACGTGCAGTCATCATTGCAATGCCAAAAATGGCCTAACAGGGAAGAGTATCGCAGCTAGAAAGATTGCACCTCAGTCAACAATCTATCGCATCATCAAGAACTTCAAGGAGAGAGGTTCCATTGTTGCCAAAAAGGCTCCAGGGCGCCAAAGAAAGACCAGCAAGCGCCAGGACTATCTCTTAAAAGTGTTTCAGCTGCGGGATCGGGCTACCAGCAGTGCAGAGCTTGCTCAGGAATGGCAACAGGCAGGTGTGAGTGCATCTGCACGCACTGTGAGGCGGAGACTCTTGGAGCAAGGCCTGGTCTCAAGGAGGGCAGCAAAGAAGCCACTTCTCTCCAGAAAAAACATCATGGACAGGCTGATATTCTGCAAAAGGTACAGGCAGTGGACTGCTGAGGATTAGGGTAAAGTTATTTTCTCTGATGAATCCCCTTTTCGATTGTTTGGGACATCAGAAAAACGCCTCATTCGGAGAAGACAAGGTGAGCGCTACCACCAGTCTTGTCTCATGCCAACTGTTAAGCATCCTGAAACCATTCATGTGTGGGGTTGCTTCTCAGCCAAGGGAATCGGCTCTCTCACAGTCTTGCCTAAAAAAGCCATGAATAAAGAATGGTACCAGAATGTCCTCCAAGAGCAACTTCTCCCAACCCTCCAAGAGCAGTTTGGCCATCAACAATGCCTTTTCCAGCATGATGGAGCACCTTGCCATAAAGCAAAGGTGATAACTAAATGGCTCAGGAACGAAACATAGAGATTTTGGGTCCATGGCCTGCAAACTCCCCAGATCTTAATCCCATTGAGAACTTGTGGTCAATCATCAAGAGACGGGTGGACAAACAAAAAACTAAAAATTCTGACAAAATGAAAGCATTGATTGTGCAAGAATGGACTGCTATCAGTCAGGATTTGGTCCAGAAGTTGATTGAGAGCATGCCAGGGAGAATTGCAGAGGTCCTGAAGAAGAAGGGTCAACACTGCAAATATTGATTTGCTGCATTAACTCATTCTAACTGTCAATATAAGCTTTTGTTACTCATATGTTTGCAATTATATTTCTGTCTGTGATAAAAACATCTGTCAAACACACATAAAAACCAGAGGGCAGCAGATCATGTGAAAATATAATATTTGTGTCATTCTCAAAACTTTTGGTCATGACTGTACCTTTGAACAAGCATGGCTCAAATGAACAATGAATAACAATACTGCTCTGGAAACTGCCAATGTTGGGGTTGAGGGCTGGCGATTTTGTAAGATGGATAACAGCAGCTTGATCAGGATCAGATAGGGAGAGGCGATTGAGCAGTTAACTGCTATACAAAAATGACTGGAATCTTACAAGTTACCTCCCATACTTGGAATGTAGCCACTGCTCGTAGTGTGGAAAGCTCTGGTGTTCATCTCATTGGCAGCAAGTTGTACGCTATGTAAGATAAAAGCTCTCATTGCAGGAGAATAACAGCATATAGAAAAAAAAGCAAGTCAATTGCAAACTTGCTTATTTTCATGTTGTTTAAATATATGCAAATATCCCTTTAATACATGAAAAGTCAACTTGGAAATGACTTTGGGTCTATTTATTATGGATTGATGCAGAAAAGAGCTAATATCTTATGAATGATATATCCTCTGAGTATAGAGAGACACCAGAATCCTAGATTAACAATGAATGGTTCATTTCTTTGACAAATATCTGTAGACAAGACCTTTTCAGTAACCATAATAGTATGTAACAGAGTTTTACACACATGAAAAATATACATCTGATGTTACTGATCGAAAATAACGTTTACGAGATTGCTCAGCACAATACATGATGTTCCTCAACAGGTAAAACCAGCCGCATCTCCTCCTCACATTTATTCCAGTAAGCCTTTGCTGCTCCACCATTTATTTGCTTACGGGAATGTGTAAAAACCAGAACTGCCAGTTTCTCCATCTATCTTAGGCTCTGTGCAGGAAGCAATAGACAGCTATACATGAATATTACATGAATATTACTAGGGCTAGTCATACATAAACGCTGACTTGTTACCTTTTTCAGCTTTCTTTTACTTTCTGCTCTAGGTCCACACAGGTGCAGGCATCCTTTATTCTGGACAAACTTTGGACTTTTCTCTTCTGCAAAATGTCACAATTTAAGTATTTTTTTTTTTACTTACATGCATGTATTTTGGACTAAAAAACATGTTTGACATCATCTGGCATCCTCCCCCCCTTGGGAATTCAACTTGATGTGGTCTGTGGTCACATACAGTGGGTTCGGAAAGTATTCAGACCTCTTTAAATTTTTCACTCTTTGTTTCATTGCCGCCATTTGGTAAATGCAAAAAAGTTCATTTTTTTTCTCATTAATGTACACTCTGCACTCCATCTTGACTGATAAAAAACAGAAATATAGACATTTTTGAAAATTTATTAAAAAAGAAAAACTGAAATATCACATGGTCATAAGTATTCAGACCCTTTGCTCAGACACTTATATTTAAATCAGATGCTGTCCATTTCCTTGTGATCCTCCTTGAGATGGTTCTACTCCTTTATTGGAGTCCAGCTGTGTTTAATTAAACTGATAGGACTTGATTTGCAAAGGCACACACGTGTCTATATAAGACCTCACAGCTCACAGTGCATGTCAGACCAAATGAGAATCATGAGGTCAAAGGAATTGGCCAAGGAGCTCAGAGACAGAATTGTGTCAAGGCACACATCTGGCCAAGGTTACAAAAAAAATTCTGCAGTATTCAAGGTTTATGAGAGCACAGTGGCCTCCATAATCCTTAAATGGAAGAAGTTTGAGACCACCAGAAGTCTTCCTAGACCTGGCCGTACAGCCAATCTGAGCAATCGTGGGAGAAGAGACTTGGTGAGAGAGGTAAAGAAGAACCCCAAGATCACTGTGGCTGAGCTCCACAGATGCAGTAGGGAGATGGGAGAAAGTTCCACAAAGTCAACTATCACTGCAGCCCTCCACCAGTGGGGCCTTTATGGCAGAGTGGCCCGACGGAAGCCTCTGCTCAGTGCAAGACATATGAAAGCCCGCAAAGAGTTTGCTAAAAAAAACACATGAAGGACTCCCAGACTATGAGAAATAAGATTCTCTGGTCTGATGAGACAAAGATAGATCTTTTTGGTGATAATTCTAAGCGGTATGTGTTGAGAAAACCAGGCACTGCTCATCACCTGCCCAATACAATCGCAACAGTGAAACATGGTGGTGTGTTATGATTTGGTAGCTGAGGAGAGCAAGCAAAAAAGGAAATACACCAGAGAGGTTGGAATCTATGGGATTGCAGTACCCTGACTAACCACCACAACTAAAGGCAGCCGTGGAGCGTACCTACGTTGGTCCTAGACGCCTCGTCACAGCCTGAGAAGCTAACTACACCTAAAGACAGAAAGAGAAAAACTATCTGCCCCGGAGCAGATCCCCAAAGAACATAGAAAGCCCCCAAACATGTAATGGCGGTTAGACAAGGGAAATACAGACACAGACAGAAAATAGTATGAGCAAACGTTGGGGCCCAAACTTCCTAAATAGAAAAGGATAGGAAGGACACTTACTGCAATCCCAAAAAACCCTGAAAAGTACCAACTCTACTAATTACAAAAACACCTGAGATCACACGACCTCTACCACCTAAATTAGTTCTCTGGTGTAACAAAAACTAAACAGCAGCACTGAAAAAACTGGAAAAGGCAAATGAACAAACAACAGTGGCTCAACTAAACTGAGAGGAGCACAAGCCCCCGGAGGGACCCGGCAGACCCCCACAGAAGTGCAGGACAAAATGCAAAAAAGCAAGCACAAAAAACTAAAAGAAAAAAATGACTTATCTGTTAGCAGAAGATGCAGGCACGAAACAGCAAGCTACAAAGTGAACAAGAATCAAAGATGAGACCAGAACAATTGATCACCGGCAACCCTGATGGGAGGGAACCTCCCTTATATAAGACCAGTCAGTAACACCTGATCGCCAATCTTCACAATCTTCATTGGATAGTTCAGCACTGTTTGTAACCACCAGAGGGAGCTTCTGCTCAGAATTCATTTCTAACACATTCACAACAGTACCCCCCCCTTGAGGAGGGGTCACCGAACCCTCATTTGAGCAACCAGGTCGTCAGGATGAGCTCTGTGATACGCACGGATGAGTCTCCTAGCATGGATGTCCGAAGCAAACACCCAAGAATTGTCCCCCTGACCATAACCTCTCCACTTAACCAAATACTGGAGTTTCCGTCTAGAAAAACGAGAATTCAATATTTTCTCAACCACATACTCCAGATTGCCCTCAACCAAAACAGGGTCAGGAGGCACAGCCATAGGAACCACTGGCTCGACAAACCTCTTCAATAAGGACTTGTGGAACACGTTATGGATCTTAAATGTCCCTGGAAGAAGTAAACGAAAGGAAACAGGATTAAGAATCTCCATGATCTTATAAGTTCCAATGAACCTAGGCTTAAACTTAGGAGATGCAACTCTCATAGGGATATTTCTTGAGGACAACCAGACCAAGTCCCCCACTTCAAACCGAGGACCATCAGTCCTATGCCGGTTGGCAAACCGCTGGGCCCTCTCCTGAGAGAGGGACAACCTCTCCGCTACCTGGTCCCAAATCTGCTGCATACGCTCCACAACAGAGTCAACACCTGGACAGACAGAAGCCTCCGTCTGTCCTGAAGAAAATCGAGGGTGAAACCCAAAATTGCAGAAAAATGGAGACATCAAAGTGGCAGAGCTAGCCCTATTATTAAGAGCAAACTCAGCCAAAGGCAAAAAAGAGACCCAGTCATCCTGATCAGCAGACACAAAGCATCTCAGATAAGTCTCCAATGTCTGGTTTGTTCTCTCAGTTTGTCCATTGGTCTGAGGATGAAAAGCCGAGGAGAAAGACAATTGAACACCAAGTTTAGAACAAAAAGTCCTCCAAAATCTGGAAACAAACTGGACTCCTCTGTCAGACACAATGTTCTCAGGAATGCCGTGTAACCGAACCACGTGCTGAAGGAACAAAGGCACCAATTCAGAGGAGGAAGGCAACTTAGGTAATGACACAAGATGTATCATTATGGAAAACCTATCATAAATCACCCAGATAACGGTCATTCTCTGAGAAACAGGGAGGTCGGAAATGAAATCCATAGAGATATGGGTCCATGGTCTCTTGGGCACAGGCAATGGCATCAACAAACCAATAGAGCGAGAGCAAGGCTTGGAGCGAGAGCAAGTCCCGCAGGACTGCACAAATTCCCTGACGTCACGAGACAAAGTAGGCCACCAAAAGGACCGACTAACCAAGTCTCTGGTACCAAAAATTCCGGGATGACCGGCCAACGCGGAACAATGAATTTCAGACATCACACTCTTTTTCCATTGGTCTGGGACAAACAATTTCCCAATAGGGCAGCGCTCGGGTTTATCCTCCTGACACCCTTCCAGAGCCAGTCTCAAATTGGCGAGATGGCGGAAAGAACTACACCCTCTTTCAAAATAACAGCAGGATCAGATAACTCAGGAGAGTCCGCAAGGAAACTCCTCGAGAGGGCATCCGCCTTAACATTCTTAGTGCCAGGAAGAAAGGAAACCACAAAATTAAAACGTGTGAAAAACAAGGCCCACCTGGCCTGCCTAGGATTAAGTCGCTTGGCTGATTCCAGATAAACCAGATTCTTATGGTCCGTGAGGACCACCACCTGATGTTTGGCTCCCTCCAGCCAATGTCTCCACTCTTCAAAAGCCCACTTCATGGCCAATAACTCCCGATTACCCACGTCATAATTACGTTCAGTTGGAGAAAATTTTCGAGAGAAAAAGGCACAAGGGTTACTTTTAGAGGTCTCTGGATCTCTTTGGGACAAAACGGCACCTGCCCCAATTTCAGAGGCATCAACCTCCACCTGAAATGGCAGAGAAACATCAGGCTGCCGTAGAACAGGAGCAGAAGTGAATCTCTGCTTAAGTTCCTGAAACGCAGAGACTGCCTCAGGAGGCCAATTCACCACATCAGAACCCTTTTTGGTCAAATCAGTTAATGGTTTAACAATACCGGAGAAATTACCAATAAATTTGCGATAAAAATTGGCAAAACCCAAGAATCTTTGAAGAGCCTTTAATGAAGTAGGTTGGACCCAATCACAGATGGCCTGAACCTTGACCGGGTCCATTTCAATAACAGATGGGGACAAAATGAATCCCAGAAATGAGATCCTCTGTACGCCAAAAAGACACTTTGATCCCTTCACATACAGAGCATTCTCTCTCAAAATCTCGAACACAGTCCGAACATGTTTCACATGAGAGTCCCAGTCATTGGAAAAAATCAAGATATCATCCAAATAAACAATCAGAAATTTATCCACAAAATCCCTGAAAATGTCATTCATGAAGGACTGGAAGACAGAAGGAGCATTTGTGTCGACCCGCCACCACAATTGTGGATTACCAGGGCAATGGGGTACTCAGAGCCGAGCCCATGGAAGTCTATGGGGTTTGTCACAGGTAGCTGTGGCTCGGTCTGTGGCCCTGGCGGTCTGGCGTATGTTGGGGATTATATTTACAGGGGATTGATTTATGTACAGTTCGTGACGCCACCTGTAGTATTCCGGTAATTAGTACCAGCGCTGCTGTAGATCTCTGAGGGGATGGTGATGCAGCTAGATGTCGGGTCCCCTACAGGTGGGACTGGTCCCTCAAAGTCTATGGGATTTGTGAAGTCGGGTGCAGATAAAGAACACAGTCTCACACGGTCAGCGTCTTTCCATACCTTTACTTGTAAGATGTTCAGGCAGGTCCCAGGGAGGCTGATCCAAGGAGAGTGTATCTTGAGACAGCAGCTGGACAAGTTAGGGGCCTCCTTTACTTCCAATACAACGAGTACAACCAGCCTGAAGCGTAGTTCCCTCAATATCTCCAGCTAATCTATAGCTGTACCGCCCAGTCAGCTTTGTGTTAGGAGCCTTCCTGCGAAGAAGCTGAATTCTTATCTTGTCGTGCACTGACTCAAAGTCTTCACTTCCCCTGACCCCAGTTACGTACTGACTATAAGGGGCTTGTCTGCCGCGACCTAGGGTCCGGTAGATTCCTGGTTTTCTTATCACTATGCTTGAAACAGTAGTGATCCTTCGGTCCCCAGTGACCGGGAGCAATGTGCAGGACTTCTGCAATCCGTAAGCACTAATCCAATAAACCACTGTGCCTTTCGCCTTGTCCACGCTGGTAACATAAGCACTCGCACTAGCCAAGGGTCGAGTAGTCACTTCTTTCTTTTCCTTCACTTCAAAGTTAGCTACAGATGCTCAGTTATCAAAAGGCAGGAGCACGTCTCTGAACCTTATACCGTCCTTTAGACAGGGATGCTGAAGACTTTCTGCACTAAACTTCTTCTTTCCTTCCAGTGTATGCTGCTGAGGTACAGCTCTGACTAGACTAAGGTGAATGAAACCACCTGTACCAGCCTCCACGATCTGAACTGATGATAGAGCAGGCTGGACTCCTTCCTCCCTCCAGACGTCTTCTCTCTCTGAAGTCTAGACACAGACTACACACGTCTTCTCTGTCCGAAGACAGGAACTAGACTGACTAAATCACTCTAACACATACCTTGACCACTCCCTCAAGAGCAAACTCCACTACCCTAAGGGTGTGTCTAGTGTGTGTCGAGTGAATGAATATTTAGCATTAAACTGCTGTCTCGCCATACACTCTCCAGGGTACTGCGTGTGCCTAACACCAGGGCTACACATTCCCCCATGGTAAAAGACAGCACTCCCGGGCTGTAAAATACAAAAGAGACATTTTGTTTATGCAATAAACATTTAAACAATAACTTCTTCCCATCCGGGAGGTGAGAATATCTTGAACGTTGCGAACAATAACATTTTACATATAGAAATACAAAAGTATCAAATAGCATTTAATAAATATACGGTATACTTGTGAAGGACCCGCACCAAACCTTCAACGTGGGTCCTGGGTGGGCTGCAGGACATCCGATTGCAGACCTCACTCAGTGCCACACCACACGGGTTTTGTTTTCAGAGGTAGTTGTGACTGGTTTATGTAAAACCAAGAGAAAGCACCGAAGCGCAACTATTTACAAGTAAGTTCTGGGTTGGCATAGTCCTCAACCTCCAAGTCCAATGTAAAACCAAAGACATATTATATCAAATCACATAATACGAAAGTGCAAAACCTTTTCTGGTTACTATTTATCATTTACCCAGCCGGGCATTCTACAGTAGAAACATATATATTTTCACTATATAATTTTGTGCAAAACTTTATAAAACATTTCTAACTTTTTTACTTTTGGTAGACCCGATAGGGATCTCACCAATTCTACTTTACTTATTTATTCATTTTCTGCAAACACACTTTCCACCCCGGGGGCTGGAACAATGCAATGGGCCCTAGATCCCAGGACTAGCAAATCATGTGCTGCGATTAGGGTCTGGGTCGCCACAGTTCTGGTGCGAACCTCTAGGGGCGCAACGGGTACATTTTCTTCACGTGACACCGATTGCGTTTCAATCACAGTTAGCGATATGGACCGCGTCAGGGATTGCGATTGAGACTGGGTCGCATGTTGCGATGAAGATATAACTTTCTTTTGCGATGAACTCTGGGTCGCTAGTTGCGATGAATTTGCAGGGGGCGATGCTGGGGCACGGCCGGATTCTGCTTGTACTGGAGACGGGGACGCTGCGGTAATGGTGACGGTACCTGCGTCGGGGACGGGGTCCGGGCGTGGTGGGCTTAAGGGCATCCATCCCTTCATTCCCCCCAATGCCCTATATGTGAGATATTCCATTTGCTAGTCCCCCCCGGGAGGCCTTGCGGCGGTGGGTTCAGTCACGCCGCTGACGAAGACGTGGGGAGAGGCCCGGTTTACGGATAAAGCCCCAGCCCTTCCGGGGGCGGAATCAGTCACACACCCCCGCCGCGCGGTTCCCG
>JARQOD010000004.1:514816478-514961468 GCA_033576555.1 Oophaga sylvatica
AGTGTGTGCAAGCTGGCACCGGGCAGTTCGTTTTAAATGAGGGTCTGAGTTGCAGCTTGAAGTTTTAGTTAAAACGTGTGGAGGTAGTAAAGTGGGACGGAACCACTCCAGCCTAGTCAGAACTGAGTCAAGTGAGTGCAGCTCAGTGAGAAAGCGTGCCGAAAGAGTTGAGCGATACTTTCCGATATCCTAAAGTATGAATCGGAATGGTACCGCCGATATCACTAAAATATCGGCGATACCGATACCGATCCCGGAAGCCCCTTGTAAGTCTATGGGAACAAAATATCGAAAACTAAAAAAACCCCTTTTTTTCCCTTGTAAACACTAATTTTTACACACATAGAATACATTATTATTATTACATTGTCATTGTGACATATATATATACATATTGTATAGTTTATACACTTTCATAGAAAAAATATCCTCTTGATTCAATTCCCGGGGTTTAAAGCCGGCTTCAGTGAAAAGACGAAGAAACCCGACATGAAATGAACTTGGTGTACTAGGGTTAACCATGTCTTTTCTGTCGTTTGCTATTGATTTGCACAAACAATTAATTCAGACTATGTGTGCAAAATTTCACACCTGTAGGGGTTAATTAAAGGTGTAAATTCGTTGAAAAAAAAAAAGGACTTTTTTATTTACGAATTTACACCTTTAATTAACCCCTACAGGTGTGAAATTTTGCACACATAGTCTGATTTAATTGTTTGTGCAAATTAGATAGCAAAGGACATGAAAAGACATGGTTAACCTATGTATACCAAGTGTCATTTCATGTCGGGTCACCCGACATGAAATGACACTTGGTGTACATAGGGTTAACCATGTCTTTTCATGTCCTTTGCTATCTAATTTGCACAAACAATTAAATCAGTCTATGTGTGCAAAACTTCACACCTGTAGGGGTTAATTAAAGGTGTAAATTCGTTGTAAAAAAACCGGACTTTTTTGCTACGAATTTACACCTTTAATTAACCCCTACAGGTGTGAAATTTTGCACACATAGACTGATTTAATTGTTTGTGCAAATTAGATAGCAAAGGACATGAAAAGACATGGTTAACCCTATGTACACCAAGTGTCATTTCATGTCGGGTTCTGCATTTTCACAAAAGCCGGCAATTGAATTAGCGGCTATTATACTATGTAGAAGTGTATGAACTACAAATATAAATATATATATATATGTGTCACAAATTCAATGACATGTATATATATATATATATATATATATGAGGTGTAAAATTGCTGAAAAAAAAATGCGTGGGCTCCCGCCCTATTTTCGCAACCAGACAGACAAAGCCAGTGAGTGGGGGCAGATAATAATAGCCCAGAGAGGGACCATTTTTTTTGGCCCCCCCCGGCTACTTAACATCTGCCCCCAGACACCCCAGAAAGGGCAAATCTCTAATTAGATTTGCCCTTTCTGGCACTTTGCCCGTCTATTCCCATTGCCCTGTAGCGGTGGCGAATGGGTTAATAAGGGGTTAAAATGACCTTGCAATTGAAAGGTCACTTTAAGCCAGGTTAATAATTGAGAGCTGTCAATTAGACAACTATCAATTATTAATCCTATTGTATGAAAGAAAAATCAAACACACACACTTTAATAAAAAAGAAGTTTAATGAAATAATCACACAGTTTTTGACCATATTTTATTTAACTGCTAAAACCATTTCCTGTAATAAAAATAAAATAATAAAGCAAAATTATTCTTACCAATCCGATGCACAGTCAGGTCCCACGGTGTAATCCTTCAGAAAGGGTTAATGTTTACTGCAGGGACCGCAGCTAATGCTGCAGCCTCACAGTAAACCCCCAAATGAATGAGTTCCTCTCCTGCCTGACAGGAGAGTAAAGGCTGGGTGTCACATAACGATACACCAGCGATCCCGACAACGATATGCACTTGTCAGGATCGCTGGTGTATCGCTACATGATCGCTGCTGAGCTGCCAAACAGGCAGCTCAGGCAGCGATCTGGGACAGCGACACTGCGGGTAACATCGCTTAAGGGCCCGTCTCACATAGCGATATCGCTACCGAGATCGCTGCTGAGTCACAAGTTTTGTGACGCAGCAGCAAGCTCACCAGCGATATCGCTGTGTGTGACATTCAGCGACGATCAGCCCCCTGCCGGGTATCGCTGATCGTCGCAGAAATGTCAGGACCTTTTTTTGATCGCTGGTTTCCCTCTGACAGGCACGCATCGCTGCGTGTGACAGGCGGGAGACCAGCGATCCGCTGGTAACCAAGGTACACAGCGGGTTTCCAGGCACCGCGCAGCGCTTGGAAACCCGCTGTGTACCTTGGTTACCAGCGGATCGATGGTCTCCCGCCTGTCACACGCAGCGATGCGTGCCTGTCAGCGGGAAACCAGCGATCAAAAAAAGGTCCTGACATTTCAGCGACGATCAGCGATACCCGGCAGGGGGGCTGATCGTCGCTGAATGTCACACACAGCGATATCGCTGGTGAGCTCGCTGCTGCGTCACAAAACTAGTGACTCAGCAGCGATCTCGGTAGCGATATCGCTATGTGAGACGGGCCCTTAAGTGGAAAGCTTAATTGATTGCTTTCCACTTTCACTTCAGGTCAGCCAGGGACACAATCAGTGACGTCAGAGGGAACTGATTAACAAAAATAGGGGTTCCCTTCGAAAAAAAAATGGCGTGGGGTCCCCCCTATTTTTGTTAACCAGCCAGATGAAGCAGACCGCTGAGGCCTGGATTTTCAGGCTGTTAAGGAGCCAAGATCCATGGACCTTGCCAGCCTGATAATACTAGGCCACAGCAGTCTGCATATCTTGGCTGATTAACAAAAATAGGGGATCCCCTCGAAAAAAATTGGCGTGGGGTCCCCCCTATTTTTGTTAACCAGCCAGATGAAGCAGACCGCTGAGGCCTGGATTTTCAGGCTGTTAAGGAGCCAAGATCCATGGACCTTGCCAGCCTGATAATACCAGGCCACAGCAGTCTGCATATCTTGGCTGATTAACAAAAATAGGGGATCCCCTCGAAAAAAATTGGCGTGGGGTCCCCCCTATTTTTGTTAACCAGCCAGATGAAGCAGACCGCTGAGGCCTGGATTTTCAGGCTGTTAAGGAGCCAAGATCCATGGACCTTGCCAGCCTGATAATACCAGGCCACAGCAGTCTGCATATCTTGGCTGATTAACAAAAATAGGGGATCCCCTCGAAAAAAATTGGCGTGGGGTCCCCCCTATTTTTGTTAACCAGCCAGATGAAGCAGACCGCTGAGGCCTGGTTTTTCAGGCTGGTAAGGATCCAATATCCATGGACCTTGCAAGCCTGATAATACCAGGCCACAGCAGTCTGCTTAGCTTGGCTGGTTAACAAAAATAGGGGATCCCCTCGAAAAAAAAACGGGTGGGGATCCCCCCTATTTTTGTTAACCAGCCAAGTAAAATGCAGACTGCTGCGGCCTGGTATTAAAAGACTGTCAAGGCCCATGGATTTTGGCCCTCAACAGCCTGATAATACCAGGCTACAGCAGCCCCACATTTGGCGCATCAAAAGATGTGCCAATTGTGGCACTTTACCCGGCTCTTCCCACTTGCCCTGTAGCGGTGGCAAGCGGGGTAATAAGGGGTTATTGTCACCGTTGATTGCACGGTGACAATAAGCCCGGTTAATAATGGAGAGGCGTCAATAAGACACCGATCCATTATTAATCCCAAAGTTATTAAATGTTTAAAAAAAAGACACAGCAAGAAAAAAGTATTTTAATGAAATAAAAGAGACAACACAGTTTTCATTAATTTTATTATACTCTCATTCCTGCGACGCCATCGATCTCCTGTAAAAAAAGAAAAAAAAAAACCAACAGTATACCACCTGTCCGACGCAGTCCATAAATACAGTCCCACGACGATCCAGCTCTGCTACATCAGAATGACAGGCAGAGCCTGTCATCGCAACGCAGCACAGCTGATTACCTGCTTCCCCGGCGGTGACGTCATCGGACTGACTGCTTTACGGCCGGGATTACCCAGCAGTCACTGCAGTTATCGCGAGAAACTGCATGTGACCGCCGGGGAAAGAAGATGGCGGCCATGAAGCAGTCCAGGACGTGACCGCCGGAGATCTTCTGCCAGGTAAGTGCCGCTGACTCCTGACAGACCCGACCGACGGACACTGACAGTGACAGTGACAATCCCGATTCCAGTATCCGATAAGACGAAAATATCGGAACTCGGAATCGGAATTCCGATACAGCTAATATCGGCCGATACCCGATATTTGCAGTATCGGAATGCTCAACCCTAGTGCCGACGCTTAGAGAGCGGTGAAGAAGGAGACAAAGAAGCAGCCCACCATCTGCCAGTGTGTGATAGTGTGAGGGCCCGAGTAGGACGAAAGGCGAGTGGAAAGCAAGTGAGGGACAGAGGAGCCTAAACAGCTCATCCCCATCATTACAACCGGACACCGGGTCCGCGCTTACTGGAATCTTCACGACCAGTAGTAAATACCAGAGATCCTGTGGGACTACAAGTCGCAGGAGCCCTAAAGTGCTAATACGTAATTGGGTCAGGAAGACGGGAGTCTGGCAGGTACCGCCATCAGAGACTGTGTTCTTTCAAGAGAAGGCCCTACCACAAGGTCAGCCTGGCGTAGAGTTGGAGACAGACTCAGACCTAGTTTCACACAGGTCAGAGACTCATTTTAGAAGTAAGGAGGCCCTACACCTACTCAGGGGAGGAAACTGGATGTGCACCCTTCACCCTGCAGTGCCCCGGGACATGCCTGCAATAACATCTTCAGTAAAAGTACAGAAAGAGACTTCTGTGTGTGTGTCCATCTTATTACTTCTTCCGTCGGATTCTCCTCTGTCCCGCACCCCCACACACTCTATCTACCCTGAAGGACCCAGCCTTACCTGTGGAAGGCTTAACACCTTGCTGCCCAATACCAACCCTTCAGCGGATCTACACAGCAGCGCTGGTCACACTGACCAGGTACCACAGGTGGCGTCACGAACATCCTACAAACCATTTAATCCCCTGTAAATATCCCCCTTTTTGAGGTGAGTCCCAGGGCCACGGACCGAGCTGTGTCATCATGACATCCCCCATAGAAGTGGACGGGCTTGGTGCCGAGTATCCCACAGCTCTGGCGGGCGACTCACTCACATGTGTCGATTGTGATCACATAAACATTTAAAGGCTTAAAGCTGCTGCAAACCCAAGAAGAGATAAATGCATAGAACTAGAGAAACAATTGGGTTATTCTGCGCTGCCGTGGAGAAAAAAAAATAAGGATGCTAATCTAATTTCAGGTGGTTTTATATGTCAACGCGTTTCGAAGTACAAAAATCCTTCATCAGGACAAACTAGTTCGATGAGGGAGACCATTATTTACAAATAAAGTCTTTACTGAACAGTAACTTGGTAAGGGATACAGGGTTATATAGAAGGAATAGCGGGTACAAGTCTTATGGATGTTTCTTTTACAGTATGAAGCATTTTCCACACAGTATCCTTCCTCTGTCGTCTACTCCAGGGCTTTCAAGGCACACTGTTTCTCCCTACTTCACCACAACTCTGCTTTAACACTACAGTCCTGACCAGCGAGTCTTCTGACCTGCTCAGCAGTTCCGTGTCCTATTTCTTCTACTACGGGCGACGTGGAAATCCCACTCTGGACCCTTCATTTATCCCCGTATCTCACTTCTGCTAAGGCCCGTTACCTTCTACGTTACAAGCTTGAGGTTTCGTGGCTAGGCATCCCATCCTAGGACCTATCTCGGGAAGGCCACTCTGTCTCGTCTGCCATTTTTCTTAAGGATCAGACTATCCCTAGTTTTCAGTCTCCTCTCACTCAGGGTCACCCTTAAATGCAACACTGCTCACTTTGCTCTCCAAAATCCAACTCCCTAAGAATCAGGAAGCAGTCACTTTTCCCTAACATTAACCTCTCCTATGCTGCCTAGTCCCAAACATTAACTCTGTCCTATAGTCAACTATCTTCATATCCATCACATCGCTGCCTATCTTATAACACTATCAATACTTATCACACGCTTCATTACAATACATTATAACACTTCGCACCCTGATAAAGGTCATTGTATCCTCAGGCCTCACCCTCCTAATTACACAAATACATGTCACCTGATGTGCTTCATCCAATAAGAATTCATGGTTATACAGTTTGGCGATAGTAAATCTGCATAAAAATGATAAGGTCAAAATATTCACTGATAAATAAGACTGCACAGAGTGTATGCTATTCTGTAGGGTCGGCGTCACCACCCGGCGCACCTGGGCAAGTCCCGGGGTCCTGACCAAACGGGGCCACCTCACCGTCGGGGACACTGGCATGCTATGTGGCCCCTGCTTGCTCAGGCAGGCCCCGGCACTTGCAATACTTAGCTCTCCCTGTTCCTGCACAGCTGCGGTGTCTTTATATAGCATTATATGGGGCTCATTATTCTGTAAGTAGCAATATATGGGGCTCATTAATCTGTATGGAGGACTATGTGATACCATTAATACTGTATGGAGCATTATATGGGGCTCATTATTCCGCATGGAGCAATTATGGGGGCTAAATGCCGTGTGCCATATACTATAGCATACTCACTGTATGGAGCATTAATCATATGTATGGACATTATATGGGGCTCATTATTCTGTATGTGAGCCGAATCTTATACTATATGGGGTCATATTGTGGAGCATTATTGGCTCTTCTGTATGGAGCAATATATTGGGCTCATTATTCTATATGGAGCATTATATGGGGCTCATTATTCTGTATGGAGCATTATATGGGGCTCATTAGTCTGTATGGAGGATTATGTGATGCCCGTAATACTGTATGGAGCATTATATGGGGCTCATTATTCTGTATGGAGCATTATATGGGGCTCATTATTCTGTATGGAGTAATATATTGGGCTCATTATTCTGTATGGAGCATTATATGGGGCTCATTATTCTGTATGGAGCAATATATGGAGCTCATTATTCTGTATGGGCAGGGCCGGCGTCAGCACCCAGCATACCTGGGCAAGTGCCGGGGCCCTGAGCAGGCGGGGGGGCTCACTCGCGGTCGGGCACCCCGGCGCCCGTTAGCAGATGAGAGCGGTACCAGCGCTGCCACTGGGCCCCCTGATTGCTCAGGGCCCCAGCAGCAGCCGGCGCAATACTTACCTCTCCCCGTGCCTCTGCAGCTCCGGGCTCCAGGGGGTGCCTGCAGGGCGCCCGCGCTTCATCTCACAGCAGCACTGCTGAATGACGTCATCATTCAGCGGCCGGCTGTGGCAGAGAGAGCGCGGACGCCGGACAGGTGAGATGTGAGGTGTATGTGTCTGTGTGTATGTGTGTCTGTCTGTGTGTATCAGTGTGTGTGTATGTAGTGCGGTGCTTTGTGTGTGTGTATGTGAGAGAGTGCTGCGGTGCTGTCTGTGTGTGGTGCTGTATGTGTGATGGTGGTGGGAGGAGGCAGTGATGGTGGTGAGGAGCCGGAGGCAATGATGATGATGAAGGGGAGGCGATGATGATGGGGAGACAATGATGATAATGATGGGGAGGCGATGATGATGGGGAGGCGATGATGATGGGGAGACAATGATGATGATGATGGGGAGGCGATGATGATGGGAAGGCAATGATGATGGAGAGACGATGATGATGGGGAGGCGATGATGATGGGGAAGCAATGATGATGATGATGGGGAGGCTATGATGATGATGGGGAGGCAATGATGATGATGATGGGGAGGCAATGATGATGATAATGGGGAGTCTTTCCACAGCACCCTTTACTGAGCCGTAACAGTGCAGAACGCAGCAGCGGAGAGCTTCATATTTTGTATGGAGCATTATATGGGGACCAGTATCCTGTATGGAGCATTATTTGGGGTCCAATATTCTTTATGGAGCATTATATTTGGCCCATAATACTGTATGGAGGACTATGTGGTGCCCATAATATTGTATGGAGGACTGTACTATCCAGTCTGTACTGTGCGCTGTGAGGATTTGGCGGGTTTTGAGCTATTGTAGAATTTACAATAGATATCAGTCATGTAATGTAAGAAGTGAAGTGTTTGGCATTGTACTATACCCATATTTCTCTGCCATATCTGTGCCTCATGAATCGTGGTCTGTGTTAAAGGGGCCCACTGAGACTCTTTCGCCCGGGGCCCATAAAAACCTGGAGCCGGCCCTGTGTATGGGGCACTATGCTGTCCGGTTTCTGAGATATTGTAGAATGCACAAAAGATATCACTCATGTAATGTAAGAAGTAAGTGAAATCTTTGGCATTGTACTATACCTATATTTCTCTGCTGTATCGGAGCATCATGAATCGTGGCATGTGTGAAAGGGGCCTGTGTAGCCCTGGTACACAATACCAGGAGGATGAGTGGAGAGGTAACAGTTAAGGGCTCTTCATAACATCACGTACACTTCGGACACACCCAGCAGGGGTGTGGAAGGGAGTGATTCAGTCAGTCAGTTTCCTGTCCTTGGACAGAGCAGACGTGTCCAGTCTGAGCCTATTAGCAGTTCAGAAAGTGGAGGCTAGTACAGGTGGCCTAGTTCACCTCAGCCTAGTCAGAGCTGTGCCCCACTGGAAGACAGACTGAGATATCTATTAAGAGTCGAGCAAATCGAAGGGCAAAGTGGAAGAGAGCAGAGAAGTGCCATAGGTATAGGATACCTGCACATTACTACCGGTCACTGGAGACCGAAGGATCACTATAGCTCCAAGCATAGTGGTAAGAAGACCAGAGACTTACCGGACCTTAGGTAGCGGCAAGCAGCCCCGAATAGTCAGTACGTAACTGGGGTCAGAGGAAGTGAGGACCTTGAGTCAGTGCACGACAAGATAGGAATTCAGCTTTCTCACAGGAAGGCTCCAACCACAAAACTGACCGGGCAGAACAGCTTTGGAATAGCTGGAATTATAGAGGGAACTACGCTTCAAGCTGGTTGGACTCATCAACATTGGACAGTAAAGGAGGCCCCTAACTTGCTTAACTGTTGCCTCAAAGCTCATCCTCCATCAACCCCATCAGCCTCCCTGGGACCTGCCTTACCATCTTGCAAGTAAAGGTATGGAAAGACGCTGACGGTGTGAGACTGAGTTATTTATTTGCATGCCTGCACAATCCCTATATAACTACCGACCTGAGGGAAGAGTCCCACCTGTAGGGGACCCGACATCTAGCTGCCTCACCATCCCCTCAGAGATCTACAGCAGCGCTGGTACAAATTACCAGAGACTACAGGTGGCGTCACGAACTGTATATAAATCTATCCCCTGTAAATATTCCCCCCAACATACGCCAGACCGCCAGGGCCACAGACCGAGCCACCGCTACCTGTGACAACCCCATAGACTTCCATGGGCTCGGCTCTGAGTACCCCATTGCCCTGGTAACCCACAATTGTGGTGGCGGGTCGACACAAAACTTTGGCGTCACGAACAGGATACGAAACTTGCAGCATTGCGAGCCCTGTGTGCCTGTGGAGTGTTTTGGTGAAAAAGACTGTTGCTGTTGTTTGGCGCCAAACACCGCCATATTTGCCGCCAGATTCGCGCCCTAAGGCGCTGGAGAAGAAGGTGGGCGTACCTGAAAGAGCGCGCAAAGTCTTGGACACGCCCCCGGCTCTGACTCATCGGCAGGTCCTGCAACAGGAAGTGGACGCTCTGACATCAGAGCGCCTGCGACGAAGGTCCTGTTCCCACTGCGGTGCCTGTGAAATAGCAGCGTCTGAAACCGGTAGGCTCCGTTTAACCAAGGGGGCGCTAAGATGTCACAACAACCGGCTGACAGTGCGGCCCCAGCCGGAGTCCCCAATCCCGCACCGTCTGGTATTGTAGCGCCAGATGGGGGTGCAGGCCCAGCACCCAGTCCGGTAGTCCCGATCATGCCACTAACGCTCCCATATATGCCTGGGGCGAAATGGCTTCCCCAGTACAGCGGTGAGCCAGGCACATTAGCAGGCTTCAAGCGGAAGTTATGCAGCATCCTAGAAATGTACTCCATGCCTGAGAGACAAAAAGCTGCTGTGCTAATAGGGCAGCTAACTGGCGCTGCTGAGAGGGAAGTGGAGACTTGGGATACCGTTGATCAGGAGTCGATACCTGCGATCTTCCTTAAGCTGCATGCCATATTTGAAGACCGCACAGAAACGGATCTCCGGATGGCCTTCTATCACTGTTCACAACAGCCAGGTGACAGCATCCGGGACTACGCTTGCCGACTACAGGGAGCCCTGAGAGCCCTCAAGCAAATTAACAATTTAAATGCTATCGACGAGAATAAAATGCTGAAAGAACAATTTATACAGGGATTGAGATCCCAAGAGGAACGCAGAACTGTAAACTGGTGGTCCTTAGATCATCCGGATGCTACCTTTGATGCCCTAAAGGACATGGCAATAAAAGGGCTGCGGCCCCTGGGCAAACCCGAGGTGGCAACCCAACATCATCAGGCTGAAGTCACTCTGGAACCGGCAGTAACCCCCTTTTCCCCGCTAGTGGCTGAAGCCAAAGCGCAGGTGACACCTCCTAGTGAATTGGACTGTCTGCGCTCAGAGGTGCGCCAGCTGACTAAAAATCTGGCTGCTGTAATGAGTGCCCTGCAGCTGCGGAAAGAGGAGGAAGGAAAGATCTTGTTAGCTGACTGCCCAGAAGACGTCCCGTGGATGCACCGGAGAAGAAAGAAGACGTCGCCCCCCGGAGGAGGACAACGCCACCCCCAGGAGCGACCTCTGATCAACACCCTCCTCGTCGAGAGATCATCTGTTACCGATGCAACCGGAAAGGTCATATGTCTCCACAGTGTCCTTTAAACGGGCAGAACCTGGGTCCAAGGGCCAACACCCAGGAGAATACCCGTCAGGCCCCCTAGACTGGAACCGCAGGTATGTGGGTGGGCGACCCTACCTGTCTATTATTCTAGATGGTATTGCTGTTCCAGCATTGTTAGACACTGGGTCGCAGGTGACCTTAATACCTGATGCCCTATATACTAAATACTGGTCAATGGACAGTCTTAAACCTCCGAGCCTTGACTTTACCGTGTATGCTTCTAATGGTCTTCCTGTAGAAGTACTCGGAACAAAATGTGTAGATGTAAAGGTGGGCAGAGAGGAGTTGAAAGACCAGGGCTTCTGGTAGTAAAGACTGTAAATGAGGAGAACGGTTTAAATATAATTTTGGGTACTAACATTATCGGTAATTGTTTGGGAGAAGTTGTGTTCTTACTCCAACAGCTCGCTGAGATTGCCCGACCAAGGCAGAGAGGAGTAATCCAAAGAGAGATCCGGGCCCTGGTGTGTCAGCAGCAAGCGAAGCTTACAGACGGCGAAATTGGTAATGTACGGGTCACTGACTCGGATCCTGTTGTGATACCCCCAATGAGTGAAATGATCATTTGGTGCAGGGCAGCCATAGGTCTGAGAGGACAGAATTACCAAGCTGTAGTAGAACCCCACCATTCAGAACATAGACCTACACTTATGACTGCTAGGGGAGTAGTAGAAGTGGTGAATGGAAGAGTACCGGTACGGCTTCTCAATTGGGGAGATGATGAGGTAAACTTACCCGTTATGCAACCATTGCTAAACTTCATGCTGTCGACAATAATTCTATTCTCCCGGCTGAGTCCTTAGACTCCTGTCAAATAGCGGAGGACAATGACCCAGCAACTCAGGTGCGGAATGGTGTCAGCAGCTCCATGTTGGGACGGACACCACTCCCGCTCACCAGAAGCAAGGGGTATTACGGGTGGTGCAAGAGTACGCCCAAGTGTTTAGCAAGAATCCACTTGATTTTGGGATAATTAAGGGAGTACAACATCATATCCCTACAGGCAGTCATCCTCCCATCAAAGAGCGGTATAGGCCCATACCTCCAGCTCATTATCAGAAGGCTAAAGAAATGTTGCATGATATGAAGAAAGCCGGGGTGATAAGGGATAGTTGTAGCCCTTGGGCAGCCCCTCTAGTGCTGGTTAAAAGAAAGATGGTAGTATGAGAATGTGTGTGGATTACAGGCAGGTGAACCGCATAACACACAAGGATGCATACCCGTTACCACGTATAGAGGAATCATTAGCTGCTCTGAAAACGGCTAACTACTTTTCTACCCTTGATCTGACTAGTGGTTACTGGCAAGTGGCTGTGGCTGAGGAGGATCGTGAGAAAACGGCTTTCACCACCCCAATGGGGCTCTGTGAGTTCGACAGAATGCCGTTTGGGCTCAGTAGTGCCCCAGGAACATTTCAGAGAGTGATGGAAAACTGTCTGGGACATCTCAATTTTGAAACCGTGCTGCTATACCTAGACGACGTTATCGTGTATTCCAAGACATATGAGGACCATCTGAAGCACCTGGCAGAAGTGTTTGAGTCCCTGTCCAAGTACGGGATGAAGTTGAAACCCTCAAAATGCCATCTACTCAAACAGAAGGTACAATACTTGGGGCACATCGTCAGTTCGGAAGGAGTAGCGCCGGACCCAGAGAAAGTCACTGCCATCCAGAAGTGGCCGGAGCCGAAAAACCTTAAGGAAGTGCGACAGTTCCTGGGACTAACGGGTTACTACAGGAGGTTCGTGAAAGATTACACGAAGAAGGCAGCTCCTTTACAGGACCTCCTGGTAGGACAATCCTTAAAGAGCAGAAACCCTCCCTTTAACTGGGGTAAAGAACAGGCTGAAGCATTCCAAAAGATGAAAGAAATCCTTACCGGTGACGAGATCTTAACCTATCCTGATTACAGCCAACCGTTCCTGTTGTACACCGACGCCAGTAATGAAGGTTTGGGAGCAGTTCTCAGTCAGAAGCAGAATGGCCAGGAAAAAGTCATCGCATATGCCAGCAGAAAACTCAGGCCAACTGAGAGGAATCCGGAAAATTATAGCAGCTTCAAGCTGGAGTTTCTGGCGCTGGTCTGGGCCATTACTGAAAGATTTAAGCACTATCTGGCCTCCAATAAGTTCACGGCGTACACAGACAACAACCCGTTGACGCACCTGGAAACCGCCAAGCTGGGCGCCATGGAGCAGCGTTGGATGGCTCGGTTGTCCAATTACCAGTTTACTATCAAGTACCGGGCAGGTCGAAAGAATGCTAATGCCGACGCATTGTCCCGAATGCCGCATGACTCTGACACGGAAGAAGAATCAGACGACCTGGAAGAAATTGAGCTACCTGCGTTCCATCGAAATGGGGTAGTCCACGAGCATCGAGTCCACAGAAAGCAGTATGGTGCAACATTAAATCCTTTACCCCATCACAGTTGGAAAGAGACTCAGGACAGTGATCCAGTGGTCAGCTGCATTAAGGAGTTGTTAAGACAGGAAGGCTCCTCTTTGGAAAAGGAAGCACCTATGTCAGCCAAGCTCCTGTGGAACGAGAAAAGCAGGTTGTTCCTATACCGTGAGAAGTTGTGCAGGAGATACGTCAACCCCAGAACCCATGAGATGGTCTGGCAAATCGTGGTCCCCAAGGCAGACGTCCCAATGGTGTTGGAAGCATACCACGATCAAGCGGGACACTTTGGCTGGAGAAAGCTAGAGACCCTGTTGAGATGCCGGTTCTACTGGGTAGGGATGCGCAGCTCCATCGAGAGGTGGTGTCGGAACTGTGGACCCTGTGGTCTCAGAAGAAAGGACTACGGTAGTCAGAAGGCACCCCTGCAACCTATCGGACGACTCGTCCCTTGGAGATTGTGGCCCTGGACCACGTCAAATTGTCGCCAAGTAGATCTGGATACTCATACGCCTTGACCATGGTGGACCATTACTCCAGATTTCTGGTGGTTGTTCCAGTTAAGGACCAGACCGCAGTGACGGCAGCGAAGAACTTTCAAGCAAGCTTCTGCAGACCGCATGGGTATCCGGAGCAAGTATTAACCGATCAGGGACCTGCTTTCGAAGCTGATTTATTCAAGGAATTCTGTCACATGTACGGGTGCAAGAAAATTAGAACAACGCCATACCACCCTCAAACCAACGGTCTTTGTGAAAAAATGAACCATATTGTCCTTGACTTGTTGAGATCCATACCGTTGGAAGACAGAAATCGATGGCCGGACTTACTACCTGATTTGGTTGATTTGTATAACCATATTCCTGTAAGTTCTACTAACTGCACTCCAGCCTATCTTATGAGAGCAAGGCCCGGAAGACTACCAATGGATTTAGAACTTGGAGTGGTAGAACCGGAGGCAGACGACACCGTTGAAAACTGGGACATCAATCGGCAAGAGCAATACAGAAGAGTGCAAGTCTGCGTGGAGGAAAGTCTTAACAAGGCACGGGAGAAACAGGAAGATATTTACAACAGAAATGCTCCTGCCAAGCCTTTGATGCCTGGAGAGGTAGTATTAAAAAGAAAAAGGAAGATGCACAAATTGGATAACCAGTGGGAGCAAGAACCCTACGTCGTACAAGATTCTAAATATGACAACAGAAAAGTTTGTATCATCAGTAAGGACGGAGGAAGAACAATAACCACTGTGTCCAGAGACCATTTGAAATTGTGTCCAGAACCCTTAAAGCGTTGTGAAAAGAACCCTGTCATCAATCAAGGAGAAAGAAAGGAAGAGGTCATACACACAGATCTGGGAGATTTTCCTGCGGATTGGCCCCGACTGGGAGATGCTGTAATAGTTCCAGTGTTGCAGTTTTATCAGCCACAAGAGGAAGTTCTACCTCCAGTTGTGCCTGTGGTGCCAGTTGAGCCCGTTCAGGAGTTACCCATTCCAGCAACACCTCAACCTGTGGAACCTCAAGAAGGATCATCTGAAGCAGCGCCCCATACTATGGGATCCCCTGGTGAAGCTGACTCACACCGCCCAGCCATCAGTACGCTTGCCAGATCCATAGAAAGATTGAGGCAGTTCTATAGTTTGCCGTTACGCAGTGCAGACAGATCGCAACTTGATATACCTGAAGCTACACAGGCCCACTGAGACTTTTTCACCCAGGGCCCACGAAAACCTGGAGCCGGCCCTGCTATTCTGTATATTCCCCTGTGAATCATTTCCTGCTGACAGTGACCACACATATATATATATATATATTATATATATATATATATATATATATGCTATTAAATCGCCCATTTCCTGGTGACAAATAGATGAATTGATATTAGTGTGCAAATCAATAACTTTCAATGGTTCCTGCAGTTTTCCCACGTGAGCCATTTGTTACTGCACATCAGGCAAAGTTTTCGTGTACATTTGTCACGCTGTATAGCAGATATATATATGTGATGACAGTAATCTATATCAAAAGGGCAACATACTATATAACATGCGCATAGATATATGATAACATAGAATTACCTGACAGAATGTCCAGTGGGTCAATACGGAATCCGTTATACGCTGTCTCTGGCTAGAGGGTGACCGGGGTCTATGCTGACCCTAAACTGGGGTCCTAACTAATCCCTCTACCTGGAGGTACTGTTAAAGGTACAGAGGTCCAGGCCACCAGCGTAAACCCTGTCTCCTATCAATCCCTGCCAACTGTAATCTAGTCCTAAGAAGGACCCTGATTACCACCAAAGGGAATGAACAGGTAACGGTTAATGAACAGAAAGACATACAAGAAAGACAAGAAATAAAGTAAATAAAGTCTTACATACACCACTCACACACAGTAGGAACACCTAAGGTCTCAGAGATAAACTTTAAGCTATCAGAGTAAAAACAACTAAGGAGCTCTTAGCTTAAGTATTCTCAGAACCGATCCAGTCTGCTAGACTACATGAAGGCTTTCACCGGCATCTAACACCCAGACTGGCAGGGATATAAAGGAAGCTAATTAGAACATAATCAAAAGCAGCCGGGCGAGGCTGGACCTAGTCTTAGCAAAGAGCTAGGTAAAATTAACTCCCTCACCACCAAACACAAAGTAACAGCAACTCAGCTGCGAGAAGTCAGAATGTGTAATCGCGACGATCCTCGTGGCGATGCACCCATGACAGTACCCCCCCTTCTACGAGGGGCCTCCAGACCCTCAGGGCCAGGTCTGCCCGGGTAAGTTGTGTGGAAGGTCCGAACCAATCGATCTGCGTTAACCTCCGATGCAGGGACCCACGTCCTCTCCTCAGGACCATACCCCTTCCAATGAACCAGGTACTGAAGGGACCGACGACTGAGACGTGAGTCAATGATTTTCGACCCATGAAATTCCACGTTATCATTGACCACCACTGAAGGAGAAGGTAGAGGTGACGGTATGACTGGTGCCACATACTTTTTAAGTAATGACTTGTGAAACACATTATGAATTTTAAACGTAGGAGGGAGGTCCAGACGAAATGCCACAGGATTAATTATGGAACTGATCCTGTACGGCCCGATGAATCTGGGACCCAACCTCCAGGAGGAAACTTTAAGTTTTATATTCCTGGTAGACAACCAAACCAGATCGTTCACCTTCAGATCTAGACCAGAAACTCTCCCCCTATCAGCCATCCGTTTGTAACGGTTCCCCGTAACCTTCAGTCTTAATCGATCTGGAACTATCAGTCTCCCTGAAAGTCCCACAGGGGCGTCCCCCTGAGCCCCCAATACCTCCCCCTCAAGCTCAGAGCATACAGCTGACACTACAACTCCCTCCTGAGGAATAGGAACCGGATCATCCGTCTTCCCGGCCCCTGGGAAAGTACGAGATAAGGCATCAGGAAGCAACTTTATTGAGCCGTCATATGCGCGATGAGGAGGTAACTCTTTACACCCCTCCTCTGAGAACATCTCCCCAAAGTCCTCCAGAAAAGGAGACAAAGTCCTAGGCACAACCGCACCGATGACCGTGCTCATGCAGTTATTCCTGCAAAATTCACCCCACTGGCTTATCTTTCCGGATTGCCAATCAATCACTGGGTTATGTTTAGCCAACCAAGGAAGTCCCAACACAATAGGAGTAGGTAGACCCTCCAACACATAACAAGACAATTGCTCTTTATGTATTGCCCCTACTCGAAGATCTATGTTATGAACAGCTTGTACCAAGCTACCTTGACCGAGAGGTCTAGAATCAATAGAGACTATAGGGACCGGTTTGGCCAATACACTCAGTTGCATACCATGCACCTGGGCAAACCGAGCGTCCACCAGATTAGCCCCGGACCCACTATCAAGAAAAACAGAAATCCTCTCAGTTCTAGTACCAATCACCACCTCCGCAGGCACGAGAAACTGAGAGGGATTTGGGGATGAAATACACACTCCCAGGTTAACTCCTTTGCTCAAAGAGGCCCGGGATGGACACCCCCCAACAAAATGTCCCTCTCTCCCGCAAAAGAAACACCTTCTAGTCTTGCGGTGCACCGCCGGTTCCCTCTTACAAAAAGATGTCCCTCCCAACTGCATGGGTTCCTCAGAACAGACCAGGGGAACCTCAGTATAAGGGACTTTAGTAGTAGGTGGAGTCATCACGGGAGGCGGAGTTACCTCGCGTCTTCCCCGAATTCGTCTATCAATGCGAATATCGAGGGCCATAGCAGCCTCCAGTGATGGAGGAGACTCATAATGAGCCAACACATCTTTTAATTTGTCAGACAACCCTTGACAAAACTGGCTCCTAAGAGCTGGGTCATTCCACTGAGTATCTGTTGCCCATCTACGGAACTCAGAAGAATATTCCTCCGCTGGACGATTTCCCTGCCGTATTTTACGTAACTTTGTTTCAGCAAGGGAAACTCGATCCGGATCATCATATACCAGACCCAGGGCAGTAAAAAAATCGATCCACTGACTGGAGATCTGGGAAGCCTGGAGGAATAGAGAACGCCCAAGATTGAGGGTCCCCTTGTAAGAGCGAGATAACAATTCCCACCCTCTGCTCTTCACTCCCAGATGACCGAGGCCGCAGCCGAAAGTACAATTTACATGCCTCCCGGAAAGCAAAAATTTGTCCCGCCCACCAGTGAACCTGTCCGGAAGAGCAACCTTAGGTTCAGATCTGGTTTGCTCCGGGGGGGACAAAACCTTGGACTTAATGTCTGCCAACTCCATGGACAACCCCTGCAACTGCCGGGCCAGCTGGGCTACTGGATCCATGACAGCTGGGGAGAATCTTTAGTAGGGCCGGTGAAAATGTCACGCTGTATAGCAGATATATATATGTGATGACAGTAATCTATATCAAAAGGGCAACATACTATATAACATGCGCATAGATATATGATAACATAGAATTACCTGACAGAATGTCCAGTGGGTCAATACGGAATCCGTTATACGCTGTCTCTGGCTAGAGGGTGACCGGGGTCTATGCTGACCCTAAACTGGGGTCCTAACTAATCCCTCTACCTGGAGGTACTGTTAAAGGTACAGAGGTCCAGGCCACCAGCGTAAACCCTGTCTCCTATCAATCCCTGCCAACTGTAATCTAGTCCTAAGAAGGACCCTGATTACCACCAAAGGGAATGAACAGGTAACGGTTAATGAACAGAAGGACATACAAGAAAGACAAGAAATAAAGTAAATAAAGTCTTACATACACCACTCACACACAGTAGGAACACCTAAGGTCTCAGAGATAAACTTTAAGCTATCAGAGTAAAAACAACTAAGGAGCTCTTAGCTTAAGTATTCTCAGAACCGATCCAGTCTGCTAGACTACATGAAGGCTTTCACCGGCATCTAACACCCAGACTGGCAGGGATATAAAGGAAGCTAATTAGAACATAATCAAAAGCAGCCGGGCGAGGCTGGACCTAGTCTTAGCAAAGAGCTAGGTAAAATTAACTCCCTCACCACCAAACACAAAGTAACAGCAACTCAGCTGCGAGAAGTCAGAATGTGTAATCGCGACGATCCTCGTGGCGATGCACCCATGACAACATTGCATTAATGATACAGCAGCATATAATGTGTCTGCTGGAAGCAATCTAACCCTAATAAAGCCAAGGATCCGTGCACCACACTATGCAATTCCAACAAGAAAACTTTTCCAGAGATTACTACCTATGCAATTATTTCATATAAACTGCGGGCAAATTCCTAAAATGAAGCCTCAGTTGGATTTACCATATTATGGAAGCACGGTGGAGCGCAATAGCGACTGCCAGACTGAACCCTGTCCTGGAATGTCCCCGACTTCCCCTGTATTCTGTCCTACGTGCTCGTTAAGGAGCTTCCTAAAAATCCCCGAAATGAGAAATAAAAAATTTCACATCTCGTCTTCTAAGTTCTACTTTTATACCAGACACTTTCAGATGTTGCAGCATTACCAATGTACTTCTCTGCTCTCAGATTGACCTCATACACATCAGCGCATTTGGTTGTCTATAAGGGGCGTCTATTGGGGACCCCGATCCTCATTTGTTCTGTTTACAGACCCTATTTAGGGCAATGGGGTTATATGACAAGTGAATATGCACATTGATGATGTATTTTGCACATTTGTATTTGCCAGTTCTTCTCATACAAGTCCCCCCTAAAATTATAAAGTGCAACAGAATATGTTGATGCTATAAAAATCAAAATTATTATTATATTTCTAGGTGCTGAGGGGGAAGGATTTTTTTAACCACTTACAGCAAACTTAGCTTCAGAAGCAAGCAATAAAAAGAAAGCTAAAATAATGTTTTAACACCCCATAAAGGTCTCACATGGACATGTTATGTAAAAAAAAATAATAATAACTTAAAGGGGTTTTCCATTTACTCTAATAATTTTCAATTCCATATGGTCCCATTTCTGAAATCAGAAAAAAGTATGTTTTTCTCTGAAACACCGTAACAGTTCAGAGTCAAACACATCTGACTGAAAGCATACAGCCAGTGCCTGACACATGCTGCCTGTGGATCGGGCGGCATGTATCAGCTGTCAGGTTCACCTTGCGATGAAACAACCATTTGATGTCTTTTTAAGAGGTTCTACAAAGTTTGGGTGTTACCCCCTAACCAAAGTATACAGGATAACTTTTCATTTCTATTGGCCTGACCATGGGGACCCGCATCGATCATGAAAATTGGGTTCTGTAGACCCTCACTTGAGTGGAGCAGGGGTTGAGCCTGCGTAGTTCCACTCCAATCAATCTCTATGAGTCTGTACTTGGCTATCTCAGACAGTCCAATAGAGAATGAATGGTGTTATACTGTACTTCTGCTCCATTCAGACGTGGGCCATTCTCAGTATAGTAGAGGTGAGACATCCAAGTATCCACATATCGATGAACGTTTCTTTCAACACAAAAAACACTACCTGGGATACTCAATCTCAGGTTTAGAAGGTACATGTGTGTAGCCCTGGTATGTAAGGCACACAGTATCCGGGAGGATGAGTGGAGAGGTAACGGTTAAGGCTCGACATCACTCATATACATTTCAGACACACCCAGCAGGGGTGTTAGGGGAGTGCCTGTAGCACAGTGCAGTCTGAAAGTTCTCCTGTGAGCATGCAGAGAGTGAGGACGTGTGCCCTTTTGGAGAGCCGAGTTCTCCTGTCAACACGGGGAGACGGTACAGAAGTGGAGGCTAGTACGGATAACCGAATATTATCCTAGTCTAGTCAGTGCTGATATTAAGAGTGCAAGCAGGGCGAAGGGCGCAGTGGAAAGAATCATAGAAGTGCCTTAAGGATTGAACTATCCTGCATTGATCACCGGTCACTGGGGACCGAAGAGTCGCTACAGCTTCAGGCGTAGTGATAAGGAAAAACCAGAGGTTCGCTGGACTTCAAGTCACAGGAACAAGCCCTTTCTGTCAGTAAGAAACCAGAGTCAGGTGGAAAAGGGACTTTGAGTCAGTGCACGACAAAAGCAAGAACCTAGTTCCATCACTTGGAAGGCTCCGACCACTATGCTGACCGGGCAGTACAGCTACAGAATTAGCTGGAGATTTTGAGTGAACTTAGCTTTATGCAGGTTGGACTCGTTACATGGAAAGTTAAGGAGGCCTCTAACCTGCTCAGCCGTTATCTCGAAACGCATCCTCCATCCACCCCAACAGCTTCCCGGGACCTGCCTAAACATCTGACAAGTAAAAGGTATGGAAAGACGCTGGATGGTGTGAGACTGATTCATTTATCTGCACCCTACATCATTATAACCATAGACTTTGAGGGACCAGTCCCACCTGTGGGGGACCCGTCATCTAGCTGCCATAACATCCCCTCAGAGATCTACAGCAGCGCTGGTCTTAGTGACTAGAAAACTACAGGTGGTGTCACGAACTGTTATATACTAATCCCCTGTAAATAATATTTCCCCCAACATACGCCGGACCGCCAGGGCCACAGACCGAGCCACCGCTATCCGTGACAACCCCATAGACTTCCATGGGCTCGGCTCTGGGTACCCCATTGCCCTGGTAACCCACAATTGTGGTGCGTGGTCGCGACAAAAACTTGGCGTCACGAACAGGATCCGAAACTTGCAGAATTGCGAGCCCTGTGTGCCTGTGGAGTGTTTTGGTGAAAAAGACTGTTGCTGTTGTTTGGTGCCAAATACCGCCATATTTGCCGCCATATTCGCGCCCTAAGGCGCTGGAGAAGAAGGTGGGCGTACCTGAAAGAGCGCGCAAAGTCTTGGACACGCCCCCGGCTGACTCAGCGGCAGGTCCTGCGACAGGAAGTGGACGCTCTGACATCAGAGCGCCTGCGACGAAGGTCCTGTCCCCACCGCTGTGCCTGTGGAATAGCAGCTTCTGAAACCGGTAGGCTCCGTTTAACCAAGGGGGCACTAATATGTCACAACAACTGGCCGACAGTGCGGCCCCAGCCGGAGGCCCTGACCCCGCACCGCGTGGCATTGTAGCGCCAGATGGGGGCGCAGGCCCAACACCCAGTCCGGTAGTCCCGCTCATGCCACTAACGCTCCCATATATGCCTGGGGCGAAATGGCTTCCCCAGTACAGCGGCGAGCCAGGCACTTTAGCAGGCTTCAAGCGGAAGTTATGCAGCATCCTAGAAATGTACTCCATGCCTGAGAGACAAAAAGCTGCTGTGCTGATAGGGCAGCTAACTGGCGCTGCTGAGAGGGAAGTGGAGACTTGGGATACCGTTGATCAGGAGTCAGTACCTGCGATCCTCTTTAAGCTACATGCCATGTTTGAAGACCGCACAGAAACGGATCTCCGGATGGCCTTCTACCACTGTACACAGCAGCCAGGTGACAGCATCAGGGACTACGCTTGCCGACTACAAGGAGCCCTGAGAGCCCTTAAGCAGATTAATAATATAAATGCTATCGACGAAAATAAGATGCTGAAAGAACAATTTGTACAGGGATTGAGATCCCAAGAGGAACGCAGAACTGTAAACTGGTGGTCCTTAGATCATCCTGATGCTACCTTTGATGCCCTAAAGGACATGGCAATAAAAGGGCTGCGACCCCTGGGCAAACCTGAGGTGGCCACCCAACATCACCAGGGTGAAGTCACTCTGGAACCGGCAGTACCCCCCTTTTCCCCGCTAGTGGCGGAAGCCAAAACGCAGGTGACACCCCTAGTGAATTGGACTGTCTGCGCTCAGAGGTGCGCCAGCTGACTAAAAATCTGGCTGCTGTGATGAGTACCCTGCAGCTGCGGAAAGAGGAAGAAGGGAAGATCTTATTAGCTGACTGCCCAGAAGATGTCCCGTGGATGAACCGGAGAAGAAGGAAGACGTCGCCCCCCCGGAGGAGGACAACGCCACCCCCAGGAGCGACCTCTGATCAACACCCTCCTCGTCGGGAGATCACCTGTTACCGTTGCAACCGGAAAGGTCATATGTCTCCACAGTGTCCTTTAAACGGGCAGAACCTGGGTCCGAGGGCCAACACCCAGGAGGAGACCCGTCAGGCCCCCTAGACTGGAACCGCAGGTATGTGGGTGGGCGACCCTACCTGTCTATCATTCTAGATGGTATTGCAGTTCCGGCATTGTTAGACACTGGGTCTCAGGTGACCCTAATACCTGATGCCCTATATACAAAGTTCTGGTCTATGGATAGTCTTCAACCCCCGAGCCCTGACTTTACCGTGTATGCTTCTAATGGTCTTCCTGTAGAAGTACTCGGGACAAAATGTGTGGATGTGAAAGTGGGCAGAGAGGAGTTGAAAGACCAGGGGCTTCTAGTAGTAAAGACTGTAAATGAAGAGAACGGTTTAAATATAATTTTGGGTACTAACATTATCAGTAACTGTCTGGGAGAAGTTGTGTTCTTACTCCAACAGCTCGCTGAAATTGCCAGACCAAGGCAAAAGGGAGTAATCCAAAGAGAGATCCGGGCCCTGATGTGTCAGCAGCAAGCGAAGCTTACAGACGGCAAATTGGTAATGTACGGGTCACTGACTCGAATCCCATTGTGATACCCCCAATGAGTGAAATGATAATCTGGTGCAGGGCAGCCATAGGTCTGAGAGGACAGAGTACCAAGCTGTAGTAGAACCCCACAATTCAGAACATAGACCTACACTTATGACTGCTAGGGGAGTAGTGGAAGTGGTGAATGGAAGAGTACCGGTACGGCTCCTCAACTGGGGAGATGATGAGGTAAACTTACCCGTTATGCAACCATTGCTAAACTACATGCTGTCGACAATAATTCTATTCTCCCGGCTGAGTCCTTAGACTCCCGCCAAATAGCGGAGGACAATGACCCGGCAACCCAGGTGGCAGAATGGTGTCAGCAACTCCATGTTGGGACGGACACCACTCCCGCTCACCAGAAGCAAGGGGTATTACGGGTGGTACAAGAGTACGCCCAAGTGTTTAGCAAGCACCCACTTGATTTTGGGATAATTAAGGGAGTACAACATCATATCCCTACAGGCAGTCATCCTCCCATCAAGGAGCGGTACAGGCCTATACCCCCAGCCCATTATCAGAAGGCTAAAGAAATGTTGCGAGATATGAAAGAAGCCGGGGTAATCAGGGATAGTTGTAGTCCCTGGGCAGCACCTCTAGTCCTGGTTAGAAAAAAAGATGGTAGCTTGAGAATGTGTGTGGATTACAGGCAGGTGAACCGCATAACACATAAAGATGCATACCCGTTACCACGTATAGAGGAATCATTAGCTGCTCTGAAAACGGCTAACTACTTTTCTACCCTCGATCTGACTAGTGGGTACTGGCAAGTGGCTGTGGCTGAGGAGGATCGTGAGAAAACGGCTTTCACCACCCCAATGGGGCTCTGTGAGTTCGACAGAATGCCGTTTGGGCTCAGCAGTGCCCCAGGAACATTTCAGAGAGTGATGGAGAACTGCCTGGGACATCTCAATTTTGAAACCGTGCTGCTATACCTAGATGACGTCATCGTGTACTCCAAGACATATGAGGACCATCTGAAGCACCTGGCAGAAGTATTTGAGTCCCTGTCCAGGTACGGGATGAAGTTGAAACCCTCAAAATGCCATCTACTCAAACAGAAGGTACAATACTTGGGGCACATCGTCAGTTCGGAAGGAGTAGCGCCGGACCCAGAGAAAGTCACTGCCATCCAGAAGTGGCCGGAGCCGAAGAACCTCAAGGAAGTGCGACAGTTCCTGGGATTAACGGGTTACTACAGAAGGTTCGTGAAAGATTACACGAAGAAGGCAGCCCCTTTACAGGACCTCCTAGTAGGACAATCCCTAAAGAGCAGAAACCCTCCCTTTAATTGGGGTAAGGAACAGGCTGAAGCATTCCAAAAGATGAAAGAGATCCTTACAGGCGATGAGATCTTGACCTATCCTGATTACAGCCAACCGTTCCTGCTGTACACCGATGCAAGTAATGAAGGTTTGGGAGCAGTTCTCAGTCAGAAGCAGAATGGCCAAGAAAAAGTCATCGCATATGCCAGCAGAAAACTCAGGCCAACTGAGAGGAATCCGGAAAATTATAGCAGCTTCAAGCTGGAGTTTCTGGCGCTGGTCTGGGCCATTACTGAGAGATTTAAGCACTATCTGGCCTCCAACCAGTTCACTGCGTTTACAGACAACAACCCCTTAACGCACCTGGAAACCGCCAAGCTGGGCGCCATGGAGCAGCGTTGGATGGCTCGGTTGTCCAATTACCAGTTTACCATCAAGTACCGGGCAGGCCGAAAGAATGCTAATGCTGACGCTTTGTCCCGAATGCCGCATGAATCTGACACGGAAGAAGAATCGGACGACCTGGAAGAAATTGAGCTACCTGCGTTCCATCGAAATGGGATAGTCCACGAGCAGCGAGTCTACAGAAAGCAGTATGGTGCAACGTTAAATCCCTTACCCCATCACAGCTGGAAAGAGACTCAGGACAGCGATCCAGTGGTTAGCCGTATCAAGGAGTTGTTAAGACAGGAAGGTTCCTCTTTGGAAAAAGATGCACCTATGTCAGCAAAGCTCCTGTGGAACGAGAGAAGTCGGTTGTTCCTATACCGTGAGAAGTTGTGCAGGAGATACGTCAACCCCAGGACCCATGAGATGGTCTGGCAGATAGTGGTCCCCAAGGCAGACGTCCAAATGGTGTTGGAAGCATACCACGATCAAGCAGGACACTTTGGCTGGAGAAAGCTGGAGACCCTGTTGAGGTGCCGGTTCTACTGGGTAGGGATGCGCAGCTCCATCGAGAGGTGGTGTCGGAACTGTGGACCCTGTGGTCTCAGAAGAAAGGACTACGGTAGTCAGAAGGCACCCCTGCAGCCTATCCGGACGACTCGTCCCTTGGAGATTGTGGCCTTGGACCACGTCAAATTGTCGCCAAGTAGATCTGGATACTCGTACGCTTTGACCATGGTGGACCATTACTCTAGATTTCTGGTGGTTGTTCCGGTTAAGGATCAGACAGCAGTGATGGCAGCAAGAACCTTTCAAGCAAGCTTCTGCAGACCGCATGGGTATCCGGCGCAAGTATTAACTGATCAAGGACCTGCTTTTGAGGCTGACCTATTCAAGGAATTCTGTCACATGTATGGGTGTAAGAAAATTAGAACAACACCATACCATCCTCAAACCAACGGCCTTTGCGAGAAAATGAACCACATTGTCCTTGATTTGTTGAAATCCATACCGTTGGAAGACAGAAATCGGTGGCCGGACTTACTGCCTGATTTGGTTGACTTGTATAACCATATACCTGTAAGTTCCACTAACTGCACTCCAGCCTATCTTATGAGAGCAAGGCCCGGAAGACTACCAATGGATTTAGAACTTGGAGTGGTAGAACCGGAGGCAGATGACGCCGTTGAAAACTGGGACATCAATCGGCAAGAGCAATACAGACGAGTGCAAGTCTGTGTAGAAGAAAGTCTCAACAAGGCACGGGAAAAACAGGAAGATATTTACAACAGGAATGCTCCTGCCAAGCCTTTGATGCCTGGAGAAGTGGTATTGAAAAGAAAAAGGAAGATGCACAAATTGGACAACCAGTGGGAACAAGAACCCTACGTCGTACAAGACTCCAAATATGACAACAGAAAAGTTTGTATCATCAGTAAGGACGGAGGAAGAACAATATCCACTGTGTCCAGAGACCATTTGAAATTGTGCCCAGAACCCTTAAAGCTTCGTGAAGAGAACCCTGTCGTCAATCGAGAAGAAAGAAAAGAAGAGGTCATACACACGGATCTGGGAGATTTCCCTGCGGATTGGCCCAGACTGGGAGATGCTGTAATCATTCCGGTGTTGCAGTTTTATCAGCCACAAGAGGAAGTTTTACCTCCAGTTGTGCCCATGGTGCCAGTTGAGCCAGTTCAGGAGTTACCTATTCCAGTAACACCCCAGCCTACAGAATCTCAAGAAGGACCATCAGAAGCAGCGCCCCATGCTATGGGATCCCCTGGTGAAGCTGACTCACACCGCCCAGCCATCAGTACGCTTGCCAGATCCATAGAAAGATTGAGACAGTTCTATAGTTTGCCGTTACGCAGAGCAGGTAGATCACAGACTAATATACCTGAAGCTACTCCACGTAGATCAGAGCGAACCACGAAAGGGAAGATACCTATTCGATATCAACAGTAATTCTAGCAAAATAATGTAATTTAACCCAGAAAAAGTTTACCTTATGTGAATATTGTAAAAAGTATTGTTATGGTATTGTGCATTACTAAATAGGAGGAATAATGGACTTCGAGGCTGTGGACTATGTCAGCCCCAGAACTGATAATGTATATAGTTGCACTTTATGCATTCTCGTGGTTCTATATCCAACTGTAACAATTACCTCTGAACATAAAACCCGTGTGGTGTGGCACTGAGCGAGGTCTGCAGCCAGATGTCCTGCAGCCCACCCAGGACCCACGTTGAAGGTTTGGTGCGGGTCCTTCACAAGAATACTGTTTGATATGACATATTTATTGAAAGTATGTTTTTGTATTTTTCTATGTCCATTGTACATAATGCAATGTGTCGACCCGCCACCACAATTGTGGGTTACCAGGGCAATGGGGTACTCAGAGCCAAGCCCATGGAAGTCTATGGGGATTGTCACAGGTAGCGGTGGCTCGGTCTGTGGCCCTGGCGGTCTGGCGTATGTTGGGGGGAATATTTACAGGGGATAGATTTATATACAGTTCGTGACGCCACCTGTAGTCTCTGGTAATTTGTACCAGCGCTGCTGTAGATCTCTGAGGGGATGGTGAGGCAGCTAGATGTCGGGTCCCCTACAGGTGGGACTCTTCCCTCAGGTCGATGGTTATGGTGGGGTTGTGCAGGCATGCAATTAAATAACTCAGTCTCACACCGTCAGCGTCTTTCCATACCTTTACTTCAAGTTGTTCAGGCAGGTCCCAGGGAGGCTGATGGGGTTGATGGAGGATGAGCTTTGAGGCAACGGCTAAGCAAGTTAGGGGCCTCCTTTACTTTCCAATGATGATGAGTCCAACCAGCGTAAAGCGTAGTTCCCTCTATAACTCCAGCTATTCCAAAGCTGTGCTGCCCGGTCAGTTTTGTGGTCGGAGCCTTCTTCTGAGAGAGCTGAGTTCCAATTCCTGTCGTGCACTGACTCAAGGTTCTCACTCTCCCTGACCCCAGTTACGTACTGACTCTTCAGGGCTGCTTTCCGCGACCTAAGGTCCGATAAGCCTCTGGTTTTCTTACCACTATGCGTGCAGCTATAGTGATCCTTCGGTCACCAGTGACCGGTAACAATGTGCAGGTATCCTATACCTATGGCACTTTTCTGTTCTCTTCCACTATGCCCTTCGATTTGCTCAGACTCTCAACAAATGTCTCAGTCCGTCTTCTAGTGGGGCACAGCTCTGACCAGGCTGAGGTGAACTGGCTCACCTGTACTGGCCTCCACTTTCTGAACTGCACAAAGACTGCACTTCCTAACTCCTTCGAGTCACTGACTGAACTGAACTCAGACTACTCAGCACTCCCCTCCACACCCCTGCTGGGTGTGTCCGAAGTGTACGTGATATCATGGAGAGCCCTTAACCGTTACCTCTCCACTCATCCTCCTGGTATTGTGTACCAGGGCTACACATTCCCCCATGGTAAATGACAGCACTCCCGGGCTGTGAAATACAAGAGACATTTTTGTTTATGCATTAAACATCAACATTAAACATTAATTCGTCCCATCCGGGAGGTAAGGATGTCTTGAACGTTGCTAACAACACATTGAATATAGAAAAAAATACGAAATATTAAATAAACATGTTCATAAATAAACGACAATATTCTTGTGAAGGACCCGCACCAAACCTTCAACGTGGGTCCTGGGTGGGCTGCAGGACATCCGAATGCAGACCTCACTCAGTGCCTCACCACACGGGTTTTATGTTCAGAGGTGAGTCAAGGCTTCGTGTGAAACCATTAAAAGGCACCTTAGTGCAACTATTTACAAGATACAGTTTTTGGGCTGGCTCAGTCCTCAGCCTCTGAGTCCATTATAAGACACCATAAGGAAAAAACACATTTATATATATACTTTTTACAATATTCACATTAATTTGTTATAATTACTGCTGGTATCGAATGGGTATCTTCCCTTTTGTGATTCGCTCTGATCTACGTGGAGTAGCTTCAGGTATATTAAGTTGCGATCTGTCTGCACTGCGTAACGGCAAACTATAGAACTGCCTCAATCTTTCTATGGATCTGGCAAGCGTACTGATGGCTGGGCGGTGTGAGTCAGCTTCACCAGGGGATCCCATAGTATGGGGCGCTGCTTCTGATGATCCTTCTTGAGATTCCGTAGGTTGAGGTGTTGCTGGAATGGGTAACTCCTGAACGGGCTCAACTGGTACCACGGGCATAACTGGAGGTAGAACTTCCTCTGGTGGCTGATAAAACTGCAATACTGGAATTATTACAGCATCTCCCAGTCTGGGCCAATCCGCAGGAAAATCTCCCAGATCCTGTGTATGACCTCTTCCTTCCTTTCTTCTTGATTGATGACAGGGTTCTTTTCACAACGCTTTAAGGGTTCTGGACACAATTTCAAATGGTCTCTGGACACAGTGGTTATTGTTCTTCCTCCGTCCTTACTAATGATACAAACTTTTCTGTTGTCAAATTTAGAATCTTGTACGACGTAGGGTTCTTGCTCCCACTGGTTATCCAATTTGTGCATCTTCCTTTTTCTTTTTAATACCACTTCTCCAGGCATCAAAGGCTTGGCAGGAGCATTTCTGTTGTAAATATCTTCCTGTTTCTCCCGTGCCTTGTTGAGACTTTCCTCTACACAGATTTGCACTCTTCTGTACTGCTCTTGCCGATTTATGTCCCAGTTTTCAACGGCGTCGTCTGCCTCTGGTTCTACTACTCCAAGTTCTAAATCCATTGGTAGTCTTCCTGGCCTTGCTCTCATAAGATAGGCTGGAGTGCAGTTAGTAGAACTTACAGGTATATGGTTATACAAGTCAACCAAATCAGGTAGTAAGTCCGGCCATCGATTTCTGTCTTCCAACGGTATGGATCTCAACAAGTCAAGGACAATATGGTTCATTTTTTCACAAAGACCGTTGGTTTGAGGGTGGTATGGCGTTGTTCTAATTTTCTTGCACCCGTACATGTGACAGAATTCCTTGAATAAATCAGCTTCGAAAGCAGGTCCTTGATCGGTTAATACTTGCTCCGGATACCCATGCGGTCTGCAGAAGCTTGCTTGAAAGGTTTTCGCGGCCGTCACTGCGGTCTGATCCTTAACTGGAACAACCACCAGAAATCTGGAGTAATGGTCCACCATGGTCAGGGCGTATGAGTATCCAGATCTACTTGGCGACAGTTTGACGTGGTCCAGGGCCACAATCTCCAGGGGGCAAGTCGTCCGGATAGGTTGCAGGGGTGCCTTCTGACTACCGTAGTCCTTCCTTCTGAGACCACAGGGTCCACAGTTCCGACACCACCTCTCAATGGAGCTGCGCATCCCTACCCAGTAGAACCGGCATCTCAACAGGGTCTCCAGCTTTCTCCAGCCAAAGTGTCCTGCTTGATCGTGGTATGCTTCCAACACCATTGGGACGTCTGCCTTGGGGACCACGATTTGCCAGACCATCTCATGGGTTCTGGGTTGACGTATCTCCTGCACAACTTCTCACGGTATAGGAACAACCTGCTTTTCTCGTTCCACAGGAGCTTGACTGACATAGGTGCATCCTTTTCCAAAGAGGAGCCTTCCTGTCTTAACAACTCCTTGATGCGGCTGACCACTGGATCACTGTCCTGAGTCTCTTTCCAGCTGTGATGGGGTAAAGGATTTAATGTTGCACCATACTGCTTTCTGTTGACTCGATGCTCGTGGACTACCCCATTTCGATGGAACGCAGGTAGCTCAATTTCTTCCAGGTCGTCCGATTCTTCTTCCGTATCAGAGTCATGCGGCATTCGGGACAATGCGTCAGCATTAGCATTCTTTCGACCTGCCCGGTACTTGATAGTAAACTGGTAATTGGACAACCGAGCCATCCATCGCTGCTCCATGGCACCCAGCTTGGCGGTTTCCAGGTGCGTTAAGGGGTTGTTATCTGTAAACGCAGTGAACCGATTGGAGGCCAGATAATGCTTAAATCTTTCAGTAATGGCCCAGACCAGCGCCAGAAACTCCAGCTTGAAGCTGCTATAATTTTCCGGATTCCTTTCAGTTGGCCTGAGTTTTCTGCTAGCATAAGCGATGACTTTTTCTTGGCCATTCTGCTTCTGACTGAGAACTGCTCCCAACCCTTCATTACTGGCGTCGGTATACAACAGGAACGGTTGGCTGTAATCAGGATAGGTTAAGATTTCATCACCTGTAAGGATCTCTTTCATCTTTTGGAATGCTTCAGCCTGTTCCTTACCCCAATTAAAGGGAGGGTTTCTGCTCTTTAGGGATTGTCCTACTAGGAGGTCCTGTAAAGGAGCTGCCTTCTTCGTGTAATCTTTCACAAATCTCCTGTAGTAACCCGTTAGTCCCAGGAACTGTCGCACTTCCTTGAGGTTCTTCGGCTCCGGCCACTTCTGGATGGCAGTGACTTTCTCTGGGTCCGGCGCTACTCCTTCCGAACTGACGATGTGCCCCAAGTATTGTACCTTCTGTTTGAGTAGATGGCATTTTGAGGGTTTTAATTTCATCCCGTACCTGGACAGGGACTCAAACACTTCTGCCAGGTGTTTCAGATGGTCCTCATATGTCTTGGAATACACGATAACGTCGTCTAGGTATAGCAGCACGGTTTCAAAATTGAGATGTCCCAGACAATTTTCCATCACTCTCTGAAATGTTCCTGGAGCACTGCTGAGCCCAAACGGCATTCTGTCGAACTCACAGAGCCCCATTGGGGTGGTGAAAGCCGTTTTCTCACGATCCTCCTCAGCCACAGCCACTTGCCAGTAACCACTAGTCAGATCAAGGGTAGAAAAGTAGTTAGCCGTTTTCAGAGCAGCTAATGATTCCTCTATACGTGGTAACGGGTATGCATCCTTGTGTGTTATGCGGTTCACCTGCCTGTAATCTACACACATTCTCATACTACCATCTTTCTTTTTAACCAGAACTAGAGGGGCTGCCCAGGGACTACAACTATCCCTTATCACCCCGGCTTTCTTCATATCATTCAACATTTCTTTAGCCTTCTGATAATGAGCTGGAGGTATGGGCCTATACCGCTCTTTGATGGGAGGATGACTGCCTGTAGGATATGATGTTGTACTCCCTTAATTATCCCAAAATCAAGTGGATTTTTGCTAAACACTTGGGCGTACTCTTGCACCACCCGTAATACCCCTTGCTTCTGGTGAGCGGGAGTGGTGTCCGTCCCAACATGGAGTTGCTGACACCATTCCGCCACCTGAGTTGCTGGGTCATGGTCCTCCGCTATTTGACAGGAGTCTAAGGACTCAGCCGGGAGAATAGAATTATTGTCGACAGCATGAAGTTTAGCAATGGTTGCATAACGGGGTAAATTTACCTCATCATCTCCCCAATTGAGAAGCCGTACCGGTACTCTTCCATTCACCACTTCTACTACTCCTCTAGCAGTCATAAGTGTAGGTCTATGTTCTGAATGGTGGGGTTCTACTACAGCTTGGTAATTCTGTCCTCTCAGACCTATGGCTGCCCTGCACCAAATGATCATTTCACTCATTGGGGGTATCACAATAGGATCCGAGTCAGTGACCCGTACATTACCAATTTCGCCGTCTGTAAGCTTCGCTTGCTGCTGACACACCAGGGCCCGGATCTCTCTTTGGATTACTCCTCTCTGCCTTGGTCGGGCAATCTCAGCGAGCTGTTGGAGTAAGAACACAACTTCTCCCAAACAATTACCGATAATGTTAGTACCCAAAATTATATTTAAACCGTTCTCCTCATTTACAGTCTTTACTACCAGAAGCCCCTGGTCTTTCAACTCCTCTCTGCCCACCTTTACATCTACACATTTTGTCCCGAGTACTTCTACAGGAAGACCATTAGAAGCATACACGGTAAAGTCAGAGCTCGGGGGTTTAAGACTGTCCATTGACCAGTACTTAGTATAGAGGGCATCAGGAATTAGGGTCACCTGGGACCCAGTGTCTAACAATGCCGGAACTGCAATACCATCTAAGATGATAGACAGGTAGGGTCGCCCACCCACATACCTGCGGTTCCAGTCTAGGGGGCCTGACGGGTATTCTCCTGGGTGTTGGCCCTCGGACCCAGGTTCTGCCCGTTTAAAGGACACTGTGGAGACAGATGACCTTTCCGGTTGCATCGGTAACAGATGATCTCTCGACGAGGAGGGTGTTGATCAGAGGTCGCTCCTGGGGGTGGCGTTGTCCTCCTCCGGGGGAGCGACGTCTTCTTTCTTCTCCGGTGCATCCACGGGACGTCTTCTGGGCAGTCAGCTAACAAGATCTTCCCTTCTTCCTCTTTCCGCAGTTGCAGGGCACTCATCACAGCAGCCAGATTTTTAGTCAGCTGGCGCACCTCTGAGCGCAGACAATCCAATTCACTAGGAGGGGTCACCTGCGCTTTGGCTTCGGCCACTAACGGGGAAAAGGGGGTTACTGCCGGTTCCAGAGTGACTTCAGCCTGATGATGTTGGGTTGCCACCTCAAGTTTGCCCAGGGGCCGCAGCCCTTTTATTGCCATGTCTTTTAGGGCATCAAAGGTAGCATCCGGATGATCTAAGGACCACCAGTTTACAGTTCTGCGTTCCTCTTGGGATCTCAATCCCTGTATAAATTGTTCTTTCAGCATTTTATTCTCATCGATAGCATTTAAATTATTAACCTGCTTAAGAACTCTCAGGGCTCCTTGTAGTCGGCAAGCGTAGTCCCGGATGCTGTCACCTGGCTGTTGTGAACAGTGATAGAAGGCCATCCGGAGATCCGTTTCTGTGCGGTCTTCAAATATGGCATGCAGCTTAAGGAAGATCGCAGGTACCGACTCCTGATCAACGGTATCCCAAGTCTCCACTTCCTTCTCCGCAGCGCCAGTTAGCTGCCCTATTAGCACAGCAGCTTTTTGTCTCTCAGGCATGGAGTACATTTCTAGGATGCTGCATAACTTCCGCTTGAAGCCTGCTAATGTGCCTGGCTCACCGCTGTACTGGGGAAGCCATTTCGCCCCAGGCATATATGGGAGCGTTAGTGGCATGATCGGGACTACCGGACTGGGTGCAGGGCCTGCGCCCCCATCTGGCGCTACAATACCAAGCGGTGCGGGATTGGGGCCTCCGGCCGGGGCCGCACTGTCAGCCGGTTGTTGTGACATCTTAGCGCCCCCTTGGTTAAACGGAGCCTACCGGTTTCAGACGCTGCTATTTCACAGGCACCGCAGTGGGAACAGGACCTTCGTCGCAGGCGCTCTGATGTCAGAGCGTTCACTTCCTGTCGCAGGACCTGCCGATGAGTCAGAACCGGGGGCGTGTCCAAGACTCTGCGCGCTCTTTCAGGTACACCCACCTTCTTCTCCAGCGCTTCAGGGCGCGAATATGGCGGCAAAGATGGCGGTATTTGGCGCCAAAAAGTGCAAACAGTCTTTTTCACTAAAACACTCCACAGGCACACAGGGCTCGCAATGCTGCAAGTTTCGGATCCTGTTCGTGACGCCAAAGTTTTGTGTCGACCCGCCACCACAATTGTGGGTTACCAGGGCAATGGGGTACTCAGAGCCGAGCCCATGGAAGTCTATGGGGATTGTCACAGGTAGCGGTGGCTCGGTCTGTGGCCCTGGCGGTCTGGCGTATGTTGGGGGGAATATTTACAGGGGATAGATTTATATACAGTTCGTGACGCCACCTGTAGTCTCTGGTAATTTGTACCAGCGCTGCTGTAGATCTCTGAGGGGATGGTGAGGCAGCTAGATGTCGGGTCCCCTACAGGTGGGACTCTTCCCTCAGGTCGATGGTTATGGTGGGGTTGTGCAGGCATGCAATTAAATAACTCAGTCTCACACCGTCAGCGTCTTTCCATACCTTTACTTCAAGTTGTTCAGGCAGGTCCCAGGGAGGCTGATGGGGTTGATGGAGGATGAGCTTTGAGGCAACGGCTAAGCAAGTTAGGGGCCTCCTTTACTTTCCAATGATGATGAGTCCAACCAGCGTAAAGCGTAGTTCCCTCTATAACTCCAGCTATTCCAAAGCTGTGCTGCCCGGTCAGTTTTGTGGTCGGAGCCTTCTTCTGAGAGAGCTGAGTTCCAATTCCTGTCGTGCACTGACTCAAGGTTCTCACTCTCCCTGACCCCAGTTACGTACTGACTCTTCAGGGGCTGCTTTCCGCGACCTAAGGTCCGATAAGCCTCTGGTTTTCTTACCACTATGCGTGCAGCTATAGTGATCCTTCGGTCACCAGTGACCGGTAACAATGTGCAGGTATCCTATACCTATGGCACTTTTCTGTTCTCTTCCACTATGCCCTTCGATTTGCTCAGACTCTCAACAAATGTCTCAGTCCGTCTTCTAGTGGGGCACAGCTCTGACCAGGCTGAGGTGAACTGGCTCACCTGTACTGGCCTCCACTTTCTGAACTGCACAAAGACTGCACTTCCTAACTCCTTCGAGTCACTGACTGAACTGAACTCAGACTACTCAGCACTCCCCTCCACACCCCTGCTGGGTGTGTCCGAAGTGTACGTGATATCATGGAGAGCCCTTAACCGTTACCTCTCCACTCATCCTCCTGGTATTGTGTACCAGGGCTACACAGCAACGTTTAAGAATTTCTCACCTCCCTGCTGGGAAGAGTTTATGTTAAATGTTTATTGTTAATGCAAAACAAAATGTCTTTCTTTTTATATTTCACAGCCCGGGAGTGCTGTATTTTACCAAAGGGGAATGTGTAGCCCTGGTATGTAAGGCACACAGTATCCGGGAGGATGAGTGGAGAGGTAACGGTTAAGGCTCGACATCACTCATATACATTTCAGACACACCCAGCAGGGGTGTTTAGGGGAGTGCCCTGTAGCACAGTGCAGTCTGAAAGTTCTCCTGTGAGCGTGCAGAGAGTGAGGACGTGTGCCCTTTTGGAGAGCCGAGATCTCCTGTCAACATGGGGAGACGGTACAGAAGTGGAGGCTAGTACGGATAACCGAATATTATCCTAGTCTAGTCAGTGCTGATATTAAGAGTGCAAGCAGGGCAAAGGGCGCAGTGGAAAGAATCATAGAAGTGCCTTAAGGATTGAACTATCCTGCATTGATCACCGGTCACTGGGGACCGAAGAGTCGCTACAGCTTCAGGCGTAGTGATAAGGAAAAACCAGAGGTTCGCTGGACTTCAAGTCACAGGAACAAGCCCTTTCTGTCAGTAAGAAACCAGAGTCAGGTGGAAAAGGGACTTTGAGTCAGTGCACGACAAAAGCAAGAACCTAGTTCCATCACTTGGAAGACTCCGACCACTATGCTGACCGGGCAGTACAGCTACAGAATTAGCTGGAGATTTTGAGTGAACTTAGCTTTATGCAGGTTGGACTCGTTACATGGAAAGTTAAGGAGGCCTCTAACCTGCTCAGCCGTTATCTCGAAACGCATCCTCCATCCACCCCAACAGCTTCCCGGGACCTGCCTAAACATCTGACAAGTAAAAGGTATGGAAAGACGCTGGATGGTGTGGAGACTGATTCATTTATCTGCACCCTACATCATTATAACCATAGACTTTGAGGGACCAGTCCCACCTGTGGGGGACCCGTCATCTAGCTGCCATAACATCCCCTCAGAGATCTACAGCAGCGCTGGTCTTAGTGACTAGAAAACTACAGGTGGCGTCACGAACTGTTATATACTAATCCCCTGTAAATAATATTTCCCCCAACATACGCCGGACCGCCAGGGCCACAGACCGAGCCACCGCTATCCTTGACAACCCCATAGACTTCCATGGGCTCGGCTCTGGGTACCCCATTGCCCTGGTAACCCACAATTGTCGTGCGTGGTCGCGACACATGTGCTGCACGGATTGTTAGAATATACATTATTTATTGAAAATTCATATAAATTTCTTGTAGATTACAAATAAGTAAGAATTACCCAGCTGTAACAGACAGATATCATGTAGAGATAAATGGCTGATACAATGCACAAGCATCGATCTCAATGCAGAAATATCAATGATAATAGAATTAAAGTGCAAGTGCAAGTGCCATTGTAAACCAAAGAGCATTCTGCAGCCTACAGCTAGTTATAATGAGTGATCAACATTAAAATAGCTAACATGATCTATGTAAAGTGCAATGCGCTTTTACTTACAGCCATATATCATGGGTACAACCCCTACTGGTGCCATGATACATGCAGACTCTACATTTCTTATGGCTGTAGGTAAAAGCACATTGCACTTTACATAGATCATGTGTAGCGTATGTGCTTTCTTAGCCTGGTTTTGACCTGTGTGGTTAGTCATTTTCGACACAAGGAGCGTTTTTCACATACGGATTTCTTCCTCTTTTCTCACTCATCTTCTATCTTCGCCTTTCCTCTTTTCTTCACTACAGCCCAGCTCAGTACCACAGTCCAGTTTGTAAGAGTGCTATGCTCAAGCAGCGGTTCCGCATCCATTTCCCCGTAAGGAAGCTACGCTGCCACTGTAGTTGCTACTTATCGCTTCTGTCCCTGATGCTCTGTAACTCCCGTTCCGGGCACTCTCTTCATCTTACGTATGAAACGCGTCTGCTTTTTATTGATGTTGGAATGGAACTTTTTTATGTGTGGTTGATAGTTAATACTATCAATAGTTTATGAATGTCAAGCACACTCTTGGAAATTGTGGTCATAAAGAGACCATGAAAACCAATCTTTTTTTTTACAACCCTCTAGAAGAACCTCTGCTTTTCGTATGGGTGAATTATTCTTCTGTAGCTGTCTCCTCGATATGTGGGCTCATCGTGTTAACTGTTCTGTCAGTATTTGTACATAGGGTTTGACATTCCTAGCAGTACATCACATACGTGGACCTAAAAGACGTAATCCACCATGTGAGGGCCATTCATTCCTTCATGACCTTCTGTACAAATCTCGTGACATAATAGCAGACTGAGATATTGCATATAGCAGAAGAAAAAGGTAAAGGAACATATAGCTGCCGCACTGGCACCAAAGGACGCGGGTGAAATGGGCCTACGGATATAATTGACGTAGATATAAGGAGCTTTCAAGGCCCATAACCCAAACAGACAAAATGAAAGCGACCATACTTGCTTATCTGTAGACAGAGATCTGTCAGTAGTGGTATTGCTCATTTTCCTGCTTTCTCAGTTTCGCAATTCACATATCTAATTTACACATCTGAGAAAATGGAGTTTGAAAGGGAATCTGTCACCCCTGCTGACCCCTAACCATTGACTTCTAGATAAGTGACGTAGAAAACAGTGTACACATTCCTCCATTTCTGGTCATACAGGTCGTATAACTGAGAAGTGACATTTCAGTCGGCCACTTTCAAGCATCCTGGTTTTCCTCAGTGATCCCTTCCCCCCACCATGTCCTATTTACTCTCAGGTGAAAGCTGTTGTAGATGCCTTCACCATACAGTGCACTCACTGGACTGAAAAAGAAAGTGGCACAGAGGAGGACGGACACTTTACTTTCTATGGCCATGGGAAGACTTATGACACATTGCAAAAAAAGCTAATCAATGGCTTTTATTGCCTGTGTTGTCACCAGATATCTGCATGTTTATTACTTTGTGTGAGACTGGGCGAAGGTAGCAGGAAATATCAGCTGAAAGTGAAGAGTCAAATGGCCTTATAACTCGGACGAGAAATGCCCGGACTGGCCGTCGGGTCTCCTGACAGGAGCATGACAGCATGTATTTCTATGAGGGAGAGCCAGGGTCCAGTCCGATCATTGCGTTGCAATCTTCGTCCAAGTTATACACCGGAGTGACTGTCGCCAAATGGTAACAATCAGACAATTAATGTTTGGCCCAAAACAAGTAAAGCAAAAAAATGGTGTGTGCACACGCCGTCTTTTTCAGGCAGGTCCATCTGCAGGCCACTTGAAAAAACACTAAAAAAAATGAACATAATGCGTGCCAATGTCAAAATGACTTATGTCACGTGTTTTAACGGTTACAGTGTTTGGAAATCGTGGAGTGGATAAAAGAAGTAAAATGTTCATTTTTCAGGTAGTCTCAGAATGGCAGTATAGAGAGAAAGATGCCGGTGACTCCACTGTCACAAAAATGACAGCTAAGCTGTCTCAGGAAAACCTCCTGAAATGGCTTCACTTTGGAAAATCTCTGCAGCTGCGCCAGCATCTGACAGTGTGTGCACGTACCAACTAAGCTCAACCTCCAAGTTTCTGAGGCGTTTTGAGTTTTTAAGGAGGATTTGGAGAATTTCCACTCATTTTCTGCTCGAAAAGCTCCTAAAAAAACTCTGTGCACTTTATCTAATGTTCCTCAAGTCCCATGCATCACAAAGTCCTACATTCACATTCAGATGGACTCCACACATGTGTCTGATTGGTATACATCTAAATTCAATTTGTTACCTAAGAGATCACAACAGGCGGTGCTTAAATAAACCACGGGACACCAAAAACGTGAAAAAAAATACAGTGGATTCCTATGGTGGGTGAATGCCATGGTATCCTTCTAGAGTGACTGTAACCACTTTTGGGCGTCTACCTCATGGGCCGACAGTGGACACAAATGCTGTTATTGTGCAACTGGTGTGATGCACAAACGGTGGAGTTTACAGAAGATTATGCTAATTTAATTTGAAAATTTGGGAACACGATCAATTTTCCATTTATTTTTATTTTTGGAGATGTTTCAAGTTTCTCTGCATCACTGTCATTGCGAAACAAAATAAAATCCAGAAGTACTTGTCACCAAACTTTGTCATGGTCTTGATTACAACAGAGCGGGATTGGAATTAATAATAGTAATATGGAAGCACAATCTCACGTTTAACCTGACAGGACAATTGGGTGGTACCAGCTTTTGACCGTCTAAGTTGAACCTGATCTATGGTATTCTACAGTACTGAAAAAGTCTGCTAGTCAGAAACTATAAAGACCTCACCTCTACGGATCCGACCTCATTGACAAGACATCCAGACTCATTATATACAATTTTCTCTCCTTACTCATACTTAAAATTCTGCTTTTTGCCACATCGTTCCTGGCCATGAAACATATTTTGGGATGATGTAGTGAATCCTGCTTTGAGCAGGGGTTTGGACCAGATGACCCAGGAGGTCCCTTCCAACTCTACCATTCAATGATTCTATGATATTTAGGTCCTAATCTGCCTTTGGGCTCTCTCTGTTCTTCCGTTAGCAGTTTCATTATTTCTGACGACAAAAATAGTCATTCAGGCAGTGCTATCCTACTATCAAAATGGAAAAAAACTTAATGGAACCCCAGGGGTTTCTTCACATGGGGCGGAAATGCCACAGATTTTCCATACTAATGTGTGGGTGGAAAATCCGTTATGAAGTCCTGGGTCTTGCGTGGAATTTGTATGCTCTCTCTGTGTTTGCGTAGGTTTCTTCCTACGCTCCAAAGATCTACTGATAGGAAATCTAGAGCCTCAGGGGAACTTACATGCAGAGCAGATTTTGTATCCATACCATGTCAATTTAGGCTGCAAATTTTCACTGTAGATATCATAGGGTAAATTCTGTGGCAATTTTGCAACAAAAATATGCATGCAGAATGTGATGTTTTGCCAAGGATTTGCAGAAAATCCCCAAATGTGAAGCATCTTATTATAAATCAGTGCAATCCATAGGCACCATTTGGTATTACAAAGTACAGATCATGGAGATGAGCAAATCTCTAAAATTCGAATTTATCGACTTTGCTCAAATTTTCCCAAAATTGTATTCACAGTAAATCGATTTACGGTGAACTAAAAGTACTGCAAATGCTCTTAAAAGACATTTGTAGCACTCTGAGGTCCTTGTCGACTATACCCAACCACTTTCAGGCTGTGGTTCCACGGTCCGGAACCACAGCGCATTTGACGGAGCGGAAATTCCGCTCCGTCCTAAGCCCCGCCCCCTTTTTGACGCACGTTCTTTCCGGATGTGTTCAGGACACCTCCGGAACACATCCAGAAAGAACGCAGGGCTACATAGCCCTGTGTTAAATTCCGTTGCGGCGACGCAGCAGCGACGCTAGGACATGCTGCGGTCTGAAAAGACGCGCCACATGTCCGGAAATGCAGGTCTTCCGCCTGCATGTTGTTACGCATAGTGGAGACGGGATTTATTGAAATCCCCTCCACTATGCTGTAACATCTGGACGCTGCGTGTTTGACGCTGCGCCAACGCACAGCGTCAAACACGCAGCATTTCCTGAAGGAATCCTGATCATGGAAACTCATCCTCAAGGTCCAAAATGCAAATACTGGTTTAGTAATGTCAATTGAGCCCAACATATATAGCTATAGATAAGGGGATAGTAGTTGTTCTTCACTGTTGTCCTGTCTCAGGCTCTCTGAACAGTTTTTTCTGTGTTTTATAACATTCTCTCCCAATCTCTATGGCTAAGCTCTGGGTTGTGACGTCCTCTCACTATCCAAATTCACTACCGAATGGCTGCTGCATTCCCTGCCTCAGCTTTTACAAAGGCTACAATAGTCCCTCCTGATTGGCTAAGCTATGACATGTGATTTGATAACTACAAGGCATTTTGAGGACCCCAACCAGTCACATTCAAAGACATACAGTATGAGACGACTCTGGCTTATGCAACCTTCTGCAATGTTTAAAATGTAAAAAAGAGCAAAAGCTGACAATAAGACGACAAATACTGATAATATCTAAGAAAAAACACAATCTTTATTACATAAATATCTCAAGATAAAAGCATGAATCCAACAGTTTGAGATGGCATCATGAAGAGCAGGAGAGGAAAAGAAGAATATATAAGGAACTAATACAGGACACTCAACATTGAAATAAGTATTGTAGCAGCCATATAAAAAAATCAAGAGGACCCAATAAACGGTTGTGAAATAAAAACTGTGCCTATAAAATGGTTCTGAAAACTTTAGAGCTGCAACCTAATGCATAACAGATGTCAGGTGTAAGTGTACATAGTCTAGCAATATGCAGATAAGTCTCCAGGGGGTGGTAAGGGTACCCATAAGAGTCCTCTCCTGCTGAAATTACATCAGGCCCATATTTAAAATGGCAGAAGTCATTGTAGGCAAACGCATTGCAAATTTTTCTAATTCATCGGGTTCAGTGAATTCCTATAAATTAAACTTGAATCTAATCAATTTGCTCCTCTCTATTGGATACAGCCTTGTAGCTTCTGTCAGGACAGAAGACTTGACTCCTACACCTTTAGATCTTATAAGTCATGCCCTATTTCCTTTCACATGCCCACAAACTTCTCATTATTATAAATTAGTCAAACCCTTTCGAACTTTGTGGTCCAGTTACAAGGAATGTCTCAAAAAAAAAAAAAAAACCTAACAAACGTGACTAATGGTAAGTTTGTTTTCTTGGCCATTCTACCCAATATAAATGGTCCACCGGTCTGACACTTCATGGAGGACCTTCATAAAAGCATGAGAGTTTTGGGTTGCATCGTTTGTTGCTACGCTATACCCTAAAAAATATTTGAGTCTCTGCAAGGCTAAAAAAGTATTCATTAGATTAGACTACCGAATTAAAAATTACAATGACACATTTCAATTTACCACCGCCTTCATTTAAATACAACATATGCAAAAAAAAACTAGAATAAATTATATAATTATCTATATTGATCAAGGAAGGAAGTTACAGGAAAAAACACATCACGGGTGAAGTGTTATCCACACCTGTAGACTACATGGGTGGAGAGCCAACCAGACCCACCCTCTAATACCCACGCTAAACTGCCTTATTGCATCACTGAACAAATATGCATAATGATTGCTTAAGGCTGTTTCTTCCATACAGGAAAAATATTACAGGGCAGAAATCATATTATTAAACATTGCTGGGGGTATGACGCCTGCCAATTTGAGACCCAATATGGGACAAGGACTAATGTTATTGATGACAATCTGCGGTATATATAGTGTTGTGGAATATGTTGGTGAAATATAAGGAGCATTAAAAAGAAAATTGCGCAGTAAATTATTAAAAGAGTTAAAAAAAACATGAATCTATAAATCTGCCATCAGCAGGTCATCCATAAGTAGGTTGCTCTGACAAACTGGGTGGAAAATGGCTCAAATTAGGTGAGTGTGGCTTCTTTTAATCATTCAGATGCAAAAAAAAAAAATTCATTATTGGACAAACCCTTTTACAAAAGGCATAGATGAGGAATGCAGTTACTGAGCTTCTGCAATAAAATGTTGCCAGGTTGTAATTTTATGGAAAAGTAAAAAAAAAAAAAACCTAACAGCCACAGGTTACAAAAATACATACAGTAGACTCTGGGTTCAAAGGGGTAACGTATGTCCTTGTGGAGAATGACATTCTTGACATGCCAGCGTAAGGAGACTTAATGACATTTATCCTAAGTTGTGTGGCAAGCTCGTTAAAAGGTCGATATTAACTTTTAGGGTTGTTAAAATAGGTTTCACTAGAGCTCAGGTCCTCTTCGTCTCTGAAGATGCAATTTGCATATAGTGGACTCTGAAATCAAATCGACAAAGGTTCTAGGCCCTGAAGACAAGGCAGGGGTATAACAAAGGGGAACCACAATCAGCTAGCTCTCGACTCCCCCAAGTCACATGAATGTTCAGCTTGGCCAAGCGTTCTTGTGCTTTTAATGGGAAAAGGGAAGAAAACAGCCGTCAGATAGCTCTGAAAGAAGCTTATCTTCCCTAAAAAGGAAAGGATTGAGCATAGATATTTCAACTGCCTTATCCCATAAGTTCCTCATACAGATTAGATGAAAGTCAACCAAACAAGCCAACCATTTGATGTTGAATGGTGGCCATGTGAATTTTCCCTGGCAGATTCTGCAGTTGAAACTTCAATGCTGATCCTTTTGTTTTCAGAGATGATAAGCTGCAAACAAGATAAGCTCCCCTGAGCCGACTATTCCTGGCTATGGGACAATCAGTGGTAATTTTCAGCCAGTTTACTGCACCTCCCCAAACATCATCTTACATGGGGGATGGTCCAAAAGGCCCCACCAAAATAAGACCAACTTACATTTAATGTGTATCGGGGGTTTACAGAGAACCTATAGGGTTGAAAAGCTCCATGTTATAGTGAAATCACCAAACAAAAGTGAGCGTACTGACAAGATGAGAATATCTTTACCAGAATCTGGATCAATATTAGATGGAGTCAATTATAGCATCAGCGTCTGTGAGTGTGGTCCCTCTCTCCCTGCAGGGAAGCAAGCATACTCATTGTCGCAGCCCTTGCTCTGCTCCGTCTGAAGCTGCCCGGGGTGCGTGCACAACATGCAGGTCCCTGGACACTGCGCTAAGGGCACGCGCGCACACACTTTCCCTTTCTTAAAGGGGTCATGCGCGTTCCCCTAAAGTGTCCCCAGCCAATAGCTGGAGGACATTTACTATTTAAGGCACCTCCTCCAACATGAAGGTGCCTGTGCAATGTTGTGAGTTTGTTTCCTAACACTCTTGTTAATTCTCAGGTCTCTGTATGCTGCACCTGCCAGTGCTTATCTCTACGTCAGCCGGTCCCGCTGCACATGCCAGAGCTCATCTTAATGTCAGCTGGTCCCGTGGCACCCGCCAGTGCTCATCTCAATGTCATCCGGTCCCGTTGCACCTGCCAGTTCTCACCTCTATGTCACCTGGTCCAGTTGCACTTGCTAGTGCCCATCTCTCCGTCAGAAAGTCCAGTCTACATCCGTGGTTCTTGTCATCTTACTCCGTCTGCCTGTGTTTGTTGGACATTCCCTTGGGCCTCCACACAACAGCTACCCGTTCCTAAGGGGCCAACTGCCATCTACCCAAGGTCAGTTCTGGACACCTCCCTTTTATGTCCTCAGATGTCAGTATTGTATGCTGCTGTGTATCCGTGATCAGATTAGGGGAGGCTTCTAGTCAAGCCTCTCCAGGTCTTCCTTGGGCTCCAGCACAGTGGTTCCACCACCCAGAACGTTACAACAATAAGCTTTACGACATCAATTGGTAATTATTTTACTGGTGACCAAAACTAGATTCTTTATGTAACAACCCTGCTGGCATCACTGCATGGCCTCCCATCCCTCACACACTTACTTGCTCACTGCTCCAGGTCATGCTGTGATTTCTGTCTGCTGCCAGCTCCAGGCTCTGTGCCTCTTGCTTTCTGTCTGCTCTCTGCATGTCTCATGGCTGTGTACATAGGGGGGCGGCACCAGAACTCTCTGGTTCTTATGGAGTGAGGGTGTACCTGACTGACCAATTATCATTAGCCCTCTAGTATTTAGGGCAGCTCCATCCTGTGGATCTTGCCTGTGCAATGTGTTAACTCAGTTAGTGTCTTACTGCTGAGCTGCCAGGTCTTGCTTTGTGTTCCTCCATCTTGGAGGCTTCACTCCTAGCTTTGCCTTGTACCTGTTTGTCCGCCCTCCAGGAGGCAGAATATCCTGGTCCCAGTGTCTTTGTCCCTGTACCTTGTCTCGTGTCATTAACTTGTTTGAACGTCTCTTGGTATCCTTGTCTTTGGTTTCTTCCCTGCTGTGTCTTGCCTTGTGGTCTCTCTGTATCTCTCTCTGCCTCTTGCCCGCACTCCTGCGGTTCTGCTCTGCTTTGCTACTGCAGCTGCAGCAATCTCTTGCTGCAGCTCCTCTCCGCATAACTTGCGGTTCCGTTCTGCTTTGCTCCTGTCGCTGCAGCAATCTCTTGCTGCAGCTCCTCTCCGCATAACTTGCGGTTTCGCTCTGCTTTGCTCCTGCCTCTGCAGTATCTCTTACTGCTCTACAGCCCTTCTCTGCAGCCTTGTGGTTTTCCTCCTGTGCGAACAGGTCTCTACCTGTTCCTCCATACATCATACCTTCCAGTCAGTTCTAGTATCTGCATTCGCTGTGTGAACAGGTCTTTACCTGTTCCTCCATACACCATACCTTCCAGTCAGTTCCAGTATCTGCATTTGCTGTGTGAACAGGTCTCTACCTGTTCCTCCATAAACCATTCCATCCAGTCAGTATCAGTACCTGCACTTGCTGTGTGAACAGTACCCTACCTTGCGTCTGATCCGTTCCTGCCAGTCCAGTGTCTCATCCGTGCCAGCCTGCCCTGTGTCTCATCTGTGCCAGCCTGCCCTGTGTCTCATCCGTGCCAGCCTGCCCTGTGTCTCATCCGTGCCACTGCCTGTGTCTCATCCGTGCCAGCCTGCCCTGTGTCTCATCCGTGCCAGCCTGCCCTGTGTCTCATCCATGCCAGCCTGCTCTGTGTATCAGCCGTGCCTGCCAGTCCTGTGTCTCATCCGTGCCAGCCTGCCAGTGTCTCAGCCGTGCCACCGGCTCCCCAAGTGGGATCAGCAGCCACAGCCAGACACCACCCTGGAGTGGCACCTGGCAGCTGCCTGCCGCACAAGTTTGACCTCACCATCAGAGGCTCCAGTGAAGACCGAGGCAGCTGTCTTAGTTATGCCCCTTCCAGGGCAGTCTGGTTTGTGGCACAGTGGGGCCACAACCCCCTTGGCTCACGCCCATCAGCGTGAAACTTTACAATCCCTTTTTAAATTGTACTTTATTCCAAGAATGTATTAAAAAAAAAGCAGAAGTAAGGGCATGCAATTAATTCTCTCAATACATGATATAACATTTCTAAAGAAAGGAGAAGATTGAGTTGGATTTGGAAAGAGGAAGCATAACATTCCAACTTCTTGCGACCATAAAAACACCAGACCCTTTTTGAACTTTCCTCCTAATATGGTTGTCTCGTTTCGATATAAACCATTTTCAAACAACCTACTTGTGAACAGATCATCTTCTCTCTTAACATACAACTAAATCACCTTCTATTTCTGCACATTGCACAGTTAATGTCCTGTTTTGGCACTGCTGGAGAATTAAATTACCAAAACGAAAGAAAAAGAAGATGCTATAACTAAAGGGTATGCCACACTAAACAACATCGCTAACGGGATCGCTAAAAAACGTCACTATTTAGCGATCCCGTTAGCGATGTTGTTGTGTGCAGCATCTACCAGCGACGTGGCCCCTGCTGAGATCCTGCTGTGATCTCGCTCGTCGCTGACATCGTTCCGGACCCTATTTTATCGTCGGCGCTCCCGCTGGTAAGTATATATCGCTGAGTGTGGCACCTTTTCTTAGCGATTTAGCGGTACTTTTGTACCGCTAAAGTCGTTAAGGAGATTGCTAACCGCTATAGCGTCCTTAACGACATCGCTAAGTTAAGCCGCTATCAGCGATATAGAAACAATCCCGCTAGCGATCGCATTAGTATGCGTCGTTATCGTGATCGCTAGCGGGATTGTTTAGTGTGGCAGTACCTTAAGGCCGTGATACCATCCAGAATTTTATTCGTACAGTGTATCTGGTCACTGGATTCCATTATTCTGTCACCACTCATTACAGCTTAATGCTACAGGTTACAAAAGAAGGATACCGCTTTAACAACTCATTCTTACAAAACTCTTTTAAAGAAAAGTTGAATATTTTGAAGGATGTAGGGTTTCGTTACGGATAACCTTTTACATTAGGCATAGGTTGGTCATTAACAGCCCTTTTGCCTCATAGAAAGACGAGTATATCATACATGCCAAATGCGTTTGACACAAGAGTCATCAAGGGTATGTAACACATGAGACTTTGCAGCAAAACATGTGAAAGGGACTTACTTCACCCCCTAAACCCAATCACTTGCACGCTGATTTGACCTGCACCTCAAAAACATCTCCAGAATCTGACCTTTTCTTACCCTTGAAACTGTAATAACTCATTCTGTCGTTGAACTGTAAAAACTCGTTTGATTCATTCTTGTCTTAATTACCACAGCTCACTACTAACCGGTCTTCCTTAACTTGCCCCTATACAATCTATCCTAAATGTAACAGCCAGAGTCATATTTCTATCCAACTGCTACACCGATGCCTCCGACTCTGTGCCAGTCATTGCACTGGTTGTCCATCCGCTAGAGAATACAACATAAACTTATCGCAGTCACAAAACTCTCCACAGTGCTTCACCGCCCTAAATAGCCTCCCTCATCTCAGTCTACAACCGTGCCCATGCTCCTTGTTTTGCTAATGATCCTCCATAATCCAAACCTCCCACTCTCATCTCCAAGACTTTTCCTCTGCTGCACCAGTTCTCCAGAATGCACTTTCCCAAAGAACAGTTTTAACTATGCCCTAAAATACATCTTTTTAGGCACTCCTATCATATCACCTCACTAATCTAACTTTTCTCAGTTCTCCCTTCCTACATTAATCCCCCGCATTTGATCCCTTGCATCATCTGTTCCCAGTAAGTGGCAATTTATGCCTGTACATAATAGATACTGGCTGGTGGCCAATTCCTGCAGCTTTCCACAAATGCTTCCACTATATAAAAATTATTATTATAGGTGAATGCTAGATGAGCGCAATACGGTTTTAATGCACTGTATGGCAGTGACAGTACAATACAATTCAAGTGTCTGATTCAAACAATCAAAAACTTGTCTAGATAGAGAAACTCTAAAGGGTATGCCACACTAAACAATATCGCTAACGGGATCGCTAAAAAACGTCACTATTTAGCGATCCCGTTAGCGATATTGTTCAGTGCGGCAGCTTCCAGCGACGAGCTTCCTGCTGTGATCTCGCTCGTCGCTGGAATCGTTCCGGACCCTATTTTCTCGTCGGCGCTCCCGCTGGGTAAGTATCTAATCGCTGTGTGGCACCTTTTCTTAGCGATTTAGCGGTACTTTTGTACCGCTAAAGTCGTTAAGAAGATCGCTAACGGCGATAGCGTCGTTAACTATATCGCTAAATGTGGCCGCATTTAGCGATATAGAAACAATCCCGCTAGCGATCTCATTAGTATGCAACGCTAACGAGATCGCTAGCGGGATAGCTTAGTGTGGCAGTACCTTAAGGGTCTGTGCACATGGCATCTTAAAGACACCTACAAACCCGCATTATTTTTTAAGCAGAACATTCTTCTGGAAAATGCCGGCAGTGATTTTCAAAAAGAGTCTTCCTTGTCTTTTGTGATATTTTTGCAGCGTCTTTGCAACTGGCACCTTTTTATTAAATTCTATATATGGGTTATAGGAAAGATGTGTATCTTCGTACCGTGTTAGCCAGTAGATAAAAAAATATTTAGACTTGAGAGTCCTCGGTGGTTGATACCTTTTAATGGCTAACTGAAAAGATGGTAACAAATTGCAAGCTTTCCAGACTACTCAGGTCTCTTCATCAGGCAAAACTAAAACAAAAACTGAAGAATCACATATATATATATATATATACACAAAAGGATACAGGAATAGTGCAATAGGTAAGACAAGTGACGTGAAGCAGAACTGTCATTATGGCAGAGGGATGAACATAAATATTGGAACAGATCATAGATAAGGAGAGAGTTTTATTACCCTCTGATTGGGGTCTGGTGTTGTGTTTTGATGCCCCTAGAAGGTCAGAGACGCAGATTCCTTAATTGATATAGAATGACATGAATCCATGTGACACGTTCATTCCAGCACTAAGAGTGCTGACACTCTGTTTGACACTCTTAGTGCTGGAATGAACGTGTCACATGGATTCATGTCATTCTATATCAATTAAGGAATCTGCGTCTCTGACCTTCTAGGGGCATCAAAACACAATACCAGACCCAATCAGAGGGTAATAAACTCTCTCCTTATCTATGATCTGTTCAATATTTATGTTCATCCTCTGCCATAATGACAGTTCTGCTTCACGTCACTTGTCTTACCTATTGCACTATTCCTGTATCCTTTTGTGTATATAATATATATATTATATATATATATGTGATTCTTCAGTTTTTGTTTTAGTCTTTGCCTGATGAAGAGACCGGAGTAGTTCGAAAGCTTGCAATTTGTTACCATCTTTTCAGTTAGCCATTAAAGGTATCAACACCGAGGACTCTCAAGTCTAAATATTTTTATATATAGGTTAGTGATGTAAGTGGAAGCTCCTTGAAGCAATGATCATGTCAGTGATTGCTTATTGAGTGCCTGTTCAGCAGAATCCACCCGACAAAGACGCCTTGTGCCAACGCTGTGCAGAACAATAATAACTGAATTCATCCCAATAATGTAGTAAGTCACAAATCTCTGATCTTATACTGTACTACATAGTTTATTTAGTGATTTAATTAATGCAACTTTTATTTTAACTGCTTTGTAGAGAAGGGATAAAATACTAGAGAAGCCTAGAGCTGCTTTAGTGATTAAAATAACACTATGCTGCACTATAATCTTAGACATACAGATGTTTAGTCCTAAAATTACAGTAATGAAAAATTACCACCATCATATTGATACTAAATAATATTACAATACTGAACAATATCTCCATATTGTTACCAAACAATACCTCCATGCCATAACTCAATGATACTTTTTTCTTTGTGCTGTGACTAAAACATACCCCATTTACTGTAATTAACCGTTTAGTGACAGAGCCAATTTGGTACTTAATGACCAGGCCAATTTTTACAATTCTGACCACTGAGGTTTGTGAGGTTAAAACTCTGGAACGCTTCAACGGATCCCACTGTTTCTAAAATTTCATCGATATGACTTGCGTTTATTCTGAAAAAGAAAACGGAAATTTGGGAAACATTTTAAAATTTTGCAATTTTCAAACTTTTAATTTTTTTTGCCCTTAAATCAGAGAAATATGTCACACAAAATAGTTAATAAATAACATTTCCCACATGCCTGCTTTACATCAGCACAATTTTGGAAACATTTTTTTTTGTTGTTAGGAAGTTATAAGGGTTAAAAGATGATCAGCGATTTCTCATTTTTTACAACAAAATTTACAAAACCATTTTTTTAGGGACCACCTCACATTTGAAGTGAATTTGGGGGTCAATATGACAGAAAATATGCAAAAGTGCCACCATTCTAAAAACGGCACCCCTCAAGGTGCTCAAAACCACATTCAAGAAGTTTATTAACCCTTCAGCTGCTTCACGAGAACTAAAGCAATGTGGAAGGAAAAAAATTAACATATTAATTTTTCACAAAAAATTTACTTTGGAACCAAACTTTATATTCACAAGGGTATCAGGAGAAAATGGACTACAAAATTTGTTGTGCAATTTCTCCTGAGTACACCAATACCCTGCATGTGGGACAAAGCCACTGTTTTGGCGCATGGCAGGGCTCAGAAGGGAGGGAGCACCGTTTGACTTTTTGAGCGCAAAATTGGCTGGAATCAATAGTGGATGCCATGTCGGGTTTGGAGACCCCTGATGTACCTAAACAGTGGAAACCCCCCAATTCTAACTCCATCCCTAACCACAACCCTAATCAAAACACCACCCTAACCAAAACATCACAACCCTAACCCTAGCTCTAGCCCTAGCCTCAAACCTAACCCTAGCTCTAACCATAGCCCTAACCCCAACCCTAACCCTAGGCCAACCCTAACCCTAGCTATAGCCCCAACTATAACCCTGACCCTAACCCCAATCCTAAACTTAGCTATAACCCCAACTATAACCCCAACCATAACCCTAACCCAACTCTAACCCTAGCTATAACCCCAGCTATAACCCTAACCCTAGCCCAAACCCTAACCTTAGCTATAACCCCAACTATAACCCCAACCATAACCCTAACCCTAACGGAAAAAAAATATATTTTTTTAATTTTATTATTTTTACCTAGCTAAGGGGGTGATAAAGGGGATTTTGATTTACTATTTTTTTATTTGATCACTGTGATAGGGTCTATCACAGTGATCAAAATGAACCAATAGGAGAAATCTATTGTTGCCGGGTATCGGCCAGCAGATCTCGACAGTCAGACTGCGTGAATAATGGTGATCGCAACACTGTGGTCGGTAAAAACTGACCCGAATCATGTTTTCCGGGATCTCAGCTACCTCCGGTAGCCAAGACCCTGGAAATTTTCCGATGCCGGGGGCGCGCTATAACCTTATTTCTCAGCGCCGTTAAAAAGCTGCTCTGAGGAATAAGTATCCTTAATTGCTGCCGTTAAAAGGTGTATCGGCGGTCGTTAAGGGGTTAAATATTCTCATACAGTAACTAAAAAATACCTCGATACTGTAATTAAACAATACTAACATACAGTGAATAAAAAATACCTCCATACTGTAATTAAACAATACTAATATACAGTGAATAAAAAATACCTCCATACTGTAATTAAACAATACTAATATACAGTGAATAAAAAACCCTCCATATTGTAATTGAATAAAATTCACAGTGAATAAAAATACCTCCATACTGTAACTGAATAATACTAACATACAGTGAATAAAAAATACCTCCATACTGTAATTAAACAATACTAATATACAGTGAATAAAAAATACCTCCATACTGTAATTAAACAATACTAATATACAGTGAATAAAAAACCCTCCATATTGTAATTGAATAAAATTCACAGTGAATAAAAATACCTCCATACTGTAACTGAATAATACTAACATACAGTGAATAAAAAATACCTCCACACTGTAACTGAATAATACTAACATACAGTGAATAAAAAATACCTCCATACTGTAACTGAATAATACTAACATACAGTGAATAAAAAATACCTCCATACTGTAACTGAATAATACTAACATACAGTGAATAAAAAATACCTCCACACTGTAACTGAATAATGCTAACATACAGTGAATAAAAAATACCTCCACACTGTAACTGAATAATACTAACATACAGTGAATAAAAAATACCTCCACACTCTAACTGAATAATACTAACATACAGTGAATAAAAAATACCTCCACACTGTAACTGAATAATACTAACATACAGTGAATAAAAAATACCTCCACACTGTAACTGAATAATACTAACATACAGTGAATATAAAATACCTCTATACTGTAATTGAATAATATGTCCATAAAAAAGAAAGCGGATAGGCACATACCGTCCCGTGCAACAAAATCCTTTATTGTGGCATCAACAGCAGGCAGATAAAATGATGGAGCAAATTCAGATGACGATGGTTTCGCGCTTACATTGCGCTTCAACAGGTCAGGACTGGAGTAACATTTCTGGAGCAGGAAACATCGCCTCTATTAAGTAATTTGACAGGTGGGGTGTATACATGCCTTGTTACCGTACGACTCCTCCCAAGCCCTGCCCATTTTGGTAGCGCTGCCTGACACTGGCATAAAAACAACAAAACATTTTGCGCATACCCATATTGCACAAAAATTGTGCAACTTTTCAAAGCGTTTTTCGGCAACTTTCTGGCGTAAACACTTTGATGAATCGGGGTCTATTAGTATCAATATTACCACCGTACTATACATTAATAGAGATAGCGCACGACTGCACCTGATCATCTAGTAGTCAAACTCCACACAGGAAGGCAGCAGAATATCACCACACTGCAGACTACATACACTAACATACAGATATGGAGCCGTCAAAGGCAGTAACCTCACTACAGGGGTTGTAAGTGGAGGAAGATTATTGTTAAATGACTATGAATGGTATAAAGCAACATAAATAAGTGAGACTCCTCCTCACTGATCCCCACCCACGTCTTCTGTTCTGATGCTTGTCATTCTCTACTAATCTCTAATTTCTGGTTCCATCTCGACACAGGACGTGGCCTCAACCAGTGATTTCCAAATGGAGCAGGAAGTGAAGGACCGGACGTGTGTTGGGAGGAGATCTGCAGGGGATCATTGAGGGTGAGTGTTACTTCTTTTATTTTTTTATACTAGGCAGCCTTTAAAAAAAATAACCCCCTATAAATCCAAAGATTTACAGGTGATTGATTCAATGAATTTTTCTGTTTGCTTTACCAGTCTTCTCCGTCCAACCCAGACCATCATGAAGACTTCTTTCAGCTATGACTTGTCTTTGCGAATTTTGATGCCCAGGTGTCTTAGGCTCTGTTATCTCAGCACATCCTGATTCATAAAACCCCAATCATGAAGCCCCCTTTAATAATGCCAAACTACACATCAGGCCGGAGTCACACTTGCCGTATGAAAAATCAGTCCGATTCTCTCTGCCGAGAATCACACCAATGTTCTCCGTTTAGTGATCCGTGTGTAATCCGTTCGCAATGCGATGATGCGATTTCCTCGCATCTAGTATCTGTGTGACATCCGTATGCCGTGATTTTATCACAGACTTGAAAAATGAACATATAATGGATCCATGGCCTGAAAATGACCAGGAAAATGCTGACGTATTTCTCGTAAGTCACACTGATGGTCTGTGTGGTGTCCGTTTTATTCTCGCACCCATAGACTTGCATTGGCGAGACTCGGCCATTATACGGTACAAATCGCAGCATGCTGCGATTTCACTCGCACGTATAATACGGTCAAGAAAAAAATGCTGATGTCAGCTGCCCATAGATTAACAGCAGCCCGAGTGCTATGCGATGTTTTATGGCATAGCACTCATCCATATTGCTCTCTAGTGTGACTCTGTGGCCCCAAATACTAATCTTCAGTAAAAAGCTGCCGATCAGGAAACAGTGCCATACACATAGGGCCCAGTTTGAAGTTTGACGTGCCACACAGTAAACAGCATTATGCAGGTATTGCCCCAATAAATAGCAACATGCGTCATAATATATTGCTATAAGAAAAGATAATACAAATAAAATGTTCCCATACACTTGGAGAACCCCTATAATTTACAGTGCTCCTTATAAAGTGGTGTCATAAATAGGAGTATAATATAGTGCTCCTTATAAAGTGGTACCATAAATACTGGAATTATATAGTGCTCCTTATAAAGTGGTGCCATAAATAGTAGTATAATATAGTGCTCCATATAAAGTGGTGCCATAAATAGGAGTATAATATTGTGCTCCATATAAAGTGCTGCCATAAATAGTAGTATAATATAGTGCTCCATATAAAGTGGTGCCATAAATAGGAGTATAATATTGTGCTCCATATAAAGTGCTGCCATAAATAGTAGTAATATAGTGCTCCATATAAAGTGCTGCCATAAATAGGAGTATAATATAGTGCTCCATATAAAGTGCTGCCATAAATAGGAGTATAATATAGTGCTCCATATAAAGTGCTGCCATAAATAGGAGTATAATATAGTGCTCCATATAAAGTGGTGTTCATAAATAGGAGTATAATATAGTGCTCCATATAAAGTGGTGCCATAAATAGGAGTATAATATTGTGCTCCATATAAAGTGCTGCCATAAATAGTAGTATAATATAGTGCTCCATATAAAGTGCTGCCATAAATAGGAGTATAATATAGTGCTCCATATAAAGTGCTGCCATAAATAGGAGTATAATATAGTGCTCCATATAAAGTGCTGCCATAAATAGGAGTATAATATAGTGCTCCATATAAAGTGGTGTTCATAAATAGGAGTATAATATAGTGCTCCATATAAAGTGGTGCCATAAATAGGAGTATAATATTGTGCTCCATATAAAGTGCTGCCATAAATAGTAGTATAATATAGTGTTCCATATAAAGTGCTGCCATAAATAGGAGTATAATATAGTGCTCCATATAAAGTGCTGCCATAAATAGGAGTATAATATAGTGCTCCATATAAAGTGCTGCCATAAATAGGAGTATAATATAGTGCTCCATATAAAGTGCTGCCATAAATAGGAGTATAATATAGTGCTCCATATAAAGTGCTGCCATAAATAGGAGTATAATATAGTGCTCCATATAAAGTGCTGCCATAAATAGGAGTATAATATAGTGCTCCATATAAAGTGGTGTTCATAAATAGGAGTATAATATAGTGCTCCATATAAAGTGGTGCCATAAATAGGAGTATAATATTGTGCTCCATATAAAGTGCTGCCATAAATAGGAGTATAATATAGTGCTCCATATAAAGTGCTGCCATAAATAGGAGTATAATATAGTGCTCCATATAAAGTGGTGCCATAAATAGGAGTATAATATTGTGCTCCATATAAAGTGCTGCCATAAATAGTAGTATAATATAGTGCTCCATATAAAGTGGTGCCATAAATAGGAGTATAATATTGTGCTCCATATAAAGTGCTGCCATAAATAGTAGCATAATATAGTGCTCCATATAAAGTGGTGCCATAAATAGGAGTATAATATTGTGCTCCATATAAAGTGCTGCCATAAATAGTAGTATAATATAGTGTTCCATATAAAGTGCTGCCATAAATAGGAGTATAATATAGTGCTCAATATAAAGTGGAGGCATAAATAGGAGTATAATATAGTGCTCCATATAAAGTGGTGCCATAAATAGGAGTATAGTATAGTGCTCCATATAAAGCGGTGCAATAAATAGGAGTATAATATAGTGCTCCATATAAAGTGCTGCCATAAATAGGAGTATAATATAGTGCTCCATATAAAGTGCTGCCATAAATAGGAGTATAATATAGTGCTCCATATAAAGTGGTGCCATAAATAGGAGTATAATATTGTGCTCCATATAAAGTGCTGCCATAAATAGGAGTATAATATTGTGCTCTGTTATGATTTGGTAGCTGAGGAGAGCAGGCAAAAAAGGAAATACACCAGAGCAGTTGGAAACTATGAGATTGCAGTACCCTGACTAACCACCACAACTAGAGGCAGCCGTGGAGCGTTCCTACGTTGGTCCTAGACGCCTCGTCACAGCCTGAGAAACTAACTACACCTAAAGATAGAAAGAGGAAAGCTATCTGCCCCGGAGCAGATCCCCAAAGAACATAGAAAGCCCCCAAACATGTAATGGCGGTTAGACAAGAAGAAATACTGACACAGACAGAAAATAGTATGAGCAAACGTTGGGGCCCAAACTACCTAAATAGAAAAGGATAGGAAGGGCACTTACTGCAATCCCAAAAAACCCTGAAAAGCACCAACTCTACTAATTTCAAAAACACCTGAGATCACACGACCTCTACCACCTAAATTAGTTCTCTGATGTAACCAAAAACAAAACAGCAGCCACTGAAAAAAACTGGAAAAAGCTAATGTACAAACATCAGTGGCTGAACTGAACTGAGAGGCAAAAGCCCCCAGAGGGGACCCTGAAGGCCCCCACAGAAGTGTAGGACAAAATGCAAAAATCAAGCACAAAAACAAAAAGAAGAAAATGTCTTATCTGTTAGCAGGAGATTCAGACACGACACAGCAGGCTACCAAGGAAACAGGAATCAAGGATTGAGACCAGAACAATTGATCACCGGCAACCCTGATGGGAAGCTGACTCCCTTATATAAGACCAGTCAGTAACACCTGATTCCCAATCCTCACAATCTTCACTGGACAGTCCAGTACAGTTTGTAACCACCAGAGGGAGCTTCTGCTCAGAACTCATTTCCAGCCTATTCACAACAATGCTCCATATAAAGTGCTGCCATAAATAGGAGTATAATATAGTGCTCCATATAAAGTGGTGCCATAAATAGGAGTATAATATTGTGCTCCATATAAAGTGCTGCCATAAATAGGAGTATAATATAGTGCTCCATATAAAGCGGTACAATAAATAGTAGTATAATATAGTGCTCCATATAAAGCGGTGCAATAAATAGTAGTATAATATAGTGTTCCATATAAAGTGGTGCCATAAATAGGAGTATAATATAGTGCTCCATATAAAGCAGTACAATAAATAGTAGTATAATATAGTGCTGCATATAAAGTGCTGCCATAAATAGGAGTATAATATAGTGATCCATATAAAGTGGTGTTCATAAATAGGAGTATAATATAGTGCTCCATATAAAGTGGTGCCATAAATAGGAGTTTAATATAGTGCTCCATATTTCATGCCCAGTATAAAGCTTTGTCCTCACTGAACAGCTGCACTAAGGATTGCACCTCTGTTACATGGGGCAAAATACCTCTCTGCTTGTAATCTGGTTACTCACTCACTGCTCTTCCTTTCTTTCTTCAGGCGTGCAAATGACACAAACACTACAAGAGTTTTTTCATACATTGCGGGAAAGTTTCTGAGAAGTTCCAGTGAAAGTCCTTGCAATTTACATACAGTGGGGGAAATAAGTATTTGATCCCTTGCTGATTTTGTAACTTTGCCCACTGACAAAGTCATGAACAGTCTATAATTTTAAGGGTAGGTTAATTTTAACATTGAGAGATAGAATATCAAAAATAAAATCCAGAAAATCACATTGCATAAGTTATAAAAATGTATTTCCATTTTGCAGTGAGAAATAATTATTTGATCCCCAACCAACCATTAAGAGTTCTGGCTCCTACAGACCAGATAGACGCTCCTAATCAACTCGTTACCTGCATTAAAGGCAGCTGTCTTACATAGTCACCTTTATAAAAGATTCCTGTCCACAGACTCAAATCAGTCATACTCTAACCTCTACAACATGGGCAAGACCAAAGAGCTTTTTAAGGATGTCAGGGATAAGATCATAGACCTGCACAAAGCTGGAATGGGCTACAAAACCATACGTAAGATGCTGGGTGAGAAGGAGACAACTGTTGGTGCAATAGTAAGAAAATGGAAGAAATACAAAATGACTGTCAATCAACATCTATCTGGGGCACTGTAGTGTTGTTGTGCAGATGAAGGGAACTCCAGAAGGTCACACAGAGATGCTGGATGGTAGGTTTAAACAGCCATACTTTATTTTCGTTCCTCTCTCCTGCTCCCCTTACCCAGGACTCACTGCTCCTGCCTTGTCTCCTCCTCCCCATTACATCATTGTTACTAGGCAGAAACTGAAACAAGAATAACAGCAAGCCAATCACAGATATAGTAACAACATCACATCTCTCCTCTTCTCACCAAACAAAACAACATTAGAACTGGATAACGGTCCAAAAGTTCACATTAGTACGAAGGATTTTTTTTTTTTTTTTTCTTTTTACTGCAGAACATTGTCCAAGAGGTGGGCTGGTGGTCTACGATTTGCCCTCGCTGGATAGCGGTGAGACATCACAGTCCCAGATGAACTTTCTGAGTCCCCTGAGGTATCCTCCCTTGGAACTGCTGAGCTCTGGGGATCCGGCAGGACGTCATCGCTATCTGCCTCGTCTGTTTCTGGGACATAGTGTCATGTGTGCATTGCCACGAAGATCGTCGCGGTTGCACATTCTGACTTCTCACAGCTGAGTTACTGTTTCTTTGTGTTTGGCAGTTAGGGAGTTAATTCTGTCTGTGCTCAGTTCTGGGACTGGGTGCAGTTTCTCCCGGCTGCAATTAATTATTTGTTGATTGGTTTCCTTTAAATCTCTGGTTGTCTGTGTTGGGAGTTGCCAGTGAAATTCTTCATGCAGACCACAGATAGGATTGTATCTGTATAGACTTAAGTTAAAGAGCTCCTTAGTTGTTTTAAGCTCACCTTGCTTAGAGTTTAATATCCCAGATCATTTATGTTCCTTCTGTGTTTGAGTGTGTATGCAAGTCTGTGTTTTCTCCAGTCTGTCTAATATGTCTAATCTGTGTATTTAGCAGAGATCAGCCCGTATTCCTTTGGTGGTAATCAGTATCCTTCTTAGGACTGATTACAGGGTTCAGGGACTGATAGGAGACAGGGTTAGGCTGGAGACTTGGACCTCTGAACCATTATCAGTACCTCCAAGGTGAGGGATTAGTTAGGACCCCAGTTTAGGGTCAGGTTAGACCCCCGGTCCTCCTCTTTCCTGTGACAGTGTATCAAGTCCTCAAGATTAACCCTGAGTTCAACGGATATCGTGTCAGGTAAATCTATTCTATATTTACATGCTGATGTTGCTAATCTATATGTTGTATAGAGTGTTGTTCTTTTAAGAATAGTTTACTGACATCGTACACATATCATAAGACCGCGTGACATTTTCACTGGCCCATAAAATTATTCCCAGTTGCCATGGATCCAGTAGCCCAGCTGGCTCTGCAGTTGCAGGGATTATCCATGGAGCTGACGGACATTAAGTCCAAAGTTTTGTCTCCCTCGGAGCAAACCAGATTTGAACCTAAAGTAGCTCTCCCGGATAGGTTCACTGGTGGGCGAGACAAATTTTTTACCTTCAGGGAAGCATGTAAATTGTATTTTCGGCTTCGGCCTCGATCATCAGGGAGTGAAGAGCAGAGAGTGGGAATTGTTATCTCGCTCCTACAAGGGGACCCTCAATCCTGGGCCTTCTCCCTTCCTCCGGGATCCCCGGCTCTACAGTCAGTAGATCGATTTTTTACTGCCCTGGGTTTGGTATATGATGACCCAGATCGGGTCTCTCTTGCTGAGACAAAATTACGTAAGATACAGCAGGGAGATCGTCCGGCGGAGGAATTTGCTTCTGAGTTCCGTAGATGGGCCACAGATACTCAGTGGAATGACCCAGCTCTTAGAAGCCAGTTTTGTCATGGGCTTTCTGACAAATTAAAGGACGTTTTGGCTCAGTATGATTCTCCTCCATCACTGGAGGCTGCTATGGCCCTAGCTATCCGTACTGATAGACGGCTCCGGGAGAGGTGCGAGGTAACTCCGCCCCCTGTTGTTACTCCACCTACTACTAAAGTCCCTTATGTTGAGGTTCCCCTTGTCTGTTCGGAGGAGCCTATGCAGTTGGGAGGGACATCATTTCGTAGGAGGGGATTGGCGGTACGCCGCAGGACTAGAAGGTGTTTCTTCTGCGGGAAAGAGGGACATTTTGTTGGGGATGTCCATCCCGTGCCTTGTTGAGCAAAAAGTCGCCGGAAAACTGTTAATCCCAGGTTGTGTGGTGGACGACAACCTGGGAGTATGTATTTCGTCCGCTAGTTCTTCTCAGTTCCTTGTACCAGTGGAGGTGGTGGTTGGTACGAGAGTGGAGAGATTTTCTGTTCTTCTTGATAGTGGGTCCGGGGCTAATCTGGTTGACGCTCAGTTTGCTCAAGCTCAAGGTATGCATCTGAGTGTATTGGTCAAACCGATCCCTATATTCTCCATTGACGCCAGGCCTCTCGGCCAAGGTAGCTTTGTTCATGAGGTTCATAACATTGACCTTCGGGTAGGGGCAATACATAGGGAACTATATCTTGTTATGTTTGGAGGGTCTACCTACTCCTATTGTGTTGGGACTTCCTTGGTTGGTTAAACATAACCCTGTGATTAATTGGCAGTCCAGAGATATAAGCCAATGGGGGAGTTTTGCAAAAGTAACTGCATGAACACAGTCATCAGTGCGGTCGTGCCTAGTACTTTGCCTCCTTTTTTGGAGGACTTTGGGGATGTGTTCTCTGAGGAGGGGTGTCAGGAGTTGCCTCCTCATCGCGTGTATGACTGCTCTATTAATTTACTTCCTGATGCTAAGTTACCTAAAGCTAGGTTATATAACCTTTCTGGTCCTGAGAGGCAGGCTATGAAAGATTATATTTCGGAGAGTCTGGCCAAAGGGCATATTAGACCTTCATCTTCCCCAGTGGCCGCGGGGTTCTTCTTTGTGAAGAAAAAAGATGGAGGCCTACGCCCTTGCTTGGATTTCCGCGAACTTAATCGGATTACTGTTCGAGATCCGTATCCACTCCCTCTGATTCCTGATCTCTTCAATCAAATTGTTGGCGCCAAATGGTTCTCTAAATTGGATCTCAGGGGGGCGTATAATCTGATTAGGATAAAAGAGGGGGATGAGTGGAAAACGGCGTTTAACACGCCGGAGGGACATTATGAGAACCTTGTCATGCCTTTTGGTCTGACTACTGCACCAGCAGTGTTCCAACATTTTGTTAATGACATTTTTCGTCATCTGGTGGGGCTGTTTGTGGTCGTATATTTGGATGACATTTTAATTTACTCACCAGATCTTGTGTCTCACCAGGAGCATGTGAGACAGGTGTTGCAGATCTTGCGAGACAATAAACTATACGCCAAACTGGAAAAGTGTGTATTCGCCGTACAGGAACTTCAGTTTTTGGGTTTCTTGGTGTCAGCCTCCGGTTTCCGTATGGACCCTGAAAAGGTGAGAGCAGTGCTTGAATGGGATCAGCCAGAGGATCTTAAGGCTCTGCAGCGTTTTCTGGGGTTTGCTAACTACTACCGGAAATTTATTTGTAATTTCTCATCTGTTGTCAAACCTCTCACTGACATGACAAGAAAAGGGACGGATTTTTCTAAATGGTCGGACAAAGCTTGCCAAGCTTTTTCCTCTTTGAAAAAATGTTTTGCTTCGGCACCCGTTCTCATCCAACCAGATGCATCACAGCCGTTCGTTGTGGAGGTGGACGCGTCTGACGTAGGGGTGGGTGCAATATTGTCCCAGGGTCCGTCCCCTGGTAAATGGCATCCGTGCGCTTTCTTTTCTAAAAAATTGTCGTCCGCCGAAAGGAATTATGATATCGGCAATAGGGAACTTTTGGCCATTAAGTTGGCTTTTGAAGAATGGCGTCACTTTTTGGAGGGGGCAGTCCACCCGGTCACCGTCATTACTGATCACAAGAACCTGCTGTATTTGGAATCTGCTAAGCGTCTGAATTCCAGACAAGCTCGATGGTCGTTGTTTTTTACCAGGTTTAATTTTGTTGTCACTTATCGCCCTGGATCTAAGAATGTTAAGGCGGATGCCTTGTCTCGCAGTTTCCCAGGGGCCGGGAAAATGGATGACCCGATTCCTATCCTTCAGGAGGGGGTGGTAGTGTCGGCTGTATGTTCTGAGCTTGAGGAGGAGGTGTTAGAGGCTCAGGGGGACGCCCCTGCAGGACCTCCAGGGAGACTGTTTGTCCCAAATCAGTTGAGACAAAAGGTTATTGAGGCACATCATAATTCTGCTTTAGCAGGACATCCAGGGAGTAAGGCTACTTTAGATCTCCTTTCTCGCCGGTTTTGGTGGCCTAACGTTAATAAAGATGTTTTAACTTTTGTCGCGTCCTGTGGGGTTTGTGCTCGCTCTAAGACCCCTCATACCCGTCCGTCTGGGACCCTCTTACCCTTGAAACTTCCGGAGCGTCCATGGACTCATTTGTCTATGGACTTCATCACGGACCTTCCTCAGTCGTCAGGGAAGACTGTCATACTGGTGGTTGTTGACAGGTTCAGTAAGATGGCACATTTCATTGCTCTTCCTGCCCTCCCTAATGCTAAAACTCTGGCGCAGGTGTTCATTGGGGAGATTGTGAGACTTCATGGGTTGCCTTCTGATGTGGTGTCAGATAGGGGGTCTCAGTTTGTGTCCAAGTTTTGGAGGGCATTTTGTTTACGTCGGGGGATGCAATTGTCATTTTCCTCGGCTTTTCATCCGCAGACCAATGGTCAGACAGAGCGTCTGAATCAAAGCCTAGAGACTTATCTTCGGTGTTTTGTCTCAGAGAACCAGGAGGACTGGTCTTCTTTCTTGCCTCTGGCAGAGTTCGCTCTTAACAACAGGCGGAGCGAGTCCACTGGTAAGTCCCGTTTTTTGGGGCATATGGTTTTCATCCCCAGTTTTGTACATTCAATGGGGGGGTCCCTTCTGGGGTTCCTGAGGAGGAGCGTTTCTCGTCGTCACTTGCTTCAGTGTGGAGAGGTGTATTGAATAATCTGAGTGCTATGGGGAACCGTTATAAACGTATGGCTGATAGGAGGAGAGTTTCTGGTCCAGATCTTAATGTGAACGATCTGGTATGGTTGTCTACCAGGAATATAAAACTTAAAGTTCCCTCCTGGAAGCTGGGCCCCAGATTCATCGGGCCGTACAGGATCAGTTCCATAATTAATCCTGTGGCATTTCGTCTGGACCTCCCTCCTACGTTTAAAATCCACAATGTGTTCCACAAGTCATTACTTAAGAGGTACGTGGCACCAGTCATACCATCACCTCTACCTCCTCCTCCAGTGGTGGTCAATGGTAACTTGGAGTTTCAAGTGTCAAAGATCATTGACTCACGTCTGAATCGCCGGTCCCTTCAGTACTTGGTGCATTGGAAGGGGTATGGTCCAGAGGAGAGGACGTGGGTTCCTGCGTCTGACATTAACGCAGATCGTTTGGTGCGGACCTTCCACAAAACTCACCCGGGCAAACCTGGCCCTGAGGGTCCGGAGGCCCCTCGTAGAAGGGGGGGTACTGTCATGTGTGCATTGCCACGAAGATCGTCGCGGTTGCACATTCTGACTTCTCACAGCTGGAGTTACTGTTTCTTTGTGTTTGGCAGTTAGGGAGTTAATTCTGTCTGTGCTCAGTTCTGGGACTGGGTGCAGTTTCTCCCGGCTGCAATTAATTATTTGTTGATTGGTTTCCTTTAAATCTCTGGTTGTCTGTGTTGGGAGTTGCCAGTGAAATTCTTCATGCAGACCACAGATAGGATTGTATCTGTATAGACTTAAGTTAAAGAGCTCCTTAGTTGTTTTAAGCTCACCTTGCTTAGAGTTTAATATCCCAGATCATTTATGTTCCTTCTGTGTTTGAGTGTGTATGCAAGTCTGTGTTTTCTCCAGTCTGTCTAATATGTCTAATCTGTGTATTTAGCAGAGATCAGCCCGTATTCCTTTGGTGGTAATCAGTATCCTTCTTAGGACTGATTACAGGGTTCAGGGACTGATAGGAGACAGGGTTAGGCTGGAGACTTGGACCTCTGAACCATTATCAGTACCTCCAAGGTGAGGGATTAGTTAGGACCCCAGTTTAGGGTCAGGTTAGACCCCGGTCCTCCTCTTTCCTGTGACAGTGTATCAAGTCCTCAAGATTAACCCTGAGTTCAACGGATATCGTGTCAGGTAAATCTATTCTATATTTACATGCTGATGTTGCTAATCTATATGTTGTATAGAGTGTTGTTCTTTTAAGAATAGTTTACTGACATCGTACACATATCATAAGACCGCGTGACACATAGTCGCAAAGTTTTTTAAAATGGGACACGTTCCTTGTGACCGTGATCTTGAGCAGTAACCATGGTGCCTTTGACTTGTGTGACCTGAAAGGGTTCAGGATAGTATTGTGATGCAAACTTGTCTCTAGGTCTTAGCCTTTTTACCAGGACCCAATCTCCCACCAATACTTCCGGTGGCTTGCAAAGATGACTGCTCTTATCTGCATACCTCTTCATCTTCTGTTTGGATATGGCATCCTTAGTAGCAATTGGGGTTTGAACAGGGCTCTGCGGAACGCTCGGGAGTTTGACACGCATAGGCCTGTTGAACAGCGCAGTGGCAGGTGGTATCCCAGTAGTAGAATGGGGTGCAGCTCTGTACTGTCTAAGAAATCTGTGTAACTCTTGCTGTAAATCCTTGTGCTCCATGGTAGCGATCCTCAAAGTTTTGTTGATTGATTGCATGAACCGTTCCACTTCACCATTGGCCTGAGGCCAGTAAGGAGTTATTTTCCTGTGAGTGAAACCAAGATAGGTTGCGAATGATCGAAAGTCTGTGCTATTAAAAGGTGGTCCATTGTCGGACTTCACTGTTTCCGGTATGCCATATGCCGAGAAGATCTTGTCTAATTTTGGTATAACAGCCCTGGCAGAGGTTGTCGAAACATGTTCAATGACTGGGAATCTCGAATAGTCATCCATGACAACCAGCAGATAGGAGTGATCCGGTAAAACACAGAAATCAGCACTAACAGCAGACCACGGGCCCTCTGGCAGGGGTGTCATTGCGCGTCTATGGTCAATTGTAGTTGCTTGGCAAGGTATGCAATTTTCAATGAGTGCCTCTACTTTTTTGTCTAGTCCTGGAAACCAGACTTTCTCTCTCAGTAATTGCTTTGTTTTCACCACACCTTGATGAGCCTCGTGGGTCAGATCCAGTACTCTGCTTTGAAGTTTCTGGGGTATCACCAGCCGATTGTTACGCAACAGTAGATTTGAATCAGACACGGAGAGATCATGTCGTGCATTAAAGAAGGCTGTCAGGTAGGTTGTTTGGTCCGGTGTTTGGAGGCGGGCTTCAGCAAGAAAATTGCTCCAATTTTTAGATCGAACAGTCTCTATAACTAACTGAAGTTGGTGATCGGAATCCACCGTTTGTTGTATTTCCTCCATAGTCATAGCTTTTGGCACAGAATGTGCAACAATAAAATTGATATGTTCCTCTGCAAGGATAGTTGCTGGGATGTCGTCCTTGGTAGTTTGTGGTGTTGGGTGTCTCGAAAAGTAGTCAGCCGGATTACCAGCTCCTGCCTCGTATCTCAACTGAAACTGGTAGTTCTGTAGGCGGAGCAACCAGCGTTCAAGTCGTGGGGGAGGCTTTGAAGAATGTTTGTTGAAAAGCGGAATGAGCGGTTTGTGGTCACTTATCACTGTGAATTTATGTCCCATAAGGTAGAGATGAAAATGAAGGCATCCCCACACAACCGCAAGAGCTTCCCTTTCAGTTTGTGAATAGCGTTGTTCTGTCTCTGTTAAGGCTTTGCTTGCATAGGAAATGGTAGAAACGTTGCCTTCTTTGGACACTTGTGTGAGAATTGCACCCAGGCCCACTGGACTAGCGTCCACGATCAGCTCTGTGGACTTTAGAGGGTCAAAATAGGCCATGACGGTGTCGCCAGTCAGACCGGACTTCATGGAATCGAATGCTGCTTGGTGTTCAGTAGTCCATGTCCAAGGAGTGTCTTTTTTCGTGAGTAGTCGCAGGGGTTCGGAGATCGTGGCCAGATCAGGCATAAATCGCCCACAGTACGTGACTAGTCCTAGAAAACTGCGAACCTCTGACACATTTTGAGGTTGGCTAGCTGACTTTATGGCAGAAACTTTCTGAGGATCTGCTGAAACTCCTTGTTCCGAAAAGATATATCCAAAGAAGTTAATGACTTTTGGTTAAACTCACATTTTGACGGATTGACAGTTAGATTGCAGGCTTGCAGTCTCTGAAACACTTGCTCTAAGTGACTGTCATGCTCCTCTTGGGTTGTACCATATATAAGAATGTCATCACTGACGTTTAGAACTCCTGCTATTCCAGATAGAACCTGACTGATAACGTTCTGAAATATTTCTGCCGCAGATGAGATACCAAAGTTCAACCTCTTGAATCGTCGTAAGCCCACATGGGTACTAAAAGTTGTAATGTACCTGGAATCTGGATGCAACTCAAGTTGATGATAACCTGATTTTAAATCAATTTTAGAAAATACTTTTGCACCATTCAGGTCTGTGATAATGTCATCAATAGTGGGCGTGATGTGCCTTTCTCTTTGAATAGCCAAATTGGCATGCCGCATATCCACACATAGCCGGATTTTACCAGGCTGCTTTGGTTTTGGTGCAACAACAATGGGCGATACCCAAGGAGTCGGGCCTTCAACTCGTTCAACAACATCAGACGCTTCCAGATCCTGCAGTTCTTGCTCCACAAGTTTGCGGACATGAAATGGGATGCGCCTGTGAGGTTGAACAGACGGCTGTATTGACTGGTCAATATGCAATTTTATCTGAACGTCTTTTAGCTTACCGAGACCTTTAAAGAGATTGGGGTATCTCTGCATGATGTGTTGGGCCGAAGGACCTGTGACGCTATTGACCAGGTTGACCAGACCCAGAGATATAGCACTCCTGCAGCTGAGAAGCGTGTCTGCGGAGCACTCTACTACATATACAGTGTCGGTGATGGACTTCCCGTCAGCTGCAAGTTCTGACTGAAATTTGCCACACAGGGGTAGTGCAGATGCTGAACCATAAGGAAAAATCTTTAGGCTAGTGCTTTGTAGAGCAGGTCTGTTCGGGAGTTGGCTATAGACTGCACGGCTGATGACGTTTACTGATGCCCCGTGTCTACTAGGGCTTCCACCGGACTACCATTTATCAGGATAAGTCGCCTTGGACTGGTAAGTGCGTGCAGTGTTTGAGATCCCTCTGCAGTCACTGAGAATAGATAAGTACTGTGAGGCTCGTCAGTAAGCTGCAGCGTTTGGATTTTCTGTGACCTGGGTTGTACTGTGGAATGAGGGGATTGTGGTTTGGATCTACACACTTTTGCAAAATGGTTTTGTTTTCCACAATTATGGCAGGTCCCCCCTTTTGCTGGGCAGACATTCTGGTGAGGATACGACCCTCCGCAGTTGTAGCAAGTTGCCCCCTGCATACGAGGCACAGGCGGTCTCTGTGTCAGCTTTGCTATACAAGATGGTGCTTCCGCCTCGCACTCAATGTTCTCTATGAGTTTAGCTTGTTTTTCGGCGGTATCATTTACACGTGCTGTTTCAAGCAGTTTTGCTAAAGTCATGGTGGGATCTCTGAGTGCTTGTCTCCGTAACTTAGAGGAGATGCAGCCTTGTAAAATCTGCATTTGGATCTCTTTGTCGACATCTGTAAATTCACAGTAAGCTGCAAGGTGCCGTAGTCGGACATGATATTCATCAATGCTTTCTGTTGCTGATTGCTTTAATTGTCTAAACTTGAAGATTTCAAATGCTGCATTTCTGTGTGGGGAGAAATACTTGCTTAATGCTGCCTTACTGAGCTCATAGTCTTTGTCTTCTCCTGTATTAGGCAGAGTAGTGAAGATATCATAGACTTGTTCCCCTGCATAATGTAATAGCATGGCTTTCTTCCTGGTATCATCTGATATGTTCATTGCTTGTAGGAATATATCAAAACGCTTCAGCCATTTCTCCCAACATGCTGCTAGGTTAGCTGGGGACTGATGCACATCAAAAGCAGGGAAGGCAGGTAAACAGGCCATTGTTGTAGAGCTGAAATACCTTTAGCTGATGATGAACGCTTCCTCGTCGCCAGTTGTAGTGTTGTTGTGCAGATGAAGGGAACTCCAGAAGGTCACACAGAGATGCTGGATGGTAGGTTTAAACAGCCATACTTTATTTTCGTTCCTCTCTCCTGCTCCCCTTACCCAGGACTTCCTGCTCCTGCCTTGTCTCCTCCTCCCCATTACATCATTGTTACTAGGCAGAAACTGAAACAAGAATAACAGCAAGCCAATCACAGATATAGTAACAACATCACAGGCACCATACAAAATCTCACCTCATGGGGTATCCTTGATCATGAGGAAGTTAAGAGATCAGCCTAAAACTACACAGGGGAACTTGTAAAAGAACTCAAGGCAGCTGGGACCACAGTCACCAAGAAAAGCATTGGTAATACATTACGCCATAAAGGTTTAAACTCCTGCAGTGCCAGCAAGTTCCCCCTGCTCAAGAAGCACATGTGCAGACCCCTCTGAAGTTTGCCAATGAACACCTGGATGATTCTGTGAGTGTTTGGGAGAAGGTGCTGAGGTCAGATGAGACAAAAATTGAGCTCCTTGGCATTAACTCAATTCGCCTTGCTTGGAGGAAGAGAAATGCTGCCTATAACCCAAAGAATGCCGTACCCACTGTCAAGCATGGAGGTGGAAACATTATGTTTTGGGGTGTTTCTCTGCTAAGGGTACAGGACTAATTCACCGCATCAATGGGAGAATGGATGGAGCCATGTACTGTAAAATCCTGAGTGACAACCTCCTTCCCTCCATAAGGACATTAAAATGGGTCATGGCTGGGTCTTCCTGCAAGACAATGACCCAAAACATACAGCCAAGGCAACAAAGGAGTGGCTCAAAAAGAAGCACATTAAGGTCATGGAGTGGCCTAGCCAGACTCCAGACATTAATCTCATAGAAAACTTATGGAGGGAGTTGAAGCTCCGAGTTGCCAAGCGACAGCCTCAAAATCTTAATGATTCAGAGATGATCTGCAAAGAGGAGTGGAGCAAAATTCCTCCTGACATGTGTGCAAACCTCATCATCAACTACAAAATACTTCTGACTGCTGTGCTGCCAACAAGGGTTTTGCCACCTAGTATTAAGTCTTGTTTGCCAGAGGGATCAAATACTTATGCAAAATGCAAACACTAATTGGTTCAACTTTTTGTCTCGTGAGATCTTTACTTGATTTTATTACACATTTTTTGTTGTGCCTTGGTGATTTTTTTTATTTATTTTGTTATTTATTTTATTTTTCAGATATTTATTAATTTTTATACCTTTAATCCGCCATTTGTAATATTGGTTTGCTACATATATACAATCTATATATATACATTTTTATATCTATATCTATATATATTGTGAGACAGTGAAAGCATATGTATTGAATGGGGTGTACATTTCACCTAGGTACTTTGCTGACTGGTATAAGGGAAATGTGTGCCTTTGTAAAACTAGTGGTGGAGAAAGGTCATTACACCATCCATTCAAGTACACTGTAAGCTTTCCGGGGGGTTTAGCTCTAGGATCGCTGTCTGGGTAGACAGAATGGCACGGAAACAGTTCATTCAGACAGCAGTTTGGTGAAAACTGGCCGCAACCAGTTTTATTAAAGTCCACAGCACACAGATAAAAACAAATCATAAACAGAAAACCTGGGCTTGTCTAGCCACTAAATTACACTTAGATAGATGGCCCTCTCTATCCGGGACCCAGACTCTACCAGTCTGTGCCCAAAAACAACACATATCACATATGTTACCAGTATGGAGTTTCACAGACACTCCTCTTTATGTCCGAAGACAACTCCAATGTCCAGACTTGAGAGAGGTCACCTCCTATTCAGTCGCTATTCGCACGGATTCTCACTGCGACTACTCCTGTGTCCGGGGTACTTCCTGCACCCAGACTGAGATAGCTCACACTCTTAGAGACTGCTTCCTTGTGCCAGGACACCTCCCTGTGTCCGGGCTAAAGACAGCTCCCACACTCTTGGAGACACCTTCTGTGTCTGGACCCCTTGTCCAGACTGAATGAGCTCCATGACTGTGCTCCCAAGCACCTACTTCTGGCTTCCTAATCAACACCTGATTGGATTCAGGTCTGAGCTGCAAGCGTGTACTGAATGGCAGGTGTAGTGACCTTTCTTTACCACCAGGTTTACAAAGCCACACATTTCGCTCATACCAGTCAGCAAGGTACTTAGGTGAAATATACACCTCATTCACCACATATTCCTTCACTGTCTCACATATCCCCTCCCTCTTCTCCAGACCGGAGGGCTGGTCATCCAGACCGGAGGGCTGGTCAACAATCCAACAGAGACAGTGAACTCTGGACCAGTCATGGCCCTCATCAGCTTCATCCTCACCACTGTCATAGCCAACATCAGTTTTCTCTTCATCTGAAGCATCCGCACTACCCTGTACCCTCCCAGGCCTATACTCTCTGCGGGCCTCGGGTATCCTGCACTGTTTCATCTTGACTTTAGTGCCAGCCTCAGTCTCGGTATAGTGGCTCACCAGATAAGTACGACCAGGCACGTCAGAACAGCTCTGCTGATTCTTCCTCAGAAACTTTCGTACCTCCTGTTTTTGGGGCACTGACCCTGTGTCACCAACTGTCCCAGAAGGTATAGGGGGTTTTTCACTTTTCTCTAATTCCCCTGAACCTTTTTTAGCACATCTACTTTTTTAAATATCAGTTGGTTCGTAAATTCTATTTCACAGAATTTAAGCTCCTCTTCTTGTACAGGCTCACTTTGCATAAGACGCAGAGCTCTTACTTCTTTCTCCAGGAGATCCACATCTTCTAACAAGTCAAGGCTCATCATCTTTTCTGCTTTCACCTCCTCGTATAATTGCGGCCTTTGCTCTCGCAATGAAGAGACTCCCTGTATCCTTCCTTTTACTTCATTGTCCTTTTCAAGAAGGTACTCATGGTTCTCATCACGCTCCTTCATCACAGTTTGAAATTTTTTCTGAGAAGCACTTAATTCCTCTGGTACCTGTGCAACCATTTTTTCTTGATCTTGCAAGGTACTGTATACACTTTCCCTGTCACTTCGTACTCTCTGTAGCAACTGCTGGCACCGCTCCCGTTCCCGGCGAAGAGATAACACATCCAGTTTACACTGTTGCAGCTGCTCGCGCAATGCAACAATATCAGTCTTCATGTCTTTGGTAGAGACCTCATGGAGACGCATCTTCTCCTGTAGCTGTTGGACGTCTTTTACTACTTCGGCCGTTTCTTCAGTCTTGTTCCTCACAGCTTCACTTGAGACATCAGCCTCTGGTGAGGCACCTGGCCTGGTGTCCACCACTTCCATGGCTTTCTCCACCTCTGCAGCGTCACCTTCAGAGTCCTTGGCCTGATGCAGATCCACACCATACATTGATAACTTCTCATTTTCAACAGCATCCACTTGTGCTGTGTTCAGTTTCAGAGTCCTGTCTTTCACCTTAGTCTTCGCCAGGGAACCGGCCAACTGTACAACACCTTCAGATGCCATCCTCCGTCCGACTGCAAGGTCAGCCTCAGCCTTCCTCTCAGGACTCTCAATCTCCTCTGCTACCATGCCTTCCTCACTTGCACTGGTTGCTTTATGGTCATCAGATAATTCACTATCACTATCTGACCCCGTTTTCTCAGCCACATCTGTCTCACTATCAGGGCTATACACTTCATTATCAGTCACATCCTGCTCACTGTCAGGGTTATACAATTCATTTTCATTCATATCTGCTTACTGTCAGGGTTATACAATTCATTTTCATTCACATCCTGCTTACTGTCAGGGTTATACAATTCATTTTCATTCACATCTTGATCTGGAACCTTAGTTAACATGTCATCCACAACATTAACTTCACCATCTGGTCCCTCAAGTATGTGACTCTGTGACAACCCCAGCACTATACTTTTATATAGCTCAGGTACTAGGAGCTGACTCACGACCTCTCCCTGGACTTCAGTGTCCCTATACAATAGGTTATTGTTCATGGCAGCATGAGGAAACCTCTCCTCAGAGCCAGGCTCTTGGGGAACCTCACTCAGAACAATTACATTTTCCTGTGCCGTTTTAAGAGTGGGGTCTCGCACCGGCTCACTCCCAAAATTGTCACAGGAGCCAGGCAGGTCAGGGACACTCGGTTCCCGAGAACCACCATCCTCGTCTCCCAACATCACCTGCAAAGAAATGTCATCTTTATCACGGTCATCATCAGTATCATGATCATCATTATCATTATCAATATTATCATGGTCATCATCATTATCACATAAGTTTAACGGCCCACTAGCATTGTGTTCCGCCCCTCGGGACTGCGCACCCTCAGTAGGAGCTTCATCACACTGTCCATCAGAAACATTTTTCCCCCAGAGATCCTTAGACCGGGGAAAGTCATTACCCAATATAACGGGGTGCACCAGGGTCTTCACTACCCCTACTTCATATGAAACCTCCCCGAGTTTGGGGACCAAGTCCACGGCAGTCTCTGGGTAGACTTTGGTGTCTCCATGGATGCACACCATACTCAGGTGCTTATCAGGGATGAAGTCCCTTTCAATCAGGCTGTCACATACGGAAGTCACTGGACTCTCTGAGTCCAAGAGGGCCTGTGCTGGGCAGTCACTTACAACCACCGGGGACCCCTGTGGTCCAGTCTCTTCGGCTGAGGTGGACACACACACAGGCTCTGCGCAGGGAGAGAGGGATCTGCCATCATCACTACACATAGGCTCCCCCTCTATTGGACAGTTGGCTGCAATTTCACGCCAGCTCCAACACTGTCCATCACACTCTCCCACCCACATGTCCCCTCGGGCCTGAACCCGCTTATCAGCATACCCCATGTCCCCAACAGCTGGAACGCTCTTACCGCGAGAGTTCAGCGTCCGGGAACTCCGAAGTGACGACCTCTCAGACGGCTGTACCTCAGGAGGACGTGCTTGGGTGTAGCGGTCCACTATCACCTTTTCAACTCCATAATCAGGCCTGCTGACTGCAGACTCCCAACTGTATCTCCAGTCACGAACTCTCCTGGCACGGGCTGTCACCGTAACACTCAGCCGGGTAAGAATCTCCGCTTTCAACTTGCCATAGTCTTGGCTGTCCTGCTCGCTCAGGTCAGCATATGCCACCTGGGGCACTCCAATCAGATAGGGTGCGACCATCATGGCCCATTCAGATAGGGGCAGATTCTCCTTCTCTGCCAGTCTCTCAAACCTAGTGAGATATACCTCCACATCATCACGAGGTGTCATCTTTTTCAAGGACCGTCTTACCGCCCTCTTTACAGCGGACAACGCAGGTACCTTCACAACACTACTTCTGGACGAGGTGCTGAGAGCTGCAATCTGCTCCAACACCCGGTTATTCTCCTGCTGCTGCTGCAGGAATTGCTGCCGGTGCTGCAGGCGCTGCTGCTCCATGCTCTGCTGCATGCTTCGCTGGGCCTGCACCAGGTACTCAATGAGCTCCTCCATACTGCCGGACTCATCTGTCTCAATCACAGCAGTCTTATGTTGCACATTAACTTGTGCCATTTGTTCAAACAGCGCCTCCATGCTGTCATCCATGCTGTCAGACTTCTCTGTCTTAACAACTGTAGTCTTCACTCAAGACATACACACTACACAGCTTTTTTTTTTTTTTCTCAGAAAAATTCAGCCTTGCTGTGCAAACACTTTTTTTTTTTTCCTTTGCAAAGTCTATTAGGGCTACTGTCTCTTTAAGACTGCTCCACAAACTTTTCTTTTGCTGCTGCACATTCCACAGTCATTTTCACAACAAGTTCAGCTTTGCTGTGCATACATTTTCTCTCTGCAGACCCTATCAGGGCCACCGTCTCTCCAAGACTGCTCCAAACAGACGTTTCTGCTGACACACACTTTTTTTTTTTTTTTTTTTTTTCTGTTGCTATTTCAATAGACTTCACCTTTAATGCTGTCTCTCGCCACTGTGCTGCATGCACACTCCAGCACTAACTGTACCAGGCCCTGCGCTGCCCCAGCATTCTCCGCCAATTGTAAGCTTTCCGGGGGGTTTAGCTCTAGGATCGCTGTCTGGGTAGACAGAATGGCACGGAAACAGTTCATTCAGACAGCAGTTTGGTGAAAACTGGCCGCAACCAGTTTTATTAAAGTCCACAGCACACAGATAAAAACAAATCATAAACAGAAAACCTGGGCTTGTCTAGCCACTAAATTACACTTAGATAGATGGCCCTCTCTATCCGGGACCCAGACTCTACCAGTCTGTGCCCAAAACAACACATATCACATATGTTACCAGTATGGAGTTTCACAGACACTCCTCTTTATGTCCGAAGACAACTCCAATGTCCAGACTTGAGAGAGGTCACCTCCTATTCAGTCGCTATTCGCACGGATTCTCACTGCGACTACTCCTGTGTCCGGGGTACTTCCTGCACCCAGACTGAGATAGCTCACACTCTTAGAGACTGCTTCCTTGTGCCAGGACACCTCCCTGTGTCCGGGCTAAAGACAGCTCCCACACTCTTGGAGACACCTTCTGTGTCTGGACCCCTTGTCCAGACTGAATGAGCTCTCTGACTGTGCTCACAAGCACCTACTTCTGGCTTCCTAATCAACACCTGAGTGGATTCAGGTCTGAGCTGCAAGCGTGTACTGAATGGCAGGTGTAGTGACCTTTCTTTACCACCAGGTTTACAAAGCCACACATTTCGCTCATACCAGTCAGCAAGGTACTTAGGTGAAATATACACCTCATTCACCACATATTCCTTCACTGTCTCACAACACGTTTGCAGCTCAAACCTGTGGCCACTCAGGTGATAATTAGGAAACCAGAAGTAGGTGTCTGGGAATACAGACAGAGAGCTCGCTTAGTCTGGACAAGGAGTCCAGGCACAAGAAGGAGTCTCCAGGAGTATGAGCTGTCTCAGTCTGGGTGCTCGATGTACCCCGGACACAGGAGTAGTCTCTGTGAGAATCCATGCGGATAGCTGCTGAATAGGAGGGGAGCTCTCTCAAGTCTGGACGTTAAAGGTGCCTTCAGACACAAGGAGGAGACTCTGTGAAACTCCATGCTGGTAAATGCTGAACATATGTGTTGTTTTGGCCCAGGCTGTTAGAGTCTGGTCCCAGATAGATAGGGAAATCTATCTAAGTGTAGTAAGTGGCTGGACAAGCCCAGGTCTTATGTTTATGATTTGGTTTTGATTATGTTCTGTTTGCTGTAGACTTTAATAAAACTGGTTGCGGCCAGTTTTTACCAGAACTGCTGTCTGTGAATGAACTGTTTCCGTGCCACTCCGTCTATCCGGACGGCGATCCCAGAGCTATATCCCCTGAAAAGCTTACAATTGGTGCTAGAATGTGCGGGCAGCACAGTGGCGAGAGACAGCAATAAAGGTGAAGTCTGTTGAAGCAGCAGCAGAGAGAAAAAAAAGTGTGTCAGCAAAAGAAACGTCTGTTGGAGCAGTCTTAAAGAGACAGTAGCTCTAATAGAGTTTGCAAAAGAAAAGAAAAAAAGTGTGTCTGCACAGCAAAGCTGAACTTGTTGTGGAAAAGACTGTGGAGTGTGCAGCAGCAAAGGAAAAAGTCTGTTGGAGCAGTCTTAAAGAGACAGTGGCCCTAATAGAGTTTGCAGAGAAAAAAAAAAAGTGTCTGCACAGCAGAGCTGAATTTTCTGTGGAAAAGACTGTGGAGTGTGTATGTCTTGAGTGAAGACTGCCGTTGTTGAGACAGAGAAGTCTGACAGCATGGAAGACGAGTGTGGATACAAGCATCTTGCTGTGACTCAGTGGGGTCACGAAGGCATCTTGCTGTGACTCGGTGGGGGTTACGAAGATTGTCGTCGCACTCAAATCCAGTTTTGCTGTGGCTCAGCGGGGCCGCGAAGATTTTTTCAAGGGAAAGCGGTGAAGTTCTGGTGTGAACAGTGCTCCGCGATGGCTGTGAACGGAGCAACGAATGGGTCTGACGAGTCGGACCGCATATTTGAGAAATGTCTACTGGACATGCAACTGGACATGGTGCGGGAGCTGTGGGCACCGTATAGAATGGCGGCAGTGGACCATTCTATGGACTCTCCGGGGGTGCCAGTGTTGTCACAGAGTGCCCGGGGAGGTGGTAAGAGATGTTGTGAACTGAGTCCTAAGACTACTGCTGATTTTTTGTGTAAAAATTACCCTGCCGGTGTGGTTGTTAAAAAGGGGGCGGAGTCTAAAAAAGGGGCGGATTTTCACAAGAGTGTAGAGTGTGGAAAACTGAAAATTGTTACTGGTTGTGGGTTGGTACCTCCTAAAAATGACAATGTGACCGTTGATAACGGGGTAGCTCCAGTAGAAGGGGGTGACGTCAAAGTGGGAGGTGACCTGTTAGTCCACAACACCATGGGGAGTGACACAGACCCCGTAGCTGACTGGGACACTATGAAAGTAAAAAGTGAGGTCAGTCAGGAGAGGCTAGATGAGGGAAGAGAGTCCCCCTCTCGTCGTCGACGGCGCAAGGGCCACAAAAAGGTTGTTCCGGTAGTACTCGCTGAAAATGAAAATGAAGAGAATGTAGTACTGTCTGCCTATGCTTCAAGTGTGGATTCTCCTTTAGAGGTAGAAGAGGAGGGGGCCAGTCATGGCCAAGAGCTGGAACCTATTCGGCTGCAGTATCAGAGTGACATGCTGCAATTATGTGAAAACCTGGAGGACGTGTCCTCAGACCAGCGAGTTCTAGAAGGAAGCAACGAGGAAGTTACACTGTGGAAAGAGATGTTCCACGCCATTAAAGAGGACCGCCGCAAAATCAAGGAAGAGGTTTTGCAGTTGAAGCGTGAGAAGGAGGCGCTGCAGGATGGAGTTTCTGGAAGTGAACAAATCCTAGAACGACTGCGCAAACAGCTCAACCAGGAGCTGTGTGACTCCAAGAAGGAGTGTGGTGAACGCAATAGGGAACTGCAACAGATGAAGAGAGATTATGTGGATCTCCTCAGGGTCAAAGAAAAACTAGAAGAGGAGAAGATGGATGCAGAGCAAATGCGCCAGGTGGTTGAGACCACTCTGCAGGACACCCGTGATGAAAATGGTGATCTGCGCAGAAAGACCCTAGGTCTGGAAGCTCAGGTGAAGGAGCTACAGATGTCCCGTGATACTCTCCAGAAGGCGGAGATGAGCCTTAAGGAAAAGCTCAGCCAAATGGAAGCTGAGCGGGAAAAGATGGAGGAGTCTATCAGAGAAGCTACAGACCAGGGCAGGAGTTAGCCACTGGAGATGAGAGGTGTAAAGCAGATACTTCCTCGAGTGATGTGAGTTCGGATGATTCGGTGGATGTCGGAGCCGAGATCAAGGAGCTCAAGGAGTGGTTACAAGCCCAGTGGACGCAAGAGAAGCTTCAGAGACGGGCAGCTGAGAGGCGAATGGCGGAACTAGAGGAAGAAGTTCTCGGGCTTAAAAGTCGCCTGATACAGTGTCACTCGATGAACAAGGCCTCCTTGGAGAAAGAAAAGGGCAAACACGTTGCACTCGCTCCCTTTTGCCAGGAGAAGATAGACCTGAGGAGAGCTAAGAGTGTGGTAACGGAAGATAAATGTGAAATGGAAGTGGTCAGGACGGAAATTCACGAATTGGTAGCTGTGAGTCAGCTCAGAAGAAGCGTAAAGGGGGAAGAAGCTGACAGTCAGTTGTCCCTGAACCCTGAGCTGATTGATCGTCTGGAAACCACTGGTGAGACCGAAACGTGTCGGTACAAGTGCCTCGTAGATGTACCCGAGGACTTGAGAGAAGAATGCACCCGTGAGTCTGTTAATGAAGCGTTTAGGAAGGCCGTGGGAGCCTGTAAGGTGTACTCGACCTCAGGAGCTAAACAGCTGGTGGTCTTGTCCACGACTGAAGTTACAGTGAAGAGGGTGGCAATCCTAAAGGTACTGCCACACTACACAATCCCGCTAGCGATCTCGTTAGCGTCGCATACTAATGAGATCGCTAGCGGGATTGTTTCTATATCGCTAGTGTCGGCCACATTTAGCGATATCGTTAAGGACGCTATCGCGGTTAGCGATCTCCTTAACGACTTTAGCGGTACAAAAGTACCGCTAAATCGCTAAAAAAGGTGCCACACTCAGCGATATAGCGATACCAGCGGGACGCCGACGATAAAAATAGGGTCCGAAACGATCGCTGTGATGAACGAGATCACAGCAGGGGCAACGTCGCTGGTAGATGCCGCACACAACAACATCGCTAACGGGATCGCTAAATAGTGACGTTTTTTAGCGATCCCGTTAGCGATGTTGTTTAGTGTGGCATACCCTTAAGTGACATGCACTGGCGATGTATTCGCACAAAGCGGTTTCTCCGGTTGAAGACAGAACAAGCCGTTAGACAACTGAAGCTTATGAGAAATGCTCACAGTCTGCGGGAAAAGGTCATCCGGGTGCCTCATGTTCTGGTGAGAAAGCTGATTGGGAGAAATGGCCGAGCCATGCAGATGATGGTGAAGAGGTCTGGTGTGGTGAAAGTAAGCAGTCCACGTGATCATCGGGACTGGATACCAGATGAAGACGGCATGGTGTCATTCTACGCTATAGGAACGGAAGAAAGTCTGGAATATGTGCGCATGCTGGTGGCGTACCGTGTGACCTACCTGCGAGAGGTAGAACAATTGAATCTCGCTAGACAGCAAGTAGATAGACAGCATCATCTGAGCAGCAGAAGATGGCAGCCGTCTACTGAGGGTAGTGGGCGTGGGTTTAGAGGTAGTGAGACCTCCAGTAACTCAGGTTTGAGAGGCCCATACAGACGACCCGAGAGAGTACGGGACAGTACGAAGTCTAACCGGACCTTAGACACCCAGGCAAGACCTGACAAGGTTACGATTGACCGCTGGGAACGGAGGGGAGACCTGACAAGGTTACGACCCGGAAATGTGACTGGACGAAGTCTGTGACAATGACAGACGGTAGGTCCCTAAGGAATGAGCGAATGTCATTGACTAATATTCCGGGGGGCTGAACAGAGCAATGGACAAGTACATGGTCTCTGTGTGAACTGTGGGTTGAGGTGATTGGATGTATTTTGTGTTCAACCCTACAAGTTTGAAAAAGGGGGGGGAATAGGTAATGCAGCCCTTGGCTGGCGTTCCTGTAATGGCTCAGTGTGTGTGTTTTGACTGTCCATGTTCCTTCCCCCAGCTGATGTCACATGACTGACTCACACAGGTCCTTTTACACACACACAAGTCTGAACACGTGACTATGACATCAGCTCAGGTCCTGTGTGTGTGTGGGTGTGTGTAAGGGTATATAAACCCTGCTTAATTGGAGAAGATGAGGCCTGTTTCCTGTTCCCCTGGTGTAGGGGACACCGTTTGTGTGAGGCCGAGTGAAGCCTGACTGCCTGAAAGGTCAGAGACTGGATCCTGTGTGGATGCTAGGGGCCTTGGAAGCTAATGATGGCCAGGCTTCAGGTGAAGATGAAGTTGATGATGACTATGACTGGTCCGGAGTTCACTGTCTCTTTAGGATTGTTGACCAGCCCTCCGGTCTGGATGACCAGCCCTCCGGTCTGGAGAAGAGGGGGGGGATATGTGAGACAGTGAAAGCATATGTATTGAATGGGGTGTACATTTCACCTAGGTACTTTGCTGACTGGTATAAGGGAAATGTGTGCCTTTGTAAAACTAGTGGTGGAGAAAGGTCATTACACCATCCATTCAAGTACACGTTTGCAGCTCAAACCTGTGGCCACTCAGGTGATAATTAGGAAACCAGAAGTAGGTGTCTGGGAATACAGACAGAGAGCTGCTTAGTCTGGACAAGGAGTCCAGGCACAAGAAGGAGTCTCCAGGAGTATGAGCTGTCTCAGTCTGGGTGCTCGATGTACCCCGGACACAGGAGTAGTCTCTGTGAGAATCCATGCGGATAGCTGCTGAATAGGAGGGGAGCTCTCTCAAGTCTGGACGTTGAAGGTGCCTTCAGACACAAGGAGGAGACTCTGTGAAACTCCATGCTGGTAAATGCTGAACATATGTGTTGTTTTGGCCCAGGCTGTTAGAGTCTGGTCCCAGATAGATAGGGAAATCTATCTAAGTGTAGTAAGTGGCTGGACAAGCCCAGGTCTTATGTTTATGATTTGGTTTTGATTATGTTCTGTTTGCTGTAGACTTTAATAAAACTGGTTGCGGCCAGTTTTTACCAGAACTGCTGTCTGTGAATGAACTGTTTCCGTGCCACTCCGTCTATCCGGACGGCAATCCCAGAGCTATATCCCCTGAAAAGCTTACAATTGGTGCTAGAATGTGCGGGCAGCACAGTGGCGAGAGACAGCAATAAAGGTGAAGTCTGTTGAAGCAGCAGCAGAGAGAAAAAAAAGTGTGTCAGCAAAAGAAACGTCTGTTGGAGCAGTCTTAAAGAGACAGTAGCCCTAATAGAGTTTGCAAAAGAAAAGAAAAAAAGTGTGTCTGCACAGCAAAGCTGAACTTGTTGTGGAAAAGACTGTGGAGTGTGCAGCAGCAAAGGAAAAAGTCTGTTGGAGCAGTCTTAAAGAGACAGTGGCCCTAATAGAGTTTGCAGAGAAAAAAAAAAAGTGTCTGCACAGCAGAGCTGAATTTTCTGTGGAAAAGACTGTGGAGTGTGTATGTCTTGAGTGAAGACTGCCGTTGTTGAGACAGAGAAGTCTGACAGAATGGAAGACGAGTGTGGATACAAGCACCTTACTGTGACTCAGTGGGGTCACGAAGGCATCTTGCTGTGACTCGGTGGGGGTTACGAAGATTGTCGTCGCACTCAAATCCAGTTTTGCTGTGGCTCGGCGGGGCCGCGAAGATTTTTTCAAGGGAAAGCGGTGAAGTTCTGGTGTGAACAGTGCTCCGTGATGGCTGTGAACGGAGCAACGAATGGGTCTGACGAGTCGGACCGCATATTTGAGAAATGTCTACTGGACATGCAACTGGACATGGTGCGGGAGCTGTGGGCACCGTATAGAATGGCGGCAGTGGACCATTCTATGGACTCTCCGGGGGTGCCAGTGTTGTCACAGAGTGCCCGGGGAGGTGGTAAGAGATGTTGTGAACTGAGTCCTAAGACTACTGCTGATTTTTTGTGTAAAAATTACCCTGCCGGTGTGAATGAACTGTTTCCGTGCCACTCCGTCTACCCAGACGGCGATCCCAGAGCTATATCCCCTGAAAAGCTTACAATATATATATAGTACAGACCAAAAGTTTGGACACACCTCTTTCAAAGATTTTTCTGTATTTTCATGACTATGAAAATTGTAAATTCACACTGAAGGCATCAAAACTATGAATTAACACATGTGGAATTATACATTACACTTTACAAAAAAGTGTGAAACAACTGAAAATATGTCTTATATTCTAGGTTCTTCAAAGTAGCCACCTTTTGCTTTGATGACTGCTTTGCACACTCTTGGCATTCTCTTGATGAGCTTCAAGAGGTAGTCACCGGAAATGGTCTTCCAACAATCTTGAAGGAGTTCCCAGAGATGCTTAGCACTTGTTGGCCCTTTTGCCTTCACTCTGCGGTCCAGCTCACCCAAACCATCTCGATTGGGTTCAGGTCTGGTGGCTGTGGAGGCCAGGTCATCTGGCGTAGCACCCCATCACTCTCCTTCTTGGTCAAATAGCCCTTACACAGCCTGGAGGTGTGTTTGGGGTCATTGTCCTGTTGAAAAATAAATGATGGTTCAACTAAACGCAAACCGGATGGAATAGCATGCCGCTGCAAGATACTGTGGTAGCCATGCTGCTTCAGTATGCCTTCAATTTTAAATAAATCCCCAACAGTGTCACCAGCAAAGCACCCCCACACATCACACCACCTCCTCCATGCTTCACGGTGGGAACCAGGCCTGTAGAGTCCATCCGTTCACCTTTTCTGCGTCGCACAAAGACACGGTGGTTGGAACCAAATATCTCAAATTTGAACTCATCAGACCAAAGCACAGATTTCCACTGGTCTAATGTCCATTCCTTGTGTTCTTTAGCCCAAACAAGTCTCTTCTGCTTGTTGCCTGTCCTTAGCAGTGGTTTCCTAGCAGCTATTTTAACATGAAGGCCTGCTGCACAAAGTCTCCTCTTAACAGTTGTTGTAGAGATGTGTCTGCTGCTAGAACACCTTGGTCGCCTTAGAAAGACCTTTTTAAATCAGGGCTACCATCCAAGAACAATTGAAAACCAAATTACAAGAGCCACCAGAATATCAAGGGATCACCTGCTACATTACAAAGCTAAAGAAGAAAATAACCGGGTGCCTTTAGTGGTCACCTACAATCCAAATCTGGAGGTGCTAAGGGGAGCTGCACGGAAACTACAACCTTTACTACAAAAAGATGCCCGGTTACAATCCATATTTCCAGACCCCCCACTACTGTGTTTTAGACAGCCCCCAAATCTAAGAAGCATCATTGTCAGAAGTTCCCTGTCCTCCCCAACAGCTGCAGGAACCTTGCCTTGCAATCAGAAGAAATGCAAAACCTGTCCATTTATAATGACCACGGACAAGATAAAGATCCCCAACTCACATCAGGACTACAAGATACCAGGTACTTTCAGCTGCATCACATCTAATGTGGTGTACCTAATTATATGTACTAAATGTCCAACTGGGGGTCTGTATGTGGGGGAGACCGGGCAAAAACTGAGAACAAGGATGAATTCTCATCGCCACGCAATAAGAGAAAAAAGAATGGATCTAACTGTGGCAAAACATTTTTGCTCCCCTGATCATAGCATGTCAGATATGAAAATACTGGTACTAAGAAGCAGATTCACATCTCAGAGACAGAGAAGAATTTGCGAATACAAATTGATGGTGACCTTTGACACTCTTAATGCTGGAATGAACCTGTCACATGGTTTTATGGCCTATTACATCAATTAAGGAATTTACTCCAAATACCCTGTGAAAACATCACAAAACATTACCAGACCCCAATCAGAGGGTAATAAAACTTTCTCTCCTTATCTATGAATTGTTCCAATATTTATGCTCATCCCTCTGCCATAATGACTATTCTGCTTCACGTCACTTGTCTTACCTATTGCATTTTTTCTGTGTTTTTGTGTATAAATATGTGATTCTTCAGATTTTGTATTAGTTCAGCCTGATGAAGAGACCTGAGTAGTCTGGAAAGCTTGCAATTTGTTACCATCTTTTCAGTTAGCCATTAAAAGGTATCAACCACTGAGGACTCTCAACTCTAAATATTTTTCTATCTACTGGCTAACACGGTACGAAGATACACATCTTTACTGTATCAAAATGGAGGATACCAGAATGTACCGCATCTTTATGGAACTAAAACCACTTCTGAAGAAACGCGCACAAATGGACAGCGATATTTTTTTCTTATCTAAATGCAAAAAGGAGAATTTAATTCCCAAAGGACTCTGGATTACAAACCCAATTCTTCACACCTACAATACCCATTATGCAAAAAACCTTTGTCACAGGACGTCTGAGAGACTAAAGGTACTGCCACACTAAACAATCCCGCTAGTGATCTCGTTAGCGTCGCATACTAATGAGATCGCTAGCGGGATTGTTTTAACATCGCTAGTAGCTGCCTAATTTAGCGATGTCGTTAAGGACGCTAACATTAGCGATCTCCTTAACGACACCGCACATCGCTCACACTACCTCCACGTCAACAGATCCTCCTTGCAGTCAGTGACAGCGGCTACGGGCGGCGGCCGCTCCGTGATGTGGTCTGCTGTGCTCGGAGGGTTCCGGTGCTGTCCCCCTGCTCCGGGCCTGGCGCTCCTGTGGGGGATGGGTGGTCGGTCTCCTCCTCTTCCCGGCTCGCAGCGCCTGTCTGAGGGAGATGCACGGCTGACACCCAGCGCTCAGTGCGCACAATCACCGGATATTCCGCAGGCCGGTTCTCCCCGTCATACAGCTGCTGTGAGGAGGACGTCCCCGGTGCAGATGTTACTGCCCCTCCCAGGAGCAGACGGCCGCCGTGCTACCAGGTGCCACACTCAGCGATATATGCTCACCAGCGGGACATCAACGATAAAAATAGGGTCCGGAACGATGAGAACTATGAACGAGATCACAGCAGGATCTCAGCAGGGGCCACGTCGCTAGTACAAGCCACACACCACAACGTCACTAACGAGATCGCTAAATAGTGAAGTTTTTTAGCGATCTCGTTAGCGACGCTGTTTAGTGTGGCATACCCTTTAGGAACCATCTTTTGCATGTCTGCTACAGCATAAGGAGTAACGTCCAAGGGCAATTTGAAAGCCTAAGGAAAACACTTCCAGAAACCACAGAACAAAAATTACAACAATACTACAACAAACTACGGACCTTTCTGATTCATAACAAAGAAAAGAAACTACACAGACTGCGTCTCAATTCGGGACCCTATACAAACAGATCCAAAACAAAACCTGACAACTCTGACAACCACTCCATTCCAGACACAAAAGCATCTAACTGTGTCATCAATCTCTCGGATTACAAACCCAACAAAGTGGAGCTTGCCGTGCTTTCTAGAGGACTCTCATTTTGTCCCACTAAGGCCCTGGATAAAACTGAACTCTGCAGTGATATGGAACATTTTTTCAGGAGACTGCGCCTGAGGGAATACTTCAATGATACAGAAGATTCAGAAAACACTCGGACTGAAGGAAAAGGGATCTCAACAACCAAGAAGAGGTCAGACTGGACACCTCCTCTTGGACGCAACCCTCATTTGGATAAATATATAGACTCATTCAGATATTTGATAAAATCCACCATCATAGCCACCAACAAGAGACAAGCATCCAACATCAGTGCCCAGGAGAGAAAGGCTATACAGTCTCTGAAAACCAACAAAGAAATCATCATTAAACCTGCTGACAAGGGAGGTGCAATAGTCATGATGAACACATCAGACTATATGAAGGAAGCAAACAGACAACTTACGGACACACACTACTACAGAAAACTGGAGTCGGACCCTACACAGGACTATTACAAGGAACTAAGCAAGTTGGTATCTTGTCTGTCTGACAAATCCATAAGAGCCGATGACCTAATACCAGAGAGTCCAAGAACAGGGACATTCTACATGCTTCCCAAAATCCACAAATCTGGGAATCCAGGGAGGCCGATTATTTCATGTGTGGACACCCTTACTGAGCAGGTATCTGGATGGGTAGAGGGCATTCTTAAACCTCTGGTAAAGGATACACCCAGCTACATTCAGGACACAACTGACCTACTGAATAAACTAGCAGCAATAGGTCCTCTACCAGAAGGAACCATCCTGGCCACCATGGATGTGGAATCCTTGTACTCTAATATCCCACACCAGGATGGATTAAATGCCTGCAAAGACTTCATGAAAAACACAGAGAATGATGCTGATTCTGTGGTGAAACTCACAAAATTCATCCTCACCCACAATTACTTTGAATTTGACAACAAGATCTATTTACAGGAGACTGGCACAGCGATGGGAAGTAAAATGGCTCCACAGTATGCAAATCTTTTCATGGCCAAGCTTGAAAGCGACTTTCTGTCCTCATGTCCCACCAGGCCTCGGGCCTACTACCGCTACATTGATGACATTTTAATCATCTGGACGGAGTCTGAGCAACAGCTAAAGACGTTCCACGAACAGTTCAATCAATTTCATCCCACCATCAACTTAACACTTAACTACTCCAGCACTGAAATTAACTTTTTGGACACCATCATTAAACTGAAGGACAATGAAATAGAGACATCCCTGCATCAGAAGCCAATCGACCGTCCAACATACCTTAAATGGGACAGTTTCCATCCAAAACACATAAAAAACTCTATTGTCTACAGCCAAGCCATCAGATACAACCGTATATGTTCCAACCCCATGGATAGAGATGAACACCCTGGTCGCCTTAGAAAGACCTTTTTAAATCAGGGCTACCATCCAAGAACAATTGAAAACCAAATTACAAGAGCCACCAGAATATCAAGGGATCACCTGCTACATTACAAAGCTAAAGAAGAAAATAACCGGGTGCCTTTAGTGGTCACCTACAATCCAAATCTGGAGGTGCTAAGGGGAGCTGCACGGAAACTACAACCTTTACTACAAAAAGATGCCCGGTTACAATCCATATTTCCAGACCCCCCACTACTGTGTTTTAGACAGCCCCCAAATCTAAGAAGCATCATTGTCAGAAGTTCCCTGTCCTCCCCAACAGCTGCAGGAACCTTGCCTTGCAATCAGAAGAAATGCAAAACCTGTCCATTTATAATGACCACGGACAAGATAAAGATCCCCAACTCACATCAGAACTACAAGATACCAGGTACTTTCAGCTGCATCACATCTAATGTGGTGTACCTAATTATATGTACTAAATGTCCAACTGGGGGTCTGTATGTGGGGGAGACCGGGCAAAAACTGAGAACAAGGATGAATTCTCATCGCCACGCAATAAGAGAAAAAAGAATGGATCTTCCTGTGGCAAAACATTTTTGCTCCCCTGATCATAGCATGTCAGATATGAAAATACTTGTACTCAGAGGCAGATTCACATCTCAGAGACAGAGAAGAATTTGCGAATACAAATTGATGGTGACCTTTGACACTCTTAATGCTGGAATGAACCTGTCACATGGTTTTATGGCCTATTACATCAATTAAGGAATTTACTCCAAATACCCTGTGAAAACATCACAAAACATTACCAGACCCCAATCAGAGGGTAATAAAACTTTCTCTCCTTATCTATGAACTGTTCCAATATTTATGCTCATCCCTCTGCCATAATGACTATTCTGCTTCACGTCACTTGTCTTACCTATTGCATTTTTTCTGTGTTTTTGTGTATAAATATGTGATTTTTCAGATTTTGTATTAGTTCAGCCTGATGAAGAGACCTGAGTAGTCTCGAAAGCCTGCAATTTGTTACCATCTTTTCAGTTAGCCATTAAAAGGTATCAACCACTGAGGACTCTCAACTCTAAATATTTTTCAGAACTCTGTGTGGCATTGACCTGGCCTCTAATCTGAGATGTTGTTAACCTGCGATTTCTGAGGCTTGTGACTCGGATAAACTTATCCTCAGAAGCAGAGGTGACTCTTGGTCTTCCTTTCCTGGGGCGGTCCTCATGTGAGCCAGTTTCTTTGTAGCGCTTGATGGTTTTTGCAACTGCACTTGGGGACACTTTCAAAGTTTTCCCAATTTTTCGGACTGACTGACCTTCATTTCTTAAAGTAATGATGGCCACTCGTTTTTCTTTACTTAGCTGCTTTTTTCTTGCCATAATACACATTCTAACAGTCTATTCAGTAGGACTATCAGCTGTGTATCCACCAGACTTCTGCACAACACAACTGATGGTCCCAACCCCATTTATAAGGCCAGAAATCCCACTTATTAAATCTGACAGGGCACACCGTGAAGTGAAAACCATTTCCGGTGACTACCTCTTGAAGCTCATCAAGAGAATGCCAAGAGTGTGCAAAGCAGTCATCAAAGCAAAAGGTGGCTACTTTGAAGAACCTAGAATATAAGACATATTTTCAGTTGTTTCACACTTTTTTGTTAAGTACCGTATATACCCATGTATAAGCCGAGATTTTCAGCCCATTTTTTAGGGCTGAAAGTCCCCCTCTCGGCTTATACGCGGGTCATATACGGGGGTCGGCGGGGGAGGGGAAGCGGGGGGTGTCGGATCATACTTACCCCTCCGCCGGCGCGGTCTCTGCAGCCCCCTGCTTCTCCCACGATCTCCGGCTCCTTCCTGCAGCTGTCACATGGCACCGCTCATTAAAGTCATGAATATGCACATATTCATGACTTTAATGAGCGGTAGCACGTGACCGCTGCAGGACTGAAGCGCTGCGGAGAGCGCCGGGAGAAGAGGAGACACTGCAGGGACGCGCGGCGGAGGGGTGAGTATAGTTATATTTATCTGTCCGTCGGTCCACAGCAGCGCCCTGCTCCCTCGGTCTGACTCCTCTGTGTGTAAATGATCAGGCAGAGGGCGCGATGACGTCGTTAGTGCGCGCCCCGCCCCTGCCAGATCATTTACACACAGAGGAGTCGGACCGAGGGAGCAGGGCGCTGCTGTGGACCGACGGACAGGTAAATATCTCAGGTGCCGGGGTCCTGAGCGAGCGGTGACACCCCCGCCTGCTCAGGACACCGGCACCTGGCCCCCAGCGACGAGAGGTGAGTATGTCATTTTTTTTTTTTGCAGCAGCAGCAGCATATGAGGCCTATACTATGGGGCATAATTGTGCAGAATATGGGGCATAATATGGAGCATATGGGGGCATAATATGGAGCATATGGGGGCATAATCTGGAGCATATGGGGGCATAATATGGAGCATATGGGGGCAAAAGCTGTGGAAAATATGGGGCATAATCTGGAGCATATGGGGGCATAATATGGAGCATATGGGGCATAAGCTGTGGAACATATGGGGCATAATCTGGAGCATATGGGGGCATAATATGGAGCATATGGGGGCAAAAGCTGTGGAACATATGGGGCATAATCTGGAGCATATGGGGGCATAATATGGAGCATATGGGGGCATAGGCTGTGGAACATATGGGGCATAATCTGGAGCATATGGGGGCATAAGCTGTGGAACATATGGGGCATAATCTGGAGCATATGGGGGCATAATATGGAGCATATGGGGGCATAATCTGTGGATCATACGGGGGCATAATCTGTGGAATATATGGGGGTATAATCTGGAGCATATGGGGGCATAATCTGTGGAGCATATTGGGCATAATCTGTGGAGCATATGGGGGCATAATCTGTGGAGCATCATATGGGGGCATAATCATTTTTCACCCTAGGCTTATACACGAGTCAATAAGTTTTCCCAGTTTTTTGTGGCAAAATTAGGGGGGTCGGCTTATACGCGGGTCGGCTTATACATGAGTATATACGGTATACAATTCCACATGTGTTAATTCATAGTTTTGATGCCTTCAGTGTGAATGTACAATTTTCATAGTCATGAAAATACAGAAAAATCTTTTAAATGAGAAGGTGTGTCCAAACTTTTGGTCTGTACTGTCCATATATATATATTTATCTTTTATTATTTTTCTATCTTGGTACGTGCACATTTTACATTGTGCCACTTGTTTGCCCTTTTCTATAATTGGTGTTATTCTATCTAATAAAGATATACTTTTTTAATAGATATTTCTTGTCTGGGTATTTCTTGGCATTCCATGCTTTGGGTTTTCGACAGATTTGAAAAAAGCATGGTAAAAATAAGCAAGGTAAAAAGTAAAAAGCACAATGTGCATGAGGTTTCAGAACGCTCAGTCATTTTTCCTGGTACTGTAAAACGCTGCTTTTTTTAAGCACAAAAACACAATGAAAAAACAAACACCCTGAAAGAAAGAAAAACACACTGAAAAAAATGTTGCAAAAAATCAGTGTGTGAACAAGCCCGTAGTCTTTTGCGATGAAGTTAGGAAGTAAATACCAGCAGAGATCTGTGAAGCGTTTGGATTAGAAGTTGCTGGAGGTCAATAAGGGTGAGGGTTTATTGTGAAGGGTATCAGTCCCTATTATTCTACCTGCACCTGCTTTATTGTGAAGGGCATTATCCCGAAACTAAGGAAACCCCACTGGTGAGATCTATATGTACATGTGAAATCTTGAAAATCCAGTTCTCTAAATACAAGGGAGAAGAATAAATAGCACAATGACATGAAAAAAAGAGGAAGCCAGGAAAAAAACCCGGTATTGCGTAAGACTCTGAACAGTCGCCTGTCTATAAAAGCAGCCGCATCTCTGCAGACAGATCAGTAGCTGCGAGCACAGGGATCAGGACGTCTCCAGGACTTCTTATTTTCTACAGCTTTTTTTTTTAAGGTATTTTTTCATTTTCCCATAACGCGAGTTTTATCTGTTATTGACTCATATTTGTGTCGGTCTGGATTTATTCCCTGTATATTTATGTTGTATATTTATCTCTACAGACATAATGGCAGAAGTTCCAGAATATAATGACATCTCAATGGAGTACAGGTAATAATTTACATTCATCTCCCTAAAGAAGGTCGGGGCTTGTACTAGGCTATGCGCAGGGCTATGCAGAGCGCTCAGTGTGCTGCCGTAATAACTATAGGAGACAATCTCACCACGATGTAACATAACACACATGCTTTACATAATTAAAAAAAGAATAAAAAAACATTAAAAAAATATATATAAAAAAAATAGAAAATCTGTCATTTGTACAGGATGAAAAAATGTAAAAGACTTTATATCTAACATCCAGTACATGTTACATAGAGAAATATTAGCTATGTACTAAAGAATTTAGAGGCTTCGGGCTACAGAATAATTACGTCTTACGTCACAATGTTTTATCAACCTTTCCTTTTTTGAATGCCTTTTCTTTTCCTTGCAGTGAGCATGTGGAAGACTTTTACACTGATGAAGTGTCCATCAAAATGAAGGTAAATGACGTTGGATTTTATATTTTAGTTTATTGATTATTTTTTATTTAGTAAAAAGTGTTTGAAATGAAAAGTTGATACTAAAAGAAGGATTTTTGTATTTTTGCAGCAATTTTGAAAGGTTTTAGGTGATTTACTAGTTTGGCCACTGCATTTATTTATTGACCATCCTTAGAATAGATAGAATAGGATATCGTGTCTGATCGGTGGGGGTGCGACATCCAGTATCGGCAGGAAGTTTTCAGAGCCTGATTGAACACAGCAGCTCCATTACCTCCATAGTGGCCGCGTTGGGGTACTACAGATCCACACCCTATTCAAATACATATGGGAAGGATCTGCAGTCATCGGCCGCAGCCATGGTACTTTTGACGGAGTTCCTGCATTCTGATAACCCATTAGTAAAAATATATCAAAACTAGTGCATAGCGAATCAGATTGGAGCTCTCATATTTTAATTTCCCCTTGAAAAATAGAATTAGCAATTTGATTGGTTGTTACGGACAACCGCTCCATTTTTCTCATGTACTAGGTTCTGAAAAATGTCCTGCATTGTAATAGAGAAGAATGCTATATGCTCATGGACAATTTATTGAGATTAATAAATGTAGGGATACATCCCATACTATCATCTATAGTCTCTTCAATATACGATATTTTTGCATTGAGCATCAAAAATTTTTCATTTTGCCGGTGTCGAATGTTCAAGAGCTAAAAGAGCTTCTATGCTTTGTAGTATGATAATAAGACAGTGGATCTTTAAGGACCATTCCAATAACAAACCTGTAATTTTTTTCTCTACAGACCAAGAAGAAGCATCTACAATGGGAACACCATGAGGATTGTTGGTCAAATTATCTTCCTCAAATAAAGCCCGAGATAAGAAAGCCCGAAAAACCAATGAGCTGCTTCAAGAAAGTTGTAATGCTTGTGGTAGTTGTGGAAAAGCTGAAAGGAATAAAAGGAATTGATAAATTGAGCTTTTTCAATGACGATGACCTGTTGAATCACATCCTTGTACATGGTAAGATCATTCACAATTCTTCAAAAATGACCGTACCAATAATATGTCATTTTTTTACTTAATGTAAATGTCACTTTTCCCCTGAATCCGGCGTTGTTTACCCTTTGCTGCTTCATTCCTGAGATACAGCCCCTTCTTCCTTGTATGCAAATCGAGTCTTTTTATCAAAGTGGGTGTGGTCAGGAACTCTTCTCTGTGAGAGACCCCGCCCAGTTGGTTAACAAAACTAAATTTACCCACAGTGAAGAGAGGGCCATACCTCAGGAATGGAGAGGTTAAGAAACATGAGCGAAACATCGCCAGATTCAGAAGAAAAGCAGAATTTGTACCAGTTAAAAAAAAAAGTTACATATTTATGGCAAATGCCAAATCCCTTTTAATAAATAAGGGTCTTATAAAGGTAGAATGATAATAATCTTATTCCTTAAAATGACATATTGCCAATTGATTTAATTGCACCCTGTGCAAAAGTATTATTTTTTTAAATTCTAGTTTAACATATAATAAGATAAATACATATTTATGATATTAACAATTGCTATGTATTTAGTTCACAATCATTTTGATATGTTGCACTTTCTTCATTACAAACTTGTAACTCTTATCAGAGAGAGGTGTCGTCGATATAACCATGCATGAATTACTGATAAAATTAAAAACTTGTTTAATTTTTTTTTATATAACAGAAGACATCACTTGCAATTCAGTTGAAACGCAAAATGCAGTCAGCACTCAATTTCTGTACAATAAGACGACAGTGCATGTTATTCGTGACCAAAGACAGAAATGCTTAACTTTGCAAGAATTCCAAGGCAATGCCCGTCTTTTGGCCTTGTTTTTACAAGGGCAGAACATTCAGCAAGAAGGTAAGGCTTTACTTACAGATATTAATTCTATATTCTAAAAAATGTATCTCACAAGTCATTTAAGTCTAAAATATTGTGTGATGTTAACACTTTGGCTTCTCTTGCAGCAAAAATAAATGTGGGCACCTACTTTTCAGCAAAACTTGATATGGAGAAGCGTCCAGTCACGTTGGGTATTGCGGGACGCCAACTTTATTTGTGTTGCACTCCTGAAGAGGGACGACAGATCCCGTCCTAAGCCTAAAGGTCAGTACATCCCTCCATTAGTACATTCATTGTCTATGGGAAAATCCAGTCATGCCTGGTCATGGCTCCATTATAATGGGGCATCTCAGAGCTCTGTTCTTGGGATTAGTGTAGGTCAGTTGAGAGTGGAGGTTTGATCTTCTTGGGTTGGGTGTTTGGTTCTGCTTGCTTTGGTCTAAGATTGGTGAGAAAAAATGCCAAAAGTGTTGAGCCTCCCCATAAACATTAGCCTATTCTGTCGATAGCAGTGGGTTTGGTCAACAGTCTAATATGTGCGGTAGTCTTAGACAATTGATTGCTGGGGAAGTTAAGGATCCAGCTTGTCAGAATCTGAACTGCCGATCCTCAAGTTCTCCGTTCTCCTGGAGATAAGTCTCCACCAGTCATGTTTGGTGGCAACACTCTCATAGAGAACACAGGAGTTCTTAACCGAACAAGCGCTCCCGTGTGTGGGCAGATGATCGGCAGAACCATCTGATGAGTATGGCGGGATTTAGACTTCCCACATGGTTATATGGATTATGGATCCCTTCAATTAAATTTTTTAGATATTTGGTGAATGTTTTTATTACTGGAAATTCCTAAATTTCTCTTTTGTGTCTTTCCTTTAGGAAGTGGACGACATTAAACAAAAACAGAATGATGACTTGTTACCTTTCATCTTCTACAAGAAAGCGAGCAGCACTAGGTACAACTCCTTTGAATCCGCCGCCTTCCCGGGCTACTATATCAGCACATCTCAGCAAGAGCGGCAGCCAGTCCAATTAATGCCAGAGAACAATCAAACCTTCCTGCGAGATTTCATAATGAATCCAAATTTATAGTTTGTGATCCAACCGTTGTGTTTATGTACCGTGTACATATTGTAATTATTTCTTTCAATCTGTATATACCAATACTTCTGGCCACAATTCTGAGACATTTGTAAATTTCACCCAACATCGTCCTGAAAATAATGAACGATTGAATGAAAATTTTACATAAATTTCACCTTAGTGTCTCGCTCATAGAGAAAAACATACAAAGCGTTCTTAGAAATAACAGAATCTGTTGTATTAATAAACACTTTCATAAAGTTCAATTTCTCAGTGAGAGAAGAGATCAGTAGCTCCATGAAGAGTTCATATGCCGTGTAAAGCTATATTTAATATTATTATTTTATATTACGTAACAGTTTATAATTTTTTACCGTTTTGTATTTTGTCTATAATTTGTAATTTATTTTTATGAAAAAACAACAACATTAATTAAAATGTACTGTATAGTATGATAACTTTACAATGTTAATATATGGAATTGTTATATTAAAGAAACACTTAAAAAAAAATGAGCTTGTGTATGGAAGCAAAATCATTTTGCAATTGGGACAATGACAACAACATAAGTGATGTACTTAATAGAAAAAAGAAAAAATAGGGGAAAACGAACATAAAACATAAAGTTAATTTATGAATATATGCAAAAGATAAATGCACAGTAGTAGGGAAAGATCAGACTAAAATATAAATATCAGAAAATATAGATGGTAACAATGATCTATAATTGGACCCAAAGTTACCAATGTAAAAGGCAAAAAAAGAAACCGCCACCCTCCATTGTAATAATCAAATAAATATGAGTAATATTAGAAACATAGAAATAAACTAGAAATGGAAAACCATTGTCAAGAAATAAGTCCAAAATTTAGACTAAATACCAAGCTGTATGTGTGGCGCCCCTGTCTGTAGCACCACAAAATGCCTGCATGAGTGATATACTTATATATGTATTGCCAGCTATGGTGAGGGCTGGTTTCTCTGCTGGGAAAAACTGCATCCACACATTTTACCCGATCCCTTAATGGAAGATTGTGCAGTTTTGCCTGAACCAGGAAGTGTGCAGGATCCCTCAGGGGGGAGTAGGTGATTCTGAGAGGTTGCAATGTACTGAGGAGCAGTGAAGATGTAGGACTAGGAGGAGCATGATGGAGGTCCGCAGGCAGAGGAGAGGAACGTGCTCTCCCTGCCTGGACAAGCTGCACGAGGCAGGGTATCCGTCCTTAGAGCACAGAGACTTCCAGGGTCCGTGCTAAACTGAAAGACTGCTCGGTTTTCATATAACCAGCAGTACTGTACTTTTTCCCAGGAGCTCAGCAGCGCAAACAATCAGGGACACTGCGGTAAGAGAGAGCGTTTGCCACAAGGCTCGAGCTGACTGCTCGCTGGAAGGGATCACGGATCCAGCAACTGTTTAACTTAGACCCCTGGGGGCCCAAGGAATCGTTTGCCAGAGGTATAATTAGCAGCAGAAAGCCTACACTATGTCACAGCAGAGAAACTGAACTCTCACCATGCAGGCCTGACCAAAACCCTGAATGTGAATTGTATGGAAGCTTCTGGAACTGTTTGCAGAACTTCAGTAAAAGGTACAAACTGATCATTACCCTAACACTGATTATTCTCTGCTGCACCATTCCTGCTCCAACTCCATTAGGAGCCAGCCTTAGTTGGGAGGGGTTAATCATCTGGCACTGTCTATCACCATCCAACTCCCAGGGACCCTCATCAGTGCCCAGCTATACCAGCCCGAACATCCCAAATGGCGTCACGAACCTTTTAATTATTTTTATCATTAACCCCACAATTGGCAAAGACTGGCACGTGCCCCCGGTAGACTCGACAAGCACTCGGCCGTGACCCAGTAATGTTAAATCAGTGGCCCAGCTGGGGCTGCAAATATGGTGTACTTGTATAAAGGCCTTAAATATTACCCAAAAGAATATGGTAAGGACAAGTCCCATAACAATATAAGCCTAAGGGATGCCCAAAATATCAAGAGGACCCATATATGCCTGAATACAAACTACATGGTTGTGCATAAATTGTATACATACGTAGAGACATGGTGTGCCAGCAGAAAACACAAAGGAAGATAAGTGACGCAGAAGCACCTCGACGCGCGTTTCACCAACGTTTGCCTATATCAGAAGACATGGCTTATTTAATATGTGGAAATTATTTAAATAATATCTTATCTGCATGTAAAAATTGGCGCACATCTCAGCATGATGCATGACTTCCCGCGATATCGTGACAATCGTGTGCCGAGCATGATAGGCCGGACAGCGACTGTTAGCGCGCACATCATCTGGGCAACAAGCAACTGCCTCTGTATCACAAGAAATGTTATGAGTAATCCATTGTTATATTCTGCTACAAGCACTAAGGAAAGACAGGGATATCTGTCCCTACAATAGAACTAAACTCAATCCCTACGATGTAACGGGGAACCTGATCCTGCGATCAGACCCGCTAAAGTCCTCAGTTAGTCTGAATGAAGACCTATAGATGCGAGGAAGGGATCCCTACAAGCACTAGGGACTGGGAGAAAAGATGGACACCTCCTAACAGAAGTTGTAGCAGTAAAAAGAAAAACAAAACAACATAGAACATAGAGGTCTAAAGACCAAGCAAAACTATTTGAGTAAGGTAACAAAGCACCCGGCTAGCTTAAGAGTATAAATTACAACGAAGTCCAGCAAAGCCAGAAGGGCGGAGCAGGATTAAGTAGGCAAAAAAGGTCATGTGACCAGCAAGATAGAAAAAACCTAACAGGAGAGATCTAACAGTACCCCCCTTCTAAGAGGATCCTCCGGATCCCCTAGGCCCAGGCTTACCCGGAAACCTCTTGTGAAACGCTCTGACCAGTCTGGACGCAGAAACATCATCCGCCCTTACCCATGAGTTATCCTCGGGTCCGAAACCCTTCCAAGCAACGAGATACTGCAAACTCCCTCTATAACATCTAGAATTTAGGATGCGGGAAATTTCATATTCCCCGTCCTCCACCACCGGGGGAACAGAGGCAGAGGCGTCTCCATCCGACACATCAGCTCTTTTCAACAGAGAAACATGAAACACCGGATTAATCTTCCAGGAGGTAGGAACCTCCAACCTAACAGCCGATTGGTTAACAACCTGAAGCACCTTAAAGGGCCCTACAAACTAGGGACCCAATTTTTTAGAAGGAATCCTCAACCGCAGATTCTTAGAGGACAACCAAACCATGTCACCAATAGCAAACAAAACCTCTTGCCTTTTCCTATCAAAGTACCTTTTAGATTTTCTGTTAGCCTCCTGAAGATTACCACGCACATCCGTCCAAACTCTCTCCAAATCACCGGAAAAATTCTCCTTTTCAGGCACAGCCGATACCAATTTGGAGAATGACCCAAACAACGGATGTCTCCCGGTACAACAAAAAAAAGGCGAACAACCAGCAGAAGAGGATGTATGGTTGTTAAGAGCAAATTCAGCAAGTGGCAGGAACTCCGACCACCCCTCTTGATTGTCTGCCACAAAACAACGCAAGAACTGCTCAACATCCTGGTTTTTCCTTTCTGTCTGGCCATTAGACTCAGGATGATATCCGGACGAAAACGACAAATGAACTCCCAACCTGTCACAAAAGGCGCGCCAAAAACGAGCCACGAACTGAGGTCCCCTATCAGAAACAATGTCAGTAGGAACGCCATGTAGTCTGACAATTTCCTTGACAAAGGCCTTAGCGAGAGTCTTAGCGCAGGGCAGTTTGATGAAAGGAACCAAGTGACACATCTTGCTAAAACGGTCCACGACCACCCAGATGACAGTGAAACCCTCAGAGGGGGGAAGGTCAGTAATAAAGTCCATAGCCAAATGTGTCCAAGGTGCATTAGGGATCTCCAGAGGGCAAAGAAACCCCACAGCAGGAGTATGTGAAGACTTAGATCTAGCACACACAGTGCACTGACGCACCCACTTAATGACTTCCTTCTGCCATCCAGGCCACCAAAAACTGCGACCCACAAGTTTCTTGGTGTCAGAGATTTCAGGATGACCTGCCAACCGAGACTCATGACACTCAACAAACAAATCTCTCCTAAAGGTCCCAGGCTCAAACAACCTCCCATGGGGAGTATTAGATGGGGCATTCTCCTGTGCTTTAAGAATCTCATCTTCCAACACAGAGTCCAAAGCAGCAATCACAACCCCTTCTTGTTGTGACGCTTCCCATGGCTGCGGGGCGTTGGGACATGGCATAGCTTGCCTAACTAGCCAATGCTCCCACGCCGCCAGTCCACGACGACGTGAGGCATGCGTCCCAGATGGTAAGAGAATGTGGACCCACTGGACCACAGAGGGAGACCCGGGCCTGCCCGGACTAGGGGTGGGCAGCGACCGGGATCTGTGGCAGCTGAGCATGTGGGCAAGATGGCGACCTGCAGGACTAGACAACACCGCACAACTTCAGGTATGAAGAAACATAAAGTTTACTTAAAGACACACAGTACATAAACAGAACATAATGCCGGGCTCTTGATTCTGCACATCAGAGAAGGGTACACGCAGGGCCGGCTCCAGGTTTTTATGGGCCCCGGGCGAAAGAGCCTCAGTGGGCCCCTTTAACACAGACCACGATTCATGATGCACAGATACAGCAGAAAAATATGGGTACAGTACAACGCCAAATACTTCACTTCTTCCATTACATGACTGATATCTATTGTAAATTGTACAATAGCTCAAAAACCGCCAAATCCTCACAGCGCACAGAACAGACTGGACAGTACAGTCCTCCATACAATATTATGGGCACCACAGTCTCCCCCTCATCACCCATATAATACCCCATGCAGGATGTCACCCCCCATATAATGCTCCATACAGAATACTGGACCCAAAATAATGCTCCATACAGAATACTGGACCCAATATAATGCTCCATACAGGATACTGGTCCCCATATAATGCTCCATACAGGATACTGGTCCCCATATAATGCTCCATACAAAATATGGAGCTCTCCTCTGCGCTGTACTGCGTTCTGCACTGTTACGGCTCAGGAAAGAGCGCTGTGGAAAGACTTCCCATTATCATCATGATTGGCTCTCCATCATCATCATTGCCTCCTTATCATCATCATTGCCTCCCCATCATCATCATGGCTTCCCCATTATCATCAATGCCTGCCCATCATCATCATCTCCTCCCCATCATCATCAATGCCTGCCCATCATCATCATCTCCTCCCCATCATCAATGCCTGCCCATTATCATCATGGCCTCCCCATCATCATCATGGCCTCCCCATTATCATTAATGCCTGTCCATTATCATCATCGTCTCCCCATCATCATTATCGACTCCCCATCATCATCAATGCCTCCCCATTATCATCAATGCCTGCCCATCATCATCATCGCCTCCCCATCATCATGGCCTCCCCATTATCATCAATGCCTGCCCATCATCATCATCGTCTCCCCATCATCATTATTGCCTCCCCATCATCATCAATGCCTGCCCATCATCATCTTCTCCTCATCATCAATGCCTGCCCATTATCATCATCTTCTCCCCATCATCATCAATGCCTCCCCATTATCAGCAATGCCTGCCCATCATCACACACAGACAGCACCACAGCACACAAGCACTCTCTCACATACATACACACACACATACACACACACACACACACACAAAGCACCGCACTACATACACACAGACACACACAGAGACACACACGTCTCACCTGTCCAGCATCCGCGCTCTCTGCCACAGCCGGCCGCTGAATGATGACGTCATTCAGCGGCGCTGCTGTGAGAGGAAGTGCCGGCGCCCCCTGGAGCCCGGAGCTGCGGCAGTGGAGGCACGGGAGAAGTATTGTGCTAGCTGATGCCGGGGCCCTGAGCAAGCGGGGGGGGGCCCAGTGGCGGCGCTGACACCGCTCTCCTCCGCTAACGGGCGCGGGGGTGCCAGACGGTGAGTGGGCCCCCCGCCTGCTCAGGGCCCCGGCACTTGCCCGGGTGTGCCGGGTGCTGACACCGGCCCTGGGTACACGTCTCAGGATCACAGACGAGTGCAGGAGGACATCACGGGTAGATGCAGTCCAAGGTTATCTGGCACGGGCATACTAGGGCGGCTTCTCTCTCAGGCCTCAGGCGTAGCACAGGCTCAGCAGGAGAACATCAGACACCGACCTCAGACAGACTTCAGACGATGACGGGGTCATCACGGGTAGATGTAGTCCAGGATCATGTGGCACAGGCATACTAGTATGGCCTCTCTCTCAGACCTCAGGCATAGCACAGGCTCAGCAGGAGAACATCAGACACCGGCCCAGGACGAACGTCAGACGTTGGCGGGGTCATCACGGGTTGATGCAGTCCTGGGTCATCTGGCACGGGCATACTAGGATGGCCTCTCTCTCAGGCCTCAGGCGTAGCACAGGCTCAGCAGGAGAACATCAGACACTGACCCAGGACAGACGTCATCACAGGGTAGACTACAGAGGAACCGGCAGGACATCGGCACATCAGGAACACGGACTGGATCTCAGGGACTCAGGAACACAGACAGGACATCAGGAACACGGATTGGATCTCAGGGACTCAGGAACACGAACAGGATATCAGGAACACGGATTGGATCTCAGGGACACAGGAACACGGACAGGATATCAGGAACACGGAATGGAACTCAGGGACACAGGAACACGGACAGGAACTCAGGAACACGGATTGGATCTCAGGGACTCAGGAACACAGACAGGATATCAGGAACACAGATTGGATCTCAGGGACTCAGGAACACGGACAAGATATCAGGAACACAGATTGGATCTCAGGGACACAGGAACACGGACAGGAACTCAGGAACACGGACAGGAACTCAGGAACACGGACTGGAACTCAGGAACATCAGAACACTGGCATCGGACTCCGGACATCTGGCAACGATCGGCAGACTCCGGACATCTGGCAACGATCGGCAGGTCCTGGACATCAGGCAGGCTCCGGACATCTGGAAGTGGTCATCGGACATCGGACATCAGGACATAGTCATCAGGCATCAGACATCTGGCAGCGACCTGAAAAGGAACCCCAGCGGTCTGGTGCAAGCCCCGCCAGGCTCAACGGGAGCTGGCCGGGAATTGCACAGAAGCTGAGCACAGAGTAACAGAAACTCAGCACACACCGGACTCCTCCTTTCACGATGAACTCAGGTTATATAGCAAAGAATCACAGTCACTGGCACAGGGTTCAGGACACAGAAGGACTTCAGGAACATAACATAGAGGACACAGTTCAGACAGTCAGGTACAGGAACAGATCCAGGATCAGGGATTCAGGTAACAAGACACAGCAGGAACAGGTCTGGATATGCAGCCTCCAGGAAGGGCGATCTGGGTACTCAGCCCCCAGAACAGGCGGAAACACAAGACACAGCTCAGACATTCAGGTACAGGAACAGATCTAGTATCAGGGATTCAGGGAACAAGACACAGCAGGAACAGGCCTGGATATGCAGCCTCCAGGAAGGGCGATCTGGGTATTCTGCCCCCAGAGCTGGCGGAAACACAAGACACAGTTCAGACATTCAGGTACCGTAACAGATCCAGGATCAGGGATTCAGGTAACAAAACACAACAGGAACAGGCCTGGATATGCAGCCTCCAGGAAGGGCAATCTGGGTACTCAGCCCCAGAACAGGCGGAAACACAAGACAGGACAAAGGGAATCAGCTCTCCAGAACTAATCGCACTCAGAGCAGGAGCTGAACACACAAACACACACGGCTAGGTTCAGGAACTCAATGCAAACTCAATGCAAAGCTCTGGCAACGCCCCACAGGGCTGGGGAACTTTATATATGAGCTGCTTCACAACGATAGGCAGGAGCAGCAATTCTAGTGCACACCCAATCCTCATAAAAGCAGGACAGGTGTGGGCCGCGCCCCCTATGCAGAGCCAGACACAACTCAGCACAGAAGGACACCTGACAGTGGCTGCAGCCACACACGTAGTAAGTCATGCACCACTGCAGAGGACTTTGCAACCTACGGGTGGCTTCTACAGCAGGCCAGGGACCGCATATGTGGGTGGTCATGCAACGCAGCGGAGACACTCACGCAAGTACGGCTACGCAGCAGAGCTGGGAACTGAGCAGCATCCATACAGGTAACAGACAACAGTATCCCAGCTGGTTAGGGGGAAAGGAGCAAAAGGGTTAAAGCAAAGACATGCAAAGTAACGCTGGAAAACAAGGTACAGACAATACCAGCGTTACACTTGTAAAATGTTCTCCTCCTCCTCAGCACCAACCATGGGAGAAAAGCTGCGAGACAAAGCATCGGCTTTAACATTCTTAGTACCTGGGATGTACGTAACGGAAAAATTAAACCGCGAGAAAAACAGTGCCCACCTAGCCTTACGGGCATTCAAGCGTTTGGCAGCATCAAGATAGATCAAATTTTTATGATCAGTGAAAACCTGAACGGGAAATTCAGCACCTTCCAAGAGATGCCGCCAGTGTTCAAATGCGAGTTTAATGGCCAACAATTCCCAATTACCAATATCATAATTCAGTTCAGTCTCAGAAAATTTTTTTGAAAAAAAGGCATAGGGATGTATTCCATCAGTGTTTTCCTGAGACAACACCGCGCCGACCCCCACAGAAGAAGCATCAACCTCAACCAAAAACAGTTTAGTCACATCAGGCTGCATAAGGATGGGAGCAGAGCTGAACCTCTCCTTTAAAAACACAAAAGCTTCAATGGCCTCAGTAGTCCACTGAACCGCATTAGCACCTTTCCTGGTGAGATCGGTCAGTGGTTTGACAATAATAGAAACATTTTTAATGAATTTTCTATAATAATTGGCGAAACCCAAAAACCTCTGTAACGATTTCAAACCAATAGGCCTAGGCCATTCCTGCACAGTTTGAACTTTCACCGGATCCATCTCAAAACCTTCGCTGGAGATAATGTAGCCCAAAAAACTAATTCTCTGTACAGCGAACTCACATTTCTCTAGCTTAGCAAAAAGCGAATTGTCAATCAATAACTGTAATACCTCACGAACGCTCCGCCAATGAGACTCCAAATCCGGCGAATAAATCAAAATGTCATCCAAATACACAACCACATTTTTGCCGATCAAAGGTCTAAGGATGTCATTAATAAGATTCTGAAAAAATGCAGGAGCACTGGAAAGCCCAAAAGGCATAACCAGATTCTCAAAATGACCCACAGGAGTGTTAAAAGCAGTCTTCCATTCGTCACCCTCCTTTATGCGCAACAAATTGTATGCCCCCCGAAGATCAATTTTAGAGAACCATTGGCCCCCGCTAACTGGTTAAACAAATCAGGACTCAATGGCAGTGGGTAAGGATGGCGTACAGTAATTTTATTAATCTCACGAAAGTCCAGACAAGGACGTAAACCGCCGTCCTTTTTTTTAACAAAAAAAATCCAACAGCCACAGGAGACTTGGAAGGCCTAATGTGACCGGCGGCCAAGTTTGTATGTATTCCTCCAAAGCCTTTCTCTCAGGAATAGTAAGATTTAATAAACGACTTTTAGGAAGAGTCGCTCCAGGGACAAATTCAATAGTACAATCATAATCTCTATGGGGAGGTAAAATCTGCGATTCCTTCTCAGAAAAAAACTTTCCAAATATCCTGAATAGGTACAGGTAACTCCCCCTTAACTACAGCAGCAATACGCCCGTTACAACACTTGTCATAACACTGAGGGCTCCAGGACTTAATTTCATTGGTAGACCAATCCAGAACAGGATTGTGCAATTTTTAGCCAGGGTAACCCCAAAATCACTGGAGAAGGCAAATTATTCAATACTACCAAATCCAAATTCTCTTGGTGAACACCATTAATAGTGAGGGGAAATTCACAGACCTTGTGAGTAACATTCTTCAAGGGAGAGCATCAACAGAAATCACGGCAATAGGGGAAGACAAAGGTTTGAGTTTTAATTTAAGTTTTTCCAAGAATCCCCCATCAATCACATTCAGGGTAGAACCACAATCGAAAAATAACCGAAAATCCACTAATTCTTCCTGAGCAGCAGTAGAGGCAGAAAGAAAAACACCCTTAGTGTTTACACAGGCTATACGGGCGACACTGACCTCCTTTTTTTTTTTTTTATTCATACGCAGCACACAGTTCTTAATGAAATGGTCAGATTTGCCGCAATAAAAGCACAAACCTTCCGAAAACCTAACTGCATAGCCTCCTGCAAGTTACCAGGTATGGGATAAGCAATCAGCAAATCTTTAACCCTTTGACCCAGCCCTGCAAGAAACAAACTTTTCAAAGCTGAATCGTTCCACTCCACCTGAGTAGACCACCGTCAGAAGTGAGTACAATATTTTTCCACATTACCAGATCCCTGCCTCAAAAGTCTCAATTCTGTCTCAGCTGATGAAACACGATCAGGATCATCATACAACAACCCCAAAGCAGAAAAAAAACTATTCACTGATCTAAAACATGGATCAGTAGGTTGCAGAGAAAAGGCCCATTCCTGAGGTTCTTTGCGCAAAAGTGACATTATGAACCCTATGCGCTGCGATTCATCACCAGAGGATCTGGGTCTCAAATGAAAATACAACAAGCAAGCATTTTTAAAAGAAAAAAAATCTTGTTGTTCTCCAAAAATAAATCAGGCAAACGAAAATTTGGCTCCACGAAATGAGCTCCAGAACAGCTACTCACGTCTTGCTGGAGTTCGGTCACCTCCAGAGAGAGTCCCTGCAGGCGTTGAGCCAATTCCTGAACCGACACCATAATGAAAACTGGTAATCTTTCATTAGAGATATTTTTGGGCTGGACTTACTGTTATGTTCTGCTACAAGCACTAAGGAAAGAAAGGGATATCTGTCCCTACAATAGAACTAAACTCAATCCCTACGATGTAACGGGGAACCTGATCCTGCGATCAGACCCGCTAAAGTCCTCAGCTAGTCTGAACGAAGACCTATAGTTGCAAGGAAGGAATCCCTACAAGATCTAGGGACTGGGAGAAAAGATGGACACCTCCTAACAGAAGTTGTAGCAGTAAAAAGAAAAACAAAACAACATAGAACATAGAGGTCTAAAGACCAAGCAAAACTAATTGAGAAAGGTAACAAAGCACCCGGCTAGCTTAAGAGTATAAATTACAATGAAGTCCAGCAAAGCCAGAAGGGCGGAGCAGAATTAAGTAGGCAAAAAAGGTCATGTGACCAGCAAGATAGAAAAACCTAACAGGAGAGTTCTAACATCCATCATATCTTGTCACCTGAATGGGAAAATACAGACTAAACTTACAGGCCGGACACCCATCACAGGTGAAGGAGCCCCACTCAGAATGAAAGGTGAAATGTGATGATATCTGGAATAAATACTAACCATTACTGGAATGGTGTCTCCTCCTAGACCTGCTCCTGCATCATCTGCTTCTGTCAACATGCACCGCCTTATTCATTCTGTAGGTGGTGCTGGTGATGGAGGATAAATTGTGACCAGAAGCTCTGGCGGTGCAGGCTTTGTCCAGCCACAGAGACTAAGGGGTGTGGGACCTGTAGTGTCACCTAGTCTGGCAGTATTGGTGATTGTCACAATTAATTTGTTATATATCTTTTATGTCCATGTGAGCTGCAATATACAGGAAGGAAGGACCACAAGAGAGAATGTATACAAGGACCACAAGAGAGAATGTATACAAGGACCACAAGAGAGAATGTATACAAGGACCAAAGTGAAGTTTATACAAGTGACCCAAATGTTGACAATGGACCACAAGAGAATGATAAAGGACCCCAGTTTGAAGCTTTATAGTGTGTGATCTCCCTACTTTGACCAATGGGACTGCACCACACCCTACTAAAACTCCCAGCTTGTGGTGCTTCTATATTTTCTCTCTTGTAGTCTTTACTTCTTAAACATTGAAGCTCACATGGATATTAAAAATAAATCATTAACTCATTGTAACAGGTCAAAAATGGTTTTATCCAAAGTGTCCCTCCTGATACATTGCTCAAAATGTTTTCTTTTTCTTTGAGAAAATAATTAACTGGGTAGAAAGACAAAATGAGCAATTGTGAGTACACAGTGCTGTATATTATGATGACTGCAATATATTAACAGCATAAAAACTTTGATGGGAGGAGACAGAAGAGGAAAAGGGCTTCTTTAAGTAGATTTCTGGCCACTTTTAGGGTGAGTTTCCACGGTCAGGATACGCTGCGTGTTTGGCGCTGTGCGCTGGCGCAGCGCCAAAACACGCAGCGTCCAGATGTTACAGCATAGTGGAGGGGATTTCAAGAAATCCCGTCTCCACTATGCGTAACAATACGCAGGTGGCAAACCTGCGTAAACGGACATGCGGCGCGTCTTTTTAGACCGCAGCATGTCCTCGCGTATTGCGGCGACGGTGCGTCGCCGCAACAGAATTAACACAGGGCTATGTAGCCCTGCGCTCTTTCCGGAGGTGTTCCGGAGGTGTCCTGAACACCTCCGGAAAGATCGCGCGTCATAAAGGGGGCGGGGCTTAGACGGAGCGGAATTTCCGCTCCGTCCAAAGCGCTGTGGTTCCGGACCGTGGAACCACAGCCTTATGGAATGCTTATAGGGTATGTTCACATGTTGAGTTTTTTTTCAGCGGATATTTCTGCAACAAAATACAGAATGAATGTGGTACTCAATGTGATTGTATTTTATGCACTTTTTATATGTTTTTACTTGCATTTTGAACATAGATTGTAGCTTGCGAGCAGGGCCCTCATTCCTCTTGGTATCTACTTTGATCTGTGATTATTGTTATGCTGTAATGTCTTTTATTGTCTGTACAAGTCACCTGTATAATATAAAAAGGGCTGCAGAATATGTTGGAGCTATAGAAATAAAATTATTATTATTACTATTATAATTTTACTTGTGTTTTTTAGATATTCATTTGAACGGGTGAAAAATATTTTAAAAACACAAAAAAATCGACATGGTGCAAATTTAAAAAAAAACGCATTGATGAATAAAATACGTAAGTAAAAAAAAACAGCAGCACGTGCATAAGACTTCAGAGACCTCATTCACTTTCCTGGGACTGTAAAATGCAAACTTTTTTAAGCAGAAAAACAATGCACTGCAAAAATTATGCAAATAGTGTGAACAAGCCATAGTGTTTTGGGTTGAAACTTGGAAGTAAAGATCAGTAGATAACAGGTGTCGGAACAGGAGCTCCTGGGGCTCAAGGATGATATTTTATATTTTGTTGCATTGTTATTATTGTTATTATTATTATATTTTTTTATATTCTCATATTTTTTAAATATATATTGTTATCATCCTTTTAAAAATTATTTTAACCCCGGAAAACCCCTTTAAATTTCAAGATAAGGTCGATCATGTCAGCAAAATGCTCCAACTTAAATGGGAAATACTCAACCCCATATTGGTCAAATTCACATAATAAATAAATTACATGCTAGGTATCAGTCTACCCGTGCCTGATTTATTGTGAAGGGTATAATCCCGGAAGTAAGAAAACCCCACTGATGAAATGAAATACTTTGTACATGTGAAAACCAGCTTTATAAGGCTGTGTTTCCACGCTCAGGAAACAAAACGCTTTGGACGGAGCGGAAAGTCCGCTCCGCCCAAAGCCCCGTCCCCTTTTGAACGCGCGGTCAATCCAGATGTGTTCATGGAACACATCTGGAACACATGCGGAATGACCGCAGGGCTACATAGCCCTGTGTTATTTCCCTTGCGGCGACTGCAGCGTCGCCGCAAGGGAATAGGACATGCTGCGGTCTAAAAAGACGCGCCGCATGTCCGGAAACGCAGGTCTTCTGCCTGCGTGTTTGTAAGCATAGTGGAGACGGATTTCTTGAAATCCCCTCCACTATGCTGTAACATCTGGACGCTACGTGTTTGACGCTGCGCCAACGCACAGCGTCAAACACGCAGCTAATCCGGGAAACTGTTTCCTGAACGTGGAAACATACCCTTGATGTGAGAAGAATGAACAGCACGCTGACAAAAAAAGAGGAAGCCAGGAAAAACCTCGGTATTATGTAAGATCCTGAGCATTTGCCTCTCTATAAAAGCAGCCGCCCGTCTGCAGACAGATCAGTAGCTGTGAGCACACCGGTAACACCTCCACCACCTGGGATCATTCAGGACGTCTCCAGGACTTCTTATTTTCTACAGCTTTTTTTTTTAAAGGTTGTTTTATCATTTTCCCATAATGGGAGTTTTATCTGTTATTGACTCATATTTGTGTCGGTCTGGATTTATTCCCTGTATATTTATGTTGTATATTTATCTCTACAGACATAATGGCAGAAGTTCTAGAATATAATGACATCTCAATGGAGTACAGGTAATAATTTACATTCATCTCCCTGAAGAAGGTCGGGGCTCGTACTACGATATGCGCAGGGCTATGCAGAGCGCTCAGTGTGCTGCCGTAATAACTATAGGAGACAATCTCACCATGATGTAACATAACACACATTCTTTACATAATTAAAAAAAAAATAAAATAAAAACCTAAAAAAATTATAAAAAAAATAGAAAGTCTGTCATTTGTACAGGATGAAAAGATGTAAAATATGTTACATGTAGCATACGTTATATAGACATATATACAATATATAATATTAGCTACGTACTAAAGGATTTTAGAGGCTTCAGGCTACAGAATAATTAGGTCTTGCGTCGCAGCGTTTTATTTCCTTATGTCCTGAATGCCATTCTCGTTGCAGTGAGCATGTGGAAGACTTTTACACTGATGATGAAGTGTCCATCAAAATGAAGGTAAACGACATTTGATTTATACATTTTAGTTAAATGATTATTTTTTCGTATTACTTAGTAATAAGTGTCTGAAACGAAAAGTCGACTCTGAAAAGGGGATTTTGCATTTTTTGTAGCAATTTTGTATGATATAAAGGTTTGGCCACTTGTTATTTATTGATGGCCTATTTTTAGGAAATGCTATCAATATCTGATCGGTGGGAGTGCGACATCGTGCACCTTCACTGATCGGCTGCTACCGGCGCCGGATGGAAGTTCTTGGATGTTGCCTGAACATAACAGCTCTGTGACTTCTATACAGGCTGTGGCCAGGTACGGCAGATCCAGACCTTCTTCAGAAGAATAGGGGAGTGGATCTGGAGTATACTGCTGTGGTCACTATAGTTTTTTGACAGAGATGCTGCGTTCCTGCAGCATTTGAGATCTTCCGGCCATCGGTAACAGTTGATCGGCCAGATGTCACATCCCAACCAATCAGATGTTGATAGCCTATCCTAAAAAAAAGGTCATCAATAACTAAGTAGTGGCCATCTTCTTTAATTCTTAAACCTGGGGTGTACCTGCAGTACCAAACCATGGCCACTGTAGTTTTGACAGAGCTGCTGTGTTTTGGCTGCATTTGATTTCGATTTGCTGCTGAAGGAGAAAAAAAAAAAAATCTCTCTTTAAATCTTCTGCTTCAGCGAGTGTGAGCGAGTTGAGTGTGACCGGTGCGCAAGTGTGAACGGTGGTAAGTGTGACTTGAGATTCAGTGACTTTGGATTCAGGGAGTTTCCAAGGGAGGATTTATTGAATTGCTGTTACTGTATATTTTATTAATACTTTTTATTTATTTTTACTTATCTTTGCTGTCTGGTGAAATCCCCATTAGATATGTGCTCCACTATTGCCAATGCCATCCAGTGTACATCTTGCCACATGTATGCAGTCCTTGAACAGCCGGTCGAGGGTGCATACTGCTGGTGAGATGTGAGCACGTTGTGCATTTGGAAGCCCAAATCTTGGATCTAAATGTGCAGCTGGCAACACTGAGATCCATAGACAATATGGAAAGGAGTCTTCTGCTCACAGAGCAGACGCTCAATGGGATAGATGAGGGGGGGGAATGCTAGGGTGGAGCTGCAGGACACTGAAGTAGGAAGCTGGGTGACAGTTAGAAAGCGGGGTAGAGGGAAGAGCGCCAGGGAGGCTAGTCCTGATCTGGCACACCCCAATAAGTTTGCAAAGTTGGCAGATGAGGGGGTTGTCAGTACAGGGGTAGCACTGCTGCAGCCAGGCATGTCCTCTGAAAGCCGGGGGAGTGTCTGCTCCAGTAAGGGGGGAATTAGGAGAGCAGGGCAGGCCAGACAGGTGCTGGTAGTGGGGGACTCAATTATTAGGGGAACAGATAGGGCAATCTGTCACAAAGACAGGGATCGTCGAACAGTGTGCTGCCTACCTGGCGCTCGAGTCCGACACATCGCTGATCGGGTTGACAGATTACTGGGAGGGGCTGGTGAGGACCCAGCGGTCATGGTGCACATTGGCACAAATGACAAAGTTAGAGGCAGGTGGAAGGTCCTTAAAGATGATTTCAGGGAATTAGGCTGCAAGCTTAAAGCAAGGACCTCCAACGTGGTATTTTCTGAAATACTGCCGGTATCACGTGCCACACCAGAGAGGCAACGGGAGATTAGGGAGGTTAATAAGTGGCTCAAGAATTGGTGTGTGGTTTGGGTTCCTGGAGAACTGGGCCGACTTCTCAGTTGGCTACAGGTTCTATGCTAGGGACGGGCTGCACCTCAATGGGGAGGGTGCAGCTGTGCTGGGGGAGAAAATGGCTAGAAGGTTGGAGGAGTCTTTAAACTAGGGACTGGGGGGGAGGGTATTCATTTTATAGGAGGGGAAGGTGTGTCGACCCGCCACCACAATTGTGGGTTACCAGGGCAATGGGGTACTCAGAGCCGAGCCCGTAGAAGTCTATGGGGATTTGTCACAGGTAGCTGTGGCTCGGTCTGTGGCCCGGGCGGTCTGGCGTATGTTGGGGATATATTTACAGGGGATTGATGTATGTACAGTTCGTGACGCCACCTGTAGTATTCTGGTAATTTGTACCAGCGCTGCTATAGATCTCTGAGGGGATGGTGATGCAGCTAGATGTCGGGTCCCCTACAGGTGGGACTCTTCCCTCAGGTCGGTAGTTAGGTAGGGGTTGTGCAGGCATGCAATAATAACTCAGTCTCACACAGTCAACGTCTTTCCATACCTTTACTTGCAGGATGATAAGGCAGGTCCCAGGGAGGCTGATGGGGTTGATGGAGGATGAGCTTTGAGGCAACAGATAAGCAAGTTAGGGGCCTCCTTTACTTTCCAATGAAGCTGAGTACGACCAGCCTGAAGCGTAATCCTCTCTATGATTCCAGCTAGTCTTTAGCTGTTCTGCCCAGTCAAATTTGTGTTAGAAGCCTTCCTGCGAGGGAGCTGAATCCTTTTCTTGTCGTGCACAACTCAAAGTCTTCACACCCCCTGACTCCAGCTACGTTCTGACTATAAAGGGGCTTGTCTGCCGCGACCTAGGGTCCGGTAGATTCCTGGTTTTCTCTTCACTATGCTGTACAATAGTGATCCTTCGGTCCCCAGTAACCGGTTGCAACGTGCAGGACTTTTCCAAGTCAAAAGCACTTTTCCAATTACCTTCCTTCCACTTTGCCCTTCGCCTTGCTTGTCTCTCAATAGATAGTTCAGTCTTTCTTCCAGTGGGGCACAGCTCTGACTAGACTAAGGTGTATACAGACACCTACACCAGACTCCACTTTCTGAACTGATGATAGACTTAAACTGGACACGTCTACTCTGTCCAAGGACAGGAAACTGACTTCTCACTCTGAAGTCCGGACACTGACTGACTAAATCACTCCCTTCCACACCCCTACTGGGTGTGTCAGAAGTGTACATGATGTCATGAAGAGACCTTAACTGTTACCTCTCCACTCATCCTCCTGGTATTGTGTACCAGGGCTACACATTCCCCATGGTAAATGACAGCACTCCCGGGCTGTAAAATACAAGAAGACAGAAAATTTTGTTTATGCATAACAACAAACATTAACTTCTTCCCATCCGGGAGGTGAGAACACCTTGAACGTTACGAACAATAACATTTTACATATAGAAATACAAAAGTATCAAATAGCATTTAATAAATATATATACAAGATACTTGTGAAGGACCCGCACCAAACCTTCAACGTGGGTCCTGGGTGGGCTGCAGGACATCCAAATGCAGACCTCACTCAGTGCCACACCACACGGGTTTTTGGTTCAGAGGTGAGTCAAGGTTTCATGTGAAACCATTAAGAAGGCACTTTAGTGCAACTATTTACAGGATACAGTTTTTGGGCTGGCTCAGTCCTCAGCCTCTGAGTCCATTGTTAAACGAAGACATAATAGAGAAAAAAACACATTTATATATATAGACTTTTACAATGTTCACATAAATTCGTTATAATCACTGCTGATATCTAATGGGTAATTTCCCTTTTGTGATTCTCTCTGATCTACGTGGTGTAGTTTCAGGTATATCAAGTTGCGATCTGTCTGCACTGCGTAACGGCAAACTATAGAACTGCCTTAATCTTTCTATGGATCTGGCAAGCGTACTGATGGCTGGGCGGTGTGAGTCAGCTTCACCAGGGGATCCCATAGTATGGGGCGCTGCTTCAGATGATCCATCTTGAGGTTCCACAGGTTGAGGTGTTGCTGGGATGGGTAACTCCTGAACGGGCTCAACTGGCACCACAGGCACAACTGGAGGTAAAACTTCCTCTTGTGGCTGATAAAACTGCAACACTGGAATTATCACAGCATCTCCCAGTCGGGGCCAATCCGCAGGAAAATCTCCCAGATCGGTGTGTATGACCTCTTCCTTTCTTTCTCTTTGATTGAAGACAGGGTTCTTTTCACAACTCTTTAAGTGTTCTGGACACAACTTCAAATGATCTCTGGACACAGTGGTTGTTGTTCTTCCTCCGTCTTTACTGACGACACAAACTTTTCTGTTGTCGTATTTAGAATCTTGTATGACGTAGGGTTCTTGCTCCCACTGATTATCCAGTTTGTGCATCTTTCTTTTTCTTTTTAATACTACCTCTCCAGGCATCAGAGGCTTGGCAGGAGCATTTCGGTTGTAAACATCTTCCTGTTTCTCCCGTGCCTTATTGAGACTTTCCTCCACACAGATTTGTACTCTTCTGTATTGCTCTTGCCGATTGACGTCCCAGTTCTCAACAGCGTCGTCTGCCTCCGGTTCTACCACTCCAAGTTCTAGGTCCATTGGTAGTTTTCCGGGCCTTGCTCTCATAAGATAGGCTGGAGTGCAGTTAGTTGAGCTTACAGGTATATGATTATATAAATCAACCAAATCAGGCAGTAAATCCGGCCATCGATTCCTGTCTTCCAACGGTATGGATCTCAACAAGTCAAGGACAATATGGTTCATCTTTTCACAGAGACCGTTGGTTTGAGGGTGATATGGTGTTGTTCTTATTTTCTTGCACCCGTACATATGACAGAATTCCTTGAATAAATCAGCTTCGAAAGCAGGTCCCTGATCGGTTAAGACTTGCTCGGGATACCCATGCGGTCTGCAGAAGCTTGCTTGAAAGGTCTTCGCGGCCGTCACTGCGGTCTGGTCTTTCACTGGAACGACTACCAGAAATCTGGAGTAATGGTCCACCATGGTCAAGGCGTATGAGTATCCAGATCTACTCGGCGACAGTTTGACGTGGTCCAGGGCCACAATCTCCAGGGGACGAGTCGTCCGGATAGGTTGCAGGGGGGCCTTTTGACTACCGTAGTCCTTTCTTCTGAGACCACAGGGTCCACAGTTCCGACACCACCTCTCGACAGAGCTGCGCATCCCTACCCAGTAGAACCGGCATCTCAACAGGGTCTCCAGCTTCCTCCAGCCAAAGTGTCCTGCTTGATCGTGGTACGCTTCCAACACCATTGGGACGTCTGCCTTGGGGACCACGATTTGCCAGACCATTTCATGGGTTCTGGGGTTGACGTATCTTCTGCACAACTTCTCACGGTATAGGAACAACCTGCTTTTCTCGTTCCACAGGAGCTTGGCTGACATAGGTGCATCCTTTTCCAGAGAGGAGCCTTCCTGTCTTAACAACTCCTTGATGCGGCTGACCACTGGATCACTGTCCTGAGTCTCTTTCCAACTATGATGGGGTAAAGGATTTAATGTTGCACCATTCTGCTTTCTGTGGACTCGATGCTCGTGGACTACCCCATTTCGATGGAACGCGGGTAGCTCAATTTCTTCCAGGTCGTCCGATTCTTCTTCCGTGTCAGAGTCATGCGGCATTCGGGACAACGCATCAGCATTAGCATTCTTTCGACCTGCCCGGTACTTGATAGTAAACTGATAATTGGACAACCGGGCCATCCATCGCTGCTCCATGGCACCCAGCTTGGCGGTTTCCAGGTGCGTTAACGGGTTGTTGTCTGTGTACGCCGTGAACTTATTGGAGGCCAGATAGTGCTTAAATCTTTCAGTGATGGCCCAGACCAGCGCCAGAAACTCTAGCTTGAAGCTGCTATAATTTTCCGGATTCCTTTCAGTTGGCCTGAGTTTTCTGCTGGCATATGCGATGACTTTTTCTTGTCCATTCTGCTTCTGACTGAGAACGGCTCCCAACCCTTCATTACTGGCGTCGGTGTACAACAGGAACGGTTGGCTGTAATCAGGATAGGTTAAGATCTCATCACCTGTCAGGATCTCTTTCATCTTTTGGAATGCTTCAGCCTGTTCTTTACCCCAATTAAAGGGAGGGTTTCTGCTCTTTAAGGATTGTCCTACCAGGAGGTCCTGTAAAGGAGCTGCCTTCTTCGTGTAATCTTTCACGAATCTCCTGTAGTAACCCGTTAGTCCCAGGAACTGTCGCACTTCCTTAAGGTTTTTCGGCTCCGGCCACTTCTGGATGGCAGTGACTTTCTCTGGGTCCGGCGCTACTCCTTCCGAACTGACGATGTGCCCCAAGTATTGTACCTTCTGCTTGAGTAGATGGCATTTTGAGGGTTTTAATTTCATCCCGTACCTGGACAGGGACTCAAACACTTCTGCCAGGTGCTTCAGATGGTCCTCATATGTCTTGGAATACACGATAACGTCGTCTAGGTATAGCAGCACGGTTTCAAAATTGAGATGTCCCAGACAGTTTTCCATCACTCTCTGAAATGTTCCTGGGGCACTACTGAGCCCAAACGGCATTCTGTCGAACTCACAGAGCCCCATTGGGGTGGTGAAAGCCGTTTTCTCACGATCCTCCTCAGCCACAGCCACTTGCCAGTAACCACTAGTCAGATCAAGGGTAGAAAAGTAGTTAGCCGTTTTCAGAGCAGCTAATGATTCCTCTATGCGTGGTAGCGGGTATGCATCCTTGTGTGTTATGCGGTTCACCTGCCTGTAATCCACACACATTCTCATACTACCATCTTTCTTTTTAACCAGAACTAGAGGGGCTGCCCAGGGACTACAACTATCCCTTATCACCCCAGCTTTCTTCATATCATTCAACATTTCTTTAGCCTTCTGATAATGAGCTGGAGGTATGGGCCTATACCGCTCTTTGATGGGAGGATGACTGCCTGTAGGGATATGATGTTGTACTCCCTTAATTGTCCCAAAATCAAGTGGATTTTTGCTAAACACTTGGGCGTACTCTTGCACCACCCGTAATACCCCTTGCTTCTGGTGAGCGGGAGTGGTGTCCGTCCCAACATGGAGTTGCTGACACCATTCCGCCACCTGGGTTGCTGGGTCATTGTCCTCCTCTATTTGACAGGAGTCTAAGGACTCAGCCGGGAGAATAGAATTATTATCAACAGCATGAAGTTTAGCAATGGTTGCATAACGGGGTAAATTTACCTCATCATCTCCCCAATTGAGAAGCCGTACCGGTACTCTTCCATTCACCACCTCTACTACTCCTCTAGCAGTCATAAGTGTAGGTCTATGTTCTGAATGGTGGGGTTCTACTACAGCTTGGTAATTCTGTCCTCTCAGACCTATGGCACCAGGGCCCGGATCTCTCTTTGGATTACTCCTCTCTGCCTTGGTCGGGCAATCTCAGCGAGCTTGTTGGAGCAAGAACACAACTTCTCCCAAACAATTACCGATAATGTTAGTACCCAAAATGATATTTAAACCGTTCTCCTCATTTACAGTCTTTACTACCAGAAGCCCCTGGTCTTTCAACTCCTCTCTGCCACCTTTACATCTACACATTTTGTTCCGAGTACTTCTACAGGAAGACCATTCGAAGCATACACAGTAAAGTCAAGGCTCGGAGGTTTAAGACTGTCCATTGACCAGTACTTGGTATATAGAGCATCAGGTATTAGGGTCACCTGGGACCCAGTGTCTAACAATGCTGGAACAGCAATACCATCTAGAATAATAGACAGGTAGGGTCGCCCGCCCACATACCTGCGGTTCCAGTCTAGGGGCCTGACGGTATTCTCCTGGGTGTTGGCCCTTGGACCCAGGTTCTGCCCGTTTAAAGGACACTGTGTAGACAGATGACCTTTCCGGTTGCAGCGGTAACAGATGATCTCTCGACGAGAAGGGTGTTGATCAGAGGTTGCTCCTGGGGGTGGCGTTGTCCTCCTCCGGGGGGCGGACGTCTTCTTTCTCCTCCGGTGCATCCACGGAACGTCCTCTGGGCAGTCAGCTAGCAAGATTTTCCCTTCCTCTTCTTTCCGCAGCTGTAGGGCACTCATCACAGCGGCCAGATTTTTAGTCAGCTGGCGCACCTCTGAGCGCAGACAGTCCAATTCACTAGGAGGTGTCACCTGCGCTTTGGCTTCTGCCACTAGCGGGGAACAGGGGGTTACTGCCGGTTCCAGAGTGACTTCACCCTGATGATGTTGGGTGGCCACCTCGGGTTTGCCCAGGGGCCGCAGCCCTTTTATTGCCATGTCCTTTAGGGCATCAAAGGTAGCATCCGGATGATCTAAGGACCACCAATTTACAGTTCTGCGTTCCTCTGGGGATCTCAATCCCTGTATAAATTGTTCTTTCAGCATTCTATTCTCGTCGATAGCATTTAAATTGTTAATTTGCTTGAGGGCTCTCAGGGCTCCCTGTAGTCGGCAAGCATAGTCCCGGATGCTGTCACCTGGCTGTTGTGAACAGTGATAGAAGGCCATCCGGAGATCCGTTTCTGTGCGGTCTTCAAATATGGCATGTAGCTTCAGGAAGATCGCAGGCACCGACTCCTGATCAACGGTATCCCAAGTCTCCACTTCCCTCTCAGCAGCGCCAGTTAGCTGCCCTATTAGCACAGCAGCTTTTTGTCTCTCAGGCATGGAGTACATTTCTAGGATGCTGCATAACTTCCGCTTGAAGCCTGCTAATGTGCCTGGCTCACCGCTGTATTGGGGAAGCCATTTCGCCCCAGGCATATATGGGAGCGTTAGTGGCATGATCGGAACTACCGGACTGGGTGCAGGGCCTGTGCCCCCATCTGGCGCTATAATACCAGACGGTGCGGGATTGGGGACTCCGGCCGGGGCCGCACTGTCAGCCGGTTGTTGTGACATCTTAGCGCCCCCTTGGTTAAACGGAGCCTACCGGTTTCAGACGCTGCTATTTCACAGGCACCGCAGTGGGAACAGGACCTTCGTCGCAGGCGCTCTGATGTCAGAGCGTTCACTTCCTGTTGCAGGACCTGCCGCTCTATTTTGCGATGCAATTTGCTATGCGGATTGCAATGCAGATTGTGATGCAGTTTGCTATGCGGATTGCGATGCGGTTTGCGATGCAGATTGCTATGCAGTTCGCTATGCGGTTTGCGATGCAGATTGCTATGCAGTTCGCTATGCGGTTTGCGATGCAGATTGCTATGCAGTTTGCGATGCGGTTTGCGATGCAGATTGCTATGCAGTTTGCGATGCGGTTTGGGGTGCAGGTTGGGGGCGTGTCCAAGACTTTGCGCGCTTTTTCAGGTCCGCCCACCTTCTTCTCCAGCGCCTGAGGGCGCGAATATGGCGGCAAAATGGCGGATTTTAGCGCCAAAAATAGCAAACAGTCCTTTTTCACAAAAACAATCCACAGGCACACAGGGCTCGCAATGCTGCAAGTTTCGTATCCTGTTCGTGACGCCAAGTTTTTGTGTCGACCCGCCACCACAATTGTGGGTTACCAGGGCAATGGGGTACTCAGAGCCGAGCCCGTAGAAGTCTATGGGGATTTGTCACAGGTAGCTGTGGCTCGGTCTGTGGCCCGGGCGGTCTGGCGTATGTTGGGGATATATTTACAGGGGATTGATGTATGTACAGTTCGTGACGCCACCTGTAGTGTTCTGGTAATTTGTACCAGCGCTGCTATAGATCTCTGAGGGGATGGTGATGCAGCTAGATGTCGGGTCCCCTACAGGGGGACTCTTCCCTCAGGTCGGTAGTTAGGTAGGGGTTGTGCAGGCATGCAATAATAACTCAGTCTCACACAGTCAACGTCTTTCCATACCTTTACTTGCAGGATGATAAGGCAGGTCCCAGGGAGGCTGATGGGGTTGATGGAGGATGAGCTTTGAGGCAACAGATAAGCAAGTTAGGGGCCTCCTTTACTTTCCAATGAAGCTGAGTACGACCAGCCTGAAGCGTAATCCTCTCTATGATTCCAGCTAATCTTTAGCTGTTCTGCCCAGTCAAATTTGTGTTAGAAGCCTTCCTGCGAGGGAGCTGAATCCTTTTCTTGTCGTGCACAACTCAAAGTCTTCACACCCCCTGACTCCAGCTACGTTCTGACTATAAAGGGGCTTGTCTGCCGCGACCTAGGGTCCGGTAGATTCCTGGTTTTCTCTTCACTATGCTGTACAATAGTGATCCTTCGGTCCCCAGTAACCGGTTGCAACGTGCAGGACTTTTCCAAGTCAAAAGCACTTTTCCAATTACCTTCCTTCCACTTTGCCCTTCGCCTTGCTTGTCTCTTAATAGATAGTTCAGTCTTTCTTCCAGTGGGGCACAGCTCTGACTAGACTAAGGTGTATACAGACACCTACACCAGACTCCACTTTCTGAACTGATGATAGACTTAAACTGGACACGTCTACTCTGTCCAAGGACAGGAAACTGACTTCTCACTCTGAAGTCCGGACACTGACTGACTAAATCACTCCCTTCCACACCCCTACTGGGTGTGTCAGAAGTGTACATGATGTCATGAAGAGACCTTAACTGTTACCTCTCCACTCATCCTCCTGGTATTGTGTACCAGGGCTACACAAAGGCAGTACAGATAGAGACCTGGGCACAAATAATGAAATTGGGGGTGGGGGTGGCATGGGGGTGGGTTAGAGCAGTTAATAATTTAAGAAAGAATAGAGGTTCAGAGAGATACATAAAGTGCATGTATACTAATGCTAGAAGCCTCACCAACAAAATGGCGGAATTAGAATTAATTTTGTTGGAACATAATTATGACATGGTGGGGATATCTGAGACTTGGCTGGATGAGAGCCACGACTGGGCGGTTAATTTACAGGGCTATAGTCTGTTTAGAAATGACCGTAAAAATAAGCGAGGTGGGGGTGTGTGTTTATATGTAAAATCATCCTTAAAACCCATCCTGTGTGATATCTGTGAATCTAATGAAGATGTAGAGTCTCTGTGGGTGGAGATTAGGGGAGGGGGGAAAAATAATAAATTACTGATAGGGGTTTGTTATAAGTCTCCTAAAATAATGGAAACAACAGAGAATATCCTCGTAAAGCAAATAGATGAAGCAGCAACTCAAGGAGAAGTCATTATTATGGGGGACTTCAACTACCCTGAAATACATTGGGGAACAGAAACCTGCAGTTCCAGCAAAGGTAATAAGTTTTTGACAACTATGAGAGACAATTACCTTTCACAACTAGTTCAGGACCCAACAAGAGGGGGGGCACTGCTAGACCTAATATTATCCAATAGGCCAGACCGCATATCAAATATAAGGGTTGGGGGTCACTTGGGTAATAGTGATCACAAAATAATAAGCTTTCATGTATCCTTTAATAAGATGTGTAGTCGAGGGGTTACAAGGACACTAAACTTCAGGAAGGCAAATTTCCAACGGATGAGAGATGATCTTGGTGCAATAAACTGGGACGATATCCTGAGACATAAAAATACACAAAGAAAATGGGAGACGTTTATTAGTATCCTGAATAGGACCTGTGCACAGTATATACCCTATGGGAATAAACATGCTAGAATTAGGAGGAAACCACTATGGCTAAATAGAGCTGTAAGGGGCGCAATAAGGGACAAAAAGAAAGCGTTTAGGGAATTAAAGCAAGTAGGTAGTGATGAGGCATTAAATAAATACAGAAGACTGAATAAATTCTGTAAAAAGCAAATCAAGACAGCAAAGATTGAGGCAGAGAGACTCATTGCCAGAGAAAGTAAAAATAATCCCAAAATATTCTTTAACTACATAAATAGCAAGAAACTAAAAAATGATAGTGTTGGTCCCTTAAAAATAGTCTGGGTGAAATGGTGGATGAGGATGAGGAAAAAGCCAATATGCTAAATGACTTTTTTTCAACTGTATTTACACAAGAAAATCCCATGACAGATAACATGATCAGTGATAAAAAAATTTCTCCATTAAATGTCACCTGCTTAACCCAGCAGGAAGTACGGCGGCGTCTAAAAATCACTAAAGTTGACAAATCCCCGGGCCCGGATGGGATACACCCCCCAGTACTGCAGGAATTAAGTACAGTTATAGATAGACCTTTATTTTTAATCTTTAAAGATTCCATAATAACGGGGTCTGTACCACAGGACTGGCGTATAGCAAATGTGGTGCCAATATTCAAAAAGGGGGCAAAAAACTGAACCTGGAAATTATAGGCCAGTGAGCTTAACATCTACTGTGGGTAAAATCCTGGAGGGTTTTTTAAGGGATACTATATTGGAGTATCTGAAGCTGAATAACCTCATGACACAGTATCAGCATGGGTTTACGAGGGACCGTTCTTGTCAGACTAATCTGATAAGCTTTTATGAAGGGGTAAGTTCAGGACTGGACCAAGGGAATGCAGTGGACGTGGTGTTCATGGACTTCTCAAAAGCTTTTGATACAGTGCCACACAAAAGGTTGATACATAAAATGAGAACAACGGGGATAGGGGAAAATATGTGTAAGTGGGTTAAGAACTGGCTCATGGATAGGAAACAAAGGGTGGTTATTAATGGAGCACACTCGGACTGGGTCACGGTTAGCAGTGGGGTACCACAGGGGTCAGTATTGGGGCCGCTTCTCTTTAACATATTTATTAATGACCTTGTAGGGGGCATACAGAGTAGTATTTCAATATTTGCAGATGACACTAAACTCTGCAGGGTAATAAATACAGAGGAGGATAATTTTATATTACAGGAGGATTTATGTAAACTAGAAGCTTGGGCTGATAAATGGCAAATGAGCTTTAATGGGGATAAATGTAAGGTCATGCACTTGGGTAGAACAAATAAGATGTATAATTATGTGCTTAATTGTAAAACACTGGGCAAAACTGTCACTGAAAAAGACTTGGGTGTATGGGTGGACGACAAACTCACATTTAGTGGCCAATGTCAGGCAGCTGCTGCCAAGGCAAATAAAATAATGGGATGCATTAGACGAGGCATAGATGCTCATGAGGAGAACATAATTTTACCTCTATACAAGTCACTGGTGCGACCACACTTAGAATACTGTGTGCAGTTCTGGTCTCTGGTGTATAAGAAAGACATAGCTGAACTGGAGCGGGTGCAGAGAAGAGCGACCAAGGTTATTAGAGAACTGGGGGGTCTGCAATACCAAGACAGGTTATTACACTTGGGGTTATTTAGTTTGGAAAAACGAAGGCTTAGGGGTGATCTTATTACAATGTACAAATATATGAGGGGACAGTACAAAGACCTTTCTAATGATCTTTTTACTCTTAGACCTGTGACGGGGACGAGGGGGCATCCTCTACGTCTGGAGGAAAGAAGGTTTAGCCATAATCACAGATGTAGATTCTTTACTGTAAGAGCAGTGAGACTATGGAACTCTCTGCCGTCTAATGTTGTAATGAGTGATTCCTTACTAAAATTTAAGAGGGGACTGGATGCCTTTCTTGAAAAGTATAATATTACAGGCTATATTCACTAGTTTCCTAGATACAGCGTTGATCCAGGGAGCTAGTCTGATTGCCGTATGTGGAGTCGGGAAGGAATTTTTTTCCCCAATGTGAAGCTTACTGTTTGCCACTTGGGTTTTTTTTGCCTTCCTCTGGATCAACATGTTAGGGCAGGTTAGGATAGGATATGGGTTGAACTAGATGGACTTAAAGTCTTCCTTCAACCTTAATAACTATGTTACTATGTTTGAGAACTTCAGGACACCATCGGTGGAGTGTTGTGAATGGACTTGAAATGAGTTCTGAGCAGAGGCTCCCTCTGGTGGTTACAAGCGGTACTGGACTGTCCAGTGAAGATTGTGAGGATTGGGAATCAGGTGTTACTGACTGGTCTTATTTAAGGGAGTCGCCTTCCCATCAGGGTTGCCGGTGATCAATTGTTCTGGTCTCAATCCTTGATTCCTGTTTCCTTTGTAGCCTGCTGTGTCGTGTCTGCATCTCCTGCTAACAGATAAGACATTTTCTTCTTTTTGTTTTTGTGCTTGATTTTTGCATTTTGTCCTGCACTTCTGTGGGGGCCTTTGCCCTCTCAGTTTAGTTCAGCCACTGATGTTTTGTACATTTGCTTTTTCCAGTTTTTTCAGTGGCTGCTGTTTTGATTTTGTTACACCAGAGAACTAATTTAGGTGGTAGAGGTCGTGTGATCTCAGGTGTTTTTGAAATTAGTAGAGTTGGTGCTTTTCAGGGTTTTTTGGGATTGCAGTAAGTGCCCTTCCTATCCTTTTCTATTTAGATAGTTTGGGCCCCAACGTTTGCTCATACTATTTTCTGTCTGTGTCAGTATTTCTTCTTGTCTAACCGCCATTACATGTTTGGGGGCTTTCTATGTTCTTTGGGGATCTGCTCCGGGCAGATAGCTTTCCTCTTTCTATCTTTAGGTATAGTTAGTTTCTCAGGCTGTGACGAGGCGTCTAGGACCAACGTAGGAACGCTCCAACGGTTGCCTCTAGTTGTGGTGGTTAGTCAGGGTACTGCAATCTCATAGATTCCAACTGCTCTGGTGTATTGCCTTTTTTACCTGCACTCCTCAGCTACCAAATCATAACAGTGGAGGTGTCGGTTCGACCAACCTCTTTAGTTTGAAAGCTTTTGAAGCCAAGCTTGGCATATAATGATATGAGTAAAAAAAATATATCAAAACTAGTGTGTCGGGGAAAATGGAGCAGTTAGCTAATGCAATTAATCACATTGGAGCTCTTATATTTTATTTTAATTCAACTTTGGAAAATAAAATCCGCAATCTGATTGGCTGATATGGACAACGGCTCCACTTTTCTCCTGCACTAAGGTCTGAAAAGATCCCCCATTGCAATACATATATGTTCATGCACATTTCTATGAGATAATGTATAGATACATCCCATACTATCATCTATACGCGCTTCGATAGATGATATTTATGCTTTTAGCATCCTAAATTTTTCATTTTGCCGGTGTCGAAAGTACAAGAGCTTCTATGCTTTGTAGTGTGATAAAAAGACAGTGGATCTTTAAGGACCATTCCAATAACAAATCTGTAATTTTATCTCTACAGACCAAGAAGAAGCATCTACAATGGGAACACCATGAGGATTGTTGGTCAACTTATCTTCCTAAAATAAAGCCCGAGATAAAAAAGCCCGAAAAACCAATGAGCTGCTTCAAGAAAGTCGTAATGCTTGTGGTAGTTGTGGAAAAGCTGAAGGGAATAAAAGGAATTGATAAATTGAGCTTTTTCAATGATGATGACCTGTTGAATCACATCCTTGTACATGGTAAGATCATTCACAATTATTCAAAAATGACCGTACCAATAATATGTCATTTTTTTACTTAATGTAAATGTCACTTTTCCCCTGAATCTGGCGTTGTTTTCCCTTTGCTCCTGCGCTGCTTCATTCCTGAGATACAGCCCCTTCTTCCTTATATGTAAATCGAGCCTTGTTATCAAAGTGGGTGTGGTCAGCAACGCTTCTCTGTGAGAGACCACGCCCAGTTAGCTAACAAGACTAAATTTACCTACAGGGAAGAGAGGGCCATACCTCAGGAATGGAGAGGCGCAGAAACAAGAGAGAAACATTGCCAGATTCAGGAGAACAGAAGGATTTATACCAGGTGAAAAAAAAATACGTATTTATGGCAAATGACAAATCCCCTTTAATATAGATAAAAGTCTTATTAAGGTAGAGCGTAATAACCATATTCCTAAATATGACATATTACTAATAGATTTAACCCTTATTCAGTGCACCCTATGTAATAGTTTAAATGATTTTTTTGGTTTTTTAATACAAGTTCAATAAGTATAATTAAAACTATATGGGGCAGCATGGTGGCTCAGTGGATAGCACTGCAGCCTTGCAGCGCTGGAGTCCTGGGTTCGAATCCCACCAAGGACAACATCTGCAAGGAGTTTGTATGTTCTCCCCGTGTTTGCGTGGGTTTCCTCCGGGTACTCTGGTTTCCTCCCACACTCCAAAGACATACAGATAGGGAATCTAGATTGTGAGCCCCAATGGGGACAGTGATGATAATGTGTGCAAAACTGTAAAGCGCTGCGGAATATGTTAGCGCTATATAAAAATAAAGATTATTTATTATATAATATATTAACAATTGCTATATATTTAGTTCACAAACATTACATCAAATATATTGCATTTTCTCCACTACCAAGTTGTAACTCTTATCAGAGAGAAATGTCGACTATGTAACCTTGTGTGAGTTACTGATCAAATGAAAACAATTATTCATTGTTTTTTTTTTTATATATAACAGAAGACATCACTTGCAGTTCAGCCGAAACGCAAGAGGCAGTCAGCACTCAATTTCTGTACAATAAGACGACAGTGCACGTTATTCGTGATCAAAAACAGAAATGCTTAACTATGCAAGAATTCCAAGGCAATGCCCGTATTTTGGCCTTGTTTTTGCAAGGGCAGAACATTCAGCAAGAAGGTAAGGCTTTACTTACATTCTTTTTAGAATACAGAATTAATTATCTGTGTCTCACAAGACATTTGCTCCTAAAATATTGCGTGATGTTAACACTTTGGCTTCTCTTGCAGCAAAAGTAAATGTGGGCACCTACTTTTCGACAAAACCTGATATAGAGAAGCGTCCAGTCACGTTGGGTATTGCGGGACGCAAACATTATTTGTGCTGCGCTCCTGAAGAGGGGACGACCGATCCAGTCCTAAGCCTAAAGGTCAGTACATCCCTCCATTCACTGTCTATGGGAAAATCCAGTCATGACTCCATTATAATGGAGCATTTCAGGGCTCTGTTCTTAAACCTGGTGAAGGTCCGAGTGGTCAGACCCACAATGATTAATACAGTATCACCCATCCTATGGACAGGTGATCACATTTGTTGTTGTGAATAACCCTTTATTAAAACCTGTATCAGATATTCTGAAGCCAAAAATTGGACACATATGAAGCAAAAATTATGTCCAAGGTTGCAAAATTTGTCACACTTGATCTTTGAGGGCTTTATGGTCTTTTCCGCCAGTCCTGAAACTTGTTCACAAAGGCACCATGACCTCTCACTTCACAACAACTTTAATGGATGTGATAAATTAGCATACATTGTAGCTGAAGTCAACAGTAGATCAGGATTGGCCAAGATTTTATTGTATGGTGCATGGGCATCCAAAAAACTTACCAAAATATATTTAGCACGTCTTACTCCAGCTGGCTTTAGGTTCAAGACAGGCATCCAAAATGCCAGTCTTGATAAATTCCCCACTTAGTTTAGACTGGAGGTCTGACTCTTCTCTAGTTGGGTGTCTGGTTATATCTGCTCTGGTCTAACATTGGTGAGAAAGAATACCGAAAGTGTTGGGCCTCCCCATACCCATTAGCTTTTTGTGCCGTTAGCAATGGGTTTGGTCAACACTCTAATATGTGCAGTAGTCTTAGACAATTTATTGCTGGGGAAGTTAAGGATCCTGCATGTCTGAATCTGAACTGCCAATCCTTTTGTTCTCCTGGAGACAAGGCGCCACCAGTCATGTTTGGTGGCGGCACTCTCATAGAGAACACAGGAGTTCTTAACCAAACAAGTGCTCCCGTGTGTGGACGGATGATCGGCAGAACCATCTGGTGAGTATGGCGGGCTTTAGACTTCCTAGATCGTTATATGGATTATGGATCCCTTCAATTAAATTTTTTTAGATATTTGGTGAATGTTTTTATTCTTGAAATTTCCTAAATTTCTCTTTTGTGTCTTTCCTTTAGGAAGTGGACGACATTAAACAAAAAGAGAATGATGACTTGTTACCCTTCATCTTCTACAAGAAAGCGAGCAGCACTAGGTACAACTCCTTTGAATCCGCCGCCTTCCCGGGCTACTATATCAGCACATCTCAGCAAGAGCGGCAGCCAGTGCAATTAATGCCAGAGAACAATCAAACCTTCCTGCAAGATTTCATAATGAATCCAAATTTATAGTTTGTGATCCAACCATTGTGTTTATGTACCGTGTACATATTGTAATTAATTCTTTCGATCTGTATACACCAATACTTTTGGCCACAAGTCTGAGACATTTGTAAATTTCACCCAACATCGTCCTGAAAATAATGAAAGATTGAATGAAAATTTTACATAAACCCGACCTTAGTGTCTCGCTCATAGAGAAAAAACGTACTCTTGGCTCTTATGTACAAAGTGTTCTTAGAAATAACAGAATCTGTTATACTACCCAATACTTTCATAAAGTTTAATTTCTCAGTTAGAGATCAGCAGCTCCATGAGGAGTTCATATGTTGTGTAAAGCTATATTTAATATTTTTGTTTTATATTACATAACAGTTTATATAATTTCTTACGGTTTTGCATTTTGACTATAACGTGTAAATTATTATTTTTGTGAAAAAATTTTGTTTTTATGCTATTTCAGGATGCATTAATAAAAACAGCATAAACTAAAATGTATGTACAGTATGATAACTTTACAATGTTAATCTATGGAATGCTATATTAAAGAACCACGCTTTAAAAAAACATACATGTCTATTTTTGGAAAATCAAGGTTCAAATTTAAATTTCTACATAAAATTTTAAATGAAAACAGTACAATAAGAATACCCGCATGGAAACTCACATATCGTGTCGTTTTGTAACATCGCAGAGGTGAGACATTAGAGTTGTGGTTCAGGTGACAATTCATAGGCATTAGAAATATAATATATGACATCTGGAATAGATATCAACCATCACTGGAATAATGTCACCTCTCCTTCTGGATCTGCTCCTGTGACTTCTGCTTCTGTCACCAGACTCTGCTGTATTCATTCTGTGGGCAGCGTGGGTGATGGAGGATACGTCAAGACCAGGAGCTCTGGGGGCATGCCTTGTCCAACGACACAGGCTAGGGTGGCTGTGACCTGTACAGTCAGGCAGTATGGGCGAATGTGCTGTCCAGCTGGAGTAATCAGCTCCCTTCTTTCATCAATAGAACAGCACCACACCCTATTTAAACTCACAGTTTACTGCTGGGAGTTGCCAGTTATAGTTTAGTCTTGCCTTGGTTTTAGTCTGCAGTTGTCCTTCTGCTTTGACTGTTTGATTTCCAGTTTGAACTTGCTTCGTTCACCTACAATTCTTCTGACCAACAATTTTGTCCTTTGTCTAAACTCCTGGTTTGAACCTGGCAACCTGACCATACCTGCTAGACTGCTCCACCGGCCAGTGCCTACTCTGTGGACTCAATCCAGGTCCCTGTGTAAGTCAACATTCCTGAACAGGAGTTAAAGGGTGAAGGTCAGGGCAACCCTGGGACTTGATAGTCAAGAGTATCTAGCACAAAGCATATCTATGGAAGCCATATTTACAGCTGCCAGGTGATCATGCATACAGCCACTATTACAAATCATCATATTCTAAATTCTACCCATGAGAGGGCTCCTACCTAAAATGTTCCAAAGGTTTCAGCTGATTTAAACTAACCCCAAATCAGGTTTACTTACAGCCACAACCAGTGCCACCTCTCTTCCAGCCTTTGGAGACATGGCTGCAGTAGTGATCTCATGTCTAAAGCTTGTGACCACTTGTGCAACTAATCATGGGGCTCCGTGGTCTCATGCTATTTACCTCAGCATGACTGCCAAGCCCAGTGATTTAAGATCAAATCAGCTTCTCTTACAAACAGCCGCTCTGCACTGGTTGATACCAGGACAGAGAAAACTCGTCCTTGTAGGCCACTAAAGCCCCCGTCCCACACAGCGATCTCGCTAGCGAGATCGCAGCTGAGTCACTAGTTTTGTGACGCAACAGCGATCTCAGCAGCGATATCGCTGTGTGTGACATTCAGCGACGATCAGCCCCCCTGCTGGGTATCGCTGATCGTCGTTGAATGTCCTGGACATTTTTTTGATCATTGGTCTCCTGCTGGCCAGCACTCATCGCTGCGTGTGGCAGGCAGGAGACCAGCGATCAGCTGGTAACCAAGGTACACATCGGGTTTCCAGGCCTGGAAACCCGATGTGTACGTTGGATACCAGCGCGCTGCTGCAGGGGAGCTGGTAACCAAGGTACACATCGGGTTTCCAGGTGCCGCACAGCACCTGGAAACCCAATGTGTACCTTGGTTACCAGGTCCCTGCACCAGCGGGCTGGTATCCAACGTACACTGCGGGTAACTAAGCGACGTTACCCGCAGTGTCGCTGTCCTGATCGCTGCCTGAGCTGCCTGTTTGGCAGCTCAGCAGCGATCATGTAGCGACACACCAGCGATCCTGACAAGTGCATATCGTTGTCGGGATCGCTGGTGTGTCACTATGTGTGACAGGGCCCTTAGTATGGAGTGGTTAGGAAAGCAGGCAGAGAAGCATGCTAGCACACACCAGCTGGAGGGGGTTAATGTTGAAACCACATGGTTAAATTGTATTCATTGGTTCACAGAAGAAAACAGTGAACTAGATAAGAAAAAGTCACTAGGGAAAGTCAGTAGCAAGTAGTGGCTTTGTATAAGACAGTCCTAGATTTCGATCAGGCTGTTGATAGGCAGCCTACATGACAATGTGTTAACATGATCACTCGGGGAGGGGCAGCGTATGGGGAGAGATTAGAAAAGCTGAATGAGACACTGAAGCTAGCAGAAGCACAGATGGAGGGATGTGAGCTGCAGCAGCTGAGAGCAGTTACGTAACAGATGGACATGGCAGCTTCTAAAAGTGGTGCTGATGTAAAAACAGTTCTAGACTGGTGAAGAGAGTTAGGAGAATGGGTGAGGGAGTATACAAGAAAACCAGATATAGTGTCCCAACAGCTCCAGTTTATGCAGACACAGTTGAGTAAAGATTTTGCAGATGATGAGTAAGGAGATGATTCATCCCAGATGGAGTTTAAACTTGATGCAGCTTCTACCCCTAGAACAGCCCCGGCCAAATGTTCCTGATCCATCTTAAATTTTAAAAAAATTGCCTACTTGGGAGGAAAGTAAAGGGAGTGTTATCGAATGTTCTTGGTTTTGAATCATGGCTGGATAAATTTCAGATATAATCTAAGGAAGATGCTTCCGTTTATTTTTGCTTTTGTGCCCCCTGAGTTTATGTGCCTTCTTAAAGCCCAGTAAGCAAAAGGGATTCAATATATCTAACAGAATCCCAGGGGAGAATGAGAGAGTTTTGTGATCTCAAGGAAGTTTGTGGGGGGAAGCCTTCTCTGGCATTCTTAGATTCCTTTAAAATTAAGAAGGGGAAAGATCTCAGAATAGAAGCAGATAAATGGGTTGCTGCCTCGTGTGTTGTGTTCGATAAAACCTTAGATACTATGGACCAGGGTGATAAATTTGCTATGATGGAACAATTTGTGAAAAAGGTGCCATTGGAAGTTTTTTAATCAGGAGCTTTGCAGAATGCTGAATCTATTGAAGATGTTGTGAAGGCTATGTTGACCAATGTTAGGGTAATGCAGTCCGAGGTAAAAGGTGATGAGTCCAATGTACCATTCACCTCGGGGTGCATCTGCTGATTCAAGGAGACCAGGAATTCCTGGGGGGTAGGCGCAGCTGCAAGAATGAGCAGGTCCCATTCGGCAGATCCTCTCGGAATTCCACAAGGGGTCCTCCTATGTGTTATTTTTGTGGGCAGCTTGGGCATGTTAGACACTTTTGTCCCAATTTTGTGCCAGGAACTGAACCCTTAGGACCCCAGGTGCCATTTAACCCCCAGAAGTCCCGGGAGTTCTCCAAACCTCCTTTCGGAGTAAAGGGTATGCCACACTAAACAACATCGCTAACGGGATCGCTAAAAAAACGTCACTATTTAGCGATCCCGTTAGCGATGTTGTTGTGTGCGGCAGCTGCCAGCGACAAGCTTCCTGCTGTGATCTCGCTCGTCGCTGGAATCGTTCCGGACCCTATTTTCGTCGCTGGCGCCCCGCTGGGTAAGTATATATCGCTAAGTGTGGCACCTTTTTTAGCGATTTAACGGTACTTTTGTACCGCTAAAGTCGTTAAGGAGATCGCTAACCGCGATAGCGTCCTAACGACATCGCTAAAATAGGTAGCCACTAGCGATATAGAAACAATCCCGCTAGCGATCTCATTAGTATGCGACGCTAATGAGATCGCTAGCGGGATTGTCTAGTGTGGCAGTACCTTTAGACTTCCGTATCTGATGGTGAATGACCCTAGGCAGCATCAGCTGTAAAACGGTCTTCAAATGGTTAACCCAGTCTCTTAGGAGCCTTCTGCTCCTGTTCCCTCCCCAGTAGCTCTCAATCAGTCATGCCCAGAAATCCATGCCATTCAGGGAGGAGTCACGCCTCCTCGTCCCTACGCTCCTCTGATTAGGGAGTTACAGGAACATGAGGACCAGACTCTTACTAAGGATCTCTTTGGGGCAGAGGTGGGAGCTGTGGGACGGAAGTCACGTCTAGATGAAGATGATGGATTTTTTGGGCTTCCCACTGCAGGAAACACTGACTGATGGGGTGCTACCCCTGTTCCCCTTGCCCTCTTTGCCCCCCTTTCCATGGGCAAGGACGGACGACCTTATGTCAGGAGGAGAATAGAGTGGTTGCCGTGGGAAGACATCCTCATCGATACAGGAGCCTTAGTTTCAGTAACAGGACACAAATTGCAGTCACTCCATGGACTGCCTGAGACTACCACTTTGGTAGGATTTGAGGGCTCCTCTATTCAAGCAGAAAAAAGTCATCCAGTGAACCTGAGATTTCAGGACGCAGGGGGATCGAAGAAAAGGGGTCTTTGATGCGTTTTTTGTGTAAATCCACAGTTGCGGTCCACTATTTTGGGTACTGAAGGTTTGGGAGAAATGGGAATTGTTGTTGATTTGTGTAACAAAGTCTTGTGAGGGAACAAAGAAGTGACTATTTGTTCTGTAATTGTACCTGTGGAGGAGGATGAGGAGAGTCACAAATTACCCACTGGCAGTCTAGGATCATGTGCTAATAAAAATGTTTTAAAAAATGAACTGAAGCAAAAGTTCCCTGAATTGTGGATCTCAGAGAAAACTGATTGTGGGTTAATGCACGCTCAAGTTAAAATTGATGGTGAAAGGCTTCCACCTTTCCAGAGCCAGTATCGCAATCCTGAGGACACAATCCCTTACATAAGGGTTGCGGTCAGTGAAATGGAAAACAAGGTGTTGTTGTGAAAGGCAATTCTCCATGTAACTGTAAGGGGTGAGGGAGTATTACTGTTTTGCCCTGCCCCTTGTGTTCTTAATATTTCTATGTATCTAATTATTGTGTTGTTATGAATATTCAGTGGTACAGCTACATGGGAACATGTATTACCACAATGGTATTGCCACATATTTTATTGTGTTACCATTATGTGTACATAATTGCATATGTCTTGTGTTCCTTCTTGTACAATATTGCATTGTATATATTACTGATATTCTTTATACAGTATGAGGTACTTCTTGAAAAAGGCAGAGTTATGCCGAAACGTTGATTTAAAATTGATGTACCTGGATATACACATGAGACACATTTTTGGATGAACCTTATTATATAGATTATTTGGATGAATTACCTCTTTTTTCACCTGCGTGTGATTAATTGAATAAAGAGTGACTTTTTTCTGCAATATTTTGTGTGCCGGAGTTTATTATATTATATTCTTTATACATGTACAGTTTAGGGAAAGTGAAGTGCATCCTTTTGGGACAATAGAGTAGGACACTTTAGTATATAGTTCCCATACTTTTGGGTAAATCTACTTCTGTTGTGGGCCACTAGGTGGGGGCATACTAGTGGGCCTTGTTAAGCATAATGATAGGAAGTTCTCATAGGGTTAAGTGTAGGAGGGGCTGTCGGGTAGTAGTGAGAAGGTTCTAGTTAGATTAGCTCAGACGGGGCCATTGTGCCCAAGTGTCCACAAGGGCTTAGGCCCAGACAACCGGCAGCCACGTAACGTTTACGTACTGCAGCCCACTTTACCCACGGCCACTGCATAGCCTAGCAGTGGGCCTGTACAGAGAAAGAAGATGTGGCGTCTTACTGCCTGGGCCAATGCTTTTAGGGTAAAGTTGGCTGGACTAAGGAAATGAAGGGAGCTGAAGCTTTGACGAGTTTGGTACAGATGGCCCGGATGCTTCACCGGGCCACCAAACGTAGTGATTGATTAATTCACTTCTGAGGCAAAGCAGGCTGGAGGAGATGTCATTGTGGCGAGGTCAGGTCTGGAAGGAACTGGGGAGCAGTCTAGTACGGTCCGGTCTGAGCGTGTACTGCACAGAAGTGACAGCAGAGCAGGGCAAGAAAAGGAAACGAGTGAAACACCTGATGTGCCAACTGTGGATGTAACGTGTGATGAGCTAAGTAAAGAGTATGTTCAAGTTATCCTGGACTGTGTCTCCATTACTGGGGGTCGCCTGAAAAAGGGACCGTCGCCACCTGGGAAATGCCCAAGGAAGCTGAACTTGGAGATGCAGGTGTGCCAGAGGGAAGAATACAGTTTCATGTAGGGGAAGGACCGTCGGACCGGACATGGATGTTGCAATAATTCAGGTCATGACTACAGTCCTGTCCCTCCCTTACATAACAGTCCTATTTTACCTGTAAAAAAGGAAGATGGCAGCTTTCGAATGGTTGTGGACTTGAGACTCTTAAATAAGTACACTCCTTCGGCAGCTCTCCTTGTTGTATCTGTCCCTGAAGTTATGTCACAGCTGAGGAGTGATTGTAAAGTGTTTTTCAGTTTGGACATTGCAAATGGCTTTTTCTCAGTACCCCTAACACCTGAATCTGCCCTCTGCTTTGCATTCACTTTTGAGAAGGTGCAGTACTTGTTCACATGGTTACCCATGGGATTTCACAGTTCCCCTGTGTGTTTCCATCAGGCATTGGCTCAAATGTTAGAACCGCTTAGCTACGGAGATAAACTCCTACAATATGTTGCTGTCCATTGTTGATATGTTGATGATTTATTGATTGAAACTGTTGATGAATGTGAACACAAAGAGACCCTTGAGAATGTGCCTCAGGCTTTACAAGATGCAGGACTCAAGGGTATGCCACACTGAACAATATCGCTAACGGGATCGCTAAAAAACGTCACTATTTAGCGATCCCGTTAGCGATGTTGTTCAGTGCGGCAGCTTCCAGCGACGAGCTTCCTGCTGTGATCTCGCTCGTCGCTGGAATCGTTCCGGACCCTATTTTCATCGCTCGGCGCTCCCGCTGGGTAAGTATCTTATCGCTGTGTGGCACCTTTTCTTAGCGATTTAGCGGTACTTTTGTACCGCTAAAGTCGTTAAGAAGATCGCTAACGGCGATAGCGTCGTTAACTATATCGCTAAATGTGGCCGCACTTAGCGATATAGAAACAATCCCGCTAGCGATCGCATTAGTATGCGTCGTTATCGTGATCGCTAGCGGGATTGTTTAGTGTGGCAGTACCTTTAGAATGAGTCTAGATAAAGTACAATTGATGAAGTCAGAGGTTAAATTCCTGGGTGTGTCTGTCTAAGCAGAAGGAAAGAAACCCATGCATGATAGGGTTAAAGCTATTCAAGCTGTCCCCATACCAACTAATATTACTGAGCTCAGAAAATTTTTGGGCCTTATCAATTTTTCCAGAGAATTTATTAAATTAAACCACTGTATGATTTACTAAAAGATGTTGGTAATGATTTCGCCCCTGTCAATGTAGAGGGAGAAGCCTTGCAGGCTTTTGAAGGTTTGAAGCGCGCCCTTATGGCGGCCACTGCATTGGTTAACCCTGACCCTTTCCAATCCTTTTACATCCAAGCTCACACCGGTGATATATCTATTTCCTCTGTGCTTTTACAAAATGTCCCACCAGATAGCCCCGAATTGTCTAGTCAGATGTATGCCCTAGGCTACTACACTTAGTTGCTCACTCTCATGGTGAAACGATTCACTTTGTGCATGAAGCACCTACTGGGCATGCACTGGACTATGAATCAAGTGAGACACATAGTGAGATTTGCTCCTTTAATTTTACAAACCCCACATGTCACTTTAAAAACTTTGTTGAAAGGAAAAGCTTGGGTATTAATTCACAGAGAATGGCTCAATGGATCAGAGACTTACAAGTCGAAGTGGGTGAAAAATATCACCTAACCCAGATTATGCAGTATGCGGGGGAAAAAAGTGACGGTCGTCAAATTGAACAGGCTAATGTCACTCCTTCCCCCTTCCAAGCAGATTTCCAGGAGCAAATCCCTTGTGCCTATATCGACGGAGCTCGATATTGGCATGTGGGGCGTTACGTCACAGGCTTCGCTGTGTGGTTCCCAGCTAAGCCACTGCTGCTACAGTATAGACTCCCAGGTCACTTCACTGCCCAGAAAGCTGAATTGGAAGCAGATCTACAGGTCATTCTTGTGTTCACCGAACCTATGAACATTTTCAGTGATAGTGCATATGTTCTTTCCTCCCTCACTCTGTATTTCAATGTTTGCAACGATGGGGGATCGTAGATTCACAAAATAAGCCCTTACAACATGCAGATATTCTCAGACAAATTATGCAGCAGGGCAAAGAATTCCCAAACTTATGGTCCTTCTGTAAAATTAAAGGCCTCCAGAAGCTGACTCCTGACCCCCTTGTCCTTGGCAATGTGTCCGGATCACGCACCACAATTGTGGGTGCCAGGCACAGGTGTACTCCAGAAGCCGAGCCCGAGAAGTCTATGTGTCCATGTATTCCTTTTAGCTCTAGGCCCATGGGGTCATGCCTTTAATTTGGGAGTATATTTAACAGTGCGTATAAAAATAATACAGTTTGACGCCACCTGTATGTCGCCTTTGGTAATTTGTAACCAGCGTTTGCTGCAGACTCTGAGGGCTATGGAGAGTCAACTAGATGTCGGTCCCCACATGAGGACTTGTCGCCAAATCTATGAAGTTATTGTAGATCGGTGCAGATAAATAAGCTCAGTCTTCCACGGTCATAGCGTCTTTCCATACCTTTACTTGTAAGATGTTCAGGCAGGTCCCAGGGAGGCTGATCCAAGGAGAGTGTATTTCGAGATAGCAGCTGGACAAGTTAGGGGCCTCCTTTCCTTTCACAACAATGAGTACAACCAGCATGAAGCGTAGTTCCCTCTATAACTCCAGCTATTCCATAGCTGTACTGCCCAGTCAGTTTTGTGGTCGGAGCCTTCCTGTGAGAGAGCTGAATTCCTATCTTGTCGTGCACTGACTCAAAGTCTTCACTCCTCCTGACCCCAGTTACGTACTGACTATTCGGGCTGCTTGCCGCGACCTAAGGTCCGGTAAGTCTCTGGTTTTCTTACCACTATGCTTGAAGCTAATAGTGATCCTTCGGTCCCCAGTGACCGGTTACAATGTGCAGGACTTCTTCAATCCAAAAGCACTTTTCAAATATTCCTTTCCACTGTGCCTTTCGCCTTGTCCTCGCTTGTAGCATAAACACTCACACTTGCAAAAAGTCATATAATCACTCCCTTCTTCTCTTCCTTCAGAGTTAGTTAACAGATTCTCAGTTATCCACTAGGCAGGAGCACGTCTCTGAACCTTTCACTGTCCTTGAGACAGGAGACTGAAGTAATTCTGTACTAAGCTCTTCTTTCTCTGTCAATGTCTTCAAGTGAGGTACAGCTCTGACCAGGCTGAGGTGATCTATATCTCGCCCTTACTGGCCTCCACTTGCTGAACTGCTGGTAAAACCAGCTGGACTGCTTCCTCCCTCCAAGTCCCAGCTAGACTCCACACGTCTGCTCTGTCCGAAGACAGGAAACTGACTACTCTAATCACTCAACAAATCTACACTGACCACTCCCTCACAAGTGACTACACTACCCTAAGGGTGTGTCTAGTGTATGTTGAGTGAATGGGTATTGAGCATTGAACTGCTATCTCTCCACACACTCTCCAGGGTACTGCGTGTGCCTAACACCAGGGCTACACAAATGCATATGTGGATCACGCAGCCAAGGAGGCCGCCCTTACAGTGATGACAAATATCTCCAAGAGATCATTGCTGCAGTCACTAAAAAGCCCCGAGAGACCCCTCTTGTTTTTTTTCCTTTTCAAGACCTCATAAAGGCACAGGATGGAGAGTCATTCCTATTTAATTCCCTTGAGTCCGTGCCCACTGAAAAAGGGCAGTGCCTGTATTACAAAAGGGTTAATGACAGGCTGGTGCCTTACATCCCCACAACAATGATCAAGCCTTTGATTAAATTTAACCATTCAGTTTTTGCTCACCCAGGACCAGAGGCTCTACTGGAGATTGTACAAAACAAAATGTGGCATCCCCAATGAAGAGCTTTGTGCCATGAGATACATGATGAAGGCCTTATTTGCTTACCGAACAATCCCAAAGGAAAAGGCAAGCCCCATCTTCGCAGAATACAAGTAGCGGATGGTCCCTGGCAGTCTATCCAAATTTATTTAATTGGCCCCTTCCCTCCTGCTAAAGGTGGTTTCCGATATGCCCTGGTCTTAGTGGACGTCTTTTCAAAATGGGTAGAGGCACTCCCGGCCACAAACAATACTGCTCTTACCACCACCAGACTCTTGTGAAAAAAATGTTTTTTCACATTGAGGTTTCCCTAAAATAATTGAAAGTGACAATGGCCCTCATTTTGTGGGACAGGTTATGACGCACCTTTGTGCTCTCCTGGGGATCCAGCAGCGGTTTCATGTCCCCTATCATCCACAATCTGCAGGGATGGTAGAATGCATGAACAGCACCCTAAAGTCCAAATTGTCCAAAATGATTCAAGAAAAAGGCAATGATTGGGTTAATCATTTACCGGTTATCCTGTTAGACATCCGTGCTGTAAGATTCAAAATCCACCGGGATCTCCCCATTTGAATAAATGTCGGGGAGACAGATGCCCGTTCAGTTGCCAATTGGCACTGTACTTCCTAGTCCGCAACAAGCTGTAGTGCAGAGGGATCAATGGTTACAGCGAGTACAGCAGCACATTAGACACCTTCAACAATATGCTGCTTTTAGATGGCAAAAAGCTGTGCAGATCCTACTGAAAAATCCTACGAATCTAAATTTGTTACAGGAGCTCAGGTCATGGTCAAAAATTTCAGAAGAACAGGACCTTGGGAAGCTAATTGGGAAAATCCCTTTGTTGTTACTCAAATCATTGGCCCCACAGTTTTGGGAGTACGGAGGAGTAGCAAACCAAGGGACAAGGGTGTCAAAATTGTTTACATTGATCAATGTAAGCTTCTTAAGACTTCTACAAAGACTACTGGTAAGAACTGATACTTCGCTTTTTGTTTTTCACAGATCCTTGACGGGACTCTGGAGCCATGAATCCACCGAAGTATCTGGAGATGGAGCTTCACAATATACAGTGGGACCCTGATAATGTGACAGAGGGAGAAGACAGAGAATCCAGAAACTAGAGGACAGGAGGAGCGGGATACATGGAGCAGAAGATTCAAGGACTCTTTTGGGAAACCTTATTACTTTGGGACTCAAACGTTAATGACTTCTATTGTTCTTTTGTGTCTTGTACTAGGGTTGTTTGTCCTCCCTAGACCTGCCCAGGAACCAGTTTTTCATTTCAGTAGACAAGTTATGAAAAAAGATCTTTTTTTTTCAAAGACAGGGCATTCCCAAGAGAAAAGGGGAGGCCTTGTTTCTTCACTTTTGGTATTGACGGAGTAGCTTCTACATGTGTTGTCTTTCACGTAGAAAATTTTTTTGTAACCACAGTATCTGTATGTGTCAAGGAGTGTTGTATAGTGAACAGAGCATTAAGTATTAACCCTGACCTTAACATTGACCCTGCGCTTAGCAAAACAAACGTGTGCTACTAGTGTAGACATTGTGACCCCATGGTGAGTTTGAATGCTTACTCAGTTTACAAACGAGACTACACAGGGTAATTGTCGTGTCATGATTGGGAAAGAGTGGAGGGATCCCTTTGGTGGGGAAAGTCCCCGGATGGGGAAATGGGAAAGAAAAAGACGTCCTGGGGCTGTGCTACTGATTGTACAGTGTACCCTTTACACCCATTATTGCCCCACAGGGGAAAATGCACACTAACGCCAAGATACTTCACCAAACTCTCCTTAATGGTCACTGGCCATGGGAAATGGGACACACATGGCCCAGTATAACTGAATTTGCAGAAAAGCATGTTAATTGGTGAAAAAATTGGAAGGGATGTACTAATCTTGATATGGAAGATTGTACCTTCGGTTCAGTAACCTCTTAACCCCCAAAGCTTTTCTCACTTTTGCGTTTTCGTTTTTAGCTCCCTTTCTTCCCAGAGCCATAACTTTTTTATTTTTCCATCAATATGGCCATGTGATGGCTTGTTTTTTGCGGTACGAATTGTACTTTTGAACAACACCATTGTTTTTACCATGTCCTGTACTAGAAAATAGGAAAAAATTCCAAGTGCGGTGAAATTGCAAACAAAGTGCAATCCCACACTTGTTTTTGTTTGGCTTTTTTGCTATGTTCACTAAATGCTAAAACTGATCTGTCATTATGATTCTCCAGGTCATTACGAGTTCATAGACACAAAACATGTCTAGGTTCTTTTTTATCTAAGTGGTGAAAAAAAAATCCAAACTTTGTTAAAAAAAAATTGTGACATTTTCCGATACCCCTAGGATCTCCATTTTTCCTGATCTCGGGTTGGGTGAGGGCTTATTTTTTGTGTGCTGAGCTGACGTTTTTAATTATACCATTTTGGTGAAGATACGATCTTTTGATCGCCCGTTATTGCATTTTAATGGAATGTCGCAACGACCAAAAAAACATAATTCTGGCGTTTTGATTTTTTTATCGCTACGCCATTTAGCGATCAGTTTAATCATTTTTTTTATTGATCGGGTGATTCTGAATGTGGCGATACCAAATATGTGTATGTTTGATTTTTTTTATTGTTTTATTTTGAATGGGGTGAAAGGGGGGCGATTTGAACTTTTATATTTTTTTTATATTTTTAAAAACATTTTCTTTTTACTTTTGGCATGCTTCAATAGTCTCCATGGAAGACTAGAAACTGCCACAACTCGATCAGCTCAGCTACATGGGCGGCGCTCACAGCGAGCCAGCACTGACAACCATAGAGGGCTCCAGGAGACCTCGGGTTGTCATACCGACGCACCGGTGACCCGTGATCATGTGACGTGGGTCACCAGTGAGCGTATTCCGGCCCAATGACCGGAAGCACCATTTAAATGCCACTTTCATCGTTTGACAGCGGCATGTAACTAGTTAATAGTCGTGGGTGGATCGCAATTCCACCCGCGGCTATTGCGGGCACATGTCAGCTGACATGTCCCGGGAAAGATCTGGGCTCACCGCCGGAACCCACATCAAAGGGAGGGAGACCGACATCGGCGTAAATATACGCCTGATGTGGGTAAGTGGTTAATACCCATCCGAGGTACTGTTCACACTCTCCTGAGTCAAACTGATATGGGCTTAGTCCATCAGAACTTATGGGTTAGGACCCAGACAGACAATGTAGTTAATTATGTTCGAACTCCAGATGGTATTCAAAAAATTTCTACCGCCTTATGTGGACAAGAACGTTCTGATTTGGTGTGTCCACATGGGTCACTAATTATGTCCAGGACCACCCCTGTTGGGAGAATAAGGAAACTACTTGCCCTTAGAACTTAGAGGCCCTTTATTTTGGCAGATTAATAACTGAGACATGTGCTTCCCCATCCCTACTAAACAATGTCACTTTCCGCACTCCTTCCTGCATGATTACAGGTCTGGTGCAGCCAGCATTGTACTGTACAGTCACACAAATTATCGATATTAGAGTTGATGAACAAAAATGGGTTTACCAGCCAGTTAAAAAGAGAGTACAATGTTAGATACCGTACTCCAAGGTTGGCTTCTCCCCATATATCGATGGGCAAGGGCCTATATGAGATGATTCAGGACCTGAAAGTTTTGGTACATTTCCAGAAACTGTTACAATCAGATTAGTCAGACCGTAGCCCACAATAAAGAAAGAATTCAGGTGATTAAGCAATGTGAGGAGTTGAATATCTCTTGGTGGGATGAGATTGTCAAATTTTTCACTCCGAAATGCAGCAGGCCACTTCTTCACACATCCCGTACTCTGGGTGTTCCTCCTAGGTGGGATTGTGTTTGGCTGTCTTCTCTGTATATGTTGCAAGCAAACATTTCTGAGCAGAAATCTAAGCCATGTCAAGGAGTTGTACTAACCGCAAACCTGTGTCCACAATCACATCCCTTTGGTAAGGCGTTACAGGAGACCCCTTCCCCCCAGGGGTTGTAATCCTGAAAGATCTACTCCCCCTACCACTGAGTCAGGTACCGACAGCCCTTCTACCACTGCGTCTCGAGTATATGAAACAATGGATCTTGTCTACCACAATTCACCTTTGGTATTACATCACAGTAAAGACTGTACTCTGGACAGAGTACAAGAGGGGGACTTGTAAGAGAATGAGAAGTCCTTGCATTCTGAGCGGCCATGTTGGCTCTAGCAGCCATATTGTGCAAAGTTAGAAACCAACTGATTTCGCTTCTAAAAAATTAATAAAATGTACTTCTGGGAGCCCTAGACAGATTGGAGACACCAGATGAGATCATGGCCATTAGCAGGTATTGTGGACATACACACAGGTTAATTGGATCAGCTGCAGGGCAATGAGATAATAGAAAAAGGGTAACATATGGTACTAAATAAGTGTATTGTTGTAGTGATTTGGAAAACAGACATATATAGTATCATGTATAAAAAGCCCCTACGATATAGTTTGGGGCCAGACCATCGCCAGATATCGCAGCGTTATTTGTCTGTCTGGACTCCTGTTCGTGCCTGCATTCTTCGTTTTACTGACTTTTCCATGTGCTGTTCTGCTGTGAAATCTCCGAATAAACTTCAGTCTCAGCTTGATAAGAGGATTGTCTACATATTTTTCCCGGCTCTTCCAGCTCTCAGTAAGGACTTTCTTACAGGTCCAACAAAAATCGGAACAACCCCAGAAACTGACATCAGTGACGATGTTCCATTTTGGAATTAGAAAAAAAAAAAGTCGAGAACCAAAAGTAGGGTTATCTCTTCAACATTAGTGAATTTTCAATCACTGTCAGTTATAAAAATTGATAATTATCTTTCCAAGAGTTGAAATTTGGGATAATGATAAACACCTTAAACATACAAACTATCAAGTGCTTATAAAATTATAAACTATACACTAAGGTGTTTGCTCCCAAAGACATGGCGGCTATGTAGCTGTCAATTTCCTCAATCTGAACAGGTACTGGCAGACAGGTTCAATCCTCCCTAACCTTAGAGTGGACAGTAGAAAACCCATTGGGCTACCCTAAGAAAGGGACACTGTTGCGCACCACTGCCACAAACGTAGCACTTTCCATCCATTTCTGCGGGAGTTTTGATAATTACAGGGCAGACTTTCTTGATTATTATCGTAGCTCCCATAAGAAATGAATAGAGAGAGAGAGCAAAACATGAGTGATCGCCTCTCCATCATGGACAGTTTGTGACGGGTCACATTCTCCAACAGATGCAAACCTATCTGTGGGATCTATCATGAAATGTATCATGTACTTAATCTATACATGAAAAAGATGGCAATACTCCTCTAAGTGCCATGTTTTTGGCCCACTTACACGTACACTTTACGGCTGAATTGAGAATCTAATTGAGAAAGCAGATGATAGCAATGTCTCCGTTCATTAGTTCAACATGTGCGAAAAGGCGCTTTTTTGGAATGAATGAGCTGTAAGAATGCATAATCCAGACATGCAGAAAAAACACTGATGACGCATGTCTACAGTAAAAAGAAAAAAACATCAGGGGTGAAAGATCAGCAAATTGTGATAAGCACAATGGTTAATTATAGTTTTCCAGTTCCTGCAGATATTTAGGATGTGGAATTGCCCTCGGGGTAACACATGTTGATAAAGCCTCACCTGAATAGCTAGATTGACAGCTTTGTCGTTATCTGTAGTATTGCACAAAAAGGCAGGAAATGATACATACAAATATGGGACGCTCGGGGAACATGACGAAAGTCCACACAAGCCTGAAATCTCTGGATTATACTTGTCAATTTGTGCAAGCAAAATCAGCAGCGCATTATAGCACCAGGCAAGGAAATCTTGTACATGTGCAGACCTATTTTTTCTGCTAGGTAATTTATCTGTGGGTATGATTTTTTTAAGGGGTAAGGTTTCTCCTTGTGGAGAGTGACATGCCAGGGCTGGCATGCCGGTATGAGGAGACTTAATTGTCTGAAGAGACAATTTGCATAATTGATTTTTAAAAACAATTCTTATGTGAAATTCTGTTGCAGATTTCACCTCTTTCAGGTTGTAGGTGAAAACATGATGCATACGTGCGACATGGCAGCAGACCTGCCATCCTGGCTTTAGTATGAAAGCTGTCAATCACTTCCATGGAGGCTGTGAGGGACAAGGGAGACTCCATTTTGGATTTATTAATTCAGGCCCAATATATTGTCAAGAGATCTCCCTCCACTCCTGAAGTGGCCCCCTACACTTGGGAAAAGTACACAGATCCCCATAAGAACAGAACTTTGCCATTTGGCCATGGAATTAGAGGTCACCTGTTAATGAAGGTGAGGAGGAGCAGAGTTAGGACCCCCTGCTGTCTTTGGTGCAAGGCGGACAAAATCAATTAGCCATCAAGGGAAAGCTCCAGACACTTGGGCACCGACACCTAGAGATGAATTATGAGAGTACGGTGAATCTCAGGGTTAACTCCAATATACCGCCAGAACCCTGGGAGCCCTCCACACGCACCCCTGCGTCCCATATTTCTCTAGTGGTCCCGGATACTGAGCTATCAAGACTGGCTCTGCAGAACCTCTTAGCCAACCCAAGTTTGGACTCCCCAGATGGGTTCAGCCCCAACAAACCAGTTGAGACGTCAGTCGTCCCGTTTGGACCTCCCACTAGGAAGCTATCACCTATCCTAGATATTGGGAATTATCTTAGCTAGGAGGTCAAGAGAGGAGAGTTCAGTCCAACCCAGAGGGGCGGTGGCAAATATGGGAGGGGGCAAGCTAGGGGGTAAAAACTAGCTACACACATTTAGCCTTGTCTTTGTTCTGCCATGGAAGCCACATCACATCACGTGTGGAGATGGACCAGAAACTAAAAAGGTGCCTGTTGATGCGAGTGCTTCCCCTCCTCCACGAAGATATACGGACCGGTAATGTGACACATACAGCTAACTGCTATCCCCAACCTGTACCCTACTTTTATCTGTACTTCTGGCTGCAATATCTGTATATTATCTATTCTTGATAACCAGTCTTGTTAAAGCTGACACCTGAGGGTTACAACTTGCAGCTGTCAATTTTGCCTGGCTGGTTATCAAAATACAGGGGAACCCACACTGTTTTATTTTAAATTATTTATTTAGAGCGCCAGTAACAAATAAATAAATAATAAAAAAAGAGGTGTGGGGTCTATAAGACGCCTATTCATTACTACTAATCCTGTAGTTATATTGTAAATAAACACACATCAAGTATAAGTCCTGTATTTGAAATAAAAAACACACTTTTACCTTTTTATTTAAAAATAACAACACCCTGAGTCATTGAAATATCTAGGGGTCGTGGTCCCTTCTGATCCTAATAAATTGTTCGAGCTTAACTATCAAACTTAATTAAGCAGAATATACAGAGACATAGTGAATTATAGTAAATTTAAACTATCCTGGTTTGGAAGGATGAATGCTATCAAAATGATATAGGAAAGATGTGTATCTCCGTACCGTGTTAGCTAGTAGATAGAAAAATATTTAGACTTGAGAGTCCTCAGTGGTTGATACCTTTTAATGGCTAACTGAAAAGATGGTAACAAATTGCAAGCTTTCCAGACTACTCAGGTCTCTTCATCAGGCAAAAACTAAAACAAATTCTGAAGAATCACATATTTATACACAACACAGCACAGAAACAATGCAATAGGTAAGACAAGTGACGTGAAGCAGAACTGTCATTATGGGAGATAGATATGAACATAAATATTGGAACAGTTCATAGATAAGGAGTGTGAAAGTTTTATTGACCTTCTGGGGCAAAACAACACAATACCAGACCCCAATCAGAGGGCAATAAAACTTTCACACTCCTTATCTATGAACTGTTCCAATATTTATGTTCATCTCTATCTCCCATAATGACAGTTCTGCTTCACGTCACTTGTCTTACCTATTGCATTGTTTCTGTGCTGTGTTGTGTATAAATATGTGATTCTTCAGAATTTGTTTTAGTTTTTGCCTGATGAAGAGACCTGAGTAGTCTCGAAAGCTTGCAATTTGTTACCATCTTTTCAGTTAGCCATTAAAAGGTATCAACCACTGAGGACTCTCAATTCTAAATATTTTGCTATCAAAATGGACATTTTACCCCGTTTCTTATGCATATTCCAAACAGTACCGATTTCCCCCCTTCATAGTTTCTTCTGTAAATTACAATCAGCTCTAACCAAATTCATATGGGGTAAACTCAAACCTGGCATAAGCATACAGACTCTTTCTCGACCTAAATCTATAGGTGGTGATGGTCTTCCCAATTTTAGGAGGTATTTCCAGGCTACTGCATTACTTAGGATTCTAGACTGGCACTTTCAAGCAGATGCTAAACAATGGATGGGGGTGGAACAGAAGGATTTAGATGTCCCTTTAAGACATCTGCCGTGGTGTTCTGGGGAATCATTGACTATATAGTCAAGTGC
>JARQOD010000004.1:514961568-514983810 GCA_033576555.1 Oophaga sylvatica
GGGCGTCCGGAATGAGATCAATAAATTAATGAAAAATGTGTTGTCTCTTTTATTTTTAAAATACTTTTTTCTTGCTTTGTCTTTTTTTTAACATTTAATAAACTTTGGGATTAATAATGGACGGTGTCTTATTGACCCTCTCCATTATTAACCGGGTTTTGTCACCGTGCAATCAACGGTGACATTAACCCTTTTTACCCCGCTTGCCACCGCTACGGGCCCAAGTGGGAAGAGCCGGGTAAAGTGCCCAATTGGCACATCTTTTGATGCGCCAAATGTGGGGTGCTGTAGCCTGGTATTTCAGGCGTTGAGGGCCCAAAATTCCTGGGCCTTGACAATCTTTTAATACCAGGCCGCCAGCAGTCGCCATTTTACTTGGCTGGTTAACAAAAATAGGGGGATCCCCACGCCGTTTTTTTTTTTAGGGGACCCCTATTTTTGTTAACCAGCCAAGCTAAGCGACTGCTGTGGCCGGTATTTCAGCTGGCAAGGTCCATGGATATTGGATCCTTAACAGCCTAAAATCCGGCCTCAGCGGTCTGCTTATTGGTGGTTAACAAAAATGGGGGACCCCACGCAATTTTTTTTTCGAGGGGATCCCTATTTTTTGTTAACAGCCAAGATATTCGATGCTGTGGCTGGTTTTTCAGGCTGGCAAGGTATGGATCTTGGCTCTTAAAAGCCTGAAAATCCGGGCCTCAGCGGTCGTTCATTGGCTGGTTAACAAAATTAGGGGGGACCCCCGCCAATTTTTTTTCGAGGGGACCCCTATTTTTGTTTAATAGCCAAGTTGCGACTGCGTGGCCTGGTATTTCAGGCGGAAGGTCCTGGATTCTTGGCCCTTACAGCCTGAAAATCCGGCCCTTTGGGTCTGCTTATCGGTGGTTAACAAAAATAGGGGGACCCCACGCATTTTTTTTTTCGAAGGGAACCCCTATTTTTGTTTCAGTTCCCTCTGACGTCATGATTGTGTCCCTGGCTGACCTGAATGAAAGTGGAAAAGCAATCAATTTTAAAGCTTTCCACTTAAGGCCCGTCACATAGCGATCCCTACCGAGATCGCTGCGGTCCTGTTTTGTGATGCGCAGCGGCTCCCAGCGATATCGCTTGTGTGCATTCAGCAGGATACCCCCCTGCGGGTATCGTGTCGTCGCTGAAATGTCAGGACCTTTTTTTGATCGTGGTTTCCCGCTGACGGCACACACGCGGTGGCGGCGGGAGACCAGCGATCCGTGGTAAAAGGTACACAGCGGGTTTCCAGGCGCGGGGCTTGCTAGAAACCCCTGTTACCTTGGATCCGCGCCCTGTGCCGGGGCTGGTACCAAGGTACACGCGGGTTTCCCAAGCGCTGCGCGGTTTGCCTGGAAACCCGCTGTGTACCTTGGTTTCCAGCGGATCGCTGGTTCCCGCCTGTCCCCACCAGCGATGCGGGCCTGTCAGAGGGAAACCAGGTCAAAAAAAGGTCCGCTTTCTGCGACGATCGCGATACCCGGCAGGGGGGGCTGACGTCGCCTGAATGTCACACCGCGATATCGCGGTGGCTCGCTCTGCGCAAAAACTATGACTCAGCAGCGTCTCGGGCGTTCGCTTGTGAGACGGGCCCTTAAGCGATGTTACCCGCAGTGTCGCGTCCCCGATCGCTGCCTGAGTGCCTGTTGGCGTAGCGCGTCATGTAGCGATACACCAGCGATCCTGACGTGCATACGTTGTGGGACGCTGTGTTTCGTTATGTGCACCCAGCCTTTACTCTCCTTGGCAGGAGAGGAACTCTTTTTATTGGGTTTCTGTGAGGTCAGATTACTGCGGTCCCCTGCGAAACATTTAACCCTTTCTGAAGGATTACACCGTGGGATGACTGTGATGGGTAGGTAAGATAATTTTGCTTTTTTTTTTTTTTTTATTAAGGAAATGGTTTTTGGGTAAAATAAAAGTGGCAAAAACATGTTTTTATTTCATTAAAAATTTATTTTTAATTAAAGTTGGGTTTTATTTTTATTTCATGAATAGGATTAAAAATGATGTTGTCTAATTGACAGTCTAATTATTACCTGGGTTAAGGTCACCTTTCAAATAGCAAGGGGCTTTAACCCATATTAACCCATTCGCCCCGCTACAGGGCAAGGGAATAAAAGGGCAAGTGCCAGAAAGGGCGAATCTAATTATAGATTTGTTTTCCTGGGGTGTTGGGGGCAGATGTTAGTAGCCGGGGGGGGGCAAAAATAATGGTCCCTCTCTTTGGGGATTATTATTCCCCCACTACTGGCTTGTCTGTCTGGTTTGCGAAAATAGGGGGGGGAGCCCACGCAAATTTTTTTCAGCAATTTTAACCTCTATATAATATAATCCATGTCATTGAATTTGTACACATATATATAATTTTTTTTGTAGTTCATACACTTTACAAGTATAATGCCCTAATTCAATTTGCCGGCTTTGTGAAAATGCAAACCCGACATGAAAGACATTGGTGTACATTGGGTTAAATGTCTTTTCATGTCCTTTGCTATCTAATTTGCACAAAAAAAATAGTTATGTTTGGGAAAATTTCACACCTGTAGGGGTTAAATAAAGGTGTAAATTGTAGCAAAAAAGTCCTTTTTTTTTTTTACAACGAATTTACCCTTTATTTAACCCTCAGGTGTGAAATTTTGCCAATAGACTGATTTAATTGTTTGTGCAAATCAGATAGCAAACGACAGAAAGAATGGTTAACCCTATGTAAACCAAAAGTGTCTTTCTGTCGGGTTTGCTTTTCTTTTCACCTGAAGCCGGCTTTACCCGGAATTGAACAGAGATTTTTACTATGAGAAGGTATAAACTTTACAATTGTTATATATAGTCACAATGCATGTAATATATATATATGTATTCTAATGTGTGAATTTGTTTTACAAGGGAAGGGGTTTTTTTTTTTTTAGTTGCGATATTTTGTTCCCATCTTACATGGGACTTCCGGTTCGGATGGGTATCGCCGTATTTTGTGATATCGGCGAACCATTCCGATTCCGTTACTTTGGATATCGGAAAGTATCGCTCAACTTAATCACCAGTGACATTTACAAGGAACCCTGTAATAGTTTTGGGGAATACAGGGATCACCATGACATCATGGAGCTTTATTAACTATTTGTGTGCGGTGGTATTAAAGCCTGCATGCCAAACCTCAGGGTTTGGCAAAAGAAGAGAGGGGCAGGATGGTGCCAAAGCAAGCGATAATTCAGGCAAAACCCCGCCAAACTGCCGGTAATTATTGTCCAGCGTCCCCGGGGTGAGACCCAGGTCCCCTCCGCCAGTCAAAACCAAGTGAAGACTGTGTGGTCAGTTTCCGGACCAGACTACTGTTTGCCAAAAAAAAGTACAGTGGGTTCAGAAAGTATTCATACCCTTTAAAATGTTCCTCTTTGTTTCATTGCAGCCATTTGGTAAATGCAAAAAAAGTTCATTTTTTTCTCATTATGTACACCTGCACCCCTCTTCACTGAAAAAAACAGAAATGTAAAATTTTTGCAAATTTATTAAAAAAGAAAAACGAAATATACATGGTTATAAGTATTCAGACCCTTTGCTCAATTGAGAGAAGCACCCTTTGAGCTAGTACAGCCTGGTTTTTCTTGGGAATGAGTGTTTGGAAATTTAATTAGGATAATCTATTGATGTTTGTTGGTGTGTTCCAATTTTCTATTAAATGTCTTTTTGAGCGCTCAGAACGAAATGAGGACTGTCCACAACGGAAGTGTCAGTTTAAAAAGTTCGTCAAGACTACTCATTTATCATTCAAGGTTTTTATACTTTTCAAAAAAAGGGGGTGGTTAGTAATTAACATACAATTAAAAGCTGCAATTTTGGCTGTCTAGTGTAAGTATGTAATTTGATAATTATGTAAAAGGGCTGAAGTTGAGTTTTGTTTTTTGTTCTTTGCCCACTTTCTTGCTGCTAGTAAAGTAAACATAGATACACTAAGCTCTCTGTACTTGTTTCCTTATGAAGGCAGGGTCTCTTTAACGACTGATTATAGCTGGCATCAGCTTTTTGCTAGATATGTGTGGGACAGGATTTTGCAAAATTTGGGTCTATCTAACGTGTTGCATATATATGAATATACTTTAAATATAGGAATACTATTATTTCCTGACAATGCAACAAGTTTTTCACACCTGGATTTGGGGATCCTCGCCATTTTTCCTTGTAGCCTCTCCAGTTCCGTAGGTTGGATGGTGAAGTTGGGAACAGCCATTTTCAGGTCTCTCCAGAGTGCTCATTTTGGGTTAGGTCAGGGCTCTGGCTGGGCCCGTCAAGAATGGTCACAGAGTTGTTTGAAGCCATCCTTTGTTTTTTATCTGTGTCAGGGTCATTGTCTTGTTGGAAGGGAACCTTCGGCCTAGTCTGAGGTCCAGAGCATCTGGAAGAGGTTTTTCATCCAAGATACCTCTGTACTTGGCTGCATTATGTTTCCTTCAATTGCAACCATCCTCCTGTCCCTGCGCTGAAAAAACCCCCATAGCTGATGCTGCCACCACCGTTTATGTTGGGATTGTTTGGGCTGGTGATGGCATTTTTGGTTTTCTCCAAAACCCGCTTAGAATTATCACCAAAAAGTTCTTTTTCGTCTCATCAGACCAGAGAATCTTATTTTCATAGCCTGGGGGTCTTCATGTGGTTTTTTTTAGCAAAATTATGTGGGCTTTATTTGTCTTGCAGGGAGAGGCTTCTGTCGGGCCACTCTGCCATAAAAGCCGACTGGGGAGGGCTTGCAGTGAAGTTGCTTTGTGGAGCTTTCCCCACCCCTACTGATTTTGGGCTCAGCCACGTGTCTTGGTGTTTTTCTTTACCTCTTCCCAAGGTTCTTCTCCACGTTGCTCGATTGGCTGGGCGGGGCTTGTTAGGAAGACTTCTGGTGGTCCCAAACTTCTTCCATTTGGGTTTGGAGGCCACTGTGCTTTAGGAACCTTGGAACGCGAAATTCTTTTGTAACCTTGGCCAGATCTGTGCTTGCCACAATTTTTTGCTCGGCTCCTTGGCTCCTTTGACCTCATGATTCTCATTTGGTCTGAATGCTTGTGAGCGTAGGTCTTATTAGACAAGGTGTGTGCCTTTACAAATCAAGTCCTATCAGTTTTTTAAACACAGCTGGGCTCAAGAAGGAGTAGAACCATCCAAAAGGGGGACACAAGGGGAAAAAGGAAAGTGCGTAAATGAGGTTGACAAGGTCTGAATCTTTGCCAGTGATATTTTTTTTTTTTTTTTTAACAAATTTGAAAATGTTACATTTCTGGTTTTTATCGTCAAGTGGAGTGCGGATGTACTTTTTAATGAGAAAAAAAATGAACTTTTTTCATTTTCCAAATGGGGCAATGAACAAAGAGTGAAAATTTTTTAAGGATCTGTTTTCCGAACCCACGTGGAAAAAGTACAAGGGTTGCTCTGGCACCTCCCACGGGAAGTGCATTAAATACCAGATGCTTCGGCTATTACGGATGATTCTAAAGTGTGTCGCCCCTTTTTAAGAATCGGGGAGCATGTACACATGGGTGCGCTGCTGGGAGACCTGTGCGTTCAGAAAGCAGGAACCACGCAGGGGAATGGGGACACCCGTCTGGCGGGGGTGAGCAAGTTGGCATCCCTGCCGGGAGGAGGGAAGGGAACATGCGGTTTTGGGGACATTGGCTTTACCTGATTCTTGTTATTGCTGTAAAGAGTGTTACCTTTCTTGTAATCCCGACTTTATGATTATGAGACTGTGAAAAGGAAAATTTTGTATGTGAAACTTGCAAAAATATTTTTTTTTAATATTAAAAAATGATAAAAATTGAAATAATAATTTAACAAAAACCTGATTCAAAATAGGTCAAGTCTGAACACGCTTTGTGACCCGGGACCGGGGCTCCTTCCTGCCCCCTAAACTTTGGGGTCCCCTACTCCCCTATTCCCCGGGATACTTCTAAAGGGAGAGTCGGGCCCCACCCTTGCCTCATCCCTAAGTTGCCCTCCGCTGCCTCTTCCCCCACCCAGTGAAGGTGGCTTACTGGCACCATGTACACCAAACCGAAAAAACAAGGAACACAAACAAGGGTTAACAGAAAACTCCAGGCATACAAAATTTCCTACATGTAGCTGGGAATGCATGAAGATAGGGGTTAAATAAAAAAGAGAAGGATAAGAAATTACCCACGTTACAAACAAGCAACATCTTGAAACTCCTTCAACTCCCCTTCTTCTATGTACTTTGTGTAGCCCTGGTACACAAACCGGGGATGAGTGGAGAGGTAACAGTTAAGGGCTCTTCATAAATCACGATACTTGGACACACCCAAGGGGTGGGAAGGGATGTTCAGCGTATTTCCTGCCTTGGACAAGGGTGTCCATCGAGCTGTTAGAGTTAGAAGTGGGCTTACGGTGGTCAGTTCACCTCAGCCTAGTCCAAGCTGGCCCCTGGAAGACGATGAGATATCTATTAGAGTCGGCAAATCGAAGGGCAAAGTGGAAGGAATATTTAAAAGGCTTTTGGCTTGGAGAAGTCCTGCACATTGCTCCGGTCTGGGGACCGAAGGATCACAAAGCTTCACGTTAGTGGTAAGAAAATCAGAGGTTACCCCGGGTTTAGGTCGGCAACATCCTGAATAGTCAGTATAACTGGGGTCAGAGGAAGTGAAGACTTTGAGTAGTGCCGACAAGACAGGAATTCAGCTCTTCACAGGAAGGCTCCTACCACAAAAAACTGACTGGGCAGAACGCTTTGGAATAGCGGAATTATGAGGGAAACGCTTCAGGCTGGTTGCACCATATTATTGGACAGTAAAGGAGGCCCTAACTTGTTAATGTTGCCTCAAACTCATCCTCCATCACCCCATCAGCCCCCGGGACCTGCCTTACCATTTGAAGTAAAGGTATGGAAAGACGCTGCGGTGTGAGACTGAGTTTTTTTTGCATGCCTGCACAATCCTATTAACAACGACCCTGGGGAAGAGTCCCCCCCTGTAGGGGACCCGCATTCTTCTGCCCACCCCCCCCAGGATCTACAAGCACGCTGGTACAAATCCAGAAGAACAGGTGGCGTCCGAACTGTATATAAAATTATCCCCTGTTTACCCCCAAATACCCTGACCCCAGGGCCCACAGACCAGCCACCGCTTCCTGTGCAATCCCATAGACTTCTACGGGTCGGCTCTGAGACCCCTTGCCCTGGTAACCACAATTGTGGTGGGGGGGTAGAAAAAAATTTGGCGAACGAAAGGCGAAACTTGCAGCATTGCGAGCCCTGTGTCCTGTGGAGTTTTTGGCAAAAAAAAATGTTGTTTGTTTGGCGCCAATACCGCCATTTTGCCCCAGATTGCGCCCTAAGGGCTGGAGAGAAGGTGGGCGTACCTGAAAGAGCGCGAAAGTTTGGGACACGCCCCCGGTCGACTCGGGCGGTTCTGCAACAGGAAGTGAACCGTCTGACATCAGGCCCTGCGACGAAGGTCCTGTTCCCACTGCGGTGCCTGTGAAATAGCAGCGCTGAAACCGGTAGTCTCCGTTTAACCAAGGGGGCGCTTAAGATGTCCAACAACGGCTGACGTGCGGCCCCCGGGCCCGGGGGCCCCAATCCCGCACCGCTGGTTTGTAGCGCCAAGTGGGGGGCAGGCCCTGCACCCAGTCGGTAGTCCCCTTCACCACTAACGCTCCCATATATGCCTGGGGGAAAATGGCTTCCCCAGTACAGGGTGGCCAGGCCCTTTAGCAGGTTCAAGCGGAAGTTATGCAGCCCAGAAATGTACTCCTGCCTGGAGAAGAAAGCTGCTGTGCTGATTGGGCAACTAACTGGCGTGTGAGAGGGAAGTGGGAACTTGGGATACCGTTGATGGGTCGGTACCTGGATCTTCCTTAAGCTGCATGCCCAATTTGAAGACCGCACAAAAGGATCCCCCCAAAGCCTTCTATCACGTTCACACAGCCAGGTGCGCATCGGGCACGCTTGCCGACTACAGGGGGCCCTGAGAGCCCTAAGCAGTTAACAATTTAAATGCTATCGATGGAAAAAATGTTGAAAGACAATTTATCCAGGGATTGAGATCCCAAGGAGGAACGCGAACTGTAAACGGTGGTCCTTAGACCATCCGGATGCTACTTTGATGCCTAAAAGACATGGCAAAAAGGCTGGGCCCCGGGCAAACCTGGGTGCAACCCAACATCATCAGGGTGAAGTCACTCTGGAACCGGCGGCACCCCCTTTTCCTCGCTAGTGGCCGAAGCAAGACGCCGTGACACCTCCTAGTGAATTGGACGTCTTGCGCTCGGGTGCGCCATGATAAAAACGGCTGTGTGAGAGGCCCTGCAGCTGCGGAAGAGGAGGAAGGGAAGATCTTTGTTATCTGACGCCCAGAAAAATGTTCCGGGAGCACCGGAAAAGAAAGAAGACGTCCCCCCCAGAGGAGGACAACACCCCCCCAGGAGCGACCTCTGAAACAACCCCCTCGTGAGAGATCATCTGTTTCGCTGCAACCGGAAAGGTCTCTGTTCCCGTGTCCTTTAAACGGAGAACCGGGGTTTCCCAAAGGGGGCCAACACCCAGGGAAAATACCCGTCAGGCCCCCTAACTGGACCGCAGGTAGTGGGTGGGCGACCCTACCTGTCTATTATTCTAGATGGTATTGCTGTTCGCTTGTTAGAACTGGGTCGCAGGTGACCCTAATAATATGCCCTTTTAACCAAGTACTGGTCAATGGACGTCTTAAAACCTCCGGCTTGACTTTACCGTGTATCTTCAATGGTCTTCCTGTAGAAGTACTCGGAAAAATGTGAGATTAAAGGTGGGCCTTACTGAAAGATTTAGCATTATCTGGCCTCTAATTGGTTCACTGCGTTTCAGATAAAACCCCTTAACGCACCTGGAAAACCGCCAAGTGGGTCCCCCCATGGAGCAGGATGGAGGCTCGGTTGTCCATTACCTTTACTATCAAGTACCCCGGGCGGTCGAAAGAATGCTAATGCCGACGCATTGTCCCGAATGCCGAATGACTCGATACGGAGAAGAACGGACGACCTGGAAAGGGAAATTGAGCTACCTGCGTTCCATGAAATGGGGTAGTAGAGCAGGTCAACAGAAAGCAGTTGGTGCAACTTAAATCCTTTACCCCATCACGGGTTGGAAAGGACCAGGACAGTGATCCATGGTCACCGCATCAAGGAGGGTTTTTTAGCAGGAAGGCTCCTCTTTGGAAAAGGATGCACCTATTCAGCAAAGCTCCTGTGGAAGAGGAAAAGCGGTTGTTCCTATACCGTGAGAATTGTGCAGGAGAACGTCAACCCCAGAACCCATGAGAGGTTGGCAAATAGTGGTCCCCAAGGCAGACGCCCAATGGTTTGAAGCGTACCAATCAAGCAGGACACTTTGGTGGGAGGAAAGCTGGGCCCTGTTGAGTGCCGGTTCTACTGGGTAGGGATGCGCAGCTCTGAGGGTGGTGTCATCTGTGGACCCTGTGGTTCAGAAGAAAGGACTAGGTAGTCAAGGCACCCTGCACCTTCCGGCGACTCGTCCCTGGAGATTGTGGCCCTGGACCACGTCAACTGTCGCCAGTAGACTGGATACCATAGCCTTGACCATGGTGGAACCATTACTCCGTTTCTGGTGGTTGTTCCAGTTAAGGGGCCGACCGCAGTGACGGAGCGAAAACCTTTAAGCCCGCTTCTGCAGAACCGCATGGGGTTCCGGAGCAAGTATTAACCGATCAGGGACCTGCTTTCGAACGATTTATTCAGGAATTCTGTCACATGTACGGGTGTAAAAAAATTAGAACAACACCAACCACCCTCAAAACAACGGGCTTTGCGAAAAAATGAACCAATTGTCCTTGATTTGTTGAGATCCAAACCGTTGGAAGACAGGAATCTGGCCGGTTTTTCTACCTGATTTGGTGATTTGTATAACCATATACCTGTCAGTTCCCCCTAACTGCACCCACCTTCTTATGAGAGCAAGGCCCCGGAAAAGATACCAAGGATCTAGAACTTGGAGTGTAGAACGGAGGAGACGACGCCGTTGAAAACTGGGACATCAATCGGCAAGAGAATCGAAGAGTACAAATTGTGTAAGGAAAGTTCAACAAGGCACGGGAGAAACAGGAAGATGTTTACACAGAAATGCCTGCCAAGCCTTTGGGCTGGAGAGGTATATTAAAAAGAAAAAGGAAGATGACAAATTGGATAATCAGTGGGAGCAAGAAACCCTACGTCAACAAATTTAAATATACAACAAAAAGTTTGGTCGTCAGTAAGGACGGAGGAAGAACAACAAAACCTGTGTCCGAGACCATTTGAAATTGTGTCGAACCCTTAAAGGTTTGGTGAAAGAACCCTGTCATCAATCAAGAAGAAAGGAAGGAAGGTCATACACACGGTCTGGGAATTTTTCCTGCGGATTGGCCTAACTGGAGATCTGTTAGTTCCAGTGTTGCAGTTTTTATCAGCCACAAGAGGAAGTTTTACCTCCAGTTGGCCCGGGTGCAGTCGAGCCCGTTGGAGTTACCCATTCCAGCAAACCCCCAAAATCTTTTTGGAAAACTCAAGAAGGTTCTGAAAGCAGCGCCCCTACATGGGATCCCCGGTGAAGCTGATACACCGCCCGCCATCAGTACGCTTGCCAGATCCATAGAAAGATTGAGGCCAGTTCTTAGTTTGCCGTTACGTTGAGACAGATGCAATTGATATCCTGAAGCTACACCAGTAGATCAAGCGAACCACCAAAGGAAAGTTACCCTTAGATATCAGCAGGACCATAACGAATTAATGTGATATTGTAAAAAGTCTATATATTATATGTGTTTTTCCCATTTGTCTTAAAATGACTCAGAGGAGGGACTGAGCAGCCCAAAAACTGTATCTGAAATTTGCACTAAGGTGCCTTATAATGTTTCAATGAAGCCTTGATTACTTGAACAAAAACCCGTGTGGTGTGGCACTGAGTGAGGTCTGCTTCGGATGTCCCTGCAGCCCACCCAGGACCCACGTTGAAGGTTTGGGCGGGTCCTTCCAAGAATACGGTATTTATTGAATTTTTGATGCCTTAAACTTTTTGTATTTTTTCATATTCAATTTATTGTTTGCAACTTCAAGGACATCCTTACCCCCGGAGGGCGAATTAATGTTTATTGTTGTGTTTAATGCTTAAAAAAAAATGTCTCTTTGTATTTTAACCCCGGGGTGCTGTCGTTTACCAGGGAAAATGTGTGCCCTGGTAACAATACCAGGAGGATGATGGAGAGGTAACAGTTAAGGGCTCTTCATAACACGTACCTTCTGACACACCCGAGGGGTTGGAAGGGAGTGATTAAAGGCAGTCGGGTTTCCTGTCCTTGGACAGAGCGAGGTCCAGTCTGAGCCTGTTTAGCAGTTTCAGGAAAGTGGAGGCTGTACAGGTGGTTGTTCCCTCAGCCAGTCGAGCTGTGCCCCACTGGAAGCAGACTGGATATTATTAAAGTCGAGCAAATGAAGGGCAAAGTGGAAGGAAATTTAAAAGTGCTTTGTTGGGAAGTCCTGACATTGCTACGGCAGGGGGACCGAAGGTACTAAAGTTACGCTTAGTGGTAAGAAAACCAAGGTTACCGGACTTTAGGTCGTGGCAAGATCCCGAATAGTCAGTACTAACGGGGGAAGGAAGTGAAGACTTTGAGCAGTGCACGACAAGACAGGAATTCGCTCCTCACAGGAAGGCTCCTACCACAAATGCTGGGCAGAACAGTTTGGAATAGCTGGAATTTAGAGGGAACTATGCCAGGTGGTTGCACTCATCTTATTGGACAGTAAAGGAGGCCCCTAACTTGCCTTAACTGTTGCCTCAAAGTCTCCTCCTCAAACCCTCACCTCCCTGCGCTGCCTTACCACTTGCAAGAAAGGTATGGAAAGACGCTGAGGTGGAGACTGTTTTTATTTGCAGCCTGCACAATCCTATATAAACTACCGCCTGAGGGAAGGTCCCACCTGTAGGGGGCCCACATCTAGCTGCCTCACCATCCCCTCAGGATTACAGCAGCGCTGGTACAAATTACCGAAGACTAAGGTGGCGTCACGAACTGTTATTAAATCATCCCCTGTAAAATACCCCCCAACATACGCCTGCCGCCAGGGCCACAAGACCGAGCCACCGCTACCGTGACAATCCCTAGACTTTGGGCTCGGCTGGAGTACCCCCATTCCCTGGTAATCCACAATTGTGGTGGGGGTCGAGACATCTTCTCTCCCCTCCCTTAGCATGCAGCAAAAGCTGTCGACAAGGATTTAGGTAACAGGTCCAGTTACAAAGGGGAAAGGGTGGGAACTGACTCAGCTGGAGCACGGTTTTTTTTCAACATAGCCGATTAACCCTGCTCTGCCAGAAGAAATAAACTTAAAAATTAAGAAAGTGCTTCTTTCACGAGGATGGAGCAAAAGACGTGGGTCTTCCTCCACACTGGCGTTGACCCCCCGCATTTTATAATATACTTTTCCTTTAAAACTACGCATGAAGCTTGACTTTGCTTAAAGGGCCATACACAAGCTTACCCCCAACCCTCCAATAAATATAAAAATAATATTGGAACCAATTATACAGGAAAAATATAGATAAGATTATATTATTAATCTCTATATATAAGATAACTTGTATATAGTTTTGGATTAAATAACCAAAGCAATAGATAAATCTAAACCTAAGAACAGGAACATCAAAAGGTATATAAAAATTAACATTTTTGAAAAAATAGTTAAAACCTGAAATAAGGACAACGGGAATGCAAAAAGACAGTGTGCGCAATGTAATGGGGCCATATGAACAGACGAATAAACACAGGGTAGGCAGAATTAACAAGTATACGAATATTGATAACAGTGTTAATGCCAATATGCCCCTAATGCCCCAGAAAAATAACGGTAAGTACCAGGACTAAAACATACCACAGAATGGCTCATAGCAACAAAGTAAAATTGTAATCTCCCAGAAATGTGAATACGCCGCTGGAACAGAGGCCCCCCCGAGGCGTTTGGAGTTTCAGAAAACTCCTTCCCAGGGGCGCATAGACAATACCGCAAAAAAGAGCTCATTTATCCAAAAGGTAGCGATTCCAGGCGCCGCGCAACCGCCCACATCCGACAATCACCGCCGCACGCCAAGCCGGAAAACCGGGGCCCCACGTGGTCCGGCGTCTGACGTCAGGAAATGACGTCAGTGCTGGAAGGCAGCAGAGCGCATGCGTCAACACACCTAAAGGGGAAGCCCACCTAAAAATGGAGGTGCAGGTGTATGAATAGGAACCACAGGTACACAGAAGTGGCAAGAAACAAAAAACAAAAAACAATGTTATATATTGTACCAAACATTAGAAGCGAAGCAAATTACATGAGAAATCTCAGGAAAAATACAAAAATTCAGCGGTAGTAATTAACAAATAATACCGCGTTTGAAAAATATAAAACAAATTATTATAAAGCCAAAAATGTACACATAGAGTATACAAAAAAGCTGTTATAAAAAATAAAGAAACTAAACAAAAAAAAACAAATTACAAACGTATGAAAAAATAAAAGTAAAAAAACTAAATTAATCCAGGGTCCTTAATCGTGGAAGAATCTATGGACAAGGAAGAAGGAATGGAAGTAGCTTCAATCAAAGATAAATGAAGATAAGTTAAAATTCCATTGCGACAATTAAAAAAAAAAACAACATTGACAGACCAAAAAGCCGCATTTGGTGACATGAACAGGAGATTTTAAAGGAACGGGACAAAAGAGTTGTTCTCATTTGTCCGTATGGCTGAATAGTTTTAAGTGAAAATCCCCTTGTTTCCACCTGTGCCAGCCTTCAGCAGATCCCCCCCACTTATTGAGGGGCGCATCAATCCCCTTAACTTTAAGGAGAGAGGCTCCAATGAGAATTCAAAAAAATGGCGGGGTAAAGTTTCAATGAAGTTACTCCGTACTTGTGGCAGCCGGGGGCAATGCCGACACTGCTCTCTCACCTTACTTTGATTGCCTTGTGGTTACCCCTATTAGAATAGTCCCAAGGACAACTGGCCAAAAATCACTACCTCGAAAGGCAAGTGATATGATCCGTATATCATAACTTTTGGTGCCTGATGATTGTAAAGGAGGAACTGTGAAATATTAGGCACGCCACGCACTTTCCCACAAGGGGACAGCCAATATTCCGTTGAAACCTTCAAGAAAGGTCGGGACATTAAAAACGCATAATGGTGGGGTTAGATGGTCACGTAAATTTTTGCCGTCAAAGTAAAAAAAATGGTCTGTCCGGGGAAATTTACCCAAATTGGATCAGTTTTGAGGATGGGCCACCCCCTTTCAACCGCCCACGCTTCAGTGTTGCGGGATAGGTGGTAATAAAACCTAATCATTAGATGTCGCAGATTGACGAATGCGGTTAGAGCCATTAGTGGTGGTGTTTTTGCTCTTTTAGGTTTTTTAATGATCTGCGAAAGCCTCTAGAGCCTCTAGAGCCTCTAGAGGCTTAGTCGCGATCGATTAAAAAAGCCTATTTAAGAGCTAAACACTCAACGTAATAGGTGCTATACCAGCATTCGTCGTCTGCGTACACTAATGATATCAGTTTATTCCACCTATCACCGCAACTCTAGAAGGTGGGGCTGTTGAAGGGGTGGCCCATCCTCAAAACTGATCCTTTGGGTAAATTTCTCCCGGACAGACCTCTTTTCTTTAGCGGGAAAAATTTACGTGACCATCTAACCACCGCCATTTGTTTTTTAATGTCCGACCTTTCTTGACAGGTTTCAACGGAATATTGGCTGTGCCCCTTGTGGGAATGCGTGGGTGCCTAATATTGAGCACGTTCCTCCTTTAATAAATTCCGGCACCAAAGTTATGATATACGGTCATACACTTGCCTTTCGGGTTGTGATTTATTTGTGCCAGTTGTCCTTGTGGACTATTCTATATAGGTTAAACAAGGCAACTCAAAGTAAGGGTGAGGAGCATGTGCTGGCATTGCCGCGGTGCCACAAATACGGACGTAACTTCATTGAAAACTTTACCCCGCCTTTTTTGGAATATTCTTTATGTGATCTCTCTCCTTAAAGTTAAGGGGATTGTGCCTCCCATAATATACTGGGGGGGATCTGTCTAGAAGGCTGGCAAAGGTGGAAACAAGGTGGATTTGGACACTTAAAACTATTCACCATACGGATAAATAGAACAACTCTTTTGTCCCTCCTTTAAAATCTCCTGTTATGTCACCAATATCGGCTTTTGGTTGCTCAATGTTGTTTTTTTTTTTATTGTCGCAATGAATTTTTTAAATTATTTTAATTTATCTTTTAGATTGAAGTATCTATCCTTTCCTGTCTTCTCTTGTCCTAGTATCTTCCACGATTAAGGACCATCGGGGTTTAATTACGTTTTTTTACTTTTTTTTTTCATACGTTATTTTTAATTTTGTTTTTTTTGTTTTGTTTTTATTTTTGTTAACGCTTTTTTGTATATCTCTATGTGTTCATTGTTGGCTTTTATAAATTTGTTTAATATTTGTCATACCGGTTTTGTTGTTAATTACTACCGCTGTATATTTTGTATTTTTCATGGATTTTTCATTGTTTAAATTTTTCTTACTGCTTCTTTAAGTTTGTGTAATATATATATACTTTGTTTTTGTTTTTTGTTTCTTGCCCTTCTGTTTTACTGTGGTTCCATTTCTAACTTGCATCCTCCATTTTTAGTGTGGGTTCCACCTTTAGGTGTTGACGCATGGTCGTCTGCGCCCCAGCACTGACGTCATTTCCCGTGACGCAGCGCCGGCCCACGTGGGCCCCGCGGTTTGGCCTGGGTGCGGCGGTGATTGTCGGATGTGGGCGGTGCTGCAGCGGCGCCTGGAATCGCTACCTTTTGGAAAATAGAGCCTTTTTTGGGTTGTGTCTATGCGCCCCCTGAGGAAGGAGTTTTCTGAAAACTCCGAAACGCGCGTCGGGCGGCCCTGTCCAGCGGCGTTTACATTTTGGTATGATGTACAATTTTCTTTGCTGTATGAGCCTTCGGTGGGTAGTTTTATAGTCCTGGTTTTACCGTTATTTTTTAGGGGGCTATAGGGCTATCCTCTTACACTGTTACTCAAATTGCTGTCACTTGTTGATTTGCCTACCCGTTGTTTTATTCTTCTGTTTATGGCCCATTACATTGGAATGTTGTTTGCATTCCCGTTGTGCCTTATTTCAGTTTTAACTATTTTTTCAAAATGTTAATTTTTATACTACCTTTGACTGCTTCCTGTTCTTAGTGTTTAGATTCTTCCAATAAATATGTAGGATCGGCTCCCAAAAATTCTTTTCTATGTTCAAATATAAAAATAAGATTCCCAGAGAAAGTTTCTGCCCCTTCAGAGGATAAGTATTTGTCAAGACTATTTGTTCATTACATTCTTTTTATTACCCCACCAGTCAGTATGAATAAAATATATCATCACAACCATCAAAACTTAGTGTTTTATTTATACTTCATTTATATTTCAATATGACAATCATTAAAAATGACAAATAATAAATATAAATAATAATTTCACCAAATAAATACAATACAAATTATAACCTTTTAACTAATATAAATACAGCTATAAATAACAAAAAAAACTCTTCATTGAGTTATCCTTATTTATTCTCTGACTGAGAATTAAAGCTTCATGAAAGTGTTCCCAGAGTTAAAAAAAAAATAATAATAAAATACAGCTTCTTTCCTTCCAAAAAAACATCACACCTGATTACAGGTTGTTTCAGGTATTGCAGTTTTTCCTATATTGTAGAGAAGTGAATGAGGTGCAATACCACACATGACCTGTAGGTAGATGTGGCGCTGTTTTATTTTAATAAATAAAAATCAGGCATGTTTTTTCAAACCTTACCTCCTTGGTAGAACCGATTCTGCCTCAGAACTTCTGAAGGATACCTTGAACAGCCGCAAGACATACAGCAGCGGAGACTCAAATATAGTTATTTGAAGCAAGCCGAAGACACATGGTTAGCACCCAAGCATGCTGAGATATACCTCATCCGAGCAGGTCCCTTATCACTAATATGCCATTAGGTTTCAGCTTTCCCGCCATCAGATCCAATAGTTTCCCATCAGTCTTAATAGTATGGTAGGCACTGCTTCTGCAAGTAGTGCATGAAAGGGACGGCGTTGTACTGACTGGTTTTCTGTTGCTGCCATGTTATAGAGGCACTTAGGAAAATTCTCCATGTCCCTCTTGACATGGATGGAAGGTGCAGATATGACCGTGATTTGGGGAAATGTTTGCAGAGTTACCGTGCTCTGTACATAGTACATATGAGTGGAGCGGCTGCAGCTCACACTAAACTTGGTGTCAGTCTGAACTCTCTGATGAAGGTTTCGCTCTCTGGCCTTAGATGTAATTTCGCTCCCTCATTTTGAGAGGTGCTTAAATAATATCCAGGGACGGCCGCCGATTCAAAGGTATGTTGTGACTGTCGATTTTCTGTAGTAGAAGATGAAGGTAACAAGTCATCATCCGCTTTTGATTTTATGTCTTCGACTTCCTGAGTTTTAAACAGATGAAATTAAAAAAAATTTAAATCGGATTCTGAGAATTTCACTTATATACATTCATAGTTACAGGTTGAAGGTAGACATGTCCATCGAGTTCAACCTTTATCCAACATGTTGATCCAGATAAAGGCAAAAAACCCATGGGGCAGAAACTAATAGCTCTATATTAGGGAAAAATTCCTCCCCAACTCCATACGGCAATCAGAGTAGGTCCCTGGATTCAACGCTGCCAGCACAGCTCCATCAGCTGTATAGTGGCCATTGACATGTACTGCATATCCACCTCTTATTTAAATCATTAGGGGGTGGATGCGCAGTACCGGCAGTGGCCACTATTCTGTGCTGTGCGGCTCCACAACTGACCAATGTCAGACATGGATGACCCGGACAACCCCTTTAACAATTGGTGTAGATAGTTGGAGATGTGTCCTGGCACAGAGTGTCCAATCAGAGCGACGTACCAGACTACTGACATTGGGAAGGAAATTTCAAATGTCAATCCATACAATTTCCGGGAGGAATGACAATGAAAAAGCATATGTAGGGTTTATAAAAAAAAAGAGGTGATATTTAGTGGAGAAGTATTTAGTAACATAGATGAGTCCGGACAGGTGACAGGTACTCTCTGAAGAGGAACATCATTATTGTTTGGTCCGGATACTCACCGTGAGACTCAGCGCCCCATTTGTGGTCCCTTCTTCTGTACTGCAGCAAAGTAGAGTTTGGAGCCTACAATCCCCAATGCGCGGGCAGGTTGTCCTTATCAGGTTTTGCTTCAAAGTAAGTGTCCACCTTTATTTTTACTGCAAAGAAATACATTACACCATTATTATGTTACAGACACAGAATAAATGATCATTTTGACCAGGGGCGGACACAGACTGTAGTGGGCCCCTGTGCAAGAAAATTTTCGGGACCCCCCCCCCCCGCACTTTATAGGGCAACAAAGTTATGTAATCATATAGATTGTAATATTTATTTAGAACGCACTATCAAATCTAAATAGTAAAAGTTGTTTAATTATGATCATAAAAACTAATAGGGAGATAGATGATACCTACCTGCCCGTTCTACCTACCACTTGCATAGGTCAGTCACAAACCTCAGTGGGCCCCTTAACACAGACCACGATTCATGATGCACAGATACAGCAGAGAAATATGGGTATAGTACAATGCCAAATATTTCACTTCTTCCATTACATGAGTGATATCTATTGTAAATTCTACAATAGCTCAAAACCCGCCAAATCCTCACAGCGCACAGAACAGACTGGACAGTACAGTCCTCCATCAATATTATGGGCACCACAGTCTCCCCCTCATCACCCATATAATACCCCCATGCAGGATGTCACCCCCCATATAATGCTCCATACAGAATACTGGACCCAAAAAATGCTCCATACAGAATACTGGACCCATATAATGCTCCATACAGGATACTGGTCCCCATATAATGCTCCATACGAATACTGGACCCAATAATAATGCTCCATACAAAATATGGAGCTCTCCTCTGCGCTGTACTGCGTTCTGCACTGTTACGGCTCAGGAAAGGGCGCTGTGGAAAGACTCCCCATTATCATCATGATTGCCTCCCCATCATCATCATTGCCCTCCTTATCATCATCATCTCCTCCCCATCATCATCATGGCCTCCCCATCATCATCAATGCCTGCCCACTCATCATCTTCTCCCCATCATCAATGCCTGCCCATTATCATCAATGCCTGCTCATTATCATCATCTTCTCCCCATCATCATCAATGCCTCCTCATTATCAGCAATGCCTGCCAATCATCATCTCCTCCCATCATCATCAATGCCTGCCCATCATCATCTTCTCCCCATCATCATGCCTGCCCATTATCATCAATGCCTGCCCATTATCATCATCTTCTCCTCTCATCATCAATGCCTCCCCATTATCAGCAATGCCTGCCCATCATCATCTCCTCCCCATCATCATCAATGCCTGCCCATCATCATCTTCTCCCCTCATCAATGCCTGCCCATTATCATCAATGCCTGCCATTATCTTCATCTTCTCCTCATCATCATCAATGCCTCCCCATTATCAGCCAATGCCTGCCCATCATCATCTTCTCCCCATCATCAATGCCTGCCCATTATCATCAATGCCTGCCCATTATCATTCATCTTCTCCCCATCATCATCAATGCCTCCCCATTATCAGCAATGCCTGCCCATCATCATCTCCTCCCATCATCATCAATGCCTGCCCATCATCATCTTCTCCCCATCATCAATGCCTGCCCATTTCATCAATGCCTGCCCTATCATCATTTCTCCTCATCATCATCAATGCCTCCCCATTATCAGCAATACCTGCCCATCATCATCTTCTCCCCATATCAATGCCTGCCCATATCATCAATGCCTGCCATTATCATCATCTTCTCCCCATTATCATCATCAATGCCTCCCCATTATCATCAATGCCTGCCCATCATCATCGCCTCCCCATCAACATTATCGCCTCCCCATTCATTCTTCTCCCCATCATCAATGCCTGCCCATTATCATCAATGCTGCCCATTATCATCATCTTCTCCCCATCATCATCATCAATGCCTCCCCATTATCAGCAATGCCTGCCCATCATCACACACAGACAGCACCACAGCACACAAGCACTCTCTCACATACAGACATACACACACACACAAAGCACCGCACTACATACACACAGAAACACACAGAGAACCACAACCCGTCTTACTGTCCAGCGTCCGGTGCTCTCTGCCACAGCCGGCCGCTGAATGATGACGTCATTCAGCAGCGCTGCTGTGAGAGGAAGCGCCGGCGCCCCCTGGAGCCCGGAGTGCGGCAGCGGAGGCACGGGAGAGGTAAGTATTGTGCCAGCTGATGCCGGGGCCCTGAGCAAGCGGGGGGGGGGCCCAGTGGCGGCGCTGACACCGCTAACGGGCGCGGGGGTGCCAGACTGCCAGTGGGCCCCCCCCGCCTGCTCAGGGCCCCGGCATTGCCCGGGTTGTGCGGGTGCTGAGCGGCCCTGCTCCCGCAGCGCTGCTCTTCTCCTTGTGCCTCGGCTGCATAGTGCACCACATGGCTAATTTGAATAGGTAAATAATTAGCCATGCGGTGCTGGAGGCTGGAGGGGCCCCCTCTCCCCTGGGGCCCCGTTCAATGAACGGGCTGCACGGGCGGTAGGTCGCCCCTGATTTTGACCTATGATTAGGCAGAACATTCGCTCTCTTTCCAGATGTCCAACAACATGCGCTCTCACGTGTTTTAGAAAGTGGGGTCATATGCCACCGCTGCACGGCAGTGGGAGAGAGAGGCTAAGTGCCAGAAATGGCGCATCTTACAGATGCGCCTTTTCTGGGGTGGCTGGGGGCAGATGTTTTGAGCCGGGGGGCCAACAACAATGGTCCCTTTCAGGCTTTTAATATCTGCCTTCAGTCACTGGCTTTCCCTCTCTGGCGGAGAAAATTGCGCAGGAGACCACGCAATCTTTTTCCTGAATAAACACTTAAATTTAACACCTACATCTCCAAATTTTTACACACACAGACTAATAACATTAGTAGTCAGGGACATATATAAATCAAAATGATATGCTATGTTTACTGTATGTAAACCCATGTGTCATATCCTGTCGGGTTCTGCAGAGATTCTACAGGAGCCGACAATTGAATTATCGGGCTATTCTGCTATCTCTCGCTCTATGAAATATAAATATATATGTTATGTGTCTCACTGACTATGTATATACACCTATTATATGTGTATATATCTATTCTTTCTATTCTTTTGTAACCTGTCAGTGTCATTTTACAGTAAAGCCGCATATGAATTGCCGGCTTTTGGAAGGACACCGGTGCGTAAAAAAAAAAAAATCACACTGCACTCACGTGGTACGATTGCGGTGCGATTTTTTTTTTTTTTATCGCACCCTTTGACTTCTATTGTTGGTATCCGATCCGATGCGATCCGATAACAATCGCAGCATGCTGCAATTTTTTTCCAGCCCGATCCGAGCTGGAAAAAAAAACGCAGATGAAGACACCATCTTAGATTTATATTGGTCCGAATTCAATCCGATTTTTTATGCTTTACAGAAGGCACAGGACACAGAGTCTGGGACTAAGACTTACCTTCCAGCTGCACATTCTCTCTGCTAAGAACGACGCCACAAGAGTGTTTTGCCATTCATTTTCAAGGACTTCTGTTTAGAGTCTCGAATATTGTGCTGCGATAATTTTACGTGCAAGAACTCGTTCTAGGGGCAGCTTCAATCTCAGCCTTATTGATGTAATGTTTTCTGTTTAAAAGAAAGAGAGCGGGTTAATGTTTAGCACTTAATCTGTGGGTTACACTAAAAAATCATCTGCCGTTGACTACTCGGCTGCTTTTTTATAACTTCATCTCAACTAAGTTATCACAAATTCATATCCCATTTCATCCATTTTCCATGCTTTATACTGCAGCTCTTCTTGCAAGTTTTGTACAAAACTCCTGAGCATGGTTCAGCTGCTGTACAACATGGTCCTGGAGTTTGCATACCTTAGGGTGAGGTTTCCATGGTCAGGAAACGCTGCGTGTTTGGCGCTGTGCGCTGGGCAGCGCCAAACACCGCAGCGTCCAGATGTTAACAGCATAGTGGAGGGGATTTCAAGAAATCCCGTCTCCACTATGCGTAACAATACGCAGGTGGACAAACCTGCG
>JARQOD010000004.1:514983910-515045159 GCA_033576555.1 Oophaga sylvatica
AGGAAGTCGAAGACATAAAATCAAAAGCGGATGATGACTTGTTACCCTTCATCTTCTACTACAGAAAAATCGACAGTCACAACAATACCTTTGAATCGGCGGCCGTCCCTGGATATTATTTAAGCACCTCTCAAAATGAGGGAGCGAAATTACATCTAAGGCCAGAGAGCGAAACCTTCATCAGAGAGTTCAGACTGACACCAAGTTTAGTGTGAGCTGCAGCCGCTCACTCATATGTACTATGTACAGAGCACGGTAACTCTGCAAACATTTCCCCAAATCACGGTCATATCTGCACCTTCACATCCATGTCAAGAGGGACATGGAGAATTTTCCTAAGTGCCTCTATAACATTGGCAGCAACAGGAAAACCAGTCAGTACAACGCCGTCCCTTTCATGCACTACTTGCAGAAGCAGTGCGCTACCATACTATTAAGACTGATGGGAAACTATTGGATCTGATGGCGGGAAAGCTGAAACCTAATGGCATATTAGTGATAAGGGACCATGCTCGGATGAGGTATTATCTCAGCATGCTTGGGTGCTAACCATGTGTCTTCGGCTTGCTCAAATACTATATTTGAGTCTCCGCTGCTGTATGTCTTGCGGCTGTTCAAGGTATCCTTCAGAAGTTCTGAGGCAGAATCGGTTCTACCAAGGAGGTAAGGTTTGAAAAAACATGCCTGATTTTTATTTATTAAAATAAAACAGCGCCACATCTACCTACAGGTCATGTGTGGTATTGCACCTCAGTCACTTTCTCTACAATATAGGAAAACTGCAATACCTGAAACAACCTGTAATCAGGTGTGATGTTTTTTTGGAGGAAAGAAGCTGTATTTTATTATTATTTTTTTTTAACTCTGGGAACACTTTCATGAAGCTTTAATTCTCAGTCAGAGAATAAATAAGGATAACTCAATGAAGAGTTTTTTTTGTTATTTATAGCTGTATTTATATTAGTTAAAAGGTTATAATTTGTATTGTATTTATTTGGTGAAATTATTATTTATGTTATATTATTTGTCATTTTTAATGATTGTCATATTGAAATATAAATGAAGTATAAATAAAACACTAAGTTTTGATGGTTGTGATGATATATTTTATTTATACTGACTGGTGGGGTAATAGAAAAGAATGTAATGAGACAAATAGTCTTGACAAATACTGTATCCTCTGAAGGGGGCAGAAACTTTCTCTGGGAATCTTATTTTTATATTTGAACATAGAAAATAATTTTTGGGAGCCGATCCTACATATTTATTGGAAGGTTGGGGGTATAGCTTGTGTATGGTCCCTTTATAGCAAAGTCAAGCTTCATGCATAGTTTTAAAGGAAAAGTATCATTATAAAATGCGGGGTCAACGCGACAGTGTGGAGCGAGAAGACCGCAGCGTCTGTTTGCTCCTACTCCATCGCTGAGAAGAAGCACTTCTTAATTTTTAATGTTTATTTCTTCTGGCAGAGCAGGGGTTAATCGGCTATGTTGAAAATACCTGTGCTCACAGCTGAGCTCAGTTAGCCACTCCTTTCCCCTTTGTAATCTGGACTCTGTTACTAATCCTTGTCAGAGCTAGCATTTGCTGCATGGCTAATGGAGGGAGAGAAGTACATATGAGAAGGAGAGTTGAAGGAGTTATCAATGACTGTTGCTTGGTTTGTATGCGTGGGTAATTCCTTATCCTTCTCTGTTTTTATTTATTCCCCTATCTTCATGCATTCCTCAGCTACATGTGAGTGAATATTTTGTATGCCTGGAGTTTTCTGTTAACCCTTGTTTGTGTTGCCTTGTTTGTCGGTTTGGTGTACTATGGTGCACAGTAGAGCCACTCTTCACTGGGTGGGGGAAGAGGACAGACGGAGTGCTAACTTAGGAGATGAGGCAAGGGTGGAGGCTCCGACATCTTCACCTTTAGAAGTATCCCGGGGAATAGGGTGAGCTAGGGCACCCCAAAGTGTTAGGGACAGGGAAGGAGCCCCTGGTCCCGGGTCACTAGACAGCTGTGTCATGACATTGACCTATTGTTTGAATCAGGTGTTTATGTTAAATATATTATTTACAATTTTTATCATTTTTTATATTAAAAAAAAGATATCTTGCAAGTTTCACATACACAAATTGCTTCCTTTTCAGCAGTCTCATTATCATAACAGTCGGGATTACAATGAAAGGTAACACATCTATATACAGCAGATAACACAGAATCTAGGTAAAGCCAATGTCAGCATCCCAGCATGTTCCCTCTCCCTCCTCCCGGCAGGGATGCCAACTTGCTCACCGCTCCTGCCAGACGGCGGTGTCCCCATTCCCTGCTGTGGCTTCCTGCTTCTCTGAGCCTGCACAGGTCTCCCAGCAGCGCACCCAGTGTGTACATGCTCCCCGATTCTTAAAAAGGCGGCGCACACACTTTAGTAATGCATCCAGTTAATAGCTCGAAGGCATCTGGTATTTAATGCACCTTCCCCAGTAGGGAGGTGCCAGAGCAACCCTTGTACTTTTTCCACAGTGGGTTCGGAAAGTATTCAGATCTCTTTAAATTTTTCACTCTTTGTTTCATTGCCGCCATTTGGTAAATGTAAAAAAGTTCATTTTTTTTCTCATTAATGTACACTCTGCACCCCATCTTCACTGATAAAAACCAGAAATGTAGACATTTTTGCAAATTTGTTAAAAAATAAAAACTGAAATATCACATGGTCATAAGTATTCAGACCCTTTGCTCAGACACTCATATTTACGTCACATGCTGTCCATTTCCTTGTGATCCTCCTTGAGATGGTTCTACTCCTTCATTGGAGTCCAGCTGTGTTTAATTAAACTGATAGGACTTGATTTGTAAAGGCACACACCTGTCTATATAAGACCTCACAGCTCACAATGCATGTCAGACCAAATGAGAATCATGAGGTCAAAGGAGCCAAGGAGCTCAGAGACAGAATTGTGGCAAGGCACAGATCTGGCCAAGGTTACAAAAGAATTTCTGCAGTTCTCAAGGTTCCTAAGAGCACAGTGGCCTCCATAATCCTCAAATGGAAGAAGTTTGGGACCACCAGAAGTCTTCCTAGACAAGGCCGCCCAGCCAATCTGAGCAATCGTGGGAGAAGAACCTTGGTGAGAGAGGTAAAGAAGAACACCAAGATCACTGTGGCTGAGCTCCACAGATGCAGTAGGGAGATGGGAGAAAGCTCCACAAAGTCAACTATCACTGCAGCCCTCCACCAGTCAGGCCTTTATGGCAGAGTGGCCCGACAGAAGCCTCTCCTGAGTGCAAGACATATGAAAGCCCACATAGAGTTTGCTAAAAAAAAACACATGAAGGACTCCCAGGCTATGAGAAATAAGATTCTCTGGTCTGATGAGACGAAGATAGAACTTTTTGGTGATAATTCTAAGCGGTGTGTGTGGAGAAAACCAAAAAATGCTCATCACCAGCCCAATACAATCCCAACAGTGAAACATGGTGGTGGCAGCATCATGCTATGGGGTGTTTTTCAGCTGCAGGGACAGGAAGACTGGTTGCAATTGGAGGAAACATGAATGCAGCCAAGTACAGAGGTATCTTGGATGAAAACCTCTTCCAGAGTGCTCTGGACCTCAGACTAGGCCGAAGGTTCACCTTCCAACAAGACAATGACCCTAAGCACACAGATAAAATAACAAAGGAGTGGCTTCAGAACAACTCTGTGACCATTCTTAACTGGCCCAGCCAGAGCCCTGACCTAAACCCAATTGAGCATCTCTGGAGAGACCTGAAAATGGCTGTTCACCAACGTTCACCATCCAACCTGACGGAACTGGAGAGGATCTACAAGGAAGAATGGCAGAGGATCCCCAAATCCAGGTGTGAAAAACTTGTTGCATTGTCATGGAAATATATATGTATTCCATATATTTAAAGTATATTCATATATATGCATTCACAGTTAGATAGATCTCACTTGCTAAAAATCCTGTGCCCACACATATCTATGCAAAAAGCTGATGCCAGCTATAATCAGTCGTTAAAGACGACCCTGGCCTTCATAAGGAACAAGTACAGAGAGTCTTAGTAGATATCTATTGTTTACTTTACTAGTCATGCAAGAAAGCTAGGGCAAAAGAACAAAAAACAATAAATCTGCAACTTCAGCCCTTTTATCATAATTATCATAATTATCATACTTACACTAGAACAGCCAATAATCTAGCAGCTTTTAATTGTATGTTAATTGACTAACCAGCCCCTTTTTTGTAAACGTATAAAACCTTGAATGAATAATAAATGAGTAGTCTTGACGAACTGTTATACTGACACTTCCGTTGTGGACAGTCCTCATTTCGTTCTGAGCACTCAAAAAGACATTTAATAGAAAATTGGGAACAGCACCAACAAACACTTCAGGATAGATTTATCCTAATTAAATTTCCATAACAGATGGCGCCTGCACGCGGGGCAGCGGACGAAACGCACGGGGACCTGCTGACCGGAGAGACAGAGGTGTTGGCCATGGCCTTGGCTCACGGGACGGAGACTGCGCAGCTCCATAAGTAAGGTAAGAAAATCTTGTCATCTTACCTGAAAGTCCCTTGTGCTCAGTCCTGGTCTTATACCTCTTGCCGGTCAGGTGTGGTCACCACCGCATTCCCAGGTAGTGTAAAAAGTCCACACCCTTATCCAAAACCCTGGGATATAAGGTGTTTGCTGCTGTGCTGTGTATGTGTTTTATGTTTTATGTGAACCGGGAGAAAAGTTGGAACGGTGACTGTGTTTTGCTTGCTGATTTCTGGAAGCTGTATAGCAGGAAAGCCAAATTGCTGGATAAGTTCTCACAGATTCCTTCACACATCGGAGGGAGACAATCCCAGTATTCCAGGTGTGAAGGGTGGGGGCTTTGTTTGGATAAATTCTCACAGATTCTTTCACACATCGGAGGGAGACACTCCCAGTATTCCAGGTGTGAAGGTGGGAATTTTGTACAGGCTATTACAGATTACTGTGACCGGCGCACCGGCCAGGGCGTACGGTTTTCAGAAGTGGTAGACCTGGAGCATTGGCGTGCTCAGTGCAATTGGTGAGTTATCAGTTACCAGAGCAGCTTGTATGTGTCACAGATCATCTAAAAGAGGGATTCGTATACTCCCGGGTGTTTGTTTCATTTGTACGTGTCACTGTCTGTATCAGGTACTGTCGCTTTAAATCTCATTCAGAGCAGCGTGCGCTCTGTCACTATCTGATTCACTGCTGGCTGCAGCAGCGAGAAAACCCTTTGACCCCCCCTCCTCTGCTAATCACGTTGTCACATCTGTTTCCTGGTTTTGATCTTTTTAAGCTAGTTTTTGGCTACAGGCTGTAGCGTGAAAATTCTTAGGCATTCAGACTGAACTGTATTCATTTTTTGCTATTCTATATGGATAATCTTTTTTTTGATACGTGATTTCAGTGCCTGTAGAGACAGCAAGCAGAGATATAAGGGAGGGAGAAGTGCTGGCAGCAGCAAGATGACATTCCAGAGGGCAGTAGGAAAAAGCCTACGCTACCAGACAAAAGTTTTAAAGTATTTTTCTTTTTGTTTTTATCATTTTACAATCAGTTTTTCCACCTCTTTTCTGTTTTTAATTAGCTGTTTTAGTAACAAGGGTTGTTTTTCAGAGTTTTATGATTAATACGTTTTTTTTTCCCTCCCCTTTTTGGTCAATCTTTTTTTCCTAGAGTTTTTTACTAAATCTAACTTTTGTTTTTAAAGTTTTTCTTTTAAGTACATTTTTAAATGATTTTGGAGAGATTTTTCTAATCAACTTATTTTAGAGTTTAAAGGTACTGCCACACTAAGCTATCCCGCTAGCGATCTCGTTAGCATTGCATACTAATGAGATCGCTAGCGGGATTTTTTCTATATCGCTAAATGCTGCCGCATTTAGCGATATAGTTAACGACGCTATCGCCGTTAGCGATCTTCTTAACGACTTTAGCGGTACAAAAGTACCGCTAAATCGCTAAGAAAAGGTGCCACACAGCGATAAGATACTTACCCAGCGGGAGCGCCAGCGATGAAATAGGGTCCGGAGCGATTCCAGCGACGAGCGAGATCACAGCAGGAAGCTCGTCGCTGGAAGCTGCCGCACTGAACAATATCGCTAACGGGATCGCTAAATAGTGACGTTTTTTAGCGATCCCGTTAGCGATATTGTTTAGTGTGGCATACCCTTTACTCTCCAACCAGCAAGATCTACTAGCTTGCTTTAGACCAAGGTCACTCCACAGATAAGGAAACTGCAGGCTGAGGGAGAACACACACACAAACTGCGCAGCGGCTTCACTCACCCCTTCCATCAGGCATTCAGCGAAGACACACAGAACCAGAATGCAGCAGTTTTCAGATTTTTAATCACCTTTGTTGAATAGGTTTTTGGAATAGACACAGTACGTGAGAATCAAAGGGCTAGGCATGTGACTAGAAGGTCAGAGTACGTGAGAAGCAAATGGACAGGCAGACTTTACGCTGCATAATGAAATGTTTTTTTTCTTGTTTTTTGTTTGAAAGGCAACAAGAAAGTTTGTTTATAGATTACCGTCTGCTATAAAAGAACAGTGATGCATCGTGTAGAAGGTACAGCAAGTTAATTTGAACGGACCAGGAAGTAATTTTTTATGTGAATAAGATTGAAAAGGTGTTAAATCGTCTGTGAAAAAATGATCACTGACATGTCACAAGAGCAGAATTCAGAGTCACACACATCACATGTCCATCATGTGGAGACACGGGACAGGTGTAGGCTGCTCTCATTGAATAAGAAGCCTTGTACAGGGAAAAACACTCCCCGCCTCTCTCCACAGGGAGAAGGCATTTTTGTTTCAATGGTCCCCTCTCAAGAGCCACAGGGGGGACACCCTCTCCTTTTTCTTCTCTCAGTCCCTTTCTCCTTCTTCTTCAGACTTTTCTCCTCTTTCCTCGCTGCCATCCCTCTCTATCCTTCTTTCCCTATCATTCCTTCTTTCCCCTCCCTCACATCTCTGACACATCCATTTTCTTCCTCTTCTTCTATCTCTTCCTCTCCGACTCTCAAATCTTCTTCTTCATCTTCTTCTACTTCTCCCCCTCCATCTTTCTCCTCTCTCTCTCCTCCATCTTTCTCTCCTTTCCCCCTTTCACTCTTCTCTCCCTCCCCTCCTTCCTTTTCCTCCCTTTCTCCTCCCACACCACACCCACCTCCTCCTTCCTCCTCCTCTCAGGCACATCCCACCTCTTCTCACTCACACCTCCCTTCTCTTCCTCTTTTTTCTACTTCGTTATCAACTGGGTCAACGCCCAATCAAAGCAATGTGGTGTCCCTGTATTCAGTGCCTCCAGCACAGGGCACCCTGTCTATCCCAAGCACAGTACAAACATTGCCAGTCATTATATCAGGAGAAAAAAGTGCAAATCTCCCTAAAAAAAACGCTGCAGGTAGCCCCCAGACACAACAGCTAGCAGAGCCCACAGCCATGGCTTCACAGGGGGGGAAGTGTAGCTGCAGACACAAAAGAGGAACCTCAGTGCCAAGCAGAGCTGCCAACATGGAACTATGACACTGATCCACCGCAACATCACCCAGTATATGCACCAAGCACATCATGTCACTTCTCATCTGATGAAGATGAAGACACAACGTCATACATGCTGCCCAATACTAGGGAAGAAAACACACAAGCACCAATAGAGCAGGGACAGGTAGAGGCACCATCCTATGAGCCTTCATCCCAAGCCAGGTGATCAGTATGCTGCCAGACCCAGGGATACACCCCATGCCATTTTGCTAAAAAATGCAGCAGATCCAGCGAACGTATGCAGCAGCCTGGATTGATCTCTGGACCGTAATGGAAATAAAAGCAGGTGATGCATTCTGGCCAATTATGAGAGAACACTTCAAGCTTCCAGCAGAATTAGATGCGTATGCCTGGGAGACAGGACCAAAGCTAATTGAGCAGCTCAGAGAATGGGCCAAAAGCAGACTGACAGGACAAACTCTCAGCCTACATGACATGAGTCAAGACAAGACAGAGTCTGTGGAGAAGTTCCATGACAGAGTAATGCAAGTGTTTCAAGATTTGGGCCTCATTACCCATGATCAGACACACAGACGGATGTTGGCACAGGCTTTTGTGCATGGACTGAGAGAACCAATCAGGAAACCACTGGTAGTAGCCAGGCCTGAGTACACGTCAATAGCAATGGATACCCTGCTCGCAGTAGCAAAAAGGATTGAGTCCCACCGGGACAGAAGGGATGTCCAGTGTTACAACTGTGGTGAGTTTGGTCATTTCTGGAACTGATGCAGAACACCGACTTCGCCCAGAAGAAGAAGAAACACAGAAAGCAGTGAAGAACCCCGTCCATAGGACAGGAGCACACCAAGTCCACAGGGAACCCCACCAGTGGGACCAATATCCTGAGAGTGGATGGCGTAGTCAGATCTTTTCTTGTGGAACTCCGCAACCTCACCTATCTATCAGAATCTTCTGCGTCCTGCATGGGAATTGATGGTCAAGTCAGACATTTCCAGATTATGAAGCCCCTGAGCGTGTGGACTCAGCCAGAACACTCCATCATGTCCCAGTTTGTTGTGTCAAAGACCTGCACCCTCAACCTATTGGGAGTGGACCTACTGCAGAAGCTGAAAACGACCAGAGTGTTCCAGGAAGATGGGACCATGACACTTTCTTCACCCCTGACCCAAGAAGAAACCTCAAACAACCACACTGCAGACCTATCACAGGAGGTGCTGGACATAGTACCAGAAAAGCCACTCCATCACCCAGAGTCAAGATGTCTCTGACCAACTGAAGGTCTAAGTGAACTCGCCTAAGAAGATGGCCTGAGAACTTTGACATTGGCCAGGATATTCAACTCAAGAAGGACCCTACTCGCTTCATGGAATGGCAACACCTCATCCAGCTCCAACGCCAGAGGTTCATCTTTTGCAAACACCAGGAGGTGCCCCCTGCAATCAACCAGTTCACCCAGGCCCTAGACCGGCAAAAGGCCACTCAGCTATTCAAACTTGTGCACAAATACTGACCTGAGACCGAGCTGGAGAAAAAGAAACTACTGATGGCCCGTGCTGAGAAAAAAGCAGCCGGTGAAGGAGACGTCCCAACAAGAAGACCCCCTGTGACCAGAGCAGGTGCTAACACAGTGACTGCCTTGGTGGAGAACAAGAAAGGCAGCTGGTCGTCATCTCTCATGATGTGGATCCTAGTAGGCGGCTTGTTTTCCCGCCAGCTCTGTGCCGGGAGATGGGAGTCCCTGCCGCATAGTGAAGGACAAGGCCAAACTGGGTTGCCTCGCCCATCGGAATCAATCCCAGCTTTCCACAGTGAAGAAAAAGACTGTAAACCCCACTGAGTTCAGAATGGTGCAAGGCCTGGAGGCCGTGAAAGAGGCTACGGTACGTGAAACCCCAACAGTGCTGAACCGTCACACTCTGCTCTCAAAAGTCCCAGTCACCGCAACGGTATTCACGGTGATCAACCTGGCCAGTGCCTTCTTCAGTGTTTCCTCTCCACCTGGAGGCCTGCCTTCACGCACCAGTGCAGTGCATATGGACAGTGTTGCCTCAAGGTGCTCAGAACAAGCCCTTCAAGTTTCACCAAGACAATGTCCTCCATCCTCGTCAACTGGATTGCAGAGTATGCAAGAGTCACTCTTCTACAACACGTGGATGACCTTCTCTTTTGTGTGGTTGACATCGATACCTGCACAGTCCATTCCTTGTCTCTCCTACTCTACCTGGAAGAACAGCAACGCAAGGTCTGGAAGAACAAAGTCCAGTGATGTCAGAAGCAAGTTACATCCCTGGGACACTGTATTGCCCACCAGACGAAACACCTGTCAAATGACTGGAAGACCACTGTGGAGAAGATGGCTCCCCCAACAACTCAGAAAATGCTGCAGGCTTTCCCTGGTCTAGTGTCGTATTGCAGAACCTGGATCCCTGATGCCTCAGTCCTAATGCAGCCTCTGTGCGCTTGCATCAACGCAACCTCGCTCCTTCTATCGGACGCAGCCTTCAACTCATTCAGGAGATTGGAAGAACTCCACAGTCTCAGCGCCAATACCAGGCCTACCTGACTACGAGAAGTCTTTCCGTCTACCTGATGGAAGAAAGAAGGTCATGCTACTGGAGTCCTGACACGGATTCACAGGGGAAAACAGAGACTTTTAGGCTGCCTCTCAGCCCGCTTGGATCCAGTTGCAAGAGGAGCACCCTCCTGCCTGATGGCAGTATCTGCAGCACACACCTTCCTGGACAAGGTTGCTGACATCACTCTTGGACAGCCACTGGAAACTCTCACTCCACACGACATCTTGGCAATCTTCAATCAAGCTCAAACAACAATAATCTCCCCACCGCCAGGCATCTTTGTGGCGCCTCTATCGCCTTTGTCTCATAATGTCACCGTCTCAAGACCTACAGTCCTCATCCCGGCTACTCTACTCCCACTCCCAAGGGGGGATACAATATGGACTTTCCAGAACAAAATTTACAGAATTTATCCTCAACTTGGATGGCTCCAGATTTGCAGATGATGAAGAAGTTTCCACACAGGAAGTGCAGTGACCAGCAATCAGGAAATCCTGTGGTCCAGAAGTCTGTCACCTAGCCTGTCAGCCCAGGAAGCAGAACTGATAGCGCTGACGAAGGCCTGCCAGATGGCAGAAGGCAAGACTGCAAACATCTACACCGACTACAGGTACTCGCATGGCATAGCACACGACTTGGGCCCATCTGGGCTACAAGGGACTTCATCACAGCAAACGGGACAACCGTGAAGCATCATGGAGCCTTCAGGGACCTGCCGGGTGTACTCCAACTTCCAAAATGGTGGCAATTTGAAAAATCAAAGTGCATGGAAAACTGAGAACAGAAGAGGCGTGAGGCAATAACATGGCGGACATGGCAGCCAAAGAAGCGGCTAAAGGAAGACAACATGGAGAAGTGGGAGAGGTAGTAGAGCCAGACGGCTACTACATGACGACTGAAGACAAGAAACCTGACAAAAAGACGTCCTGGGATCTGCTCAAGAAGTTGCAAGACCAAGATCCAAAAGGAGAAGAAGAGCTGAATGCGAAAAAAGCAACACGTGAAGAAGGAAGGCTATCAATAATGGACTTCAAACTCTGCCTACCACAAAGTATGCACCCTATGGTGGTCCAATGGGCACATGGACCCACACCCACATATCAAAGACACAGATGAATGATCTGATTGGTGCTTACTGGTTCGCTTCAGGGATCTCCACCCTAACAGCCAAATTCACCAGCAGCTGTCTGACCTGCGGCAAATGCAAGCCTGGACGTATGGAAGAAAGTCCCCCTCACCTCATCTGGAAAGACCACTCTACCAGCTTCAAAGGATCCAGATAGACCACATCCAGATATCGCCAAGTGAAGGATTCAAATACGCCATTGTGGTCAAAGAAGTATTTTCAAGATGAACAGAAGCTTTTCCAGTGAGGAACCAGTCAGCAAAAACTACTGCAAAGAAGCTACTCTCAGAGATAGTGTGCAGATACGGGGTTCCAAAAATGACAGAAAGTGATCAGGGACCCGCATTCACAGCAAATCTGACACAAGAGATCTGGTTAGCAGTAGGGTCAGATTTAGGCCTACACACTCCTTACCACCCCCAGAGCAGCGGGAAGGTAGAAAGACTGAACGGAACACTTAAGAATAGGATGCTGAAAATTGCCCAAGAGACACGCAAACCATGGCATGACACACTCCCAATTGCACTGTTTAGCGAAGGCACACTCCCAGAGACCCAGAAAATCTGTCACCATACGAAATTTTGTTTGGGTCCATTCCCAAGTTAGGTGCATTCTTCCCTCAGCAGCAGAATATGCAAAATGATATCTTGTTTGCTTATGTAATTTAATTGGTCAAAAACTAATGTCCATTCTCGAGTTTTTCTCTTCACTGCCAGATTTGATGGTCCTGTCCAAGAGCCCTAGATGACACCAACCTCTGTGTAACTAGAGGGAAAGCCTGCTTGGATCCACGTATCGCATTGCAAGGAAGCTCCCAGGAGAGACACCTAAGCCATGAAGGATGTCGTGGATGCTCTGACTGACCAGACAGATGACCTACCTGATGAAGAATACACACGTTTTTTCTGAACATGCAGTTAAATAAAGAGACTATGATTGTGATAAACCCCCGACAGGGACAGTCCTCCTGACCGCCCATTTGCGAAAAGTCTGTATTCGGTGGGGAGACATGCGCTAGGCATATCTCAACCCGCCGGCAGCACAAAAGAGTTGCAGCGCTTTGGGACAGGAGCAGGTTTTTAGAGCAAGTGGTATCTAAGGGGGGACTGTCATGGAAATATATATGTATTCCATATATTTAAAGTATATTCATATATATGCCTTCACAGTTAGATAGATCTCACTTGCTAAAAATCCTGTGCCCACACATATCTATGCAAAAAGCTGATGCCAGCTATAATCAGTCGTTAAAGACGACCCTGGCCTTCATAAGGAACAAGTACAGAGAGTCTTAGTAGATATCTATTGTTTACTTTACTAGTCATGCAAGAAAGCTAGGGCAAAAGAACAAAAAACAATAAATCTGCAACTTCAGCCCTTTTATCATAATTATCATAATTATCATACTTACACTAGAACAGACAATAATCTAGAAGCTTTTAATTGTATGTTAATTGACTAACCAGCCCCTTTTTTGTAAACGTATAAAACCTTGAATGAATAAAATGAGTAGTCTTGACGAACTGTTATACTGACACTTCCGTTGTGGACAGTCCTCATTTCGTTCTGAGCGCTCAAAAAGACATTTAATAGAAAATTGGGAACAGCACCAACAAACACTTCAGGATAGATTTATCCTAATTAAATTTCCATAACAGCATCATTCCCAAGAAGACTCATGGCTGTACTAGCTCAAAAGGGTGCTTCTACTCAATACTGAGCAAAGGGTCTGAATACTTATAACCATGTGATATTTCAGTTTTTCTTTTTTAATAAATTTGCAAAAATTTCTACATTTCTGTTTTTTTCAGTGAAGATGGGGTGCAGAGTGTACATTAATGAGAAAAAAATGAACTTTTTTGCATTTACCAAATGGCTGCAATGAAACAAAGAGTGAAACATTTAAAGGGGTATGAATACTTTCTGAACCCACTGTACTTTGTGTGAAAACAGTATGTCTGGTCCATGAAACTTGACCAGCACAGTCTTCACTCTGGTTTTGACTGGCGGAGGGACTCTGGGTCTCACCGGGCATCGTCTGGACAGATAATGACCGGCACGTTAGTGGCGTGGGTTTTGCACTGAGATCTATCATGCTTGCTTTGGCACCATCACTGCTCCGCTCTACTTCTTGTTGCCAAATCCTCCTGAGGTTTGGCATGCAGGTCTTTAATATCCACTGCACACTATATAGTATATACAGAGCTCCAGTGTATGTCACTGGTGATCCCTGTATTCCCCATACACTATATACAGGGTTCCTGTGTATAATGTCACTGGTGATCACTGTATTACCTGTACACTGACATTATATACAGAGCTCCTGTGTATAATGTCACCAGTGATCACTGCATTATCTGTACACTGACACTATAGATAGAGCTCCTGGGTATAATGTCGCTGGTGATCACTGTACAACCTGTACACTATACACTATATACAGAGCTCCGGTGTATAATGTCAATGGTGAAAACTGTATTACCTGTACACGGACACTGTATACAGAGCTTCTGTGTATAATGTCACTGGTGATCACTGTATTACCTGTACACTGACACTATAGACAGAGCTCCTGGGTATAATGTCACTGGTGATCACTGTACAGTCATGGACAAAAGTTTTGAGAATGACACAAATATTAATTTTTACAAAGTCTACTGCTTCACTTTTTCTAATGGCAATTTGCATATACTCCAGAATGTTATAAAGAGTGATCAGCTTAACAGCAATTACTTGCAAAGTCAATATTTGGCTAGAAAATGAACTTTATCCCCAAAACACATTTCAACATCATTGCAGCACGGCCTTAAAAGGACCAGCTAACCTCTTTTCAGTGATTGCTCCATTAACACAGGTGTGGGTGTTGATGAGGACATGGCTGGAGATCAATCTGTCATGATTAAGTAAGAATGACACCACTGGACACTTTAAAAGGAGGCTGGTGCTTGGCATCATTGTTTCTCTTCTGTTAACCATGGTTATCTCTAAAGAAACACGTGCAGTCATCATTGCAATGCACAAAAATGGCCTAACAGGAAGAGTATCGCAGCTAGAAAGATTGCACCTCAGTCAACAATCTATCGCATCATCAAGAACTTCAAGGAGAGAGGTTCCATTGTTGCCAAAAAGGCTCCAGGGCGCCCAAGAAAGACCAGCAAGCGCCAGGACCGCCTCTTAAAAGTGTTTCAGCTGCGGGATCGGGCTAACAGCAGTGCAGAGCTTGCTCAGGAATGGCAGCAGGCAGGTGTGAGTGCATCTGCACGCACTGTGAGGCGGAGACTCTTGGAGCAAGGCCTGGTCTCAAGGAGGGCAGCAAAGAAGCCACTTCTCTCCAGAAAAAACATCATGGACAGACTGATATTCTGCAAAAGGTACAGGCATACTCATATGTATAAGCCTACAAAATTATACCTCCACAAATATACTTCAAAAAAGGAAAAATGAGGTTTTTCAATATAAAAATAATTTTTATTAAACAATTATTAAAAATGAATTTAAAATATTCATACACATACAAAAAAGCGGGGAACATATGCAATAAAGATATAAATAAAGCCTAATGAGGGTATTCATGCAAATGGTTAAATAAGGAATTCCTTACTAATAATCTCGGGAGAGAAAAAGGCTGCTTAGGTGTGCTATATATATCTACTATATGATGCAGCATAAAGTTCTCCTCTTTAAATAACACCTCAGTAACCATGAATATACGCCTAGCTCATATATACATATATAAAAAACCAAGTGGTTTATAAGTTGTGCAAGCTAGAAAAGAGTGCCTAGTATATTATATATAGCAGAACTAGTGCCTATATCAAATTTATACTTTTTTTTTTTTTTTCTCCCGAGACTATCAGTAAGGAATTCCTTATTTAACCATTTGCATGAATAACCTCATTAGGCTTTATTTATATCTTTATTGCATATGTTCCCCGCTTTTTTGTAGGGGTGCTGCAGCCTGATTAGAGGTATGGGAAACCTTTTGCCAGCCATGAAACTGCTTTTTTCCTGCAAGCATTATTTAGTTTTTGCCATATTGGCTCACATTTTGAACAGGGCAAATGTTTGATATAGGCATTAGTTCTGCTATATATAATATACTAGGCACTCTTTTCTAGCTTGCACAACTTATAAACCACTTGGTTTTTTATATATGTATATATGAGCTAGGCGTATATTCATGGTTACTGAGGTGTTATTTAAAGGGGAGAACTTTATGCTGATCATATAGTAGATATATATAGCACACCTAAGCAGCCTTTTTCTCTCCCGAGATTATTAGTAAGGAATTCCTTATTTAACCATTTGCATGAATACCCTCATTAGGCTTTATTTATATCTTTATTGCATATGTTCCCCGCTTTTTTGTATATGTATGAATATTTTAAATTCATTTTTAATAATTGTTTAATAAAAATTATTTTTATATTGAAAAACCTCATTTTTCCTTTTTTGAAGTAAAAGGTACAGGCAGTGGACTGCTGAGGACTGGGGTAAAGTTATTTTCTCTGATGAATCCCCTTTTCGATTGTTTGGGACATCAGGAAAACGCCTCATTCGGAGAAGACAAGGTGAGCGCTACCACCAGTCTTGTCTCATGCCAACTGTTAAGCATCCTGAAACCATTCATGTGTGGGGTTGCTTCTCAGCCAAGGGAATCGGCTCTCTCACAGTCTTGCCTAAAAACACAGCCATGAATAAAGAATGGTACCAGAATGTCCTCCAAGAGCAACTTCTCCCAACCCTCCAAGAGCAGTTTGGCGATCAACAATGCCTTTTCCAGCATGATGGAGCACCTTGCCATAAAGCAAAGGTGATAACTAAATGGCTCAGGGAACAAAACATAGAGATTTTGGGTCCATGGCCTGGAAACTCCCTAGATCTTAATCCCATTGAGAACTTGTGGTCAATCATCAAGAGACGGGTGGACAAACAAAAACCTAAAAATTCTGACAAAATGAAAGCATTGATTGTGCAAGAATGGACTGCTATCAGTCAGGATTTGGTCCAGAAGTTGATTGAGAGCATACCAGGGAGAATTGCAGAGGTCCTGAAGAAGAAGAGTCAACACTGCAAATATTGACTTGCTGCATTAACTCATTCTAACTGTCAATATAAGCTTTTATTACTCATATTTTTGCAATTATATTTCTGTCTGTGATAAAAACATCTGTCAAACACACATAAAAACCAGAGGGCAGCAGATCATGTGAAAATATAATATTTGTGTCATTCTCAAAACTTTTGGCCATGACTGTACAACCTGTACACTATACACTATATACAGAGCTCCGGTGTATAATGTCAATGGTGAAAACTGTATTACCTGTACACGGACACTGTATACAGAGCTTCTGTGTATAATGTCACTGGTGATCACTGTATTACCTGTACACTATACACTATATACAGAGCTCTGGTGTATCATGTCACTGGTGATCACTTTAATACCTGTACACTATATACAGAGCTCCGGTGTATCATGTCACTGGTGATCACTGTATTACCTGTACAATATACACTACATATAGAGGGTAATATTAGTTTTGCGTTTTTCTTATTAGCGATCAGTATTGTAGTATTCGGTCACTATGTGGTGGAACTGGTAATATGTGATCTGGTCATGGTGTGGCGGTATTTGTTCCTTGTATGTGGTACTATTTGTCCAGTTGATCTGGTGGTAATATGTGATCTGGTCATGGTGTGGCGGTATTTGTTCCTTGTACGTAGTGTTATTGGTCATTTTAAAAAATGTATGTGACACATTCCCTTACAAAAAAAATACCTAAAAAGAGTATTGGATATTTTAAGAAATATTTAATAGGTTAGAGTAAAGTAGAGCCTGGCCAAAAGAGTCGACCTTGTTTTGATGGCGGCTTAAAAAAATTTTTGGCCAAAACAAAAGCTGATGGTTATGTATGTGATATGGTTTTTTGGGAACTAATAATGTGTGATTGGTGAGGACATGGTGCAGAAGTGAAGTGGGCGGTGGGACTGTGGAACGTGCAAGGGGTGGATGCTGGGCTAGGGAGGAACCTGGGCGGAGTCTCAAGGAGGCCCAGAAATATTGCCAGTATGGGACCCTGAAGTTGGTGGTGGCAGCCCTGTGTGAGAATGTTAGAAAGTTAGAAAACTGCGCAATACAAGGGCAGACATGTCTGGCTACAAGCTTCTCTTTCTCTTTGACTTTGACAGTTTATTAGGCAGGAAATATAGGAAGCAGCCAAATAAAAACTGCAACCGGAGCTGAATCTGTGGGGAAATGTAAGTCAGTGTCAATAGGAAGTTACCCAAGCTGATTCCAGTCTCATAATGCTGTTTAGGTTATTGCTTTAGGCAATAAATGAAGAAATCCTATAAGTGAAGACACAAATGAGGAACCTGCTGCTGACGTCAGTGATGTTTACAGCTCAAGCTATTTAGGCGGCACTTACGGTATACATTTAGGCTGCACTTAAAGCCCCCCCTAATGGACGTTAATGGAAAAACGGATAATACAAAAACTTTAGACATCTAGGTTCTTCATTTATGCTGTTCTGAACATTAACAGCAGCACTATATGGTGTCTGTTAAATCATTGTAAAAAAAACATAGCACATTTTTTCTTTCAGATGACAGGATCTGCACCAAAGGCTCCACTGCAAATCTGAAATGAACCTTAGGAAAATGGGGAGACCATACATTATGTTCTACTTGCACCATTTTTAAGAGTACAGTCATGGCCAAAAGTTTTGAGAATGACACAAATATTAATTTTTACAAAGTCTACTGCTTCACTTTTTCTAATGGCCTTTTGCATATACTCCAGAATGTTATAAAGAGTGATCAGCTTAAAAGCAATTACTTGCAGAGTCAATATTTGGCTAGAAAATGAACTTTATCCCCCCAAACACATTTCAACATCATTGCAGCCCTGCCTTAAAAGGACCAGCTAACCTCTTTTCAGTGATTGCTCCATTAACACAGGTGTGGGTGTTGATGAGGACATGGCTGGAGATCAATCTGTCATGATTAAGTAAGAATGACACCACTGGACACTTTAAAAGGAGGCTGGTGGTTGGCATCATTGTTTCTCTTCTGTTAACCATGGTTATCTCTAAAGAAACATGTGCAGTCATCATTGCAATGCACAAAAATGGCCTAACAGGGAAGAATATCGCAGCTAGAAAGATTGCACCTCAGTCAACAATCTATCGCATCATCAAGAACTTCAAGGAGAGAGGTTCCATTGTTGCCAAAAAGGCTTCAGGGCGCCCAAGAAAGACCAGCAAGCGCAAGAACCGTCTCTTAAAAGTGTTTCAGCTGCGGGATCGGGCTGCCAGCAGTGCAGAGCTTGCTCAGGAATGGCAGCAGGCAGGTGTGAGTGCATCTGCACACACTGTGAGGCGGAGACTCTTGGAGCAAGGCCTGGTCTCAAGGAGGGCAGCAAAGAAGCCACTTCTCTCCAGAAAGAACATCATGGACAGACTGATATTCTGCAAAAGGTACAGGCAGTGGACTGCTGAGGACTGGGGTAAAGTTATTTTCTCTGATGAATCCCCTTTTCGATTGTTTGGGACATCAGGAAAACGCCTCATTCGGAGAAGACAAGGTGAGCGCTACCACCAGTCTTGTCTCATGCCAACTGTTAAGCATCCTGAAACCATTCATGTGTGGGGTTGCTTCTCAGCCAAGGAAATCGGCTCTCTCACAGTCTTGCCTAAAAACACAGCCATGAATAAAGAATGGTACCAGAATGTCTTCCAAGAGCAACTTCTCCCAACCCTCCAAGAGCAGTTTGGCGATCAACAATGCCTTTTCCAGCATGATGGAGCACCTTGCCATAAAGCAAAGGTGATAACTAAATGGCTCAGGGAACAAAACATAGAGATTTTGGGTCCATGGCCTGGAAACTCCCCAGATCTTAATCCCATTGAGAACTTGTGGTCAATCATCAAAAGACGGGTGGACAAACAAAAACCTAAAAATTCTGACAAAATGAAAGCATTGATTGTGCAAGAATGGACTGCTATCGGTCAGGATTTGGTCCAGAAGTTGATTAAGAGCATGCCAGGGAGAATTGCAGAGGTCCTGAAGAAGAAGGGTCAACACTGCAAATATTGACTTGCTGCATTAACTCATTCTAACTGTCAATATAAGCTTTTGTTACTCATATGTTTGCAATTATATTTCTGTCTGTGATAAAAACATCTGTCAAACACACACATAAAAACCAGAGGGCAGCAGATCATGTGAAAATATAATATTTGTGTCATTCTCAAAACTTTTGGCCATGACTGTATACTGGGACTGATATGATAGCATTAGGCAATGATGCACAACATGTACAGTGGCCTGTAAAAGTTTGGGCACCCCTGGTCAAATTTACTGTTATGGTGAACACTTAAGCGAGTTGAAGATGAAATAATCTCTAAAAGGCCTAAAGTTAAAGATCACACATTTCCTTTGTATTTTAGGCAAAAAAAAATTATATTGTCATTTTTTACATTTTAAAAATTACAAAAAGGAAAATGGACTGATGCAAAACTTTGGGCACCCTTGGAGATTTGTGAGCTCAGATAACTTTGACCAGGGCCAGTTTTAGACAAAGTAGGGCCCCAAACGTTAACATATTGCACCATCACACACAAACATTTCAGCTGCATTTACATCCGCTGAGTTCAGGCCATCAAACGAGCGTGATGGATAATATTGAAGTCGTTCGACGCTTGTTTCCGACCTTTCTACAGCGACTGAGAAAGAATGATGGGCACAGAACAATCACTGTTAGACCAATCTGTCCACATACAGTATCATTTTATCAGCAGCACATCTACAGTTTTCACTGGGCGATGTGCTGCTGAGAACAGTGATTTTTATTCCGGCATAAACAATCCAATCACTTGATGAATAGGCTGCATTTTGCTATTTAGTATAATGCACCACATAGTCCTCCACATAGTATAATGCACAACATAGTCCTCCCTATTGTATAATGCACTCCATAGTCCTCCATATAGTATAATGGGCCCCATAGTCCTCCTTATAGTATAATTAACATCACATAGTCCTCCATATATTATAATACTCTCCCCATAGTCCTCCATATAGTATAATACTCTCAACATAGTCCTCCATATAGTATAATATACTATCATTAGTCCTCCATATAGTATAATACACCGCATATGTTCATACTGTAACTAGGTAGCTATGTGGGGGCCCATACTGTATATTGCAGGCTATGTGAGAACTCATACTGTATGTAGGGGCTGGGTGTGGGCTCATACTGTATGAATGGGGCTATGTGGGGCTCATACTCTTTATAGGAGGCTGTGTGGGGGCTCATATTGTATGTGGGGCCTTTAAAAGGAAAATGGACTTATGAAAAAGTTTGGGCACCCGACATGGTTAGTACTTATTAGCACCCCCTTTTGAAAGTATCAAAGCTTGTAAACATTTTTTCTAACTAGCCAAGAGTCTTTCAATTCTTGTTTGAAGGATTTTCATCCATTCTTCCTTGGAAAATTCTTCCAGTTCCATGAGATTCCTGGGTCATCTTGCATGCACTGCTATTCTGAGGTCTAGCCACAGATTTTCAATGATGTTCAGATCAGGGGATTGTGAGGGCCACTGTAAAACCTAGGATATATGCACAACATCTACAGAAATGGCATGGTGCTGGACCACCCTTTTAAAAAGGTAAGTAGTTTTCTTTTACATCAGGTGTGGAGAAATGCTGCTGACCACAGGACAGGAGAGATAGAGAAGCAACCATCCAACACCTAACATGTGTCCTATTAGCTGGTCACAAGGGCGATTGCCTCACTGTCCCATGCGCAGTGTAGCATTCTGCAAGGGGATGGACATATTGCCAGCTTTCCCCCCTTGAAGAATAACTACAGTTATAAAATAAAATGGGAATTGTGTGATGCGTTATTGGTGTTACTGAGGTGTGTAGTTTGACAGTAGGGAAAGTAAGAGTTAATGAAGGCCTTTGCCCAACTGCTTCAGACCCTCACCGGTGAGCTTAAGGTGCTGCGGGGTGAGGTGGTGTAGTAGTTACAGCAGTTGGTGGGGTTCTGGGCCTCGGCTCAGATGCAGGTTCAACAAGAACCCAAGATATGTCTCCCTAACAGGTTTTCTGGAGGGAGAGATACATTTTTGTTTTTTCAGGAAGCCTGTAAATTATACTTCAGGCATACCTCCCAACTTTTGAAGACGGGAAAGAGGGACAAAGGCTGCAGCGCGCTACGCGCGCCACGTCAAATTTTAGGCCATGCCCCAACCACACCCATTTCACAACTAATCACACCCATGTCCATACCCCAACCACACCCATTTAGCACTGCTCGTCACACTGACTGGTACTGAGGGCACAGTGGCTGGCATTATGGGATCAGTGGCTGTCATTATGGGCACACTGACTGGTACTGAGGAAAATAAAGAAAGAACAAAGAGAGAAAAAAGAAAACAGAGAGAGAAAGAAAGAACAGAGAGAGAAAGAAACAAAGAAAGAAAGGGGAAAGAAAGAAAGAGCAGAGAGAGAGAAAGAAACAAAGAAAGAAAGGGGAAAGAAAGAACAGAGAGAAAGAAAGAGGGTACAGAAAAAAAGAACAGAGAGAGAGAGAAAAAAAGGGGAAAGAAAGAACGGGGAGAGAGAGAGAAAGGGGAAAGAAAGAACAGAGAGGGAGAAAGAAAGGGGAAAGAAAGAACAGAGAGGGAGAGAAAGAAAGAGGGGAAAGAAAGAACAGAGAGAGAGAGAGAAAGAAAGAAGGGAAATAAAGAAATAACAGAGAGATAGAGAGAAAGAAACAGAGAAAGAAACAGAGCGAAAGAAAGAGGGGACAGAAAGAATAAACAGAGAGAGAAAAAAAAGAAAGAGGGGAAAGAAAGAACAGAGAGAGAAAGAAAGAACAGAGAGAGAAAGAAAGAAAAAGAAAGAAAGATGGGAAAGAAAGAACAGAAAGAGAAAGAAAGAAAGATAGGAAAGAAAGAACAAAGAGAAAGGAAAAGGGGAAAGAAAGAACAGAGAGAGAGAAAGAAAGATGGGAAAGAACAGAGAGAGAAAGAAAGAAAGAAAGAAAGAGGGGAAAGAAAGAAAGAAAGAACAGAAAGAGAAAAAAAGAAAGATGGGAAAGAAAGAACAGAGAGAGAGAAAGAGAAAGAAACAGAGAGAGAAAGAAAGAGGGGACAGAACAAAAGAACAGAGAGATAGAAAAAAGAAAGAGGGTAAAGAAAGGAAGAACAGAGAGAGAAAAAAGAAAGAACAGATAGAAAAAGAACAGAGAGAGAGAAAGAACAGAGAGAGAAAAAAAGAAAGAACAGAGAGAGAAAGAAAGAACAGAGAGAAAGAAAGAGGGGAAAGAAAGAGAACAGAGAGAGAAAGAAAGAAAGAAAGAACAGAGAGAAAGAAAGAGGGGAAAGAAAGAGAAAGAAAGAAAGAAAGAACAGAGAAAAAGGAACAGAGAGAGAGAAAGAAAGAACATAGAGAGAAAGAAATATTAGAGAGAAAGAAAGAAAGATTAGAGAGAAAGAAAGAAAGCTTAGAGAGAGAAAGAAAGGGGAAAAAAAGAAAGAAAGAAAGAACAGAGCGAAAGAAAGAGGGGAAAGACAGAACAGAGAGAAAGAAAACAGAGAAAAGAAAGAAAGAGTGGACAGAAAAAAAGAACAGAGAGAGAGAAAAAAAGAAAGAGGGGAAAGAAAGAAAGAAAGAAAGAAGAACAGAGAGGGAGAGAGAAAGAAAGATGGGAAAGAAAGAGAACAGAGAAAGAAAGAACAGAGAGAAAGAAAAAAAAGAAAGAAAGAAAGAAAGAAAGAGAGGAAGAACAGAGAGAGAGAAATAAAAAAAGAATTAGAGAAAGAAAGAACAGAGAGAGAAAGGAAAGAACAGAGAGAAAGAAAAAGAACAGAGAAAGAAAGGGGAAAGAAAGAAAAAGAACAGAGAGAGAACGAAAGAAAGAACAGAGAGAAAGAGGGGAAAGAAAGAGAACAGAGAGAAAGAAAGAAAGAACAGAGAGAAAAAGGTAGAACAGAGAGAGACAGAAAGAAAGAACAGAGAGAAAGAAAGAGGGGAAAGAAAGAGAAAGAAAGAACAGAGAGAAAGAAAGAAAGAAAGAAAGAACAGAGAGAAAAAGGAAGAACAGAGAGAGAGAGAGAAAGAAAGAACAGAGAGAGAAAGAAAGAAAGATTAGAGAGAGAAAGAAAGGGGAAAAACGAGAAAGAAAGAACAGAGCGAAAGAAAGAGGCGAAAGAAAGAACCGAGAGAAAAAAGAGAGAGAAAGAAAGAGTGGACAGAAAAAAAGAACAAAGAGAGAGAAAAAATAAAGAGGGGAAAGAGAACAGAGAGGGAGAGAGAAAGAAAGATGGGAAAGAAAAAAGGGGAAAGAAAGAGAACAGAGAGAGAAAGAAAGAAAGATCAGACAAAAAGGAAGAACAGAGAGAGAAGGAAAGAACAGAGAGAAAGAAAAAGGGGAAAGAAAGAACAGAGAGAAAGAAAGAAAAAGAACAGAGAGAGAAAGAAGGAAAGAAAGAACAGAGAGAAAGAAAGAGAGAGGAAAGAAAAAGAACAGAGAAGGAAAGAACAGAGAAAGAGAAAGAAATACAGGAAAGAACAGAGAAAGAAATAAAAAAGAAGGATTAGAGAAAGAAAGAAAGAACAGAGAAAGAAAGAAAGAACAGAGAAAGAAAGAAGAAAGAAAGAAGAAAGAAAGAAAGGGGAAAGAAAGAAAGAAAGAACAGAGAGATATAAAGAAAGAGGGGAAAGAAAGAACAGAGAAAAAGAAAGAAAAAGAACAGAGTGAAAGAACAAAGAGAGAGAAAGAAAGATGGGAAAGAAAGAGAACAGAGAGAAAGAAAGAACAGAGAGAGAGAAAGAAAGAGAGGAAAGAACAGAGAGAGAAAGAAAAAGGATAAGAGAGAGAAAGAAAGAACAGAGAGAAAGAAAGAACGAACTGAGAGAGAGAAAGAAATAATGATTCTATAAAGATACTATAGCAGCCCGGCTCCCATTGTAGTGCCCACCTGAGCCTCCCGGGGCAGGACATATCATGATCCGCTCATATGGTCGGCATCCCTGATTCCAAGACGATCCCGCTGTCTGCGCTGTCGGAGGACACGGTGATGGATCTAAAGCATTCCCTGAAGTGCCTCCATGGTTCCATCACAATCTCCTCCCGAAATTACCTCATTTCCGGTCAGCTTCTAGCACGTCACTTCCGGTGGAATGTCACATGCAAATTTTAAAGTGCTCCTCGGGGCTCCGCCATGTACTCCTGTGTCGACGGGAAAAGTAAGCTCCCAGCCGGGACAGCGGGGCAGACTCTCAAAATCGGGATGGTCCCGCTGGATCTGGGACGGTTGGGAGGTATGAATGCTCCCCACCATACACCTCGCGCACACACGGCTCTGCTCCGTACACCTCGCGAACACGGCTCCACTCCGTACACACACGGCTTCACTCTGTAAACCTCATACACACACAACCATGCTCTGTACACCTCGTACACACATGGCTCCACTCCGTAAACCTTGTACACATGCGGCTTTGCACCATATACCTCATAAACATGCGGTTCCGCTCCGTACACACACGGCTCTGCTCCACTCCGTACACACACGGCTCAAGCACGGAGCGGCTCAGCTCTGTACACCTAGTGCACACAGGGCTCCGTTTCGTACACTCCGTACACACACAGCACTGCTACAGCCACCTCGTACACACACGGCTCTGCTCCATACACATCGTACACACACGGCGACACTCCATACACCTCTACACACACGGCTCCGCTCCATACACCTCGTACACACACGGCTCTGCAACATCCACCTCGTACACACATGGCTCCGCACCGTACACCTCGTACACACACGGCTCCGCTCCATACACCTTGTACATACAGCTCTGCTACATCCACCTTGTACACACACGGCTCCGCTCCGTACACCTCTTACACACACGGCTCCGCTCCATACATCTCGTACACACACGGCTCTGCTACATCCACCTCGTACACACACGGCTCCGCTCCGTTCACCTTGTACACACACGGCTCCGCTCCATACACCTCGTACACACACGGCTCTGCTACATCCACCTTGTACACACACGGCTCCGATCCGTACACCTCGTACACACACGGCTCCGCTCCGTACACCTCACACACACACGGCTCTGCTACATCCACACTGTAAATTTCTCCTGACCCCACACATAAACTTACTGTAAGGTTCTGTGTACATGTTCCTGAAACTCAGTTTGTTTGTCAGCCATTTTACTTTCTGTCTTGCTGCAGCTATCTTGCCCTCAGTCAAAATGGAGTTTCCAGCTTGCATGTTCCCGCCCTGATTCTCTCCTTTTGCTTCTTAAGCAGCCACAGCTGAGCAATCAGTGCTTCAGAATCTAGCCTGCAGTGAACCTGTGACCTGACCCCTGAAGCCTTGGACCTTGTACTCCAGCTATTCCTACTGAGGAACTCTGAAGCACTTGTGGACTCTGAACCCTGCTCTTTGAAAGACCCACGTTTGCATGGACTTACGGTAACAGAGAAGAAGATCCTGAACCTGTTGTGGAGAGTGATTGCTGAGCTTAGATTACTCTGGCCTGCTGTGTCTCCTGCTTCTGTGTCTGCAAACTGTGTGACTATTTTTGCCAACTTGTATGAAGTAATACAAGACTTTCTATATCAAACCTGTGTCTCATGTATTTTCATCGCACCCAAGCACAAGACGCTATATGAACTGTACTACATACATTACAAGATTCTGAAGCCAAACGTTAGTGTCTGCTGGGTCTGGAAAGGCTGTGTCTGCTGTAACTCTGGATATTGGATGTCCGGTTGTACTTTCTGTGATGACAGTGGTTGTGACTTCTCACAACCATTCCAGGTGAGCAATTCCCTTAAGTGTTTTTTTTTCTGCAGTGTTACCACAGGTAAACACTATTGTTTTTTTTCTTTTCTCTTTTTTGTCTGCTGTAACTGTGGATATCAGATGTCCGGGTGAACTTTCTGTGATGATAGTGGTTGTGACTTCTCACAACCATTCCAGGTGAGCAGTTCCCTTAATTTTTTTTCTCTCTGCAGTGTTACCACAGGTAAACACTATTGTTTTTTTTTTTTCTCTCCTCTCCTCTTCTTCCAGTACTCCTGTCCTAAAAGATCTGGAAAATGGAGGCCCGCATAAAGGAACTTTGCGGAGTGACTGATAATATCCTTGCAGATTTGCAGAATATAAAGACCGGTTTTACAAACCTACAGGACCTCACTAATCACAATTTGCAAGTGTTTGGACAGACTGCCCAGGATTTGCGAGCCAGGATTGAGGTTCTAGAGGAGCGAGTCCAGGCTACTGCCGTAGCCCCGAGTTCTGGGATTCCCAAGTTGCCCCCTTTTCGTTTTGGCGGTGAACGTGAGAAATTCAGGGGATTTATTAATCAATGCAATCTTTTTTTTCTGCACATGCTTCACAATTTCCCACTGAACGATCTAAGGTGCTTACTATAATTATGTTGCTTACCAACAAGGCTGTGATGTGGGCAAACCCTCTGATTGAGACTGAGGATGATTGTTTGAATCACCTTGATGCTTTTATTTCAGCCATGGGGCAGGTGTTTGATGACCCCAATCGAGGTGCAACAGCTGAAGCAGCCATGTTAGCTTTGCGCCAAGGTAAGCACTCGGTAGCTGAATATGCCTTGGATTTCAGGAGATGGGCCCTTGATACCACCTGGGACAGTTCCGCCAAAAAATCTATTTTTCGAAAGGGGTTATCTCCACTGATTAAGGATGAACTTGCTCGTGCCGACCCTCCCACTGCGTTAGGTGACTTTATTAACTACTGCATCCGTATTGATACTCGTCTGACTGAACGCAGGCAAGAGAGATGGTTCGAAAGCAATCGCACTAACCTTTTCCTACCTTCCTCTCCAGCTAAGGAACCTTTGAGTAGGATTACACGGGAACCTGAACCTGAACCCATGCAGGTAGACTCTTTACAACGACGGGTTAGTGATGCACGCAAGGAACATCGTTTTAAGGAGAATCTATGTTTCTATTGTGGTAAGTCAGGGCACTTCATTATAAACTGCCCCAGCCGTTCTCGTAAGACTACTGCAGCACTCATTCATTGTGAGTGTTGCGAGAGGGGATCTGTCAGGTCCGAGCCTCAGGCTCCAGAGAGATCTGCAGCAACAGATCTTGATTTCTCGGACTTAAACTCCGTTACCTCTGAGGACGTTGACTGTGTAAACGCTGCCATTTTTCAAGTTTCCTCAGCGGTGTCCCAGCTGAGTTGTAAGAAAAACAATTCTCATTGCTTTCTTTCCATCAAACTCTGGGTTGACTCAGCTTGGGTGTCTAGCTCTGCTATGATCGACTCAGGGGCAAGTGGAAATTTTATGGATGTCTCCTTTGCTCTGAAACAGGGGATACGTTCAGTGAAGAAGGCTACTCCAGTACAGATGGAAACTGTGGATGGCTCCCTGCTGACCTCTGGACCAGTGGATCAGGAAACAGAGCCTTTGAGGGTTCTTATGGGTAAAGATCATCAAGAGAAACTGTCCTTTATGCTTATCTCTTCTCCCCACTTTCCCATTATTCTAGGGCTACCATGGCTGCAGGCTCAGAATCCTACCATTAACTGGGAGACCAAGGAATTACACTTTCCAGAGAAACAGATTAGTCCAAAAGTTTCAGCTCGCTCTGTTCCTAAAGGAACCATGTCAGTCCCTGAACTACCAGCTGTATACCAGGACTATGTGGATTTATGTGACAAGAAGAACGCTGACCAGCTTCCTCCTCACCGTCCATATGATTGTCCAATTGAATTATTGCCTGGAGCAGAGATACCTTTTGGTAAGATCTACCCCTGGCGGGGCCCGAGCTAAAGGCTTTAAAGGATTACATAGACGAAAATCTAGCCAAGGGCTTCATACGCCCCTCTTCATCTCCTGCAGGTGCACCCATCTTCTTTGTAAAGAAGAAAGATGGATCTCTGAGACCATGCGTAGACTATAGGGAACTCAATAAGGTTACTATTAGAAACCGTTATCCATTGCCTTTAATCCCTGAGTTATTGGAGAGAGTGCGACATGCCAAAATTTTCTCTAAACTAGATCTTCGTGGGGCCTATAACTTAGTCCGTATTAGACCTGGGGATGAATGGAAGACTGCATTCAGGTCACGCTATGGACACTTTGAATATCTAGTTATGCCTTTTGGTCTGAGTACCGCCCCAGCCACTTTCCAACACTTGGTGAATGACATCTTCAGGGATCTCCTAGATACATTCGTGGTAATTTATTTGGATGATATTCTAATTTTTTCTAACTCCACAGAGGAACATCATGGACATGTGAGAATGGTCTTGGAACGTCTAAGACAAAATCATCTTTACATCAAACTTGAAAAGTGTGAATTCCATAAGACCGAAATTCAATTTCTGGGGTATGTACTGTCTACACAAGGAATTAGTATGGATGGAAGCAAAACCCAAGCCATCAAGGATTGGCCAAGTCCTAGAAATGTGAAGGAGGTACAGCGCTTCATCGGGTTTGCCAACTTCTATAGACGTTTCATTAGAAATTTCTCTGAGGTAGTGTCACCTATCACCCAACTTACCCGGAAAGAGTCTAGGTTCTCCTGGACTCCCCAAGCCCAGGAAGCATTTTCCCGTCTAAAAGATAAATTTACCACTGCACCTATCCTAGTACATCCCAACCCCGAGCTTGCCTTCATAATAGAGGTGGATGCTTCAGACTGTGCCGTTGGAGCTATACTCTCTCAGAGAACAGGTGAGAAGAATGTCTTGCATCCCTGTGCCTTCTTTTCCCAGCAGTTGTCTTCGGCTGAGAAGAACTACGATGTGGGCAATAGAGAGTTGTTGGCCATTATTGCCGCCTTCAAAGAATGGAGACACCTTCTTCAGGAGCTGCACAGCAAATAGTCGTCCTGACAGACCATCGTAACCTTGAGTTTATCAGGTCGGCTAAGTGCCTGACTCCTCGCCAGGCTCGCTGGAATCTTTTCTTAAACCAATTTAATTTTATCATTTCTTATAGACCAGGATCGCGCAATGGAAAGGCTGATGCACTTTCTAGGATTTACTCAGCAGAGACACGTCCAATTACTCCTCCTAAGACTATTCTTCCTGACTCTAGATTCCTAGGAGTAATTCATAATCTAGACCTACTTAAGGACATCAAGGAAGCATACCATGCGGATTCCTTTTTGGCACAACCCCCAAGGGACGTAAGTCTTGTCTTTAAGAATGGTGTGTGGATTCAGGGACAACGCCTGTATATTCCTGAAACAGTCAGATTGAGAGTATTGCAACTCATTCACGATTCCAAGATAGCTGGGCATAGAGGAATTCTAAAGACACAGGAATTTCTTTCTCGTTTCTTTTGGTGGCCCACTTGCAGGAAGGATGTTTTAAACTATGTCACTTCATGTGAAGTTTGTGCAAGATGCAAAACACCTCGCTCCTCACCAACTGGTCTGTTACAGCCTCTTCCCACCCCGTCCCGCCCGTGGGGATCCATTTCTATGGACTTCATTGTGGAGTTACCAACCTCTCAAGGGAAGAACACCATTCTAGTGGTGGTTGACCGTCTAACAAAGGCAGCTCATTTTATTCCTTGTGTCGGCTTACCCACTGCAAAACAGACATCAGATCTGATGATTAAAGATGTGTTTCGCTTACATGGAGTACCGGATGAGGTTATTTCGGATCGAGGGGTGCAATTCACTTCTAGGTTTTGGCAAAATTTCTGTGCAGCATTGGACATTAAAGTAAACCTTTCTTCTGCTTTTCATCCCCAGACTAATGGACAGACCGAACGAACCAATCAAACCCTGGAGCAGTATCTCCGCTGCTTTATCTGCCACCTACAGGATGATTGGGTGGATCTACTTCCATTAGCTGAGTTCTCGTATAACAACTCTCAGAGTGCCTCCACTAAGCAGTCTCCTTTTTACTCTAATCTAGGTTATCATCCTAACATTCTACCACGATTTCCCATAGAAACGCCTTTACCAGCAGTGGCTGAAAGAATCACGTCTTTACAGAAGAATATGGATCTTCTAAAGGAGAATCTGGAATCGGCTCAGGAAAGGTACAAGAAAGCAGCAGATAAATTTCGTAAACCTGCACCAGCTTTCAAGGTAGGAGACTTGGTCTGGCTGTCAACCAGAAATCTTAAGTTAAGGATTCCATCGTCTAAGCTGGGACATAAGTACATTGGACCCTATAAAATCAGTAAAATTATAAGTGCTGTTGCTTGTCGTCTTCAACTGCCCAGAACTATGAGAATCCACCCTGTCTTTCATGTATCCCTACTAAAGGCTGCGACACCCAATACATTTCCTGGACGTTCTTCTCCTTGCCCTGACCCAGTGCTAGTCGATGGTCAGGAAGAATTTGTGGTGGAAAGGATTTTAGATTCCAGGTTGTATAGAAATCAGTTACAATATCTGATTAAATGGCAGGGCTACCCAGTGGAGGACAACTCATGGGAACCAGTCAATAACGTTAATGCTCCTCGCTTGCTCCGTCAGTTTCATCAGAGGTACCCACACAAGCCTGGTCTGAGGTCATCCGGAGGTTGTCCCTAAGGGGGAGTAATGTAAGGTTCTGTGTACATGTTCCTGAAACTCAGTTTGTTTGTCAGCCATTTTACTTTCTGTCTTGCTGCAGCTATCTTGCCCTCAGTCAAAATGGAGTTTCCAGCTTGCATGTTCCCGCCCTGATTCTCTCCTTTTGCTTCTTAAGCAGCCACAGCTGAGCAATCAGTGCTTCAGAATCTAGCCTGCAGTGAACCTGTGACCTGACCCCTGAAGCCTTGGACCTTGTACTCCAGCTATTCCTACTGAGGAACTCTGAAGCACTTGTGGACTCTGAACCCTGCTCTTTGAAAGACCCACGTTTGCATGGACTTACGGTAACAGAGAAGAAGATCCTGAACCTGTTGTGGAGAGTGATTGCTGAGCTTAGATTACTCTGGCCTGCTGTGTCTCCTGCTTCTGTGTCTGCAAACTGTGTGACTATTTTTGCCAACTTGTATGAAGTAATACAAGACTTTCTATATCAAACCTGTGTCTCATGTATTTTCATCGCACCCAAGCACAAGACGCTATATGAACTGTACTACATACATTACACTTACCCTCATCCAGCACCATGACAACCAGTACAGCAGAGACCTGCACACACTGAGGAGCCTGACCATGTGACACCTAACTTCTCCCCTCCTGTGACCTCATCACAGGTTCTGTGCACACAGAAGAGGACAGCCAGCAACATCATTGCTGGCTGTGAGAAGCTGAAATGGAGAGCTGGGAGGGCGAGGATGGGGTGCATGGGGGGGAGTGGCAGCTTCTCACTGTTGGAAACATAGAGTCCCAGCCGGGACAGCGGGTGGGAGGGTCAGAATCGGGACTGTCCCGCTCAATCCAGGACGGTTGGGAGGTATGCTTCAGACTCCGCCCCCGTTCATCAGGGAGTGAGGAACAGCGTGTGGGGATTATTGTCTCCCTTCTCAAGAGTGATCCCCAAACCTGGGCCTTCTCCCTGCCAATTCACCATCTTTACTGTTGGTGGACGGGTTTTTTGCGGCTCTGGCGTATGGAGATCCTGATGGCGTCTCCCTGGCGGAATCCTGACTCCGTGAAATCAAGCAGGGGGGCTAGCTGGCTGAGGAGTACTGCTCAGTGTTCAGGAGGTGGGCCACTGACACACAGTGGAATGACCCTGCCCTTAGGAGTCATTTTGTGCAGGGTCTGTCCCCAAGGTTGCAGGATACTCTGGTGCAGTACGCCGCCCCCAGGTCGTTGGAGGCCGCCGTGTCCCTTGCCATCCAGGTGGATAGACGCCTCAGGGAGAGGCATACGTCAAATTTGCCCCGTTGTCCTTGCTAGGGAGGAGGACACACCTGAGCAGGCGGACGAACCCATGCAGGTGGGAGGAGTTGGTTCCCAAACGGGGTTGCCTGCAGTTCGCCGTGGTGTGGGGGCATGTTTTTACTGTGAGCAGACTGGTAATTTCTTCAGGGTCTGCCCAGCTCGCGCCAAAATACCTGTACCGTCTAAGAAGCCGCGTCCCTCTGGTGGTGTGGAGGGAGGCGACCAGGGAGTGTATATTTCCTCCATTTCTTCCCCTCCGTGTACCCTGTCTGCGGAAGTGGTGGTTGGCGGGGTAACTGAGGGAATACTGGTGCTTTTGGACAGTGGAGCAAGAGTCAATTTGGTGGATGCTCACTTTGTCCAGACCCATGGCCTAAGGTGTAGGATGCTAGCAAAACCACTAGGCGTCCAGGCCATTGACTCTGTCCCACTCAGCCAGGGGAGGGTGACCCAGGTCATAGATGATATACTCCTGCGTATAGGGACTCATCATGAAGAGTCCCTGTTGTGCTACGTCTTGGGGGGAATGCCAACACCCATCGTTTTAGGCCTCCCTTGGTTGAAAAAACACAACCCGGTCACAGATTGGCGGTCCAGGAAAGTAGTCAGCTGGGATCAGTCGTGTGAGGACTGTTGCCCGGGGGCTACTGTCTCTGCTGTCTTTCTACAACCGTCTCCTTCTTATCCCGTGGGGGCAGCAGAGGTGCTGCCAGTGAGTAGGGGCAAGTCTCAACCCTCACCACTAGCTAACCCTGACAGTCGGAGTCCTCTTAGGAGGAGGGTTCAGGGGAGGGTGGTGGTTCCCTGTGAGCATTGTGGGGGTGTGAGTGTGGTGACACAGGGGGACGCCTCTGTTGTCAGTTTCTCGAAGAGTTCACCATCTTGTGGCAAACGTGTGTGTGGCAATAAACGTTCAGGTCCGGACCTGTGGGTAAATGAGCACGTATGGGTGTCCACAAAAACATCCGGTGGAAGTTTGCTGCTGGGGCCTGGAGTTCTCGGGTGATTGGGCCATATCGGGTGTTGGCCATTCTCGGCCTGGTGACTTACCAGCTGGAGTTACCCCCAGTAATGCCCGTACACAACTCATTCCCCAAGTCGGCGCTCTGGAGATTTGTGGCACCACCTTCCATCAGTCCACGTTTGCCATAAACCTGAGAGCCAGGTGACTGCAGGGGTAAACTCTGGTGGATCGATGTGTCCTCACCGTAGGTTGTTTGCTGGTGAGGTGCAGTGTTGAGGGTCCAGAGGCCCCTCATTGAAAGGGGGGTACTGTCACGATCCATTTTTGGATCTGTGGCAGATTTTGCTTTTCATATTAAAACTTTTTTCCTTTCAGGCCTTCGGGGGTTAATATCAGTCTTTTCCCCGGTGGCCGCTGGTGTAATTACATTGCTGCTGAGTTGGCTGGTGCAGGTGGTGACCACTCCCACCATCCTTTAAAAGGTCACCTGATGGGTCACCTGACTGTTGGTGATACACTTCCTCTTTGGAGACTAAACAAGCTGGAGTCAGGAGCTTTTCTGGTGTTGCAGCTGTATACTGTGATCTGGTGCCTTACTCTACTGTGCGGTGCTTTGCAGCAACGAAAACTAAGTTTTGTTTTTTAGTTGATTTAACCCCTAAGTGTCTGTCTTTTCTTTCCTTTTGGTTATATTGGTGCTGTCTCACCTCCTGGGGAGGGGGTTGGGGGTTTAGCTCAGGGCTAAACAGGAGATAGGGACAGGTCGATGACTAGGGCCTCCCTACCTTCAAGGGTACCCCCAAGTTAAGGAAAGACAGGGCACCTCCTTAGTCTGAGGGGCAGTTCAGGGGCCCAGGTTCCTCGTCCCCTGTTTTCCCACTACTGCCCTGTGACACCTAAGGTCTAAAGTGAGAAGTACCGCACGAGAGAGGAGACAGAGACTGATGATAGCGAGATCCTGAGCAGAGAAGCAGAAGAGAAGTGACTGAAAGAACAGAGTGATCGATCAGAGACGGGTCCTGGGTCAGGACGCCTAGCAGTACGGCCCGGAGTTTATAACTCACAGGGGTAACAAACCTAAACGGGACAGAGTACGTAAGGCGAAGAGAGTGCCCTGGACGGAAGTTCAAGAGCGTTAGAGACAGAAGAGATAACAGCAATAGTGGCAAAGTAGCTTCCCTAAGGGGGAAAGGATGCGGGACCACAGGCTGAGCATAAGATTCTTACACACTGGACTGTAGTGAAGAAACGAGGAAAGGCGAACATAGAAGACAAGTGAGAAAAGAGGAAGGAATCTGTATGCGGAAAATGCTCTGTACTGTGAAATAAACGTTCATTAAGATATGTACCTGTTATCTGCTGTATATAATGCCCCCTCCCCATCCCGCAAGTTATCATTGAGTAAAAAGTTTATTTTTGACTGGTGGTCTGCCTCATTGAAAAGTCAGACATCTGGTCCTAGCCAACCAGCAACATCGGTTACATTCAGCCTGCACAGGCACAGCACCGTGACAGCACAAGTCCACACACCCAGCCAGGACCCCGACCTTCATGTAACGTGCCGGGGAGAGAGACCAGTACATCAACCACGGATACTGCCCCGCGCCATGTTACAATTTCACCACAATCTGCATATTCCATATACAGAAGGGAGAATAAGTATTTGATACACTGCTGATTTTGCAAGTTTTCCCACCTACAAAGAATGGAGAGGTCTGTAATTTTTTATTGCAGGTACACTTCACCTGTGAGAGACAGAATCTAAGAATAAAAAACAGAAAATCACGGTGGCCTGTGAGATCCAGCTATAGGCCACGTACAGATATTCAGTATTTGGTCAGTATTTTACCTCAGTATTTATAAGTCAAAACCAGTAGTGGAACAATCAGAGGAAAAGTAGTAATAGAAACACGTCACCACTTCAGCATTTATCACCCACTCCTGGTTTTGGCTTACAGATACTGAGGTAAAAACTGACCAAATACTGAACGAGTGAACGTGGCCATAAACCAAAAAAAAAAAAAAGAGTACACATGATTGGTATTGCTGCGTCGGGAACGATCCACTCTATAAAACTGGAATGTTATTTATTCTGTATGGCAAACGCTGTTAAATTTTTTTATAAAAAACGCACCAAAAATGCAGCTTTTTTCATTATACTGATTCACAGTAATGTGAATGAAAACGGATCAAAAACTTATACTGCTGTAAAAAAAAAAATTGTAGAAATGAAAACGCCAAAAAAATAAAAAAAGTTACAGCCCTCAGAATTAATTAATGTAAAATATTGTTCTTAGTGTGTAAAAATAGCAAAGCATAAAAAAAAACAATATAAATCTGGTACCGCTGTAATCGTACCGACCCAACAAACAAATATGTCTTATCACTTTTACCGCACAGTGAACAGCACAAAAAATAAAACATAAAAAATAACTGAATTGCTGTTTTTTTTTGCTCATTCTGTGTTTAAAAAATCTGAATAAAAAGTGATCAAAAAATATTATGTGACCCCAGGGGTGGGATTCAAATTTTAACAACAGGTTCTGTGTTTGTGTAGGAAACCCACACCCATTTTTTAAGCCACACCCATTTACACGCACCTTTTCCTCAAACATATACAAGTAGGGGCGCAGTCAAACAGTTGAAAAAAAATAAATTGGAATGAGATCAGAACAGTGCACATTCTGGCCAGCGGCTCTCCTGACCCGAGTGTGACAGCTGCAGATATTTCTATATATATATATATTTCTATGCAGCTGTCTCACTTGACTGACCGGCTGGCCAGGCTGTGCACTACATTCTGATTCATAGGACAGTATGTTTACATCCTAATGGTAATTAAAAGTAAAAATCACCACATACAAGGAACAAATATCATCACACCATGACCAGACCACATATTACCACCACATAGTGACTGAATACTACAATACTGATCATTAATTAAAAAAAAACACAATACTAAGTGCCATTGTATACAGGAACTCTGTATTTACTGTCAGTGTACAGGTAATACAGTGATCACTGGTGACACTATACACAGGAGCTCTGTATATCGTGTCAGTGTATAGGTAATACAGGGATCACCAGTGACATTATGCACAGGACTGCTGTATACAGTATATAGTGTATAGTGTCAGTGTACAGGTAACACACTCACCAGTGACGTCTCTAGCTGAAGTTCTTCATCTTTGCTTTTCTTTTTCATCCAGCGCAGACCGCCATCACTTCTTCCAGCCAGGACTCGTCTCTGCATAAAATAACACAGTTACCTACAGTAGAGTACCACTTCCAGAGCACATTCCCCACTTTTTCCCTTTCTTCTACACTACACATCTGATTACAGATATGCACCCACAATCAATATATAGTTAGTTATTATGCAACCCACCGTTCCAAATATAAATTATAATTCACCACTGTGCACCCACTAACTATAAATAGCCACTTTCCCCATTTAATATATAAATTAGCACCTGTACTCTTTCCCCAAAATCATTACCAGGCACTTCATCTTCAACGCCCCCCACTATGTACCTCCCACTCTAACCCTAACCCCGATTCATTATATTTACATGCCGCTTCTGCCCCAATTCATTGTCATGTCTTTCTCTCCCACCCTCTATTCATTATCAACTGCTCTACCCTACATTCAATACATTATTTACTCCCCACCCTCAAAATTCATTATTTGTTCTCCCCATAGATCCCCAGCCCCCACCTTCAATTCATCATTTGCTCTCCTCACCCCCCACCTTCAATTAAATTGCTGTGCTCCATCACTCACACTGAATTCATCATTTGCAGTCCCTCATCCTCTCCCTCACTTCATCATTTGCAATCCCCCACTACAATTTGAAGTACCCTTCCTTACTTCATCCATTGCAGTCCCCTATCCACCCCCTCACTTCTGCACTGCCCCATTAATTTGCAGTCACCTATCCCCCTTCCATTTCATCATGTGTAGTCCCCTTCCCCCCACTTCATTATGTTCAGTCCCCCTTACCCCCACTTCATGTGCAGCCCCACTCCCCCATCATGTGCAGTCACTCTTACCCCATCATCATGTGCCCCCCATTTCATCATGTGCAGTTCCCCTTACCAATTCATCATGTGCAGTCCCTCTTACCCCCACTTCATCATATGCAGTCCCTCTTACCCCCACTTCATCATGTGCAGTCCCTCTTACCCCCACTTCATCATATGCAGTCCCTCTTACCCCCACTTCATCATGTGCAGTCCCTCTTACCCCCACTTCATCATATGCAGCCCCACTCCCCCCACTTCATCATGTGCAGCCCAACTCCCCAGACTTCATCATGTGCAATCACCCTTACCCTCCCAGTCATCATGTGCAGCCCCACTCCCCCTTCATCATGTGCAATCCCCCTTACCCTGTTATCAAGTGCAGCCCCACTCCATCATGTACAGCTCCACTCTCCCCATTTCATCATGTGCAGCCCCACTCCATCATGTGCAGCCCGCCCCTGCACCCCCCTTCATCATGTACAGCCCCACTCACCCCCCTTCATCATGTGCAGCCCCATTCACCTCCTCCATCATGTGCAGCCCCATTCACCCCCTCCATCATGTGCAGCCCCTCTCCCCCCTCCATCATGTACAGCCCCATTCCCCCCCTCCATCATGTACAGCCCCATTCCCCCCCTCCATCATGTACAGCCCCACTCACCCCCCTTCATCATGTACAGCCCCATTCACCCCCTCCACATGTACAACCCCCTGCAGCCCCCTCCACATGTACAACCCCCTGCAGCCCCTCCACCATGTGCAGTCCCCTCCACATGTACAACCCCCTGCAGCCTCTCCACCATGTGCAGCCCCCTCCACATGTACAACCACCTGCAGCCTCTCCACCATGTGCAGCCCCCTCCACATGTACAACCACCTGCAGCCCCTCCACCATGTGCATCCCCCTCCACATGTACAACCACCTGCAGCCTCTCCACCATGTGCAGCCCCCTCCACATGTACAACCACCTGCAGCCTCTCCACCATGTGCAGCCCCCTCCACATGTACAACCACCTGCAGCCTCTCCACCATGTGCAGCCCCCTCCACATGTACAACCCCCTGCAGCCCCCTCCACCATGTGCAGTCCCCGCAGGCCGCAGCCCCTCAATTCATTTTATAAACAAAAAAAAAAAGTTTCCCATACTTACCTCAGACTCCTCACAGCCGCTCCCCAGCAGCGCCTCTCTGCTTCCAGCGTCCCGTACATGTCAGGCCTGTGCGATTACGTCATCGCGCAGGCCCGACACCAGGAAGTAGAGAGGGAGGAAGAAGGAGCTGCGCAGCCGTCAAGGTGACGGCCGTGCACAGCTCCCGCACTCCGGCTTGAACACTGTGACGCGGTCGGCTGTGTCTGCTGCCGGCTGGGTCACAGTATAGCAGGCACGGCCGCACACAATTTGCTGTGCGGCCGTCCCTGTACATGTGCTGGGGCTGTGGGGCCAGTACCGGATCGCGGCTCTGAATCTCCCCGATTGGGGGAACTTGCTACTTTTTTAACAAGTGGTTCCATCGAACTGGGGAGAACCGGCTGAATCCCACTCCTGTGTGACCCAAAATGTTACCAAAAAAATCTGTAACTCCGGACAGAGCCACTCACTTATGAGGCAGTAAGTAAATCACAGTAAGCGGCCACATGTTTGACCTTGTAGTGGGGACAGAGCACTTAACAATTTGGTGAGTGTCGCCAGAAGCACAAGCTGGGCACAATGTATGGGGGCGCTACAATATATGGGGACACAACACAATGTATGGGGGCGCTACAATAAACGGGGACACAATGTATGGGGGTGCTACAATATATGGGGACACAATGTATGGGGACGCTACAATATAAAAATGGGGACACAATGCATGAGGGTGCTACAATATACGGGACACAATGTATGGGGGCGCTACAATATATGGGGACACAATGTATGGGGACGCTACAAATATAATGGGGACACAATGCATGAGGGTGCTACAATATACGGGGACACAATGTATGGGGGCTACAATATATGGGGACACAATGTATGGGGACGCTACAATATATGGGGACACAATGCATGAGGGCGCTACAATATACGGGGACACAATGTATGGGGGCGCTACAATATATGGGGACGCAATGTAAGGGGGCGCTACAATATATGGGGACGCAATGTATGGGGGCGCTACAATATACGGGGACACAATGTATCAGAGCGCTACAATATATGGGGACGCAATGTATGGGGAGCAACAATACACGGGAACACAATGTATGGGGGCGCTACAATATACGGGGACACAATGTATGGGGGCGCTACAATATACGGGGACACAATGTATGGGGGCGCTAGAATATATGGGGACACAATGTATGAGTGCGCTACAATATATGGGGACACAATGTATGGGGGCGCTAGAATATATGGGGACACAATGTATGGACAATAAACTGGCATACTTTCAATTCTCCAAAAGAAAAAGCCTGGCGTGGATGTTGCAAAATAGTCACTGCAGCCGTAGATGAATTAATTGAGAGGTGCAATTTCTACAATGGGGTCACTTTTGGGGTTTTTCTGCCGTTTTGGCACCTTCAGGGCTTTCCAAATGTAGCCTGTATACTATTGTGCCCAAACATATAACGACCTAACATCATTCCTTCCTTTTCTAGCCCTACCGTGCGTCTAAACAGTATTGGCGTACTCAGGAGAAATTGCACAAGTTTTGGGGTACATTTTTTTCCTGTTACCCTTGTGAAAATAAAAAAGTACATTTTAGTGACGGCGTCACTGCCTCCGCCTTCGTACGATCTGAACATGAAAAGGAACATTTAGGGTAAGAAGGGGTTGTCCTAGTAGTGGACAACCCCTTTAAGGTTAAAATCGGCTCGGTCACTAAGAGGTTAAAGGGGTTGGTCGTTTTCAGATATTTGGCTCCAGTTTCTTAAAACATAACACATCGTAGTTGACTCGCCCCACATTGTGGATACCAGGGCTATGGGGTACTCGGAGCCGAGCCCATAGAAGTCTATGGGAGTTGTCACTGGCAGCGGGACTCGGTCCGTGGCCCTGGCAGTCAAGCGTTGGGGGATATTTACAGGGGATTATTAGGATAGGTAGTTCGTGACGCCACCTGTGGTATCTGATCAATTGGACCAGCGCTGCTATAAGGATCTTCACAGGGGATGTTATGGGGCAGCTGGGTGGTAAGTCTCCCACAGGTGAGACGGGTCCCTGGAAGTCTATGGTGATGATGCAGGGTGTAGTTAAGAATTCAGTCACACACAATGCAGCTTCTTTTCATACCTTTTACTGGTAGATGGTTCAAGCAGGTCCCGGGGAGCTGGTCGGGGTGGAGAATGCACATTCGGGTAACCGCTGAGCAGGTTAGAGGCCTCCTTAACTTCAATATGTATCTGAGTCCAAACTTGCGTGAAGCAAAGTTAACTCTTTCAATAGCAACTACGCCCGGCCGACATAGTGGTAGAGCCTTTTCAGTGGTAGAACTAAGTCTATTTCTGCAGCGTCCCGCTAGACTCCTGTTCTCCTGACTCCAGTTACGTATCAGCGCTCAGGGCTGCTCTCTGCGACCTGTAGTCCAGATGCCTCCGGTTTTCTTGTTACTATGCTTGAAACACTAGCAACGCTTCGGACCCCGGTGTCCGGTGATCTAGTGCAGGCAATCCAATACCTAAAGCACTTCTCTCTGTCTTCTCCACTGCGCCCTTCGCCCTGCTTCCCGCTCTTAACATAAGCACTTGTAGCTTTTCATGGAAATGTCAGCTTTCTCCCAGAGCTCGCTGCACAGCTCTCAGTATCCTCCAAGTCCAGACTGGACTGAGACTGAATGGCTGCTCTGTCCTTAGACAGAAGCTAACTGACTGAAGTCAAACGGAACACTCCCTGAGCTTGACTGAACTGAGCTCTTCTCAGACAGGAAACTCTCTCTGATTGCTACGTGTCACTCCCCCTATATCTCAGATGGGTGTGTCTGAAAGAGTGAGTGGCAGTGAATGCATATCAAGCGTTGCGATTACCTTCCTGTGCACTCTCCTGGATTTTTATGTGTGCCTGCATAGCTGGGCCACACATCCCCCCTTGATTAAACACAGCACTCCCGGGCTGTAAAAGAGAAAAAGAAAAACATTTTTGTTTTGCATTAAACAACAACATTTTAACTCTTCCATCCGGGAGGTAAGAATTCTTGAACGTTACAATTTGTACATTAGAAAATTACAAAAGTATCAAAATATCAAGACATTATCATAAATACAAGATACTTGTGGAGGACCCGCACCAAAAACCTCCCACGTGGGTCCTGGGTGAGCTGCAGGACTTCTGACTGCAGACCTCACTCTAGGCCCACCATACGGGTTTTTCTTCAGAGGTAGATAGCAATGGTTTCGTGTAAAACCAAGATGGTGCACCGTAGTGCAAACTATTTACAAAGCAAGTTCTTGGGCTGGCACAGTCCACAGCCACGCAGTCCATGAGGGAAAAAGACACATAGATATATATAAATTGCAAGTATTCATTAATTCTTCACTTTAACTTTCACTTTACCCAGCCGGGTATTCTATCTGAACATGTAAAACATCATCATACACAGTAATAAAGTGCAAAAATGGCAAATCTTCTTTTATCAACTTTTTACAATTCTTGGATACGGTAAACCCCTGTCTGGGTCCTACCGGTCTTCACTTTTCTTGCTAATTTCGATAACGTCTTCCACTCCTGGGGCTGGAACGACGCGGTGTTCTTTTGAACGCATTACAAATATGTCGTGACCTGCTATTAGCGTTTGAGTGGCCACAGTTCTCATTTTAACGATGGACCCAACGGGTACTTCTTTGCTGTAAGACGCTGATTGCGTTGCTGAGGTAGTCGCAGGGGGCGATGCAGAGTGGGTCGCAGATTGCGATGCAGAGTGGGTCGCAGATTGCGATGCAGGGGGCGATGCCGGGGCACGGCCTGGTGCGGTGAGAACTTGGGACTGGGACGCTTCGGTATTGTGTACGGTACCGGCGTCGGGGACGGGTCACTGACGATCGAGACGTTCAGGGCATACCACCCCTTTAAACCCCAGTGACGTGTGTAGCTCACTATGTCCCCATTTATCAGGTCCCTCCCAGGATGACCGATGGGCAAGTGGGACTCCACGTCCCGGCGGCTCACAAAGACCCCCTGATAGAGGCCCGGCTCGCGGATAAAGCCCCAGCCCTTGCGGAGCTGAAACTCGGTGACGCACCCCTGCCGCCGCGGTTCCCGTCGGGTACCTTTGTCTCTGCGGACGGTCTCCTTATCAGCGATGAACTCCTCATGCTGCCGTTGTCGGGACCGCTGGATGTTTCTCTCTTCCTCCTGCTGCCGTTTCACTCTCTCGCTGTGCTGCCAGGCGTTTCCGGTTTGGAGGTCGTAAGTCACGTCGTCCAGACGCTCCATCTCATCCCAGTCAATTTCCGGCAATGATGGCTGGGACCCCTCCGGTGACCTTACCGGGGAACCGTACTCTGCTGTGGCCTCCTGGCCTGGCTGGCACTCCGGACCGGGCAGGACCTCCTCAGCCTCCTTCTCCTCCACCTCTGCATCGGTGGATCAGGTACAGCACTTTTGGGGGCAGCCTCCGGTTGCTCTCTAGCCTTCCTCAGCAGGGAACTTGGGAAATCAGGAGACGGCGTTATGCTTGTGGGAGAGAACACTGCGTCCCACAGCAGCCGCTGTGTCTGGGCACGCCAGCGTCTCTCCGTCTCCTTTAAATCTGTATGACTCTGGAGATTCCTTCTTAGCTCCGCGTTCTCCTTCTGCAGCTTCAGCATGGCGAGGTCGGTGTCCCGATCCGGGGACAGCTCTGGCACAGGTCGTACATCTTCAGGGGAGCAGGGCCGGTATGGCTCCGGTCCTCTGCACAGATTCTCCTGTCCTTCCGCCATCTCGTCCCAGGCCAGACTGTAGTTTCCATCAGGAACAGTCCGGTCTCTTCCGTGGAGGCGGGATTTGCGTCTCCTCCTCTTCGCATAGAGGATGAAGAGGAGGCGGATTTCTTTAGCAGTGGGGCAGGACCGCACATTATAGTAGCATTTGGAGAGGGCGGCCATAACTTTCGCGCCACAGGGGGGGTACACGCCCACGAATGCACGCCCACCTTCTTCACCAGCGCCTCAGGGCGCCAACATGGCGGTAAAATGGTGGTATTTGGCGCCAAATGCAGCAAACAGTCTTTTTCACCATACAGTTCAATATAGGCACACAGGACTCACAATTGCAAGCTTCGGATCCTGTTCGTGACGCCAAGTTTAGTTGACTCGCCCCACAATTGTGGATACCAGGGCTATGGGGTACTCGGAGCCGAGCCCATAGAAGTCTATGGGAGTTGTCACTGGCAGCGGGACTCGGTCCGTGGCCCTGGCAGTCAAGCGTTGGGGGATATTTACAGGGGATTATTAGGATAGGTAGTTCGTGACGCCACCTGTGGTATCTGATCAATTGGACCAGCGCTGCTATAAGGATCTTCACAGGGGATGTTATGGGGCAGCTGGGTGGTAAGTCTCCCACAGGTGAGACGGGTCCCTGGAAGTCTATGGTGATGATGCAGGGTGTAGTTAAGAATTCAGTCACACACAATGCAGCTTCTTTTCATACCTTTACTGGTAGATGGTTCAGGCAGGTCCCGGGGAGCTGGTCGGGGTGGAGAATGCACATTTGGGTAACCGCTGAGCAGGTTAGAGGCCTCCTTAACTTCAATATGTATCTGAGTCCAAACTTGCGTGAAGCGAAGTTAACTCTTTCAATAGCAACTACGCCCGGCCGACATAGTGGTAGAGCCTTATAGAATCATAGAATCATAGAATGGTAGAGTTGGAAGGGACCTCCTGGGTCATCTGGTCCAACCCCCTGCTCAAAGCAGGATTCTCTAAATCATCCCAGACAGATATCTATCCAGCCTCTGTTTGAAGACTTCCATTGAAGGAGAACTCACCACCTCTTGTGGCAGCCTGTTCCACTCATTGATCACCCTAACTGTCAAAAAGTTTTTTCTAATATCTAATCTGTGTCTCCTCCCATTCAGTTTCATCCCATTGCTTCTAGTCTTTCCTTGCGCAAATGAGAATAAAGATGATCCTTCTACAATGTGACAGCCCTTGAGATATTTGTAGACAGCTATTAAGTCTCCTCTCAGTCTTCTTTTTTGCAAGCTAAACATTCCCAAATCCTGCAACCGTTCCTCATAGGACATGGTTTGCAGACCGGTCACCATTCTGGTGGCTCTTCTCTGAACTTGCTCCAGTTTGTTGATGTCTTTTTTAAAATGTGGTGCCCAAAACTGGACACAGTATTCCAGATGAGGTCTGACCAAAGAGGAGTAGAGGGCAATAATGACCTCACGTGATCTAGACTGTATGCTTCTGTTGATACATCCTAGAATTGCATTTGCCTTTTTTGCTGCTGCATCACACTGTTGACTCATGTTAAGTCTGTGATCAATTAGTATACCCAAGTCTTTTTCACATGTGCTGTTACTTAGCCCTATTCCTCCCATTTTGTATATGCTTTTTTCATTTTTATTGCCCAGATGTAGCACTTTGCATTTTTCCCTGTTAAAATCCATTCTGTTAGTTGCTGCCCACTGCTCCAGTTTATGTATATCTTTTTGAATCCTCTATCTCTCTTCTCTAGTATTAGCTACCCCTCCTAGCTTTGTGTCATCAGCAAATTTGATCAGTTTACCCTCAATTCCTTCATCTAAATCATTGATAAAGATGTTGAACAATACAGGGCCCAAAACAGAGCCTTGTGGTACCCCACTTGAGACATTCTTCCAACTGGATGTGCAGCCATTTACAACCACTCTTTGGGTCCGATCACTAAGCCAGTTATGAATCCACCTAACAGTTGCCTTGTCCATTCCATACTTAGTCATTTTTTCAATAAGAATTGTGTGAGATACTTTGTCAAATGCTTTGCTGAAGTCAAGATATACTATATCTACAGCATTTCCCTGATCCACCCAGTCAGTGATTCTGTCATAGAAGGAAATTAAGTTAGTCTGACATGACTTATTAGTTACAAACCCATGCTGACTCTGTTTAATCACTTCATTCTTATCCAGGTACTTGCATACATGTTCTTTAATAATTTGTTCAAAGATCTTTCCTGGTATAGAAGTCAGACTCACCGGCCTGTAGTTCCCTGGGTCCACCTTCTTCCCCTTTTTGAAGATAGGAACAACATTTGCTCTTCTCCAGTCTTCTGGGACTTCTCCTGTTCTCCAAGAATTTTCAAAGATTATGGACAGTGGTTCAAGAATTTCTTCTGCTATCTCCTTCAGTACCCTGGGGTGTAAATCATCTGGACCTGGAGACTTGAATTCATTTAGGTTAGCTAAGTGTTTCCTCACTGTCTTTCTGTCTTTTCAGTGGTAGAACTAAGTCTATTTCTGCAGCGTCCCGCTAGACTCCTGTTCTCCTGACTCCAGTTACGTATCAGCGCTCAGGGCTGCTCTCTGCGACCTGTAGTCCAGATGCCTCCAGTTTTCTTGTTACTATGCTTGAAACACTAGCAACGCTTCGGACCCCGGTGTCCGGTGATCTAGTGCAGGCAATCCAATACCTAAAGCACTTCTCTCTGTCTTCTCCACTGCGCCCTTCGCCCTGCTTCCCGCTCTTAACATAAGCACTTGTAGCTTTTCATGGAAATGTCAGCTTTCTCCCAGAGCTCGCTGCACAGCTCTCAGTATCCTCCAAGTCCAGACTGGACTGAGACTGAATGGCTGCTCTGTCCTTAGACAGAAGCTAACTGACTGAAGTCAAACGGAACACTCCCTGAGCTTGACTGAACTGAGCTCTTCTCAGACAGGAAACTCTCTCTGATTGCTACGTGTCACTCCCCCTATATCTCAGATGGGTGTGTCTGAAAGAGTGAGTGGCAGTGAATGCATATCAAGCGTTGCGATTACCTTCCTGTGCACTCTCCTGGATTTTTATGTGTGCCTGCATAGCTGGGCCACACATACTTTACTTACCTTTCCCTGGTCCACCGGTGAGCCTCCGCTGCTATACGGGTGTCTGGTAATGGCTGTGTCAGCCAATCAGTGAGCCCAGCGCCTCTGAAGGGGACGTTCTGTCTACATGGGCTGCACCCCTGAGATCAGATTGGCTGCCACACTGTCAACTGTCAGCGGTGCAACCAATAGCAGACAGGGGAGGCAGCTGCGGAGACTCGCCAGTGGACCCGGTGAAGGTGAGTATAGCGCTATTTGTAATTTTTTAACAAACTGGAGCCGGGGGCCGAACATTATCTAAAAGGGGACAACCACTTTCAGTTCATTCTTGTCAGTATGTTCCCTTTTTTTATTACAGTTTGGCGTTCTCGCATGAGATAAATATTATTTCATCTGCACAATAGTGTCATACTGCACAATACTGTAATACTGCAGTGTGATCTACTTCTAGGAGGCAGTACCACCATAACAGAGTTAACGAGTCTGCTGATATGCAATCCAGATAATAAATCTTATTGGAATTCAAGATACATTTACGATTTATTGAATGAGGAATTAGAACCTAAGGCGGTTTCTTTTGAGACCAATTGGGAGAAAGACTTAAATTTGACAATTACTCATAAACAATGGCAACAAGCATTCAAACTAACTTATGCCTCAAATATATGTGCATCACTACACGAATCATTCTACAAACTGGTCTCCAGATGGTATTTTACACCCATTAAGATGGCAACAATATTTCCTGGAACAACAAATACCTGCTGGAGAAATTGTGGCCTAATAGGAAGTTTACTTCACATATTTTGGGAATGTCCTAAAATCAAGCCACTATGGTTAGATGTCTCAGATATAGTTGCTAAAATTGTATCAAAGAATATTATATTAACACCTCAAATGGCCTTACTGTCAATAGACCTAGACGAAATTCCCACTATTAATAAATCATTAATTATTCACCTTTTACTGATTACTAAAAATTCTATTGCAACTTTTTGGAAGGAGAACACAGTTCCGAAAATTACGGACATATTAGACAAAATGTCTCTACACCAATCTTACGAAAAGAGTCACGCAATCGCGAATAATAACTTTGTTTCCTTTTGCAAGAAATGGAACGAATGGGATAAAATAATCTCCTAAGGTGGTTCCTTTATAGGTTCATTGGTGATAAACCCCTTACTGCTTCAAACAACATTACTGTTAATATTTGAATATTATAGTAATGTGTAGCCCAGCTGCGCTCTGGAGCCACATGTTACCCTGGAGGATGCATGAAAGGTAATTCACAATCACCCGATATTCATTCACACTTCACATTTCCCTGGTGCCACCAGAGGGAGCCCTTGAAGAGTACGCAGGTATATAAGGGTGTGGAGAGATAGAGCAGTAGACATTACTTAGACAGACATTCCAGTCAGAACGTGTAGTCTGTGTCAGAGTGTGTTGCAGAGCAGACAAGCTAGTTACCTCAGACGAGCTGAGAAGGAAAGACTAGCCAGAGAAAGACTTATCTGAAAGCCTGAGGACTTCAGCATTCACTCAGCTTACATCGTGGAGTCCAGTATTAGTGGGACGGATTGCCACTTAGTCTGGTCAAAGTTGAGTCCACTGAGAGTGCTTCAGCGAGCGTTTCAGAAAGTAAGCGTGCCGACGCTTAGAGAGCGGTGAAGACCAAGAAAGCTGACATCTACTGCTGATTGTGCTTATGTTAAAGGTGTGAGTAGGACGACAGGCAAGTGGAAAAAGGGAAAGAGAGAGCGACAGAGGTCGACAGCATTGATAGCTTACCTCAGCTCTGCACCACCGGACACCGGGTCCGAGCTTGCTAGCTTCTTCAGGACTAGTAAGAGAAACCGGAGACCCTGCTGGATTCCAGATCGCAGGGGCCCAATAGTGCTGATACGTAACCGGGGTCAGGAAGAACATGAGTCTGGCAGTGCACTGCAAATGGAGACTTAGTTCTGTCCAAAAGAAGGCTCCATCACAAGGTCAGCCGGGCGTAGCAAAGAGAACGGAGTTAAACTTTGTTTCATGCAAGTTAGAAACTCACACACATAAAGATGTAAGGAGGTCCTACACCTACTCAGTGGATTACTGGACGTGCATCCTCCACCCTGAACAGCTTCCCGGAACGTGCCTGAATCTACCATCAGTAAAGGTACAGAAAGAGACTCTTTGTGTGTGTCTGCCTTATTGCTCCTGCACCCTTACACCGCCATTCACCCTGAGGGATCAGTCTCGCCTGTGGGAGACTTAACACCTTGCTGCCCAGTAACAACCCCTCAGAGGATCTACCCTGCAGCGCTGGTCATCCTGACCAGGAACCACAGGTGGCGTCACGAACATTTCTATCATCCCCTGTAAATATCCCCTTTTAGTGAGCGCCCAGGGCCACGGACCGAGCTGTGCTACCCGTGACATCCCCCAGTGAAGTGAACGGGCTCGGTGCCGAGTATCCCAGTGCCCTGGCTATGTGCGACGCAGTAATACTTTGGTATAATCATATAATTTAAACTACTGATAGTTATTGTGTTTAGTAGGTCTAATTTTAATTTTTAACAATGTAAAAAGTTACTGTTTCTTGTGTTGAAAAATGTTTCACTCATTGTGGTTAAATGTTTGTTATCTCTACTATTACTGAAAATAAATAAAGTTATTTGAAAAAGGAGGCAGTAGCAGGCTGCCAGGGTGTACAAACATGGAGGACACCTGCTGCCATGACAACACCATTGGCGTCCCGCGTTGATATGGGAAACCTACCTGAGTGACAGCGGCAGGTTGTGCTCGTGCGCCACCTGCAGCATAGCACACCTCTGTACCAGCCCTGGTCTCTGACAGTACGTATGGCTTTTACACTGTTAAAAACATTACCACCTCTTACCACGCCCACTTACAATTAATATCCAATCAGGAGCGAGGGTGAAATTACGACTCTCCACTAAGGTACACGCCTTTCACTGCAGCTGTCCAATCCCCTCTAGCTGCGCTGCTGTTTTCGTTGTTGATGTCAATAAAGTTTAATTTAGAGGGAAAAAAAAGTTAGCAAAAAGGTGATTGGTTGCTCGTGTCTAGAACGCGGAAGCTGATTGGCTGCTTGGTTTGAACTACGGCGGTTGTGAAGAAAGTGAATTCAGACGCGACAGCAACACTAGGAAATATAATGGAAGCGATGAAGAAGCTCGCGGCTCAAGGTGAGCGCCGCCATGTGTGCTGGGGCGTGCGTGTGGCGCTTACTGAGCATGGAGCGGTCCGCGCTGTGCACGCCCCTGTATACAGCGCATTACCCCTCCAGCACGTATTACTTGGGTCTCCCCTTTCAAAACCCTTTTTGCCTATAGGATCAGTGATATGCAAAAATCAAACTGTGCTTTATTCACCCTCCCCGGGTCCAGCGCTGGTTGCTTCACCAGGGGAGGGTAAGTGAGGTTCAGGTTAAGGTCCCTTTGAGAGGAAACTCACTGAATTCATTGTGACCAAACCACGGGTACCGTAAATCAGAGCCCGGCTGCACGATTGCCGGATAGGATTAGGTACGCCGGCGTGTTACTGAGAAGCTAGTGTGAGGAGCCGATCGGGACCATAAGGAAAAATGAGAATCTCCCATGTGTGTACGTCGCCGGACACCTGTCAATCACTGGGAGTAGCCGGCCAGATCTGATTCATGCTTTGATTGACAGGTTCCCGTTGAAGGGTTAAATAGTTATCCCCTAGCAATAGTAGGATGACTTCCTGATGCCTGCGGTCCGACCGCTGGGACCCCTGCAGTCCACAAGAGCTCTGTCCTGAATCTAGAGGAGGTGCACCCGCTCACCCACCGCTCCATTCATTGTCTACGGGACGGCCGGAAGCAGCGGAGCGCAGTGTGCACGTTTCTCCCATAGAGAGTGAGCGGAGGTGAAGTCAGGCACATGCAGCTCTGCCCCACTGAGGGCGAGGTCCTGTAGAGTTCGGGTCGCTGGGAGGCCCAGTTGTCAGTTAGGTATTCCTTGTCTGGGGAGTTACCCTTTAAAGGGGTTTGCCGTACCCCTTTAAAATGTAATGATGACTTGTCGCCAGTTCAAAAGTGACCCCCAGTTTAATGTCTGCCGCGCAGTTCCAGAGATATGGAGCTTTTTACTTAGTGCTAATTTTATGATCTTTCCAAGGGGGTGGGGCTCACAGTGTAATAATGCAGAGCAGCCTAAAGATACTCCCCCAGAGTCCTGTGAGCCACCCCCCTTTGTTAAAAAAATGTGTATATATATTATATATATATACATACACACATATATATACATATCTGGCACTAAATAAAAAGGCCCCACAGCTCAGGAACCGTATGGAGGAGTCATGTGGCGGTCATACATGCTCACTACCGCTCCATTTTACTGGGGATGACATTGCTCCGTCCTGCCGAGTGCTTGCGGATCTGACCTGCCTGACCCCGCACTAATCTAGAAGTTGTCACTTAATCGTTGGCTAGGTGACAAATTGCCTCAGAGAAGAGTCAGACGGTCGTATAACTCGGAGGAGGATCGCAACGCAATGCTCGGACTGGCCGGCGGCTCTACTCACCCAAACGTGAGCGCTGCATAGAAATACATGCTGCCACGCTCGGGTCGGGAGAGCCGCCGGCCAGTCCGAGCATTGTGTTGCGATCCTCCTCCGAGTTATACGACCGTTTGATTCTTCCCTTAACCTGACAACCCCTTTAATAGCGGGAAGAAATGCCAATGAAAGTTAGAAGAAGAAATATTTGCGTCTACATGTCTTTGCTCTGAAATAGGGATTTCTATGGAGGGGAATTAAGCTTTTTTTCCTTAGGTTAATGATGTCTTGAACCATCACATCAAGGCCGATCTGATAAAATGGCCACAAAGCCATTCTAGATCCTGTTCTTTTCCTAACATATATTTGTTTCTTTACAGAAGAGCGGCGGCTGAAGCTGCTCGAATACTTGGCAGCAAAAGGGAAGCTGAAACCTCCAAACAACAAGTAAGTGTCCGCTTATGGTGGGCATGGGTCAGCGCATTAAAGGGGCTGTCGGGTTACAACAAGTTATCACCTCTCCACAAGATATGCCACAACTAGTGATGAGCAAACGTGCCGGGATAAGGTGTTATCTGAGCATGCTCGTGTCTTCAGCATACTTGAATAATATGCTCCCAGCAGCTGCATGTGTTGTAAGGGTTGCCTAACAAAGAGGCTGTCGAACAGCCAGGAGACATGCAGCCGCGGCAACTCGAAAAGATTATTCAAGCACGCTGAAGACCCGAGCATGCTCAGATAACGCCTTATCCGAGCACGTTCGCTCATCACTGGTGCCTGACCGCCACTCCATTCACTCTCTGAGGTTGGCAGAAAACTGCCCCATAGGGAATGAAGGTGGAGCAGGCGCACGTCTGCTTTATTGTTACGGTGATTTAAGGGCCCACCTCGCTGATCAGTGCCGATCCCAGCGGTCGCATCCCTGCCAATCGACAAGTTATCACCTATCTTGGGATATAGGTGAGAACTTGTTCTCCCAGAACAGCCCCTTTAAGTCCTAATTGAAAATGTACATAAAGGATTGCAAAATATAGTGAGAGCCGGCAGTGATTGCAGAGCCGGGTGATGGCCGGTCTCTGAATTCTTACTTGTTTGTTTCCATGTCTTTGTGCAGACCGTATCTAAGAGATTGCACCAATCTACAGAAAAAACGGCCACAAGAGTCTTCTAAACAGGTACGTGAGCGGCGATGCACAGTAATATATTTATTGTATCATTTATCTTTATTTTTTTGTTGCATAAAACACAATTTTGTCTTGACGCTAATGCACACTATGCAGGACATGAAAGCCTTACAATCTAGGAGTAAAAGAAAAAGGAAGTGGCCCATAATCTTTTTTTTTTTTTTTTTTTTTTTTACCATTAGATCCCACTAATTTTGATCCACTGACCACTTAACCCATTGTTTACATCTACTGTGCATGTACAGTGGATGAGCACACCGCTTGTATGGAGCGGTGTCAGTCATGAGCTGAGCCTTCTCCATATAACATGGGTGCCGGCTGTGTAATACAGCCAGAACCAAAAAGTGAGTGCTGCCGTTGGCTCTGGGTGCTGCCGTTGGCGCTGGCTCTGGGTGCTGCTGTTGGCGCTATCTCTGGGTGCTGCCGTTGGCTCTGGGTGCTGCAGTTGGCGCTAGCTCTGGGTGCCACCGTTGGTGCTAGCACTGGGTGCCACCGTTGGCGCTGACTCTAGGTGCCGCAGTTGGCGCTGTCTCTGGGTGCCGCAGTTGGTCTAGCTCTGGGTGCCACAGTTGGATCTAGCTCTGGGTGCCGCAGTTGGATCTAACTGGGTGCCGCCGTTGGCGCTAGCTCTGGGTGCCACAGTTGGATCTAGCTCTGGGTGCCGCAGTTGGCGCTGGCTCTGGGTGCCGCAGTTGGATCTAGCTCTGGGTGCCGCAGTTGGATCTAGCTCTGGGTGCCGCAGCTGGATCTAGCTCTGGGTGCCGCAGCTGGGTCTAGCTCTGGGTGCCGCAGTTGGATCTAGCTCTGGGTGCCGCAGTTGGATCTAGCTCTGGGTGCCCCCAGTTGGATCTAGCTCTGGGTGCCCACAGTTGGATCTAGCTCTGGGTGCCCACAGTTGGATCTAGCTCTGGGTGCCCGCAGTTGGATCTAGCTCTGGGTGCCCGCAGTTTGATCTAGCTCTGGGTGCCGCAGTTGGATCTAGCTCTGGGTTCCTGCAGTTTGATCTAGCTCTGGGTGCTGCAGTTGGATCTAGCTCTGGGTGCCCGCAGTTGGATCTAGCTCTGGGTTCCTGCAGTTGGATCTAGCTCTGGGTTCCTGCAGTTGGATCTAGCTCTGGGTGCCCGCAGTTGGATCTAGCTCTGGGTGCCCGCAGTTGGATCTAGCTCTGGGTGCCGCAGTTGGATCTAGCTCTGGGTGCCCGCAGTTGGATCTAGCTCTGGGTGCCGCAGTTGGATCTAGCTCTGGGTGCCGCAGTTGGATCTAGCTCTGGGTGCCCAGTTGGATCTAGCTTTGGGTGCCGCAGCTGGATCTAGCCCTGGGTGCTGCCGTTGGGCTATCTTGGGTGCCGCAGTTGGATCTAGCTCTGGGTGCGCAGTTGGCGCTATCTCTGGGGGCCGCAGTTGGATCTAGCTCTGGGTGCCGCAGTTGGATCTAGCTCTGGGTTCCTGCAGTTGGATCTAGCTCTGGGTGCCCGCAGTTGGATCTAGCTCTGGGTGCCCGCAGTTGGATCTAGCTCTGGGTGCCGCAGTTGGATCTAGCTCTGGGTGCCCGCAGTTGGATCTAGCTCTGGGTGCCGCAGTTGGATCTAGCTCTGGGTGCCGCAGTTGGATCTAGCTCTGGGTGCCGCAGTTGGATCTAGCTCTGGGTGCCGCAGTTGGATCTAGCTCTGGGTGCCGCAGTTGGATCTAGCTCTGGGTGCCGCAGTTGGATCTAGCTCTGGGTGCCGCAGTTGGATCTAGCTTTGGGTGCCGCAGTGGATCTAGCCCTGGGTGCCGCGTTGGCGCTATCTTGGGTGCCGCAGTTGGATCTAGCTCTGGGTGCCGCAGTTGGCGCTATCTCTGGGGGCCGCAGTTGGATCTACTCTGGCGCAGTGTCTGCTCGGGTGCCGCAGTTGGCGCTATCTCTGGGGGCCTTAGTTGGATCTAGCCTGGGTGCCGCAGTTGGATCTAGCTCTGGGTGCCGCGTTGGCGCTAGCTCTGGGTGCGCTAGTTGGATCTAGCCTGGGTGCCGCAGTTGGATCTAGCTCTGGGTGCCGCAGTGGGATCTAGCTCTGGGTGCCGCAGTGGGATCTAGCTCTGGGTGCCCTAGTGGATCTAGCTCTGGGTGCCGCAGTTGGATCTAGCTCTGGGTGCCGCAGTGGATCTAGCTCTGGGTGCCGCAGTTGGATCTAGCTCTGGGTGCCGCAGTGGGATCTAGCTCTGGGTGCCTAGTGGATCTAGCTCTGGGTGCCGCAGTTGGATCTAGCTCTGGGTGCTGCAGTTGGATCTAGCTCTGGGTGCTGCAGTTGGATCTAGCTCTGGGTGCCGCAGTTGGATCTAGCTCTGGGTGCCGCAGTTGGCGCTAGCTCTGGGTGCCGCAGTTGGATCTAGCTCTGGGTGCCGCAGTTGGATCTAGCTCTGGGTGCCGCAGTTGGATCTAGCTTTGGGTGCCGCAGTTGGATCTAGCTCTGGGTGCCGCAGTTGGATCTAGCTCTGGGTGCTGCAGTTGGATCTAGCTCTGGGTGCTCCCGTTTGCGCTATCTCTGGGTGCCGCAGTTGGATCTAGCTCTGGGTGCCGCAGTTGGATCTAGCTCTGGGTGCCGCAGTTGGATCTAGCTCTGGGTGCCGCAGTTGGATCTAGCTCTGGGTGCCGCAGTTGGCGCTATCTCTGGGGGCCGCAGTTGGATCTAGTTCTGGGTGCCGCAGTTGGTGCTAGCTCTGGGTGCTGCAGTTGGATCTAGCTCTGGGTGCCGCAGTTGGATCTAGCTTTGGGTGCTGCAGTTGGATCTAGCTTTGGGTGCCGCAGTTGGATCTAGCTTTCGGTGCCGCAGCTGGATCTAGCTCTGGGTGCCGCCGTTGGCGCTATCTCTGGGTGCCGCAGTTGGCGCTATCTCTGGGTGCTGCAGTTGGCGCTATCTCTGGGTGCCGCAGTTGGATCTAGCTCTGGGTGCCGCAGTTGGATCTAGCTCTGGGTGCCGCCGTTGGCGCTAGCTCTGGGTGCCGCCGTTGGATCTAGCTCTGTGTGCCGCAGTGGGATCTAGCTCTGGGTGCCGCAGTGGGATCTAGCTCTGGGTGCCGCAGTTGGATCTAGCTTTGGGTGCCGCAGTTGGAACTAGCTCTGGGTGCCGCCGTTGGCGCTAGCTCTGGGTGCCGCAGTTGGATCTAGCTCTGGGTGCCGCAGTTGGATCTAGCTCTGGGTGCCGCAGTTGGATCTAGCTCTGGGTGCCGCAGTGGGATCTAGCTCTGGGTGCCTTAGCTGGATCTAGCTCTGGGTGCCGCAGTTGGATCTAGCTCTGGGTGCCGCAGTTGGATCTAGCTCTGGGTGCCGCAGTTGGATCTAGCTCTGGGTGCCGCAGTTGGCGCTAGCTCTGGGTGCCGCAGTTGGATCTAGCTCTGGGTGCCGCAGTTGGATCTAGCTCTGGGTGCCGCAGTTGGATCTAGCTCTGAGTGCCGCAGTTGGATCTAGCTCTGGGTGCCGCAGTTGGATCTAGCTCTGGGTGCCGCAGTTGGATCTAGCTTTGGGTGCCCAGTTGGATCTAGCTCTGGGTGCCGCAGTTGGATCTAGCTCTGGGTGCTGCAGTTGGATCTAGCTCTGGGTGCTCCCGTTTGCGCTATCTCTGGGTGCCGCAGTTGGATCTAGCTTTCGGTGCCGCAGCTGGATCTAGCTCTGGGTGCCGCGTTTGGCGCTATCTCTGGGTGCCGCAGTTGGCGCTATCTCTGGGTGCCGCAGTTGGTCTATCTCTGGGTGCCGCATTGATCTAGCTCTGGTGCCGCAGTTGGATCTAGCTCTGGGTGCCGCAGTTGGATCTAGCTCTGGGTGTCGCCGTTGGATCTAGCTCTGGGTGCCGCAGTGGGATCTAGCTCTGGGTGCCGCAGTTGGATCTAGCTTTGGGTGCCGCAGCTGGATCTAGCTCTGGGTGCCGCAGTTGGCGCTATCTCTGGGGGCCGCAGTTGGATCTAGCTCTGGGTGCCGCCGTTGGCGCTATCTCTGGGTGCCGCAGTTGGATCTAGCTCTGGGTGCCGCAGTTGGCGCTATCTCTGGGGGCCGCAGTTGGATCTAGCCCTGGGTGCCGCAGTTGGATCTAGCTCTGGGTGGTGCCGCCGTTGGATCTAGCTCTGTGTGCCGCAGTGGATCTAGCTCTGGGTGCCGCAGTGGGATCTAGCTCTGGGTGCCGCAGTTGGATCTAGCTTTGTGTGCCGCAGCTGGATCTAGCTCTGGCTGCTGCCGTTGGCGCTATCTCTGGGTGCCGCAGTTGGATCTAGCTCTGGGTGCCGCAGTTGGCGCTATCTCTGGGTGCCGCAGTTGGATCTAGCTCTGGGTGCCGCAGTTGGATCTAGCTCTGGTTGGCGCTATCTCTGGGTGCCGCAGTTGGATCTAGCTCTTGGTGCCGCAGTTGGATCTAGCTCTGGGTGCCGCAGTTGGATCTAGCTCTGGGTGCCGCAGTTGGATCTAGCTCTGGGTGCCGCAGTTGGCGCTATCTCTGGGGGCCGCAGTTGGATCTAGTTCTGGGTGCCGCAGTTGGTGCTAGCTCTGGGTGCTGCAGTTGGATCTAGCTCTGGGTGCCGCAGTTGGATCTAGCTCTGGGTGCTGCAGTTGGATCTAGCTCTGGGTGCCGCAGTTGGATCTAGATCTTGGTGCCGCAGTTGGCGCTAGCTCTGGGTGCCGCAGTTGGATCTAGATCTGGGTGCCGCAGTTGGCGCTAGCTCTGGGTGCCGCAGTTGGATCTAGCTCTGGGTGCCGCAGTTGGCGCTGGCTCTGGGTGCTGCAGTTGGCGCTGGCTCTGGGTGCTGCCGTTGGCGCTATCTCTGGGTGCCGCAGTTGGATCTAGCTCTGGGTGCCGCAGTTGGCGCTGGCTCTGGGTGCCGCAGTTGGCGCTGGCTCGGGTCTTTTTTTTTTTTTTTTTTTTTTTTTAGTATTCCAACAAAAGAACATCCTTATATAAATTGACTATCAGTATAACCGTAATGAGGTTGTAAAAAGAAAACCCCAAAAAACACTGGAAATATATATATATATATATATATATATATATATATTATATTTTATTTTTTTTTTTCTTAATTTCTGTCTTAACTTGGGATTGTTCTCCAGTACATTATATGGGAAAATGAATGGTGTCATTCGAAGCTACAACTCGTCCCCAAAAACCAAGCCCTCATACTGGTATGTCACCGGAAAAATAAAAGTTATGTATCTGAAAGGGAACCTGTCACGTTTAAAAAATGCAATTGACCTGCAGATATGGGGTTAATCTGCAGGTTATTGTCATTGTGACTGGCGCCCGTACTGAGACCCCCTCTGCCAGGAGGAAATTAACTTTATTCCCCCTGGCAGAGTTCGGCTTCTAGTTATGGAACCGGCTCCGGCGCGCGTTCAGTGACTGCTCTGTGTATAGAGAGCGGCGGCTGTAACTGCGCCCCCTATTGCTGAGCGAGTGTCAGTGCGGGGGGCACTTTATCGCCACCACTTTATATGCACAGATCGGTGACTGAAACCGCATCGGCGCTGCCCTGTGACTAAACTCCAACTGTTCTCTTACTGTAGTGGAACTTTTATCTGTCATGTGAATGCTTTTAATCAGGATGTACAATAAAATCCACATTAATGACAATAAATGTGTCGGGATGTTACACTTACGCATCAGTTGTTTTATGTAGATAAAGACAGAAAATGGAAAGTCTGCAGGAGGAATAAAATAAGCCGTCCGCCATGTATTGTTCTGTTACTGTGTGACACTAATAATTTGTGGTTTTTGCAGATCGGTGAGAAATCTGCTCCTAAGAAAGGGTCACATTTCACTCTCGAATCGAATAAAAGCAAAACCTCAAACGCTGGATCCCATCCCCATAGATTGGGTGCAGGAAAGATGTCCACCGAGCAGTCAGCCAACAGGTCTGTGAATACAGCTTCATCCAGAAAGCCTCTACCACCGAAAACCACTGTGCTAAGGGTGATCCCTAACCAGCGGCACCAGACGGCAAAGACGTTACAGCCGTCATCCGTCCCCATCTCCCGCGCTAAGAAGGAAGATGGCTCTGAGGTCACATTAACCGTGATATTGACTAAAAAACAAGATGGGGAGAAACCTGAAATCTCTGTGATGGACAAGACTTCTCCGGCCGTGAGAGGTTGGCACGCACCAGGCCTAGGCACACGTAACCCCTCCAAGAGGTGCGAGCAGAGGATCGCTCCGGCCAAGCAACAGGCTGTAACTAAAACCATAACGCAGGCCACCGCCAGGGCAAAAAGCCTCCCTCGTGACTGTAGGACTGGTAAGCCAGTGGCCAGCGGTGGCCACATCCGCATAGTTTCTAGATTAAGCCTGTCTGGAGCTAAAAGTCAAAGCGCAAATGAAAGAAGTTTCCTGATTAAGTCTTCACGGAAAGACGGCACAAAGCAACCACCAAATGTGAGCAAGGAGCGGCCGGAGGGTATTCGGCAGACAATCGCTCATTCTGCCAAGCCCAACACAACCAAACCAGTGACCGTGGCTCCTAAGAAATGGACCACGGCTCCGGTGTCTGCTCCTAAGACGAGACCAGCCATTGTGGATTACTCTTTAAAGAGACTGTCCAATACTCAGAAGACTCAGCCTCTGAATAGGCAGGTAGGACCTCGGAGAAGCACGGTGACCACCGGAAGCAGCAAGGCGGTAGAAGGATCCAAGGGTCTGTACAGTAAACGGGAAGGAGTGAAAGAGATCAAGCAGCAAGGTGTGACCGGTGCATCTAAGGAAACCACCGCTAAGCCATCCAACCTGACCGCCCCTGACGCCAGCAGCAGACCGCAGACCCCCAGAATGACTGCAGAAGACCGCAAGTATGTGACAGTCCCTTATATTGTCCGAACACATGTAGACCTGACATGTTATCACAGTAAGCAATGTTATCATGGGCTTCACGGGGGCTGGCCTATGAGGATCCGTTAGGAAATATGGTGGTCCGTTAATTTGGAGCCTCTTCTGTGACCCAACGTGGGAACTGCTGTCAGGCAGCAGCTGTCACATGCCGACTAGACTCTCCTCTGCTGCTCAGTGTTTTAGTGGATGAGAGTCTTGTTGCTGTGTCCCTGAACCTCCTTGCCTGTCTTCTGTGTAGCTTGGCTGATCACGTCCCATATGCTTCATGTGACCGCTGCAGCCAATCATTGATCTCAGCGAACTTGTGCCACATACCGCTAGGGCTAGACATTGGCTACGGCAGGGACATGTTATAGCTCTGAAAACAAGTACCGGTGGAGAGATGGTGCTGAAGTGGCGCGGGGGTGGGGGGCTTCAGTAAGTAATGCTTGCATTACCTGCCCGTGATCCGATTCACCTGAAGATGTACAACCCCTTTAATAGTGATGAGTGAGTATACTCATTGCTCGGGTGATCTCCGAGTATTTGGAAGTGCTCGGAGATTTAGTTTCTGTTGCCGTAGCTGCATGATTTGTGGCTTTTTGACAGCCTGAATACATACAATACAAGCAGGCATTCCTCACATGTATTCAGGTTGTCAAGTAGCCGCAAATCATGCAGCTACGGCAACAGAAACTATTTCTCCGAGCACTTCCAAATACTCGGAGATCACCCGAGCAACGAGCATACTCGCTCATCACTAGTAATGAACAGACACATATTAGGCATCATCATATTAGTGACGTCACTTCTGGATAAATAATAATTTTGGCTTATAGGGGATATCCAGGACCTCTCATTTCCACATTGTGGGGGGGCCACGCACTTGGTGTTGTTCAGACATGCGCAGATACCTGCCGGCCGCGCACAAGATCCAGGTAGCAACGGCTGAGGGTTTGCATTGCACACCAAGAACTGGATTTTAAAGGGAATCAGACGGTAGATTATTCATAATGTCCACACTACGGTCGGCATGAATCGAACACTGGCAGCTTTATGTTTTACTTTGTGACGTCTCACAGAAAACCCTATGTTAAGAATCCGGTTGAGGATGATGTATCTCGTCCGAGGCAGGTCCTTCGCGGCTTGTAATCACCGTCACCCTAGTCCCCTAGACTGGCGGGTCTCCCCCTATTTCTGCGTAGTCCCCTGCTGACTTTTCAAAGAATGTTTTCTCTGAAAAGCCGCAATGTCCTGCTGCAAAAATGTAGCTGGTCTCTAATTCATGCCGCCTGTGGTCCGCACAGCAGGAATGCATTGTCAGGTTCCCTTTAACATTCGTTTCTTAGTATAATGCAAAGGGTGAAATCTGCAGCAAAATCCATATGGGAATACAATTGGGTTTTGCGTCATTTTTCAGTTGCAAAGCGTTTTCTTAAGGCTGTGTTCACACGTTGCGTTTTGGCAGCATTATTTTTTATGCAAATTTTTCAGCTGCGTTTCACAATACCAGCAAAGTCTGACATTTCATAAATCTGATGCCCACACCTCGTTTCTTAGTTCCTGACTGTTTTGTCAAAAAGCTGCGTCTTAGGCCTCTTTCACACTTTAGTCGTGCGACGTCAGTCAAAATCCGCCAAAGTGTGAAAAAAGCGGATCCGCCATTTTTTTTTTGGTAGATCCGCTTTTTTCCCATTGACTTGCATTAGTGGCGGATTTTGACGGATGGTCGTCCATTTGATCCGTTTTTTGACAGAATCCGCCAGTGGATCCGTTGCTCCCATAGAAAATCCATACAAAATGCTCAGAACACTGTCCGGGGTCTCTCTCTCTCTCTGTCTCCCTCGACAGCGCTGCTGCCACTAATCGATCTCGGCGGCTCTACCGGAGTAAACGACACATCCCACTCAGAGCCGCTGAGCTCACTAATTGGCAGCAGCGCTGTCAACAGTGACGAGCACCAGGAGCGGTGCTTGAGGGTCAGCGTGGGACCTGGGGAGAGTGAATAAACCACATGTCTTTGTTCGGATGTGCGGCTATACGAGACAATGAGAAGGTGATTTCGCACCCCAACGTACAGATTCCTCGTAACATTATTGTCTTCTCTTTATAAGGCAGAAGTTACAAGAGTGGCAAACTTCTAAGGGGAAGTCGTACAAGAGGCCGCCCATGGTGTTGCCACCGAAGAGGCCGCCCACCGTGAAAAAGCAAAACCCTTGTAACCGTTCTCTGTGGGAGGGCATCGAGGAAGAGGAGGAGCTGCTGGTGCTGTCACAGAAAATCAGCCAGACGCTTAGCGAGTGTCTGCAACTCATCGAGCAGGTAGAGGTGGTCCGCCAGTCCTCGCGCTAAGAGAAGACCTCATCGCATATGATATAATGGGCTGGCCATATTCTTTTCTGATAATTGGCCTTTTCTACGGTTTCATATTCCCGCGCACGGTGCAGGGAGGCTGTAAACCTGTATTTCTCCTTCGTCTCATTGGGGGACACAGTCCTGTGTCCCCCAATGAGCGTCTCGGAGAAAAGGATTTTACGGTGAGTAACACAAAAATCCGTATATTATCTATATTCACCGATGCTTCCTTACATTCCAGGGAATTCCAGGAGACGATATTCGCGCAGCCTTGGACAAGGTCCCGG
>JARQOD010000004.1:515045259-515089738 GCA_033576555.1 Oophaga sylvatica
TGTACTGGAGTAGCCTTCTTCACTGAACGTATCCCCTGTTTCAGAGCAAAGGAGATATCCATAAAATTTCCACTTGCTCCTGAGTCGATCATAGCAGAGCTAGACACCCAGACTGAGTCAACCCAGAGTTTGATGGAAAGGAAGCAATGAGAATTGTTTCTTTTACAACTCAGCTGGGACACCGCTGAGGAAACTTGAAAAATTGCAGTGTTTATACCGTCATCGTCCCCAGAACTAACAGAGTTTAAGTCCGAGAAATCAAGATCTCTTGCAGCAGATCTCTCTGGAGCCTGAGGCTCGGACATGACAGAGCTCCTCTCGCAACACTCACAGTGAATGACTGCTGCAGTAGTCTTACGAGAACGGCTGGGGCAGTTTATAATGAAGTGCCCTGACTTACCACAGTAGAAACATAGATTTTCCTTTATACGATGTTCTTTGCGTGCATCACTAACCCGTCTTTGTAAAGAGTCCACCTGCATGGGTTCAGGTTCTGGTTCCCTTGTGATCCTACTCAAAGGTTCCTTAGCTGAGGAGGGAGGTAGTAAAAGGTTAGTGCGATTATTTTCGAACCATCTCTCTTGTCTGCGTTCAGTCAGACGAGCATCAATACAGATACAATAGTTAATAAAGTCACCTAACGCAGTGGGAGGGTCGGCACGAGCAAGTTCATCCTTAATCAGTGGAGACAACCCTTTCCGAAAAATAGATTTTTTAGCGGAAGTGTCCCAAGTGGTATCAAGAGCCCATCTCCTGAAATCCAGGGCATATTCGGCTACTGAACGCTTACCTTGGCGCAAAGTTAACATGGCTGCTTCAGCTGTTGCACCTCGATTGGGGTCATCAAACACCTGCCCCATGGCTGAAATAAAAGCATCAAGGTGATTCAAACAATCATCCTCAGTCTCAATCAGAGGGTTTGCCCACATCAAAGCCTTATTGGTAAGCAACATGATTATAGTAAGCACTTTGGATCGTTCAGTGGGAAATTGTGAAGCATGTGCAGAGAAAAATAAATTGCATTGATTAATAAATCCCCTGAATTTCTCACGTTCACCGCCAAAACGAAAAGGAGGTAATTTGGGGATCCCAGAACTCGGGGTTATGGCAGGAGACTGGGCTCGTTCCTCTAGAGCCTCAATCCTGGCTCGCAATTCCTGGGTAGTCTGTCCAAACACTTGCAAATTATGATTAGTGAGGTCCTGTAGGCTTGCAAAATGGGTTTTTAAAGTCTGTACATCTGAAAGGATTGTATCAGTCACTCCGCAAAGTTCCTTTATGCGGGCCTCCATCTTCCAGATCTTTTAAGGCAGAAGTGCTGGAAGGAGAAGAGGAAAGGAAAAAACAAAAACAAAAAAAAACAATAGTGTTTACCTGTGCTAACACTCCAGAGTAAAATTTTAAGGGAATGCGCTCACCTGGAATGGTTGTGAGAAGTCACAACCACTGTCAGCACATAAGGTATTAAACGGACATCTGATATCCACAGTCACAGCAGACACGGCTTTCCCAGACCCAGCAGACACTAAACATTGGCTCCTGAATCTTGTCATGTATAGTGTACAGTTCCTATAGCGTCTTGTGCTTGGGTGCGAGGAAAACACAGGAGACACAGGTTGAAATGAAATGACTTGTATTACTTCATACAAGCATGCTGAAAAGTTCACACAGTTTGCAGGAACAGCGACAGGAGACACAGCAGGCCAGAGTAACTTCAAGCACTACAATAAATCTCCAAAGCAGATTCAGGATCTCTTCTCTGTACCGTAATTCCTCTGCAAACATGGATTCACCAAACAGCAGGTTTCCAGAGTCCAAAAGTGTTCCAAGGTTCCTCAGTAGGGAATAGCTGGAGTACAAGTCCAAGGTTTCCAGGAGTCAGGTCACAGACTGACTGAGGCTTGATTCAGGAGCACTGATTGTTCAGCTGAGGCTGCTTAAGAAGCAAGAGGGAAGAATCAGGGCGAGAACATGAAAACTGGAAACTCCATATTAACTGAGGGCAAGAGCTGCAGAAAGACAGAAAGCAAAATGGCAGACGGAAAACTGAGTTTCAAGGAACATGTCAACAGAGACAAAGAACCTTACAATATGAATGATAACACCAAAACTTTTTCTCCACTCATGGTTAGTGGTTGGGTGAAGACATTTATTGTCAAACTACTGTGTTTTCTCTTTTTAAATCATAATGACAACCCAGGTGGTATGTAAACTTTTGCGCACAACTGTATGGTGAACAGCCTCCCACTAACTCTTCAGCTGTTCACAAAAATCCAACCCTTAACATGACCGATTAAACCCCTCTCAGCACTTATTATGCTGGAGCCTTTTTCCAGGTTCATATCACTGGGACTAACAACCTGAGTGACCTATATCTCCCCTTCAGTATTTTACCAATGACCAATTTTTTAATAAATTTGCAAAAATTTCTACATTACTGGTTTTTCAGTCAAGATGTGGTGCAGAGTGTACATTAATGAGAAAAAAAATGAACTTTTTTGCATTTACCAAATGGCTGCATTGAAACAAATTGAAAAATTCTAAGGGGTCTGAACACTTTCCGTACCCTCTGTATCTATCTATCTATCTATCTTTCTACAGTCATGGCCAAAAGTTTTGAGAATGACACAAATATAAATTTTTACAAAGTCTACTGCTTCACTTTTTCTAATGGCAATTTGCATATACTCCAGAATGTTATAAAGAGTGATCAGCTTAACAGCAATTACTTGCAAAGTCAATATTTGGCTAGAAAATGAACTTTATCCCCCAAAACACATTTCAACATCATTGCAGCCCTGCCTTAAAAGGACCAGCTAACCTCTTTTCAGTGATTGCTCCATTAACACAGGTGTGGGTGTTGATGAGGACATGGCTGGAGATCAATCTGTCATGATTAAGTAAGAATGACACCACTGGACACTTTAAAAGGAGGCTGGTGCTTGGCATCATTGTTTCTCTTCTGTTAACCATGGTTATCTCTAAAGAAACATGTGCAGTCATCATTGCAATGCACAAAAATGGCCTAACAGGGAAGAGTATCGCAGCTAGAAAGATTGCACCTCAGTCAACAATCTATTGCATCATCAAGAACTTCAAGGAGAGAAGATCCATTGTTGCCAAAAAGGCTCCAGGGCGCCCAAGAAAGACCAGCAAGCGCCAGGACCGTCTCTTAAAAGTGTTTCAGCTGCAGGATCGGGCTACCAGCAGTGCAGAGCTTGCTCAGGAATGGCAGCAGGAAGGTGTGAGTGCATCTGCACGCACTGTGAGGCAGAGGCTCTTGGAGCAAGGCCTGGTCTCAAGGAGGGCAGCAAAGAAGCCACTTCTCTCCAGAAAAAACATCATGGGCAGACTGATATTCTGCAAAAGGTACAGGCAGTGGACTGCTGAGGACTGGGGTAAAGTTATTTTCTCTGATGAATCCCCTTTTCGATTGTTTGGGACATCAGGAAAACGCCTCATTCGGAGAAGACAAGGTGAGCGCTACCACCAGTCTTGTCTCATGCCAACTGTTAAGCATCCTGAAACCATTCATGTGTGGGGTTGCTTCTCAGCCAAGGGAATCGGCTCTCTCACAGTCTTGCCTAAAAACACAGCCATGAATAAAGAATGGTACCAGAATGTCCTCCAAGAGCAACTTCTCCCAACCCTCCAAGAGCAGTTTGGCCATCAACAATGCCTTTTCCAGCATGATGGAGCACCTTGCCATAAAGCAAAGGTGATAACTAAATGGCTCAGGGAACAAAACATAGAGATTTTGGGTCCATGGCCTGGAAACTCCCCATATCTTAATCCCATTGAGAACTTGTGGTCAATCATCAAGAGACGGGTGGACAAACAAAAACCTAAAAATTCTGACAAAATGAAAGCATTGATTGTGCAAGAATGGACTGCTATCAGTCAGGATTTGGTCCAGAAGTTGATTGAGAGCATGCCAGGGAGAATTGCAGAGGTCGTGAAGAAGAAGGGTCAACACTGCAAATATTGACTTGCTGCATTAACTCATTCTAACTGTCAATATAAGCTTTTGTTACTCATATGTTTGCAATTATTATATTTCTGTCTGTTATAAAAACATCTGTCAAACACACATAAAAACCAGAGGGTAGCAGATCATGTGAAAATATAATATTTGTGTCATTCTCAAAACTTTTGGCATGGCTGTATGTATACACATACATCCACTTCTCCATTATTCATGGCATTTACAGAGAAAAATTACCATTGTTTTCCCATTTTCATGTAGTGTTAATTAGCAGACTACCCCCTAATATTTGGTGCATAAAGGTTTTAAGAAAGTGACCTAAAAGCAAAAAGTGTTAAAAAAGTAAAGATAAACATTACTCATCTGCTAGACCCTCCTGCGGTTGGTCCAGCGCTGCTGCTTGGGTGGTGGGTACCTCTTGTCCATCAGCGATGACATCGTGTACATCTTTCACGAGAATATGCCAACCAATAACTGGTGTACTTCCAGCACCTGACCACTGACACCAGTGATTGGCACCAGCAGTCACATGAATGATAGACAAGATGACATCATCACACTATGATCAGTGAGAACCAAATGCCTGCATATGTACTTTATTTACCAATTATGGTGCCTTACCCCCAAAATAAATCCAAAATGCTCTTCTATCTAAATGGCTTTCCACTGCCTGTTGTCAAGTGTAATTTATCTTTAGTAGCAGAGACACATATGGCTGAGGACTGGGTAGTTAACCCCTTCAAGACCCAGCCTATTTTGACCTCAAAGACCTTGCCATTTTTTGCAATTCTGACCAGTGTCCCTTTATGAGGTAATAACTCTGGAACGCTTCAACGGATCCTAGCGATTCTGAGACTGTTTTTTCGTGACATATTGGGCTTCATGTTAGTGGTAAATTTAGGTCGATAATTTTTGCGTTTATTTGTGAAAAAAATGGAAATTTGGCGAAAATTCTGAAAATTTTGTAATTTTCAAATTTTTAATTTTTATTCTGTTAAACCAGAGAGTTATGTGGCACAAAATAGTTAATAAATAACATTTCCCACATGTCTACTTTACATCAGCACAATTTTGGGAACAACATTTTTTTTTGTTAGGAAGTTATAAGGGTTAAAAGTTGACCAGCGATTTCTCATTTTTACAGCAAAATTTACAAAACCATTTTTTTTAGGGACCACCTCACATTTGAAGTCACTTTGAGGGGTCTATATGGCAGAAAATACCCAAAAGTGACACCTTTATAAAAACTGCACCCCTCAAGCTACTCAAAACTACATTCAAGAGATTATTAACCCTTCAGGTGCGACACAGGAACTAAAGCAACGTGGAAGGAAAAAATGGACATTTTAATTTTTCCAACAAAAATTTTCTTTTAGCATCAATTTTTTCATTTTTACATGGGCATCAGGATAAAATGGATCCTAAAATTTGTTGGGCAATTTCTCCTGAGTACACAGATACCTCATATGTGGTCATAAACCACTGTATGGGCGCACGGCAGGGCTCAGAAGGGAAGGAGCGCCATTTGACTTTTTGAATGGAAAATATGCTGGAATATTTAGCGGTTGCCATGTCGCATTTGGAGAGTTCCTGTGTGCCTAAACATTGGAGCTCCCCCACAAGTGACCCCATTTTGGAAACTAGACCCCCTAAGGAACTTATCTAGATGCATAGTGATCACTTTGAACCCCCAGGTGCTTCACAAATTGATCTGTAAAAAAAAAAAGTACTTTTTTTTCACAAAAATTTTCTTTTAGCCTCAGTTTTTTCATTTTCACATGGGCAACAGTATAAAATTGGATCCTAAAATTTGTTGGGCAATTTCTCCTGAGTACACAGATACCTCATATGTGGTCATAAACCACTGCTTGGGCGCACGGCAGGGCTCAGAAGGGAAGGAGCGCCATTTGACTTTTTGAATAGAAAATATGCTGGAATATTTAGCGGTTGCCATGTCGCATTTGGAGAGTCCCTGTGTGCCTAAACATTGGAGCTCCCCCACAAGTGACCCCATTTTGGAAACTAGACCCCTAAGGAACTTATCTAGATGCATAGTGAGCACTTTGAACTCCCAGGTGCTTCACAAATTGATCCGTAAATAAAAGAAAGTACTTTTTTTTCACAAAATTTTCTTTTAGCCTCAGTTATTTTCATTTTCACATGGGCAACAGTATAAATTGGATCCTAAAATTTGTTGGGCAATTTCTCCTGAGTACACAGATACCTCATATGTGGTCATAAACCACTGTTTGGGCGCACGGCAGGGCTCAGAAGGGAAGGAGCGCCATTTGACTTTTTGAATGGAAAATATGCTGGAATATTTAGCGGTTGCTATGTCGCATTTGGAGAGTCCCTGTGTGCCTAAACATTGGAGCTCCTCCACAAGTGACCCCATTTTGGAAACTAGACCCCCTAAGGAACTTATCTAGATGCATAGTGAGCACTTTGAACCCCCAGGTGCTTCACAAATTGATCCGTAAAAAAAAGAAAGTACTTTTTTTTCACAAAAATTTTCTTTTAGCCTCAGTTTTTTTCATTTTCACATGGGCAACAGTATAAATTGGATCCTAAAATTTGTTGGGCAATTTCTCCTGAGTACACAGATACCTCATATGTGGTCATAAACCACTGTTTGGGCGCACGGCAGGGCTCAGAAGGGAAGGAGCGCCATTTGACTTTTTGAATGGAAAATATGCTGGAATATTTAGCGGTTGCCATGTCGCATTTGGAGAGTCCCTGTGTGCCTAAACATTGGAGCTCCCCCACAAGTGACCCCATTTTGGAAACTAGACCCCCTAAGGAACTTATCTAGATGCATAGTGAGCACTTTGAACCCCCAGGTGCTTCACAAATTGATCCGTAAAAAAAAGAAAGTACTTTTTTTTCACAAAAATTTTCTTTTAGCCTCAGTTTTTTTCATTTTCACATGGGCAACAGTATAAATTGGATCCTAAAATTTGTTGGGCAATTTCTCCTGAGTACACAGATACCTCATATGTGGTCATAAACCACTGTTTGGGCGCACTGCAGGGCTCAGAAGGGAAGGAGCGCCATTTGACTTTTTGAATGGAAAATATGCTGGAATATTTAGCGGTTGCTATGTCGCATTTGGAGAGTCCCTGTGTGCCTAAACATTGGAGCTCCCCCACAAGTGACCCCATTTTGGAAACTAGACCCCCTAAGGAACTTATCTAGATGCATAGTGAGCACTTTGAACCCCCAGGTGCTTCACAGAAGTTTATAACGCAGAGCCGCGAAAATAAAAAATCATTTTTTTTTTCTCAAAAAATGATTTTTTAGCCCACTGTTTTTTATTTTCACAATGGTTACAGGAGAAATTGGACCTCAAAAGTTGTTGTCCAGTTTCTCCTGAGTACGCTAGTACCCCATATGTGAGGGGGAACCACTGTTTGGGCACACGTCAGGGCTCGGAAGGGATGTAGTGACGCTTTGAAATGCCGACTTGATGGAATGGTCTGCGGGCATCTTGTTACGTTTGCAGAGCCCCTGATGTGCCTAAACAGTAGAAACTCCCCACAAGTGACCCCATTTTGGAAACTAGACCCTGCAAAGAACTTATCTAGATGTGTGGTGAGCACTTTGAACCCCCAAGGGCTACACAGAAGTTTATAACGCCCGGGCATGAAAATAAAAAAATCATATTTTTTCCACAATCAGGATCTTTTAGTCCCCAATTTTTTTATTTTCCCAAGGGTAACATGAGAAATTAGACCCAAAAGTTGTTGTCCAATTTGTCCTGAGTATGCTGATATCCCATATGTGGGAGAAAACTACTGTATGGGCACACGTCGGGGCTCGGATGGGAAGTAGCGACGTTTTGAAATGCCCATTTGATGGAATGGTCTTCGGGCGTCATGTTACGTTTGCAGAGTCCCTGATGTGCCTAAACAGTAGAAACTCCCCACAAGTGACCCCATTTTGGAAACTAGATCCCCCAAGGAACTCCCATAGATGTGTGATAAGCACTTTGAATCTCCAAGTCCTTCACAGAAGTTTATAACGCAGAGCCGTGAAAATATAAAATCATTTTTTTTCCACAAAAATAATTTTTAGTCCCCAATTTTTTTTCCCAATGTTAACAGGAGAAATTAGAACCCCCAAAGTTGTTGTGCAATTTTTCCGAGTACGCTGATACCCCATATGTGGGGATAAACCACTGTTTGGGCATACGTCGGGGCTTGGAATAAAGGGAGCACTGTTTGACTTTTTGAACGCAAAATTTGCAGGAATCAATGGTGGCTCCATGTCGCGTATGGAGACCCCCTGATGTGCCTAAATAGTGGAAACCCCTCAATTCTAACTCCAACCCTAACCCCAACACACCCCTAACCCCAACCCTAACCCCACCACACCTAACCCTAATACAAACCCTAATCATAACCCTAACCCCAACACACCCCTAACCCTAATCCCAACTCTAACCATAAACCTAACTACAAGCCTAACCCTAATTCCAACCCTAACCCTAATTCCAACCCTAACCCTAATTCCAACCCTAACCCAAATTCCAACCCTAACCGTAATTCTAACCTTAACCCTAATGCTAACCCTAACCCTAGTTCTAACCCTAAGGCTGGGTTCATATTGCGTTTTACCAGCCCGTTCAACACGTAGCGGTGACCGGCTGGTAACGGTATAGCATAACGCGATCGCGTTATGCTATACCCGCTAGCGCAGATGAATCAGCAGATAATCAGCCGCGGATCCGCAGCAAAATCCGCCGCGGATCTGCAGCGAATCAGCAGCGAAATCCGCCGCGGATCAGCAGCGAAATCAGCCGCGGATCAGCAGCGAAATCAGCCGCGGATCAGCAGCGAAATCAGCCGCGGATCAGTAGCGAAATCAGCCGCGGATCAGCAGCGAAATCCGCTGCGGATCCGCAGCGAATCAGCAGCAAAATCAGTCGCGGATCAGCAGCGAAATCCGCCGTGGATCAGCAGCAAAATCAGCCGCGGATCCGCAGCGAATCAGCAGCGAAATCAGCCGCGGATCAGCAGCGACATCCGCTGCGGATCCGCAGCGGATCAGCAGCGAAATCAGCCGCGGATCAGCAGCGAAATCCGCTGCGGATTCGCAGCGAATCAGCAGCAAAATCAGTCGGGGATCAGCAGCGAAATCCGCCGCGAATCAGCAGCGAAATCCGCCGCGAATCAGCAGCGAAATCAGCCGCGGATCCGCCGCAGATCAGCAGCGACATCCGCCGCGAATCAGCAGCGAAATCAGCCGCGGATCAGCAGCGAAATCCGCCGCGAATCCGCAGCGAAATCTGCCGCGGATCAGCAGCGAAATCCGCCGCGGATCAGCAGCGAAATCAGCCGCGGATCAGCAGCGAAATCAGCCGCGGATCAGCAGCGAAATCAGCCGCGGATCAGCAGCGAAATCAGCTGCGGATCAGCAGCGAAATCCGCTGCGGATCCGCAGCGAATCAGCAGCAAAATCAGCCGCGGATCCGCAGCGAATCAGCAGCAAAATCAGTCGTGGATCAGCAACGAAATCCGCCGCGGATCCGCAGCGAAATCCGCAGCGGATCAGCAGCGAAATCCGCAGCGGATCAGCAGCGAAATCCGCCGCGATTCAGCAGCGAAATCCGCCGCGGATCAGCAGCGAAATCCGCCGCGGATCAGCAGCGAAATCCGCTGCGGATTCGCAGCGAAATCAGTCGCGGATCTGCAGCGAAATCAGTCACGGACCTGCAGCGAAATCAGTTGCGGATCCGCAGCGAAATCCGCCGCGGATCAGCAGCGAAATCCGCCGTGGATCCGCAGCGAAATCCGCTGCGGATCAGCATCGAAATCAGCCGCGGATTAGCAGCGAAATCAGCCGCGGATCAGCAGCGAAATCCGCCGCGGATCTGCAGCGAAATCCGCCGCGGATCCGCCACGAAATCCGCCGCGGATCCGCCACGAAATCCGCCACACGTTGCGGATTTTGCTGCGGATCCGCGGCGTATTTTGCTGCGGATCCGCGGCGGATTTTGCTGCTGATCTGCGGCGGATATCGCTGCGCATCCGCGGCTGCTTTCGCTGCTGATCCGCCGCGGATCAGCAGCGAAATCCGCCGCGGATACGCAGCAAAATATGCCGCGGATCCGCAGCAAAATCCGCAACGTGTGCACAGGCCCTAATAGGAAAAAAAAAAAAAAAAAAAAATCTTTATTTTTTTTATTTGTCCCTACCTATGATAAAGGGGGGGTTCATTTACTTTTTTTATTTTGATCAATGTGACAGTTTATCACAGTGATCAAAATAAATTTTTGGACACTGGGGGCGCACTGCGCATGCGCCGGCCGGCGGGCGCACTGCGCATGCGCCCGCCATTTTCCAAGATGGCGGCGCCCATGAAGAGGCCCGGGCGGACGCCGGGACCGATCCAGGGACATCGGTGGATCGGGAGAGGTGAGTAGGGTGGTCGGAAGGTTAGGGGGGGGGATCGGAAGGTGGGGGCACCGGAGCAAAAGAGGAGGGGAGCTGTTAGTGACGGCGGTGACCGATCGCTGCCATCTTTCGGTGGCGGCGGCCGATCGCCGCCGTGACTCGGTGTGGGGGGGTCAGGTCTCGGTGTCCAGCCATGGCAGATGCTATTGCAGCATCGGCCATGGCTGGATTGTAATATTTCACCAATTAAATTGGTGAAATATTACAGATTGCTCTGATTGGCTGTTTCACTTTTAACAGCCAATCAGAGCGATCGTGGCCACGGGGGGGTTAAGCCAACCCCCCTGTGGTGAAGCACAAAGGGTCCTGTAACTGCGGGTCAGGTGACCTTTGAGTGACCCCGGTCTCCCGGCCCGCAGGAACGAGATCCTTTCATGACGCAGGGTATGCGTCATAGGTCGGAATGGCACCGACTTTCATGACGCATACGCTGTGTCAACGGTCGGGAAGGGGTTAAGAAAAGGAGGTTCTACCACTTGTAGTGCTGGTAGAATGCTCATGAAAAGAAGCCCCCAGCTCTAAAAGAGTGGATGGCCAGTTACACAGCATAAGAACTAGGACAGCTCCTGGTCATAATAGACAGTGCATTAAAAGCATTTTTTAACTTGTGGGAATCCGAAGTGAGGATAAGGTTTGTGTAAAAGGTCAGGTACAATTTAACAGGAACCTTGTTGGCCATGTTCACCCACCACTAGTGGTGCACATTGTACAAGTGGTGATATAGTATGTCGTGAGCTCCCTCTTCTGGTGGCTGTAAGTAGCCAGCATGCTTCCTTATAAATCTATGTTTATGCAGGGAATTTATTACTCTGTATCAGAAAAAAAACAAGCATAAAGAAGCAGGCAGAAACTAAAGTTGATTTTAATCCAAAATATTGATTATTTTAATGTAATAATCTTATCACTTTTCTAATATAATTGAATTATAAAATCCCTGAATTTCCCTCTTTACTCCACCTAACTTCTTTTTCATTTTTTACATTTCTGTTTTGAAGATGTTTTGTTTGAGAATCTCCTGACCATGCTAGGATACTCAGATGAAATATTATCAGCATCTGTTTTGGCGGCTGGTCTAGTCTGTGCTCTCCTGGAAGGCCGCAATCTCACCTTTTCAATCCGCACTGACAGTGCGCTCTCTTGCCTGCTCATCACCTCTCATTAGAGGCTGCAAGGAGCGCACTGTCACTATGCATTGAAAGTAATATCGCACAGTGACCGAATAGCTAGTACTGAGCATATGTTGGAGAAGCCCAGCCTCTGAAATGGACATCACTGATAATGGTTTGTTTCAGGGTGGGGACAGCAGCTGAAACAGTCCCATTTGAGCATTCCGGCATGAATTTGGGATTGTCAAACAAAATGTCATCAAAACAGAAATGAAAAAAAAAATAGAAGCAGGAAGATAGAGGGAACGGTAGGGACTTTTTAGTTAAAGTGTATTCGAAAAGGGATTAGACTATTACGTTAAATAGACAGATATTTAGGACTGAAATGAACTTTAGTTTCGGACCTCCCCTTTAAACTTCTTTACAAATACACATTACGCCATATTTCTGGCACAGATTTCTACTGTCATGATGATATGTGATCTAAAGTGCTGCAAGAAAACAAAAAATCAGAAAATATAGCTAGGAAGGAACTGGGTATTATTCTACAGAAAATGTATTTCTATGTTTGCAACTTTGTAAAAAAAAAAAAAAAAAAGTCGACATTTTCCAAAGCCCATAACTTTTTTTATTTGCCTGTCAATGGAACTGTGCCAGGGCTTATTTTTTCTATCAAGCTGTAGTTTTAATTGTAAAATTTTGGGATTGATACAACATTTGGATTGTTTGGGGTTTTTTTTGTATTTTTGGGTGGAGGTGTGGCAACTGAAAAAAATAGCAATTCTGGAGTTTCGATTTTTTTTTTCTTTATGGCGTTTACACTATGGGTTAAATAATTTTTATATTTCGATATGTCACACTGTAACAGATGAAGTTATACCATATATCCTTTTTTTAATTATTTCTTTATTTTTTGATGGGGAAATGGGAATGATTTAAAATAAATATCTATATACTTAATTTTTTTTTTCACTTGAACCTGCAGAAATTCTTTTGTAACCTTGGCCAGATGTGTGCCTTGCTACAATTCTGTCTCTGAGCTCCTTGGCTAGTTCCTTTGACCTCATGATTCTCATTTGGTCTGACATGCACTGTGAGCTGTGAGGTCTTATATAGACAGGTGTGTGCCTTTACAAATCAAGTCCTATCAGTTTAATTAAACACAGCTGGACTCCAATGAAGGAGTAGAACCATCTCAAGGAGGATCACAAGGAAATGGACAGCATGTGACTTAAATATGAGTGTCTAAGCAAAGGGTCCGAATACTTATGACCATGTGATATTTCAGTTTTTCTTTTTTTAATAAATTTGCAAATTTGCAAAAATTTCTACATTTCTGGTTTTTATCAGTCAAGATGGGATGCAGAGTGTACATTAATGAGAAAAAAAGAACTTTTTTGCATTTACCAAATGGCTGCAATGAAACAAAGAGTGAAAAATTTAAAGGGGTCTGAATACTTTCCATACCCACTGTAATATACGAACACACCAAAGACACTCGCTTAGCACCCGAGCATGCTGAGATAACACCTTATCCGAGCACTTTCATTCATCACTAATACTGGCATTTGGCTTTGACAAAACTTTATTGACACTTAGGTGCGGATTGCATGAGTATTTTATGTGTTTCTGCATGTGCGTACTTTACCTGTTGATATTCCACACCTAATACAAGTCTATGCGGAAATTCGGCACATAACACTCAGCGTACCCGCAAAAGAAATTGACATGCTGCGGATATGAAACACACACCACAGGTCAGTTTACGCTGTGTTGAAAAGAAGCACAGTGGGCAGGAGATCTCTATAAATCCCATCCACTTTGCTGGAACTGTAGAAGCTGCGGTTTTGACACAGAGATGTTTTTTATGGCTCCATATTGCATATGATGGCATTGTTCCTATCGTTGCGATGATGAAACAGATGACGGGATGTAGTGTAGGTATGACATTGGAAGCGGTAAAAAAATCAATACATAATTTTTTTTTAGGATAATGTTGAGAAAGTGTGCCACCTAGTGTCCAGAGATGGTAATTATTGTATCTGCACACAGCTCTGAAGACGCTCTATATTTTACAATACAAGGCAATAGGAAAGCTCAAAAGGCTCCCCGAAGATGCATCTTTTTCATCAAAAAACATGAGCGTCTTCTTCATTGTTTAATGAATGTAAAAAAAAAAATCTGGAAAACGACAGTAAAAAGACTCCAAAAAACAAAAAAAAAACGCCGTAGGACAAAAACATAAGAAAAGTGCTCAGGAAATTACCCCCCAAAAATGCTAAAAAAAAAGGCTTCAGGTTTACAAAACTCCACAGAAAAGATTCCTGCAGCATCTTCAGCTTGAAAAAGTAATGTTTTTGACATCTGGGAAAAAAAAAAAAACGTGAACGCATTGTTGGACTTCTTCATGAGGAGGTTTTAAGAAAATGCTGGTAAGGGAGGTCATAGCCTGATGGTGTCAGAGGACGTACCAGAAATGAACATGTTCTAGCTGCAACATTCCAAACGAAAAACCTTAAAAGGGGTATTCACATCTCAGAGATCCTATCCCAATATGTAGCAGGTGTAATAATAATAATATTAGCAAATACCTCCAGTTAGAAGTATAGTATAGTTCTTCTGATAAGCTTTGTCACTTACTCCATGTGCAGGCATTGCAGTAGCTTAGGTAACCACTGTATGAGTGGTGGTAACCTTGGATACCTAAGCTACTGCAATGCCTGCACATGGAGTAAGCGATATAGCGAATCAGAAGAACTATGCTATATTTCTAATTGTAGGTATTTGCTAATATTATTACAACTACATATTGGGGTAGGAGCTTGGAGATGGTAATACCCCTTTAATTTAATGTATATGAGATTTTTTTTAATAAATAAATAAAATATTCCGGATATGTTGGTCATCTCCTTGCCGGCTCCTTCAGTTACTCTGCACTGCCACCTGTTGGTGCAAGCAATACTGCAATGGCAGTTGTGTCCAGGACATGAACAGTTTTGTAGTCTTCTCTCCTTTCTGCACCCTGTGCCTACGGTTTCTTAGCAGAAAAAGATGGACACCTACAGTATATATAGTATGCACACACGTGGCAGATACAGCTGATTTTCAGCAGTGATTTTATAGAAATTCTGCTGCGTATGACTGGAATAACTTTTATGAAATCTCCAGCACTTGCTGCAGAGAAAATCAACAATGAAAATGACCATTGCGGCAGACTTGAAATCATATTCGCAGTGGATTTTCACAGCGGATTGAATTTCCAACAAGTTTGCAATATTTCTATAATGAATTCTGGAACAAAATCTGCAAGGTCTGTATTAGGGCTGAGCACGGGATGGTAAAAAAAAAGCATTCAGCTGTAGTGCGAACAGGCAAAGATTCTGTGCTAACTGCTGGACCAAAACAGTTTGTAGTATTAGGATACGCACCCACGATGAGCTTTTGCTGTGTTTTTGATTTTGCAGATTTTCTGGACAGATAAAGTTGTTGTGCAATTTCTCCTGAGTACGCCGATACCCCATATGTGGGGGAAAACCACTATTTGGGCGCACGGCTGTGCTCGGAAGGGAAGGAGCGCCGTTTGACTTTTTCAAACCAAAATTGGCTGGAATTGAGATTGGACGCCATGTCGCGTTTGGAGAGCCCCTGATGTGACTAAACAGTGGAAATCCCCCACAAGTGACACCATTTTGGAAACTAGACCCCCAAAGGAACTTATCTAGATCTGTTGTGAGCACTTTGAACCCCCAAGTGTTTCCCTAAAGTTTTTAATGCCTGGATGTGAAAAAAAAAATTTCCACAAAAATGATTTTTTAGTCCCCAATTTTTGATTTTTCCCAAGGAAATTGGACTCCAAAAGTTGTTGTCCAATTTGTCCTGAGTACGCTGATAGCCCATACGTGGGGGGAACCACTGTTTTGGCGCACGACAGAGCTCAGAAGGGAAGGAGCACATATTTATTAATGACCTTGTAGGGGGCATACAGAGTAGTATTTCAATATTTGCAGATGACACTAAACTCTACAGGGTAATAAATACAGAGGAGGACAATTTTATATTACAGGAGGATTTATGTAAACTAGAAGCTTGGGCTGATAAATGGCAAATGAGCTTTAATGGGGATAAATGTAAGGTCATGCACTTGGGTAGAACAAACAAGATGTATAATTATGTGCTTAATTGTAAAACACGGGCAAAACTGTCACTGAAAAAGCCCTGGGTGTATGGGTGGACGACAAACTCACATTTAGTGGCCAGTGTCAGGCAGCAGCTGCAAAGGCAAATAAAATAATGGGATGCATTAAAAGAGGCATAGATGCTCATGAGGAGAACAATATTTAGACTTGAGAGTCCTCAGTGGTTGATACCTATCTACTGGCTAACACGGTACGAAGATACACATGAGGAGAACATAATTTTACCTCTATACAAGTCACTGGTGCGACCACACTTAGAATACTGTGTACAGTTCTGGTCTCTGGTGTATAAGAAAGACATAGCTGAACTTGAGCGGGTGCAGAGAAGAGCGACCAAGGTTATTAGAGAACTGGGGGGTCTGCAATACCAAGACAGGTTATTACACTTGGGGTTATTTAGTTTGGAAAAATGAAGGCTTAGGGGTGATCTTATTACAATGTATAAATATATGAGGGGATAGTACAAAGACCTTTCTAATGATCTTTTTACTCTTAGCCCTGTGACAGGGACAAGGGGGCATCCTCTACGTCTGGAGGAAAGAAGGTTTAGCCATAATCACAGACGCAGATTCTTTACTGTAAGAGCAGTGAGACTATGGAACTCTCTGCCGTCTAATGTTGTAATGAGTGATTCCCTACTAAAATTTAAGAAGGGACTGGATGCCTTTCTTGAAAAGTATAATATTACAGGCTATATTCACTAGTTTCCTAGATACTGCGTTGATCCAGGGAGCTAGTCTGATTGCCGTATGTGGAGTCGGGAAGGAATTTTTTTTCCCCAATGTGAAGCTTACTGTTTGCCACTTGGGTTTTTTTTTGCCTTCCTCTGGATCAACATGTTAGGGCAGGTTAGGATAGGATATGGGTTGAACTAGATAGACTTAAAGTCTTCCTTCAACCTTAATAACTATGTTACTATGTTATTTGACTTTTTCAAACCAAAATTGGCTGGAATCGAGATTAGACGCCATGTCGAGTTTGATTAGCCCCTGATGTGCCTAAACAGTGTAAACCCCCCACAAGTGACCCCATTTTAGAAACTTGACCCCATAAGGAACTTATCTAGATCTGTGGTGAGCACTTTGAACCCCCAAGTGCTTCATACAAGTTTATAACGTAGGGCCGTAAAATTAAAAAAATCATATTTTTTACACAACAATGATCTTTTCACCCCAATTTTTATTTTCCCAAGGGTAACAAGAGCCCCTGATGTGCATAAACAGTGGAAACCCCCCACAAGCGACACCATTTTGGAAACTAGACCCCTTAAGACACTTATCTAGATCTGTTGTGAGCACTTTGAACCCCCAAGTGTTTCACTAAAGTTTATAATGCCTGGGTGTGAAAAAAAAATTTTTCCACAAAAATGATTTTTTAGTCCCCAATTTTTGATTTTTCCCAAAGAAATTGGACCCCAATAGTTGTTTTCCAATTTGTCCTGAGTATGCTGATACCTCATGTGGGGGGGAAATACTGTTTGGGCGCACAGCAGGGCTCGGAAAGGAAGTAATGAAGTTTTGAAATGCAGACTTTGATGGGTGTCATGTTCAGTTTTTAGAGCTCCTGATGTGCCTAAACAGTGGAAACCCCCATAAGTGACCCCATTTTGGAAACAATACCCCCTAAGGAACTTATCTAGACCTGTGGAGAGCACTTTGAACCCCCAAGTGCTTCACATAAGTTTATAATGCCCGGGCATGAAAATTAAAAATCCTACTTTTTTCCCACAAAAATGATCTTTTAGTCACCAATTTTTTATTTTCCCAAGGGTAACAGGAGAAATTGGACCCGAAAAGTTGTTGTCCAATTTGTCCTGAGTACGCTGATACCCTATATGTGGGAGAACACTACTGTATGAGCACACGTCGGGGCTCGGAAGGGAAGTAGTGACGTTTTGCATTGCAGACTTTTATGGAATAGTCTGCGGGTGTCATGTCGCGTTTGGAGAGCCCCTGATGTGCCTAAACAGTGGAAACCCCCACAAGTGACCCAATTTTGGAAACTAGACCCCCCAAGGAACTTATCTAGATGTGTGGTAAGAACCTTGAACCCCCAAGTGCTTTACAGAAGTTTATAACGTAGAGTCATAAAAATAAAAAATCATTTTTTTTCCACAGAAATGATATTTTCGCCCTCAATTTTATATTTTCTGAAGGGTAACAGAAGAAATTGACCCCACGAGTTATTGTGAAATTTGTCCTGAGTACGCTGATACCCCATATGTGGGGGTAAACTACTGTTTGGGCGCATGGCAGAGCTCAGAAGGGAAGGAGCACCGTTTGACTTTCTCAACGCAGAATTGGCTGGAATTGAGATCAGACGCCATGTCACGTTTGGAGAGCCCCTGATGTGCCTAAACAGTGGATACCCCCCAATTCTAACTCCAACCCTAACCCCAACACACCCCTAACCCTAGTCCCAACCCTAACCATAACCCTAAACACAAACCTAACCCTAACACACCCTAAACCTAATCCCAACCCTAACCCTAATTCGAACTTTAGCCCAAACCCTAACCCTAATGAGAAAATGAAAATAAATACATTTTTTAAATTTTATTATTTTTCCCTAAGTGGGTGATAAAGGGGGGTTTGATTTACTATTTATAGCGGGATTTTATGATTGGCAGCTGTCACACGCTGAAAGACGCATTTTATTGCAAAAATAGTTTTTGCATCATCACATTTTGAGAGCTATAATTTTTTCATATTTTGGCCCACAGAGTCATGTGAGGTCTTATTTTTTGCGGGATGAGTTGACATTTTTATTGGTACCGTTTTTGGGCACATGACATTTTTTGACGCTTTTTATTACGATTTTTAGGATGCAGAATGAACAAAAACCAGCAATTCATGAATTTCTTTTTTGGGGGGGGCGTTTATACCATTCCGCGTGTGGTAAAATCGATAAAGTAGTTTTATTCTTTGGGTTAGTGCAATTAAGGAAATACCTCATTTATATCTTTTTTATTTTTCGCTGATGATGCTGTATGGCGGCTCGTTTTTTGTGGGACAAGATGACGTTTTCAGTGGTACCATGTTTATTTATATCCGTCTTTTTGATCGCGTGTTATTCCACTTTTTTTTGGCGGTAAGAAGATAAAAAACAATGATTTGCCTTTTTTTTTAGGGGGTTCACTAAAGGGGTTAACTAGTGGGACATTTTAATAGTGTGGGTCGTTACGGACGCGGTGATACTAAATGTGTGCACTTTTAATGTTGGTTTTTTTTTTACATTAAAGAAATGAATTTATTGGGGAATATTTTTTTTCTTTATTTAGGAATTTTTTTTTACAAGTTTATTTTTATTTTTTTTACATTTTTACTTTGTCCCAGGGTGGGACATCACTGTTTAATGTCAGATCGCTGGTATGACAGTTTGCACAGCACTGTGTCAGCTATCTGACAGGCACTGCAGCAGGCTCTCTCAGCGCCTGCTCTCAGCAGGCACTGAGGAAGCCGCCTCCCTGCAGGACCCGGAATGACCCTGCGGCCATCTTGGAGCCGAGGCCCTGCAGGGAGAAGGCCCTCGGAACAGCGCGGTCACATTGCGCTGTTCTGAGGGTCTCAGGGAAGCACGCAGGGAGCTCCCTCCCTGCGCGATGCTTCCCTATGGCCCCGGTACACTGCGATCATCTTTGATCGCAGTGTGCCACGGGTTAATGTGCCTGGAGCAGTCCGTGACCGCTCCTGGCACATAGTGCCGGGTGTCAGCTGTGATAATCAGCTGTCGCTATGTGTGAAGGGCCCTTAGTGAAGTCTGCATAAAAACTGCAGCAAACTCCTTCCAATTCTGTATACAGTATCTAACATGGTTTCAAATATTGGGGAGAAAGTATCCGAGATGAGTACTTCCCAACTTTTGAAGAACAGAGACAGGGACAAATTATGTACCGTGGTAAATTATGGACACACCCCAGTCCACACGCATTTACCATTTCTTTCTCCCCTGGCAGGAGATGTCAGAGGGGCGCTGGCAGTGAGGAAAATTCAGTAGATGCCTGAGACTGTAGGGTGTAGATCCAAATCAGGGACTGTCTGACTAGAGATGAGTGGATGGATTAATGGGTCACAGCTCCAGCATCCAGGTCAGTGCTACCTGTCAGCTGGATGTTAGGCCGCGAATCTCTAACTTTCTGGTGTTCCCAGGGCGGCTTTTGATCACCCAGATCAGTGCTGCCTGGTGACTGGACAGGAGACTCCGAATTTATCATCCAGGGCCAGTGCAACGTCATCTGTGCATCCTGCTCATCTCTAGTTGGGACCTGTGAATTATTTTTTGTTCCTTCTTTCACAGTCGGAGCCGCCAGAACTTTCTCACCTTTATGTAGCGTCACTATACGACATCCGGCTTCTGGTGTCTGTAAGGTCACGGTCACATGTAACATAAATACTGTGTTTTTTGTTTTCTGCAGGATCCGCACCAAACTACGCAATAATAATCTTCTCTGGTTATTGCATCTTTGCTGTATTTTTTATATCTTTTCCCCTTAATGATACATTTTTGATGCAGATGTGAAGCAGAGTTTTTTAATGTGTTTTTTATAGTACGGAAAAGTTTTGATTCTGCACTTAAAAAAGTAACTTCAGTTTTTAACATGCGTTTTTTTTTTAGGTTCCACATAGATTCCACATAGATTACAGAGAATCTGCTATCAGATGGGGTAGTAAAAAACCTTGTAACTACTGGTCAGGAGATCCTCCCCTGTAGATATAAGAATTTTGTTTGCTTTACATACGCCAAATGCATAGTCACAAAATAGTGTGAACAGAGCCCGACAATAAGCATATAACTTGTGTGATAAGGAAGTCCAGAGAACATAACCCGCCTTGGCGACTTCAGGACCGGAGTTGAGAAACAATGCATTAGGTCATACTCCATAGAATTGTGACACTTGGATATGAAGGTGATGACAAAATGATTTTTTCCTTTAAGTGTCACTATTTAGAAGTTTGGTTAGGTAAGGTGAAGAAAGTAAGAGAAGCATTGTACTGAGAACTTGTGTTAGGCAATCATCTCTGCAGGAAATGGCCACACTCTAAAGAAAAATGTCTAACCACATCCCTTCTCGACAATGTGACATATACAGCATGGAAGTAACAGAAACACTTATCACTTCATACAGCTGCAGTTCGGGCTGGTCGGTTTACCCACAAGCTATCCAAGCCGAGTGCAGGAACATGGGCCCCAATGCATAATTTGTGATTTATTTAACCCCTTAACCCCCAAGGGTGGTTTACACGTTAATGACCGGGCCAATTTTTACAATTCTGACCACTGTCTCTTTATGAGGCTATAACTCTGGAACGCTTCAACGGATCTTCTTGATTCTGAGACTGTTTTCTTGTGACATATTGTACTTCATGACAGTGGTAAAATTTCTTCGATATAACTTGCGTTTATTTATGAAAAAAAATGGAAATATGGCGAAAATGTAGCAATTTTCAAACTTTGAATTTTTATTCCCTTAAATCAGAGAGATATATCACACAAAATAGTTACTAAATAACATTTCCCGCATGTCTGCACAGTTTTGGAGCCAAATTTTTTTTTTGTTAGGAAGTTATAAGGGTTAAAAGTTGAACAGCGATTTCTCAAGAAAGAAGTTTATTAACCCTTCAGGTGCTTCACAGGAGCTGAAGTAACGTGGAAGGAAAAAATGAACATTTAACTTTTTAGTCACAAAAATGATCTTTTACAAACAATTTTTTTATTTTCACAAGGGGAAAAGGAGAAAATGGACAGAAAAAGTTATTGTGCAATTTCTCCTGAGTACGCCAATACCCCATATGTGGGGGAAAACCACTGTCTGGGCGCACGGAAGAGCTCAGATGGGAAGGAGCGCCGTTTGACTTTTTCAAACCAAAATTGGCTGGAAATGAGATTGGACGCCATGTCGTGTTTGGAGAGCCCCTGATGTGCCTAAACAGTGGAAACCCCCCACAAGTGACACAGTTTTGGAAACTAGACCCCCTAAGGAACTTATCTAGATCTGTTGTGATCACTTTGAACCCCCAAGTGTTTCACTAAAGTTTATAATGCCTGAGTGTGAAAAAAAAAATCCACAAAAATGATCTTTTAGTCCCCAATTTTTTATTTTTCCCAAGGAAATTGGACCCCAAAAGTTGTTGTCCAATTTATCCTGAGTACGCTGGTACCCCATATGTGAGGGGAAAAAAATGTTTTGGCGCACAGCAGGACTCGGAAAGGAAGTAATGATGTTTTGAAATGCAAACTTTGATGGATGTCATGATCAGTCTGCTCTGATGTACCTAAACAGTGGAAACCCCCGACAAGTGTCCCCATTTTGGAAACTAGACCCCCTAAGGAACTTATCTAGATCTGTGGTGAGCACTTTGAACCCCCAAGTGCTTCACAAGTTTATAATGCCCTGGCATGAAAATAAAAAAATCCTATTTTTTTTTCCCGCAAAAAAAATCTTTTAGTCACCAATTTTTTATTTTTCCAAGGGTAACAAGACCTCAAAAGTTATTGTACAATTTGTCCTGGGTACGCTGATACCCCATATGGGGCGGTAAACCACTGTTTGGGTACATGGCAAAGCTCGGAAGGGAAGGAGCGCCATTTGACTTTTTCAATGCAGAATTGGATGGACGCCATGTCGCGTTTGGAGAGCCCCTGATGTGCCTAAACAGTGGAAACCCCCCACAAATGACACCATTTTGGAAACTAGACCCCTCCAGGAACTTATCTAGATGTGTGGTGAGAACTTTGAACCCCCAGGTGTTTCACTAAAGTTTATAACGCCCTAGCGTGAAAATAAAAAAAACATATTTTTTCCACAAACATGATCTTATAGTCCCCAGTTTTTTATTTTCCCAAGGGTAACAGGAGAAATTGGACACCAAAAGTTCTTGTTCAATTTGTCCTGAGTATGCTGATACCCTATATGTGGGAGAAAACTACTGTATGGGCACACGTCGGTGCTCGGAATGGAAGTAGTGACGTTTTGGATTGCAGACTTTGATGGAATGGTCTGCTGGCATCAAGTCGTGTATGGAGAGCCCCTGCTGTGCCTAAACAGTGGAAACCCAACAATGTTTTATTTTCCCAGGGGTATCAGAAGAAATTGCACCCAAGAGTTATTGTACAATTTGTCCTGAGTACGCTGATACCCCATATGTGGGGGTAAACTACTATTTGGGCGCATGGCAGAGCTCAGAAGGGAAGGAGCACCGTTTGACTTTTTTTAGTGCAGAATTGGCTGGAATTGAGATCAGACGCCATGTCACGTTTGGAGAGCCCCTGATGTGGAAACCCTCAATTCTAACTCCAACCCTAACTCCAACACACTCCTAACCCTAATCTCAACCCTAACACTAACACACCTCTAAGCCTAATCCCAAGCCTAACCCTAACTTTAGCCCCAACCATAACCCTCACTTTAGCCCCAACCCTAACCCTAATGGGAAAATGGAAATAAATACATTTTTTTAATTTTATTATTTTTCCCTAACTAAGGGGGTGATAAAGGGGGGGTTGATTTACTATTTATAGCGAGTCTTTATGTTTGGCAGCTGTCACACGCTTAAAAGACGCTTTTTTTGCAAAAAATAGTTTTTGCATCACCACATTTTGAGAGCTATAATTTTTTCTTATTTTGGCCCACAGAGTCATGTGAGGTCTTATTTTTTGTGGAACGAGTTGACGTTTTTATTGGTACCATTTTTGGGCACATTACATTTTGACACCATTACTGTGACCAAGATGGCGGCAGTGAGAATGGCGGGAGATGGAGAAGAAGAAGCAAACAACAACGAAAATTGTGTCCTTTGTGGGCGTTGCCGTCATCTCCTGGCGCCAAAACCTGCCTGCCAATATGCCCAGGTCCGCCCCTGGTGGGTGCGGCTGAAGAGGAGGAAGCCTCGCCTCCTCCCACTGCTCAACAAGGAATGGGTGGAGCAGCTGGAGGCGGACCCACCTGGAAACGGGTGAGACCCAGATGTAAAATCCGGAAGACGCTGTGCAGCGCCATCTTGTATCCCTGAACTGGCCACGATGCAGCACTCGTGTCTGCGTAGCTGCCAAAGCGTGGGCCATATTGAGTGGAGGTGGCGGCAGGAGAGAGCATGCATCCAGCTTTCAGCAGTCAGCGAGGAGCCATGGTCGACTTCCACCTGTACTACCTTGAAATTGACACAACCCCAGAGCGTTCACCTGGCAGAGACATCATCCTTCCGGAGGCAGGATCCTGGTGGTTCGGAACCAACGGAGCAGTCTCGAGCCCGAGGATCGGGGGCACCGGAACTCCCCCTGTAAAGTCAGCGAGGATCGCAGCCAAAAGTTGCTCAAGAGGCACCGCGAATGGAAATTGCACCTGAACCAGTACGCCAGTCGAACGCCACATGGGCGGCTGTTCCTGTGGAGGGAACTTGTTATGTTTCAGTAGCTGAGGAGGACAGGAACAACAGCAGAGCAACCGAACACCTGAGATGTTGGTAACTGATGGGTTGCAGATTCCTAAACTAACGACACAACTAGAGGTAGCCGTGGAGCGTTCCTACGTTGATCCTAGACGCATCGTCACAGCCTGAGAGATAACTACACCTAAAGGCAGAGAGATGAAAGCTATCTGCCCCGGAGCAGATCCCGAAAGAAAATAGGAAGCCCCCAAACATATAATGGCGGTTAGACAAGATGAAAATACAAACATAGGCAGAAAATAGATTGAGCAAACGCTGGGGCCACAAGCTGACTAAATAGGATAGGACAGGAAAGATTACTTTCTGCAACCCAGAAAACCCTACAAAAATCCAACAATTCTGATTACAAAAATACTGAGATCACACAATCTCGCCACCCACTAAATCAGATCTCAGTGTGAACAAAAACCAAGCCGCAGTCGCTGAAAAAACAGGAAAAAGCAAATGAGCAAACAACAGTGGCTGCAGATAAACTGTGAGGAGCTCAGGCCCCAGGAAGGGACCTGGCTGACCTCCACAAAAGTGCAGAAAACAATGCAAAAAGCAAGCACAAAAAGAAAAGCAAAAAATATCTTATCTGAAAGCAGGAGATGCAGGCAAGACTCCAGCAAACCTCCAAATGAACCAGGAACCACAATTGAGACAAGAACAATTGATCACCGGCAACCATCATGGGAGGGAACCTCCCTTATATCAGACCAGTCAGTGAACTCAGATTGCCACTCCTCGCTGAAAGGTTCAGTACTGTCTGTAACCACCAGAGGGAGCCTCTGCTCAGAAACCATCTCTAGCACATTCATAACAGTACCCCCCCCTTGAGGAGGGGTCACCGAACCCTCACTTGTGCAACCAGGCCGATCAGGATGAGCTCGGTGATAGGCACGGATCAGTCTCCTAGCATGGATGTCTGAAGCAAACACCCAAGAATTGTCCTCCTGACCATAACCTCTCCACTTAACCAAATACTGGAGTTTCCGTCTAGAAAAACGAGAATCCAATATTTTTTCAACCACATACTCCAGATTGCCCTCAACCAAAACAGGGTCAGGAGGCGCAGCCATAGGAACCACTGGCTCGACAAACCTCTTCAATAAGAACTTGTGGAACACGTTATGGATCTTAAATGTCCCTGGAAGAAGCAAACGGAAGGAAACAGGATTAAGAATCTCCATGCTCTTATAAGGTCCAATGAACCTGGGCTTAAACTTTGGAGATGCAACCCTCATAGGGATATTTCTTGAGGACAACCAAACCAAGTCCACCACTTTAAACCGAGGACCATCAGTCCTATGCCGGTTGGCAAACCGTTGGGCCTTCTCCTGAGAGAGAGACAACCTCTCCACTACCTGGTCCCAAATCTGCTGCATTCGCTCCACAACAGAGTCAACACACGGACAGACAGAAGCCTCCGCCTGTCCCGAAGAAAACCGAGGGTGAAACCCAAAATTGCAGAAAAATGGAGACATCAAGGTGGCAGAGCCCTATTATTAAGAGCAAACTCAGCCAAAGGCAAAAAAGAGACCCAGTCATCTTGATCAGCAGACACAAAACATCTCAAATAAGTCTCCAAGGTCTGGTTTGTTCTCTCGGTTTGTCCATTGGTCTGAGGATGAAAAGCAGAGGAGAAAGATAATTGAACATCAAGTTTAGAACAAAATGTCCTCCAAACTCTTGAAACAAACTGGACTCCTCTGTCAGACACAATGTTCTCCGGAATGCCATGTAACCGAACCACGTGCTGAAGGAACAAAGGCACCAATTCGGAGGAGGAAGGCAACTTAGGTAATGGCACAAGATGTATCATCTTGGAAAACCTATCACAGATTACCCAGATAACGGTCATTCTCTGAGAAACAGGGAGGTCGGAAATAAAATCCATAGAGATATGGGTCCATGGCCTCTTGGGCACAGGTAATGGCATTAACAAACCACTAGAGCGAGAGCAAGGCTTGGAGCGAGAGCAATTCCCACAGGACTGCACAAATTCCCTGACGTCACGAGACAAAGTAGGCCACCAAAAGGACCGACTCACCAAGTCTCTGGTACCAAAAATCCCGGGATGACCAGCCAACGCGGAACAATGAATCTCAGACATCACACTCTTCTTCCACTGGTCTGGGACAAACAATTTCCCAATAGGGCAGCGCTCAGGTTTATCCTCCTGACACCTTTCCAAGGCCAGTCTCAAATTGGGCGAGATGGCAGAAAGAACTACACCCTCTTTCAAAATAACAGTAGGATCAGATAACTCAGGAGAGTCCGCAAAGAAACTCCTCGAGAGGGCATCCGCCTTAACATTCTTAGTGCCAGGAAGAAAAGAAACCACAAAATTAAAACGTGTGAAAAACAAGGCCTACCTGGCCTGTCTAGGATTAAGTCGCTTGGCTGATTCGAGATAAACCAGATTCTTATGGTCCGTGAGGACCACCACCTGATGTTTGGCTCCTTCCAGCCAATGTCTCCACTCTTCAAAGGGCCACTTCATGGCCAATAACTCCCGATTACCCACGTCATAATTACGTTCAGTTGGAGAAAATTTTCGAGAGAAAAAGGCACAAGGGTTACTCTTAGAGGTCTCTGGATCCCTTTGGGACAAAACGGCACCTGCCCCAATTTCAGAGGCATCAACCTCCACCTGAAACGGTAGAGAAACATCAGGCTGCCATAGAACAGGAGCAGAAGTGAATCTCTGCTTAAGTTCCTGAAAAACAGAGTCTGCCTCAGGAGGCCAATTCACCACATCAGAACCCTTTTTGGTCAAATCAGTCATGGTTTAACAATACCGGAGAAATTACCAATAAATTTACGATAAAAATTGGCAAAACCCAAAAATCTCTGAAGAGCCTTTAATGAAGTAGGTTGGACCCAATCACAGATGGCTTGAACCTTGACCGGGTCCATTTCAATAACAGACGGAGACAAAATGAATCCCAGAAATGAGACCTTCTGTACGCCAAAAAGACACTTTGATCCCTTCACATACAGTGCATTCTCTATCAAAATCTGGAACACAGTCCGAACATGTTTCACATGAGAGTCCCAGTCATTGGAAAAAATCAAGATATCATCCAAATAAACAATCAGAAATTTATCCACAAAATCCCTGAAAATATCATTCATGAAGGATTGGAAGACGGAAGGAGCATTAGTGAGCCCAAAGGGCATCACTAGGTACTCAAAATGCCCCTCTGGGGTATTAAACGCCGTCTTCCATTCATCCCCGTGCTAAAATGCGAATAAGGTTATACGCTCCCCTGAGGTCAAGCTTGGTAAACCAACTAGCACTTTTCACCCTGGAAAACAGGTCAGAAATCAAGGGTAACGGATATTGATAATTCACAGTGATCTTATTCAAGAGACGATAATCAATACACGGCCTCAATGAACCATCCTTTTTGGCCACAAAGAAAAAACTGGCACCCAAGGGTGAAGAGGATGGTCTGATATGACCCTTCTTCAATGACTCCTTGATATAAGATCGCATAGCATCGTGTTCAGGTACAGACAAGTTAAAAAGGCGACCTTTAGGAAATTTCCCACCAGGCACTAATTCAATAGCGCAATCGTAGCTCCTGTGAGGGGGCAAAGATGCAGATTTACTTTCACTAAATACATCCGGAAAATAAGTCAAAAAGTCAGGAACATCCTGAGACTTGGGAGAGGCAGAAAAAACAGGAGTGTCGCATTAACACATTGGCAGCCCCAACTGGTCACAGACACAGATTTCTAATCCAAAACAGGATTATGAGACTGTAACCAAGGGAAACCTAGTACAATAATGTCATGCAGATTATACAGCACCAGAAATTTGCAACTCTCTGTCATGGGTGTATCGCCACGAGGATCGTCGCGATTACACACTCTGACTTCTCACAGCTGAGTTGCTGTTTCTTTGTGTTTGGTAATGAGGGAGTTAATTTTACCTAGCTCTTTGCTAAGACTAGGTCCAGCCTCGCCCGGCTGCTTTTGATTATGTTCTAATTAGCTTCCTTTATATACCTGCCAGTCTGGGTGTTAGATGCCGGTGAAAGCATTCATGTAGTCTAGCAGACTGGAGCGGTTCTGAGAATACTTAAGCTAAGAGCTCCTTAGTTGTTTTTACTCTTATAGCTTATAGTTTATCTCTGAGACCTTAGGTGTTCCTACTGTGTGTGAGTGTTGTATGTAAGACTTTATTTACTTTATTTCTTGTCTTTCTTGTATGTCTTTCTGTTCATTAACCGTTACCTGTTCATTCCCTTTGGTGGTAATCAGGGTCCTTCTTAGGACTAGATTACAGTTGGCAGGGATTGATAGGAGACAGGGTTTACGCTGGTGGCCTGGACCTCTGTACCTTTAACAGTACCTCCAGGTAGAGGGATTAGTTAGGACCCCAGTTTAGGGTCAGCATAGACCCCGGTCACCCTCTAGCCGGAGACAGCGTATAACGGATTCCGTATTGACCCACTGGACATTCTGTCAGGTAATTCTATGTTATCATATATCTATGCGCATGTTATATAGGATGTTGCCCTTTTGATATAGATTACTGTCATCACATATATATATATCTGCTATACAGCATGACATTTTCACCGGCCCATACTAAAGATTCTCCCCAGCTGTCATGGATCCAGTAGCCCAGCTGGCCCGGCAGTTGCAAGGGTTGTCCATGGAGTTTGCAGACATTAAGTCCAAGGTTTTGTCCCCCCCGGAGCAAACCAGATCTGAACCTAAGGTTGCTCTCCGGACAGGTTCACTGGTGGGCGGGACAAATTTTTTACTTTCCGGGAGGCATGTAAATTGTACTTTCGGCTGCGGCCTCGGTCATCTGGGAGTGAGGAGCAGAGGGTGGGAATTGTTATCTCGCTCTTACAAGGGGACCCTCAATCTTGGGCGTTCTCTATTCCTCCAGGCTCCCCAGATCTCCAGTCAGTGGATCGATTTTTTACTGCCCTGGGTTTGGTATATGATGATCCGGATCGAGTTTCCCTTGCTGAAACAAAGTTACGTAAAATACGGCAAGGAAATCGTCCAGCGGAGGAATATTCTTCTGAGTTCCGTAGATGGGCAACAGATACTCAGTGGAATGACCCAGCTCTTAGGAGCCAGTTTTGTCAAGGGTTGTCTGACAAATTAAAAGATGTGTTGGCTCAGTATGATTCTCCTCCATCACTGGAGGCTGCTATGGCCCTCGCTATTCGCATTGATAGACGAATTCGGGGAAGACACGAGGTAACTCCGCCTCCCGTGATGACTCCACCTACTACTAAAGTCCCTTATACTGAGGTTCCCCTGGTCTGTTCTGAGGAACCCATGCAGTTGGGAGGGACATCTTTTTGTAGGAGGGAATCGGCAGTGCGCCGCAAGGCTAGAAGGTGTTTCTTTTGCGGGAGAGAGGGACATTTTGTTGGGGGGTGTCCATCCCGGGTCTCTTTGAGCAAAGGAGTTAACCTGGGAGTGTGTATTTCGTCCCCAAATCCCTCTCAGTTTCTCGTGCCTGCGGAGGTGGTGATTGGTACTAGAACTCAGAGGATTTCTGTTTTTCTTGATAGTGGGTCCGGGGCTAATCTGGTGGATGCTCGGTTTGCCCAGGTGCATGGTATGCAACTGAGTGTATTGGCCAAACCGGTCCCTATAGCCTCTATTGATTCTAGACCTCTCGGTCAAGGTAGCTTGGTACAAGCTGTTCATAACATAGATCTTCGAGTAGGGGCAATACATAAAGAGCAATTGTCTTGTTATGTGTTGGAGGGTCTACCTACTCCTATTGTGTTGGGACTTCCTTGGTTGGCTAAACATAACCCAGTGATTGATTGGCAATCCAGAAAGATAAGCCAGTGGGGTGAATTTTGCAGGAATAACTGCATGAGCACGGTCATCGGTGCGGTTGTGCCTAGGACTTTGTCTCCTTTTCTGGAGGACTTTGGGGAGATGTTCTCAGAGGAGGGGTGTAAAGAGTTACCTCTTCATCGCGCATATGACTGCTCAATAAAGTTGCTTCCTGATGCCTTATCTCGTACTTTCCCAGGGGCCGGGAAGACGGATGATCCGGTTCCTATTCCTCAGGAGGGAGTTGTAGTGTCAGCTGTATGCTCTGAGCTTGAGGGGGAGGTATTGGGGGCTCAGGGGGACGCCCTGTGGGACTTCCAGGGAGACTGATAGTTTCAGATCGGTTAAGACTGAAGGTTACGGGGAACCGTTACAAACGGATGGCTGATAGGGGGAGAGTTTCTGGTCTAGATCTGAAGGTGAACGATCTGGTTTGGTTGTCTACCAGGAATATAAAACTTAAAGTTTCCTCCTGGAGGTTGGGTCCCAGATTCATCGGGCCGTACAGGATCAGTTCCATAATTAATCCGGTGGCATTTCGTCTGGACCTCCCTCCTACGTTTAAAATTCATAATGTGTTTCACAAGTCATTACTTAAAAAGTATGTGGCACCAGTCATACCGTCACCTCTACCGCCTCCTTCAGTGGTGGTCAATGATAACGTGGAATTTCATGGGTCGAAAATCATTGAGTCACGTCTCAGTCGCCGATCCCTTCAGTACTTGGTTCAATTGGAAGGGGTATGGTCCTGAGGAGAGGACGTGGGTCCCTGCGTCTGATGTTAACGCAGATCGATTAGTTCGGACCTTTCACACAACTCACCCGGGCAGACCTGGCCCTGAGGGTCCGGAGTCCCCTCGTAGAGGGGGGGGTACTGTCATGGGTGTATCGCCACGAGGATCGTCGCGATTACACACTCTGACTTCTCACAGCTGAGTTGCTGTTTCTTTGTGTTTGGTAATGAGGGAGTTAATTTTACCTAGCTCTTTGCTAAGACTAGGTCCAGCCTCGCCCAGCTGCTTTTGATTATGTTCTAATTAGATTCCTTCATATACCTGCCAGTCTGCTTGTTAGATGCCGGTGAAAGCATTCATGTAGTCTAGCAGACTGGATCGGTTCTGAGAATACTTAAGCTAAGAGCTCCTTAGTTGTTTTTACTCTTATAGCTTATAGTTTATCTCTGAGACCTTAGGTGTTCCTACTGTGTGTGAGTGTTGTATGTAAGACTTTTATTTACTTTTTTGTATGTCTTTCTGTTCATTAACCGTTACCTGTTCATTCCCTTTGGTGGTAATCAGGGTCCTTCTTAGGACTATATTACAGTTGGCAGGGATTGATAGGAGACAGGGTTTACGCTGGTGGCCTGGACCTCTGTACCTTTAACAGTACCTCCAGGTAGAGGGATTAGTTAGGACCCCAGTTTAGGGTCAGCATAGACCCCGGTCACCCTCTAGCCGGAGACAGCGTATAACGGATTCCGTATTGACCCACTGGACATTCTGTCAGGTAATTCTATGTTATCATATATCTATACGCATGTTATATAGTATGTTGCCCTTTTGATATAGATTACTGACATCACATATATATATTCTGCTATACAGCGTGACACTCTCCTGATGATCTGGTTCAACCCTCATTATCACCTGAGTAGAAAACTGGGGTTTATTCTCCGCCAAAGGGGTGGAATCAATGCCCAGTAGGGGAATAGACTTCCTCAGGGGTATCATGGGAAACCCACAATGTTTGGCAAAGTCGAAATCCATCAGGTTAATAGCTGCTCCTGAATCAACAAAAGCCTGAGCAGAAAATGTGGACAGGGAGCAAATCAGGGTAACAGTCAACAGAAATTTAGTCTGAACACTACCCAAGACAACTGAGCGTGCAAAACGTCTTCCCCGATTAGGCAGACTGAAATAGCATGAGAGGCATCACCACAGTAGAAACATAACCCATTGCGCTTTCGAAACTCATGACGCTGAGCCCCAGAAGTCACTCTATCACACTGCATGGGCTCAGAAGCTGGCTCACAAGGCAACACTATCTCACGCATACCTCTGCGCTCACGCAAACATCTGTCAATTTGAATAGCCAATGATATAGAATCATTGAGACCAGAAGGAGCAGGGAACCCCACCATAACATCCTTTACATTCTCTGACAGCCCCTTCTGAAAAAGGGCTGCCAAAGCATCATCATTCCATTTGGTCAGGACTGCCACTTTTGGAATTTCTGACAGTACAACTCAGCGTCTTCAAGACCCTGATTTAATGCCAACAAGGTTTTTTCAGCTTGATCAGTGACATTAGGTTCATTGTCCAATAACCCCAGAGCCAGAAAAAATGCATCAATATCATTCAAAACAGGATCCCCAGGTGTCAGGGAAAAAGCCCAATCCTGAGGATCGCCGCGCAGGAGAGAGAGACAATTTGAACCTGCTGTGCTGCGTTACCTGAGGACTTAGGCTTTAAGGCAAAAAACAACTTAGTTATTTTTGAAATTCAGAAATTTAGCCCGATCCCCCAAAAACAAATCTGGCATGGGAATCCTAGGTTCCACAACCGGCAACCCAGCAAGAAAGGTAGCAATACTCCGAACCTCAGTGGCAAGCTGATCCACACGGCCAGACAACTGTGCAAACTCCATTGAGAGAAAAAAAAATCCTCCGCACCCAGAGAAAAAGAGGGAAAAAATGCAACAGACAGAAAAAAAAAAAAATCTCTGACAACTCTGACAACTTTTTTCTTTCCACACTATTTTTCCCTTCTGTGAGTACCATATAATTATCAGTTATGGCCGGTGATACTGTTATGTTACGGTAGCTGAGGAGGACAGGAACAACAGCAGGCAGCCGAACACCTGAGATGTTGGTAACTGATGGGTTGCAGATTCCTAAACTAACGACACAACTAGAGGTAGCCGTGGAGCGTTCCTACGTTGATCCTAGACGCCTTGTCACAGCCTGAGAGATAACTACACCTAAAGGCAGAAAGATGAAAGCTATCTGCCCCGGAGCAGATCCCCAAAGAAAATAGGAAGCCCCCAAACATATAATGGCGGTTAGACAAGATGAAAATACAAACATAGGCAGAAAATAGATTGAGCAAACGCTGGGGCCACAAGCTGACTAAATAGGATAGGACAGGAGAGATTACTTTCTGCAACCCAGAAAACCCTACAAAAATCCAACAATTCTGATTACAAAAATACTGAGATCACACGATCTCGCCACCCACTAAATCAGATCTCAGTGTGAACAAAAACCAAGCCACAGCCGCTGAAAAAACAGGAAAAAGCAAATGAGCAAACAACAGTGGCTGCAGATAAACTGTGAGGAGCTCAGGCCCCAGGAGGGGACCTGGCTGACCTCCACAAAAGTGCAGAAAACAATGCAAAAAGCAAGCACAAAAAGAAAAGCAAAAAATATCTTATCTGAAAGCAGGAGATGCAGGCAAGACTCCAGCAAACTTCCAAATGAACCAGGAACCACAATTGAGACAAGAACAATTGATCACCGCAACCATCATGGAGGGAACCTCCCTTATATCAGACCAGTCAGTGAACCCAGATTGCCACTCCTCACTGAAAGGTTCAGTACTGTCTGTAACCACCAGAGGGAGCCTCTGCTCAGAAACCATCTCTAGCACATTCATAACAGGAACTTGTGTCCTGGGAGCCACGATTTCCTCTACGCCAATGGAACGGGTGAGTGCGACCTTCTCATCTACCCCAGAAAGGAGGCCCTCCCCGTATGGTTCCGTTCATGAGGCCGCCGTCTGCCCCTGCGTTCCTGCGACAGTGCCAGCTGTTACCCCAGCCGTCGGAGGTTCAATCGGCCTCCTATTCAGCTACAACTCTGGGGGGCCACCCATACCCAACCGGCCGTAGAGGGCCCCTTTCCCACACCCAGGCATGCTGCCTGGGTAGAAGGGGTGATCCTAGACAAAACAGGGGCGGGAAGTCTGGAGAGAGCTGCGGCAGCCTGGTGGAGGCGCTCTGGCAGGACGGCGTACCAGCGGCCGACTGGTGTATACCGAAAACAACCGGGGATACAGCTTCATTAGAGAGGAAGGGACGGACGCCAAAGTTTACGTGAATATTTGGGAGGCTGTTGAATGAAGGAGATCAAGTCTCCTTTTTTAAGGAAGACTGTCCATGCGGGTATTACGCGGTAGCGGTTACCCGCTATGATGAGGACGACATGGGCCTCTTCCCGGAATCGGTACAGGCCCCATCATCGGATGGTACCTGGAGATCTGACGGTGCTGAAGTGGCACTATCCACATCCTCTGGGGCTGCAGGGATGACATCCGACGGAGCGATACGCGGTGCGTGCCGTTGAACAGTATTTTCTTTTTGTTTACGTAGAGTATGTTACGCACATGGCGCCCTCTGAAATTGTCTGGGACTGTTCCGCGTCCCTGCAGGAACTGTAGTCCTTAAAGAAACCCCGCCCACGAAAAGTGGGTAAAAGTTCGGCCTCTGGCAATACTGAAGGAAAGCGTTGTCCGTTGCAGTTTGTGTGAAATGGGCCTAGAGGACTGCAAGCTAGGCAAAAATATACGGAGCCCATGGACTCTTGTATTTTTTGTTGCGTTTGTTGTGCCCATTCTGCTGAAAGGTGGAGAGACTGTCTTCGTTACCAGGAGACCACTGGGAGTACTGTACTCTCCTCAAAGGAAGGGGGGAGCTCATCTCTTTGAACTGCTGTCTCATGGCTGAGAAATGTAAATACGTTTTTATAAAGGTCTCTAACCCCTGGAGGACTGGGAACCAGGAATATTACTACTGTACCATAGACTGTGGTGCGTACTGATGCAGCTTATATTAAGTCCTGTGAATGTCGGTTTTTCTATTATTGTGTTTGTGTATCGTGCGTTGGTCGAGGACGACCAAGTTCAAGGAAAGGGGGAGTGTAAGAGGGTGAAAGATTATCACTGCTTTGCCCACCCCTTAAATGCTCTTAATATATATATATGTGATAATTGCTGTTTGTTGTTGTAAATATTTCAGTGGTACTGCTACATGGGAGCATGTATTACCACACATAGCAATGGTATTGCCACGTCTTTTATGTGTTACCATTCTCTGTAGGACTATGTATATTATGTTGTGTGTTCCTTTAATGTAATATAATAACGTGTCATGTTCTTCACTGTATATAAATACAGTGTACTGTTCATGTGCAGCTTAGGGAAAGTTAAGTGCATCCTGTTGGGACAATAGAGGAGGGCACTTTAGTATATAGTTCCGTTATTGGGGTAAATGTAGTTCTGTTGTGGGCCACTAGGTGGGGGCATACTAGTGGGCCTTGTTAGGTATAGCTGATAGGTAATTCACGTAGGGTTAAGTGTAGGAGGGACTGACGGGTAGTAGTGAGAACGTTTTAGGTAGTTAGCTCAGATGTGGCCAGAGTGCCCAAGTGTCCACATGGGCTTAGGCCCGGACAACAGGCAGCCACGCAACGGTTAAGTACTGTATCCCATGTTACCCACGGCCACTGTATACCATATCAGTTGGCCTGTACAGAGAAGGAGATTGTGGTGTCTTACCTCCTGGGCCAAAGTTTTTAGGGCCGAAGTTGGCTGGACTAAGGAGATGAAAGGAGTTGGAACTTCGACGAGCTCAGTACAGATGGGCCGGATGCTTCACTGGGGCCAACAAACGTAGTGATTGATGAATTCAGTTCTGGGGCTAAACAGGCAGGAGGAAATGTCATTATAGCGAGGTCAGGCCTGGAAGGAACAGGGGAGCAGTCTAGTACGGTCCAGTCCAGGCGTGTACTGCACAGAAGTGACAGCAAAGCAGGGATAGATAAGGAAACGAGTGAAACACCTGATATGCCAACTGTGGATGAAACGTGTGAAATGTTAAGGAAAGAGAATGTTCAAGTTATCCCGGACTGTGTGTCATGTATAGTGTACAGTTCCTATAGCGTCTTGTGCTTGGGTGCGAGGAAAACACATGAGACACAGGTTGATATGAAATGACTTGTATTACTTCATACAAGCATGCAGAAAAGGTCACACAGTTTGCAGGAACAGAGGCAGGAGACACAGCAGGCCAGAGTAACTTCAAGCTCTACAATAACTCTCCAAAGCAGGTTCAGGATCTCTTCTCTGTACCGTAATTCCTCTGCAAACATGGATTCACCAGACAGCAGGTTTCCAGAGTCCAAAAGTGTTCCAAAGTTCCTCAGTAGGAAATAGCTGGAGTCCAAAATCCTAGGTTTCCAGGAGTCAGGTCACAGGCTGACTGAAGCTTGATTCAGGAGCACTGATTGTTCAGCTGAGGCTGCTTAAGAAGCAAGAGGAGAGAATGAGGGCGGGAACATGAAAGCTGGAACCTCCATATTAACTGAGGGCAAGATAGCTGCAGCAAGACAGAAAGCAAAATGGCCGATGGAAAACTGAGTTTCAAGGAACATGTCAAAAGAGACAAAGAACCTTACACTGTGTCTCCATTACTGGGGGTTGCCTGAAAGAGTGCCCGGGGAAGCTGAACTTGGAGATGCAGGTACTCTGAAGAGAAGAGAAGAGTACAGTTTTCTGTAGGGAAAGGACTGGACATAGATGTTGCAGTAATTCAGGTCACGACTACAGTCCTGTCCCTCCCTTACAGTGACACATCCGAAGAGGCACACAGCCTTAGTGGTGACACATCCAAAGAGGCACACAGTCTTAGTGGTGACACATCTGAAGAGGCACACAGTCTTAGTGGTGACACATCCGAAGAGGCACATAGTCTTAGTAGTGACACATCAGAAGAGCCACACATTCTCAATGGTGAGATATCCAAAGAGGCACAGCTTATCATTGGTGGCACATCCAAAGATGACACAGTGTCAGTGGTGACATATCCAAAGAGGCATACAGTCTTAGTAGTTTCATATCAGAACAGACACATCTGTACCTTTCTCTTAGGCAGCACTCTCACTATACCGTAGGGAGACTAACTTCTCCAGTTTCCTGGGACTCCGGATCAACACACAGGAAAACTCTCTTTTTAAATTGCCTGTACTTATAACAAAAGGACCCTTCCATGGTTGTCTACAAGGTGTGACAAAGTTACTGGCAAAGTGCTGAATGAGAGATATGTGTCACTGAGGTTGTTAGCTTCAGTGATATGAAATTCGGAAAATGCTCCAGCACACTAAGTGCTGGGAGGGGTTATCGGACATATTAAGGGCTAAGTTTTAGTGAACAGCTGAAGAGTGGGTGGGAGGCTGTTCACCATATCTCCAGCCCAAGGTGGAGTCCAGAAGGTAAATACACAGCCTTCTGGCTCAGTAAGCGTGGTGTGTGCCTGGAGATGAGAGCTCCAAAGCTGTGTTTCATGAAAAGGAAAGCTGAACCTTTTTATGTTTGTTTCCTGACCGGGCAGATCCCAGCATCAACACAGACTGTGCCATTTGTTATGTTTTGTTTTCCCGTTAGACCAGAAAGGCCGTGTTTATTTTGCTAACTCAGCACTGGTTTATGCAGTACATTTAATGAACCAGTGGAAGATTTAAAAAGACAAGGTTCCTGTGACTACCTTTGTGTGCAGCCGCGTAAGCCAATCTACCACCGTTGGTGGAGAATGCGGGCAACTTCCCCAGGAAGCACATGTAACGACTGTGGACAAACCGCATGCCTTGGGTGAAGGCGGCCATAAGCCAGGAAGTAATATTAGACAGCATAAAGGCTGGGTCTCACATAACGATACACCAGCGATCCCGACAACGATATGCACTTGTCAGGATCGCTGGTGTATCGCTACATGATCGCTGCTGAGCTGCCAAACAGGCAGCTCAGGCAGCGATCTGGGACAGCGACACTGCGGGTAACATCGCTTAGTTACCCGCAGTGTACATTGGATACCAGCGCCCTGATGCAGGGAGCTGGTATCCAAGGTACACAGCGGGTTTCCAAGCGCTGCGCGGTGCCTGGAAACCCGCTGTGTACCTTGGATACCAGCTCCCTGCATCAGGGCGCTGATATCCAAGGTACACAGCGGGTTTCTAGGCACAGCCCCGCGCCTGGAAACCCGCTGTGTACCTTGGTTACCAGCGGATCGCTGGTCTCCCGCCTGTCACACGCAGCGATGCGTGCCTGTCAGCGGGAAACCAGCGATCAAAAAAAGGTCCTGACATTTCAGCGACGATCAGCGATACCCGGCAGGGGGGCTGATCGTCGCTGAATGTCACACACAGCGATATCGCTGGTGAGCTCGCTGCTGCGTCACAAAACTAGTGACTCAGCAGCGATCTCGGTAGCGATATCGCTATGTGAGATGGGCCCTTTAGAAGCTGATTAAACACTTGCAGCATCAAAGCAGCAGCTATCCCAACAGCAGCAGCATCAAGCACAACAGGAAACAAATAAATAGTTGGTGCAGCAGCTCCAACGACAGCAGTAGCGACAGCAACTGAAGGTTGATGGGACTTCTCACAGAGGCCGGCAGTGGGTGGAGGTGCTAGCCCCTTATCTAACTGGCCAACTCAAAAGACTTATTATGACCTGCCCTAACAGGATGCACAGAAATATGCAAAATTAACTGAGAAATTGGCACGCTCAGGTGTGACTATGTCTGTCAGAGCACAAATGGACCAGCACTGGCTGTATTGTGGTGACAAACCCCTCGCTCCCAAATGTTCGACTGAATCTTGTACAGAAGTGGTTGTAGCCAGAGTCCTCCACCACAGCCAGATGGTCGAGCGTGTTGTCATAGACAGATTTATCCACTCCCTTCCTAGACCAGTGCAGACCTAAGTTGCCCAGGGGGACCTCTGGAATGCGAACGACCCAAGAAGTCCTTAAGGAAATCTAGTGTTGTTGCATCCCTGTACTGGGGTAACCATAAGGGTAACCATAATGAGCCTGACGCACAAAAGAAGTGTAATATAGGGCCAACTGGGGAAGTCCAAGGTCTCAAGGGTCACTGAGGAGTTGCCAAAGGCTGCTGGTAAGGACTTAATTTTTTTGGAGATGTCATAGTCCTGGGCACATTGTCCCGCCCGTTGACCTATCTCTGCCGAACAGATGGACTACCGCATAGGGAGGCGCTGTTCGTATTATGCCTATCCAGCCTGCAGTATGGACTATCAGACTGGGGGCTGCAGGCATGTCCTGTGACAATAAATAGGGTACCGGTGTCTGGACTCTTTTACTCGGGGAGTTTGGTGACCCTGGAAAGAGCCACATTTCCCCACCTGTTGATTTCTGGAAAGCTTGTGGGTGTCCGCTGTATTCATGGGGTCACCAATGACTACCTCATCGCCAGAGTGACTATAGAAACGAACTGTGGCTAGGAGTCCCATGAGGTCAGAGTAGTTAAAGATCTGCACGAGGACGAGACGGAGAACCATGAGACCAATGTTCCTGAGTTTGGGGTTTCTGGGGGTATTTTTAGGACTTTTCAAATGGAGGATCTTACATTAAAAGGGGCAATGTTACTGTAATAAATGGGGCTGCCCAAGAGCCGACACCAGGTTTCCAGATTTTGTGGTAAATTAGGATTTGCTATATCAGATCACTAAACTGAGAGGGGAAGTATTAGAGCATCTGTTAGTACCAGGACCCTACAGGCGTAGGGTACTAGACTTTGCCCATTCTCATGTCATGGGTGGCACCTGGGCACAAGCAAATCCTAGAGTGCGTCCTTCAAATATTCTACTGGCCTGGGTGTCACCGATTGTTAATTATTGCCGGTCTTGTCCTATCTATCAGCTAATTGCTCCTGTCTCCAATTTCTGCAGTCCCCTAGTGCCAATACCTATTATAGAGGTCCCATTTGACCGGATTGCCATGGACCTTGTCAGGTCAATAGTTAAGTCAGCCAGTGGTCATGGACTATGCAACATGGCCACCACTGAGAAACTTCTCCCCCAGGTGTACAGCTCAACAGCTATGTTAGGGCGATGCCCACTCGCTTCCCCGGTACTCACCTCCCCGCTCCTGCGTCCCGGCATGCTGCTGGACGGGGATCGTGGCGGACCTCTCCTGCGCTGTCGGCCTCATGGTCAGCGGTGGAACTTTGGGTCTCGCGCATGCGCACTAGTACGTGTCTGCACGCGCTGCCCGCATCTTTAACTTCAGTGGTACTGTGTGGCCCAGCTGCGCTTGGTACACGTCTCCAGGAGAGTGCACAGGAAAGGTAATTGCAAAACCTGATATTCATTCACAACACACATTTCCCACTAGAGGGAACCTTAGACTATTTAAGGGTGTGGTTAGGTAGCAGTAGCGGTTTTTCAAGTGTTCAGATCAGTCGTGAGGAGTCCAGTCAGAGTATGCTTCCTGTCAGCAGATCAGATCAGATCAGACAGAAGTTAATTCCTGACAGAGCTTAGGTAGCTCATCTTGAACTGAAGTGGAGGCTAGTACGAGTAGAAAGGAAATTACTCTAGCCTAGTCAGAGCTATAACTGAATCTGCTATCTCAGAGCAAGTGGACTGTGTTCTCTAGAACGTGGAAAGTGACTCTCGGAGCTACAGCATGTATACAGTCTGACGGAACGTCCTGTGAGCTGCTCTGGACAGAGTTTTGAAGGGAAAGAAGGAAGGGGACTACAGTTTGCAGAACATCGAGTTAACTGAGAGCAGGTCAGTGAGCTTGGAAGAAGAGCTGACTACTACATCTACTGCTACCCGTGCTTATGTTAAGGGTGAGAGCAGGGCGACAGGCGAGTGGAGAAAGAAAGAAGGAGTGTTTTCGGTGACAGATCACCTTCACTCGATTTAACCGGACACCGGGTCCGAAGCATTGCTAGTACTTCACGGCTAGTGATAGAAAAACCGGAATCCTTGCTGGACTTCAAGTCACAGAAGGTAGCCCTAAGTGTTGATACGTAACTGGAGTCAGGGAGAACAAGGACTTTTAGCAGTGCACTGCATAGGAGGACTTCGTTCTTGCCAACATCTGATTATCAGAGACAGAAAAGGCTCTACCACAATGTCGACCGGGCGTAGCTGTTGCATCTGGAGTTGAACTTGACTTTATGCAGGTTAAGACTCATACACATAAAGGTAAAGGAGGCCTCAAACCTGCTCAGCAATTACCTGGATGTGCATTCTCCACCCTGACCAGCTTCCCGGGACATACCTGCAACCATCTACAGTAAAGGTATGGAAAGAGAACAACTTGTGTGTGACTGACTTATTGCCTGCACCACCATAGACTTAGAGGGAACAGTCCCACCTGTGGGGGACTTAACATCTAGCTGCCCAATAACATCCCCTCAGAAGATTCACCCTGCAGCGCTGGTCTACTTGATCAGAAACCACAGGTGGCGTCACGAACTATTCCTAAAATCCCCTGTAAATACCCCCCTTTGTATGAGCGCCCAGGGCAACGGACCGAGCTGTGCTGCTTGTGACATTCCCCATAGACTTCAATGGGCTCGGTGCCGAGTACCCCATAACCCTGGTGTTGTGCGACTCAGTACCACGACCCTGAAGCACCCCCTGACCAATGGAGCTTCGCCGACAGGTATATCAGGCCGCCCTCCCTTAGTGGACGTGCCTTATTATTGTGTTACTTTTTGTGCAAGTACTTAGGCCCTAGATATTTGGTCACCCAATGTCTCTGTCTTTTTTGTGGCTGCTTGCCTTACAGTGTCTTGGTCTCTTTTTGCCTGTCCTGTTACCTGTTGCCCTTTGGTCTTACGCTACTCCTACTACTCATCCCCACTGTTGCTGTCCTTCCCGTCCGTCCCTGGTGGTCCCCTGCCTCCATAATTTCCTTTTGCCTCTGACCTTGTCCTACGTATCTTGCTCCTGTCCATGTCAGTCCGTGTTACATGGCGATACCTTCTTCCCGTCTCCTCGGTATACCCTGTCCTGTATTATTTTTGTCCCTTTTTTACTTTTTCCCTCCCTATGAGCGGCCTCTTGGTACCAGCTGTCGTGGCACTCTTGCCCCTGGGCCTGCCCCTAATGATCCCTGTATAGGGGTTGGATTCATCTGGTTAGCGCACCCAGTGGGGGGTGCGGTACCGAGACCCAGAGGGTCCACTCTAGAAAGTTTGCCGTGTTCAAGCGTTACAAGCTAGCACATATTTTCTCCCAGCCGGGCCTACCAAAGGAGATCCTGATAGACCAATGAACGCTGCTCATGTTCAAAGTAATGAGAGCGTTACAGTACAAACCAAAAGTTTGGACACACCTTCTCATTCAAAGATTCTTCTGTATTTTCATCACTATGAAAATTGTAGAATCACACTGAAGGCATCAAAACTATGAATTAACACATGTGGAATTATACATTACACTTTACAAAAATGTGTGAAACAACTGAAAACATGTCTTAAATTCTAGGTTCTTCAAAGTAGCCACCTTTTGCTTTGATTACTGCTTTGCACGCAGAACAGGTGAACGGCTGGACTCTACATGCCTGGTTCCCACCGTGAAGCATGAAGGAGGTGGTGTGATGGTGTGGGGGCGCTTTGCTGGTGACACCGCTGGGGATTTATTCAAAATTGAAGCGGTGAGCGGCCCAGCTCACCCCAAACATCTCGATTGGGTTAAGGTCTGGTGACTGTTGAGGCCAGGTCATCTGGCGTAGCACCCCAACACTCTCCTTCTTGGTCAAAAAGCCCTTACACAGCCTGGAGGTGTGTTTGGGGTCATTGTCCTGTTGAAAAATAAATGATGGTCCAACTAAACGCAAACCGAATGAAATAGCATGCTGTTGCAAGATGCTGTGGTAGCCATGCTGGTTCAGTATGCCTTCAATTTTGAATAAATCCCCAACAGTGTCGCCAGCAAAGCGCCCCCACACCATCACACCTCATCCTCCATGCTTCACGGTGGGAACCAGGCATGTAGAGTCCATCTGTTCACCTTTTCTGCGTGCAAAGCAATAATCAAAGCAAAAGGTGGCTACTTTGAAGAACCTAGAATATAAGACATATTTTCAGTTGTTTCACACTTTTTTGTAAAGTGTAATGTATAATTCCACATGTGTTAATTCATAGTTTTGATGCCTTCAGTGTGATTCTACAATTTTCATAGTCATGAAAATACAGAAAAATCATTGAATGAGAAGGTGTGTCCAAACTTTTGGTCTGTACTGTATATAAGGCTCTCCAGATTACACAACTCAGGTTGTCAGTGTACCATTGGCAGACGAACAGCCTTGTGGAGAAGTTGAACAAGACCCTGAAGTCCATGCTTAACCCCTCTCTGACATTAGACGTACTATCCCGTCCATAAAACCCGTGCCATTCTGACCATGGACGGGATAGTACGTCATAGGAGATTAGCTGCGCTCCCTCCGGGAGCGCAGCTAATCGCCGCCGGGTGTCAGCTGATTATCACAGCTGACACCCGTGACTGTGTGTCAGGATCGGTCACGGACCGCTCCCGGCACATTAACCCCTTGCACACCGCGATCAAACATGATCGCGGTGTACTGGGGGCACAGGGGAGGATCGCGCAGGCAGGGGGCTCCCTGCGCGCCCCCCTGAGACCCTCAGACCAGCGCGATGTGATCGCGCTGCTCTGAGGGCTTCCTCCCTCCCAGGACCCGGATCCAAGATGGCGCTGGGGTCCTGGAGGGAGGCGGCTTCCTCAGTGCCTGCCGAGAGCAGGCATGAGGAAGCGTCCTGCACTGCCTGTCACATCGCTGGTGTGACAGAGTGCTGTGCACACTGTCACACCAGCGATCTGATGAAATACAGTGATGTCCCACCCTGGGACAAAGTAAAAAAGTAAAAAAAAGTAAAAATAAACATGTGTAAAAAAAAATCCAAAAAAAAAAAAAAATATTCCCCAATAAATTCATTACTTATTGTAAATAAAAAAAATAAAACAATAAAAGTACACATATATGGTATCGCCGCGTCCGTAACGACCCCCCCTATAAAACTGTCCCACTAGTTAACCCCTTTTGTGAACCCCTTAAAAATAAAAACGAAGCAAAAAATCAGTGCTTTATCATCATACCGCTGAACAAAAAGTGGAATAACACGCGATCAAAAAGACGGATATAAATAAACATGGTACCGCTGAAAACGTCATCTTGTCCCGCAAAAAACGAGCCGTCACACAGCATCATCAGCAAAAAAATAAAAAAGTTATAGCTCGCAGAATAAAGCGATGCAAAAATAATTATTTTTTATATAAAATTGTTTTTATTCTATAAAAGCGCCAAAACATAAAAAAATTATATAAATGAGGTATCGCCATAATCGTACTGACCCGAAGAATAAAACTGCTTTATCGATTTTACCACACGCGGAACAATAAAAACGCCTCACCCAAAAGAAATTCATGAATTGCTGATTTTTGTTCATTCTAACCTCCCAAAAATCGAAATAAAAAGCGATCAAAAAATGTCACGTGCTCAAAAATGGTACCAATAAAAGCGTCACCTCGTCCCGCAAAAATTAAGACCTCACATGACATTGTGGGCCAAAATATGCAAAAATTATAGCTCTCAAAATGTGGCGATGCAAAAAACTACTTTTTGCAATAAAAAGCGTCTTTTAGCGTGACAGC
>JARQOD010000004.1:515089838-515148296 GCA_033576555.1 Oophaga sylvatica
CGCCCCCGGCAGGGACACCGGAGGGGTCCTGTCCGTCACTACCAGATGTGGACTGGGACGAAATGGCGCGCCTGGATGACGTCGCCTATACCGCCCAGTGGGAACAGGAATGGCAGAGTCGTGAGGAGAAGAAGAAACGCCAGCAGGAGGAAGAGCGGGAAACTCAGAGGAACCGTCAGCGACAATATGCCGAGCTGATCGCGGACAAAGAGAGTGTCCGGAGAGATAAAGGTACCCTGAGGGAACCGCGGCGGCAGGGGTGTGTGACTGAGTTCCAGCTCCGGAAGGGCTGGGGCTTTATCCGTGAACCGGGCCTCTACCCAGCGGTCTTTGTCAGCAGGCGTGACGTAGAATCCCACCTGCCGCAAGGCCACCCCGGGAGGGACTTAGTAAATGGAGATATCGTCACATATACGCGGCACTGGGGAATGAAGGGATGGTATGCCCTTAACGTCACCGTCGTCCGTGACCCCGTCCCAGACGCAGGTACCGTCACCATTACCGCAGCGTCCCCGTCTCCAGCTCTAGCAGAATCCGGCCGTGCCCCAGCATCGCCCCCTACAAATTCATCGCAACAAGCGACCCAGATTTCATCGCAAATTAAAGCCACCTCTACATCGCAACATGCGACCCAGTCTCAATCGCAATCCATGACGCGGTCCATATCGCTAACTGTGATTGAAACGCAATCGGTGTCACGTGAAGAAAATGTACCCGTTGCGCCCCTAGAGGTTCGCACAAGAACTGTGGCGACTCAGACCCTAATCGCAGCGCATGACTTGCTGGTCCTGGGATCTAGGGCCCATTGCATCGTTCCAGCCCCCGGGGTGGAAAATGTATTGGAAAAGTGTGATGAAAATGAATAGATAAGTAAAGTAGAATTGGTGAGATCCTTATCGGGTCTACCAAAAGTAAAAAGTTTGAAATGTTTTGTAAAGTTTTGCACAATTTATATAGTGAATATATATATTTCTACTGTAGAATGCCCGGCTGGGTAATTGATAAATAGTAATCAGAAAAAGTTTTTGCACTTTCGTATTATGTGATATTATATAATATGTCTTTGGTTTTACATTGGACTTGGAGGTTAAGGACTATGCTAACCCAGAACTTACTTGTAAATAGTTGCGCTTCGGTGCTTTCTCTTGGTTTTACATAAACCAGTCACAACTACCTCTGAAAACAAAACCCGTGTGGTGTGGCACTGAGTGAGGTCTGCAATCGGATGTCCTGCAGCCCACCCAGGACCCACGTTGAAGGTTTGGTGCGGGTCCTTCACAAGTATACTGAATATTTATTAAATGCTATTTGATACTTTTGTATTTCTATATGTAAAATGTTATTTTTCGCAACGTTCAAGATATTCTCACCTCCCGGATGGGAAGATGTTATTGTTTGATGTTTATTGCATAAACAAAATGTCTCTTTTGTATTTTACAGCCCGGGAGTGCTGTCTTTTACCATGGGGGAATGTGTAGCCCTGGTGTTAGGCACACGCAGTACCCTGGAGAGTGTGTGGCGAGACAGCAGTTTAATGCTAAATATTCATTCACTCGACATATACTAGACACACCCTTAGGGTAGTGGGTTTACTCTTGAGGGAGTGGTCAAGGTATGTGTTAGAGTGATTTTTAGTCTAGTTCCTGTCTTCGGACAGTGAGGACGTGTGGAGTGAGTGTCTAGACTTCAGAGAGAGAAGACGTCTGGAGGGAGGAAGGAGTCTAGCCTGCTTTATCATCAGTTCATATCGTGGAGTCTGGTATAGGTGTTTGAATTCACCTTAGTCTAGTCAGAGCTGTATCACCTCCTCAGCATACACTGAAGGAAAGAAGAAGTTTTAGTGCAGAAAGTCTTCAGCATCCCTGTCTAAAGGACGGTATCAGGTTCAGAGACGTGCTCCTGCCTGTTGATAACTGAGCATCTGTAGCTAACTTTGAAGTAAGGAAAAGAAAGAAGTGACTGCTCGACCCTTGGCTAGTTTGAGTGCTTATGTTACCAGCGTGGACAAGGCGAAAGGCAAAGTGGATTTATTGGATTAGTGCTTACGGATTGAAGAAGTCCAGCACATTGCACCCGGTCACTGGGGACCGAAGGGTCACTGTTGTTTCAAGCACAGTGATAAGAAAACCAGGAATCTACCGGACCCTAGGTCGCGGCAGACAGCCCCTTATAGTCAGTACGTAACTGGGGTCAGGGGGAGTGAAGACTTTTGAGTTTCTGCAGGACAAAATAAGAATTCAGCTCCTTCGCAGGAAGGCTCCTACCACAAAGCTGACTGGGCAGGTACAGCTATAGATTAGCTGGAGATTTTGAGGGAACTACGCTTCAGGCTGGTTGTACTCGTTGTATTGGAAGTAAAGGAGGCCCCTAACTTGTCCAGCTGCTGTCTCAAGATACACTCTCCTTGGATCAGCCTCCCTGGGACCTGCCTGAACATCTTACAAGTAAAGGTATGGAAAGACGCTGACCGTGTGAGACTGTGTTCTTATCTGCACCCGACTTCACCAACTTCATAGACTTTGAGGGACCAGTCCCACCTGTAGGGGACCCGACATCTAGCTGCCTCACCATCCCCTCAGAGATCTACAGCAGCGCTGGTACTAATTACCAGAATACTACAGGTGGCGTCACGAACTGTATATAAACCTATCCCCTGTAAATATATCCCCAACATACGCCAGACCGCCCGGGCCACAGACCGAGCCACAGCTACCTGTGACAAATCCCATAGACTTCCATGGGCTCGGCTCTGAGTACCCCATTGCCCTGGTAACCCACAATTGTGGTGGCGGGTCGACACACCTGCAACATCTACAAGTAAAGGTATGGAAAGAGACTGCATTGTGTGTGACTGACTTCTTATCTGCACCTTGCAACACCATAGACTTTGAGGGACCAGTCCCACCTGTGGGGACTTAACATCTAGCTGCCTAATAACATCCCCTCAGAAGATTCACCCTGCAGCGCTGGTCTTATTGATCAGAAACCACAGGTGGCGTCACGAACTATCTTTATAATCCCCTGTAAATACCCCCCTTTGCATGACCGCCCAGGGCTACGGACCGAGTCCTGCTGCCAGTGACATCCCCATAGACTTCCATGGGCTCGGTGCCGAGTACCCCATAACCCTGGAAATACCATGTGGTGCGCGTCACTACCACCCCGGGCTACCTCATTACAGTGTGTACAATGTAGTGTACTCACATTCAGGCGGGAGGCCTCCGCTGTCTTCACGTCTATGGTTCCAGGATCACATCAGAGGACACCCGAGTCGTTATAACACATTCAACTTTACTGGACAGTTCAGATACATCAGTCTTTAGCATGCAGTTTTGGGCACAGCACCCTCCAGTTCCAGTTTAATCAACACAGTACATTTAAAGCCTCTACTTACGTCCAGCTCGGACAATCCCTACCCTTGTTCCTACTATCAGGCCCAGGGATTTCCCATCCAACCCCACAGCACTCCCGAGATCCGTTATATTTCCTTCACGTAATTTCCCATCCAGCTTCCTCTGTATGGAAGGGAATAAGGCACACTTCCAAGTGCCTAGTTTGTGCTGTAGGCCTGGACGTTGCAAGAATTTCCATAGGAAATCTGGTACGACCTCTTGCTGCCAGAACGATATGTACTCCATGTGCCTCCAGCTCACTGCAACTTGAACCTGAACTTCATACCAACCTCTCACTAACTCAGACTACCTAAACCAGGAAATGCTTCCCCTTTTTGCTTGTCCACCCCATCCCATGCTCGGCTGATCCCAAACATTTAACTGTATCTGTCTCGACCACGCACCACAATTGTGACCTGCCTTCTCTCCAGAGGTTGCTAACAGGTGCTCAGTAATCTCCTAGTTCAGGAGCACGTCTCTGAACTTCACTGTCCTTGAGACAGGAGACTGAAGGTCCTGCTGCTACTTCCTCTTCCCTCTCACTCCACAACTAACCACGCTCTATCAGACTGAGCTATTTATATATCCTGTGGGTGTGTCTAAGTGTGTGTTGGAGTGAATGTTTATTGAGCATTAAACTGTTACCTCTCCGCACATTCTCCAGGGTACTGCGTGTGCCTTCACACCAGGGCTACACATTCCCCCTTGGTAAAATACAGCACTCCCGGGCTGTGAAATACAAGAAGACATTTTGTTTTTGCATTAAACATTAACATTAACTCTTCCCATCCGGGAGGTAAGGATTTCTTAAACGTTGCATTAAAACATTAGAAAAATACAAAATACTAAATAGACATTTTCATATAAATAAACGACAATATTCTTGTGAAGGACCCGCACCAAACCTTCAACGTGGGTCCTGGGTGGGCTGCAGGACATCTGGCTGCAGACCTCGCTCAGTGCCACACCACACGGGTTTTATATTCAGAGGTAGTTGAGGTGGTTTTATGTAAAACCAATATTATGCACCGAAGCGCAACTATTTACAGGATACAGTTTTTGGGCTGGCTCAGTCCTCAGCCACGCAGTCCATTATAAAACACATTTTCAAATAATTCACATTATATCAAATTCTATTTACTCAACTAGAGTATTCCCTATAAACTTGGTGCAAATATGCGACCACTTATCACATAAATACCATAAAGTGCAAAACTCTCTTTTTCTGCTTACCCAGCCGGGCATTCTATTTTTGGCAAAATACGCAAACATTATATACTCGTATCAACGGTGCAAACTATTTTCACTTTTATAAAAACTTATATACATCTTCTTTTGTTGCGGTAAACCCTGTCTGGGTCCTACCGTTCTTCACATTTTCTTGCAGGCTTCCATTATACTTTCCATCCCGGGGGCTGGAACAATACGATGATCCTTAGATCCCATGACCAACAAGTCGTGACCTGCTATCAGAGTTTGGGTCGCTACAGTCCTCGTGCGAACCACTAGGGGCGCGCCGGGCGCTTCCGCTTTGTGAGACGCTGTCTGCGTCACTGTAATAGCCACTTTCTCTCGCGATGCAGAAATAGTCGCCGTGCGCGACGTTGTGTAGACTGCTGATTGCGATGTGGAATGGGTCGCAGATTGCGATGTAGTAGGACAAGGTAGTGAAGAGTACGAAGGGGGCACTTCCAACTGTGATATACTCTCCTGGGGCGATGCCGGGGCACGGCCTGCTGCAGCGGTAGATTGTGACTGGGATGCGCTGGCAATGGTGACGTTACCTGCGTCAGGGACGGGGTCACGGACAATTGTGACATTAAGGGCATACCATCCCTTCATACCCCAGTGCCGTGTATAGGTGACTATGTCTCCATTAACTAGGTCCCTCCCGGGATGGCCGATGGGCAGGTGGGATTCTACGTCCCTACGACTGACAAAGACCCCTGGGTAGAGGCCCGGTTCTCTGATGAAGCCCCAGCCCTTCCGGAGCTGGAACTCTGTCACACACCCCTGCCGCCGCGGTTCCCTTAGAGTACCTTTTTCCCTGCGGACACTTTCCTTGTCCGCGATCAGCTGCTCGTACTGCCGCTGCCGGTTCCGCTGCGCTTCCCGCTCTTCCTCCTGCCGGCGTCGCTGTTCCTCTTCGCAACGCTGCCACTCACATTCCCACTGGGCGGTGTAGGCGACGTCATCTAGGCGCGCCATCTCGTCCCAGTCAACGTCTGGCAATGATGGACAGGACCCCTCTGGTGTCCCTGCCGGGGATCGATCATCTGCTGCGGCCTCCTGGCCGGGCGGGCGTTCCGGAACTGGCGGTACCTCCTCAACCTCCCTCGCTTCCACCGCTTCCTCGGTAGGTTCAGGGTCGGTCCTTTTGGGGGTAGCCTCCGGTTGCTCCTTAGCCTTGGGCAGCAGAAGTTTCGGTAACTCGAACGGTGGGGGGTCATCGAGGGGAGAGAACACCGCGTCCCACAGCCGCCGCTGCATCTGGGTACGCCGGCGTCTCTCGATCTCCTCCTTGCCAGGTTGTTCCAAAACCATCTTCTTCAATCTGGCATTTTCCTCTTTAATCTCCAGCAATGCTTGCTGCAGGTGCAGGACCACGGATGGTTCCGGTTCTAGTGGCAGCTTGGCTGGGGAACGGGGCCTGCCTTCCTCCGCTTCCCTGCTCGGCTGCACACGTCCTGCTTCCATGATGTTCCAGAACCATCTCTCTTCTTCTAGAGCCGTCCGGTCTCTTCCGTGGAGGCGGGGTTTCTGTGGAGGCAGGGAAGGTGAAGAGGAGGCGGACCTCCTTTGCTGTAGGGCAGGATCGCATGTTGTAATAGCACTTTGAGAGGGCAGGCATTCTCTTCGCGCCACAGGGGGGCACACGCCCACGAATCCACGCCCACCTTCTTCTCCAGCGCCTGAGGGCGCGAATTTGGCGGCAAAATGGCGGATTTTAGCGCCAAAAATAGCAAACAGTCCTTTTTCACAAAAACACCTCCACAGGCACACAGGGCTCGCAATTTTGCGAGTTTCGCATCCTGTTCGTGACGCCAAGTTTGTCTCGACCACGCACCACAATTGTGGGTTACCAGAGCAATGGGGTACTCAGAGCCGAGCCCATGGAAGTCTATGGGGTTGTCACAGGTAGCGCTGGCTCGGTCTGTGGCCCTGGCGGTCAGGCGTATGTTGGGGGGAATATTTACAGGGGATAGGTATATATACAGTTCGTGACGCCACCTGTAGTTCTCTGGTAATTTGTACCAGCGCTGCTGTAGATCTCTGAGGGGATGGTGAGGCAGCTAGATGTCGGGTCCCCTACAGGTGGGACTCTTCCCTCAGGTCGATAGTTATGGTGGGGTTGTGCAGGGATGCAATCAAATAACTCAGTCTCACACCGTCAGCGTCTTTCCATACCTTTTACTTGTCAGATGATAAGGCAGGTCCCAGGGAGGCTGGTCGGGTGGAGGATGTGCTTTGAGGCAACAGCTGAACAGGTTATGGGCCTTCTTAACTTTCAAAATGGTGAGTTCAACCAGCATAAAGCGTAGTTCACTCCAGAATCTCCAGCTTCTCCAAAGCTGTACTGCCCGGTCAGTTTTGTGGTCGGAGCCTTCCTTTGAGAGAGCTGAGTTCCTACTCTTGTCTGCACTGACTCAAGGTTCTCACTCTCCCTGACCCCAGTTACGTACCGACACTCCAAGGGCTGCTTCCTGCTACCTAAGGTCCAGTAAGCCTCTGGTTTTTCTATCACTATGCCTGGAGCTATAGTGACGCTTCGGTCCCCAGTGACCGGTGACAATGTGCAGGATACTCCAATCCTTAATGCACTGAATTCCTTCCACTGCGCCTTTCGCCCTGTCCGCGCTTGTAGCATAAGCACTCCACACTTCCAAAGGCTATACAGATCAGTCCCTTCTTGCTTCTCTCCAGAGGTTGCTAACAGGTGCTCAGTAATCTCCTAGTTCAGGAGCACGTCTCTGAACTTCACTGTCCTTGAGACAGGAGACTGAAGGTCCTGCTGCTACTTCCTCTTCCCTCTCACTCCACAACTAACCACGCTCTATCAGACTGAGCTATTTATATACCCTATGGGTGTGTCTAAGTGTGTGTTGGAGTGAATGTTTATTGAGCATTAAACTGTTACCTCTCTGCACATTCTCCAGGGTACTGCGTGTGCCTTCACACCAGGGCTACACATATCCTAATCTATTTCTGTACCTTACACACTAATCATCCCAACAATTCCTATCTGCCCTAATGCTCCTATCTACCGCTAACTAAGTACTAAACTATATCCCATTCTTTCCCTAAACCTGAGCTGAGTGTACAGAGTTACATTAGGCATTTTTCCCTTTACTCTGCTGTTCAGGCTTGTTATATCTGCATTGATATAGCCTTCACAACTACCACAGCTTCCCCAAAGCCCTGAAGGAACAATGTGCCATGTCATTTAGAAATATATAGGATGTATAAGGCATAATGGCAGGTTTGCTGTTCAGGAGTATGGGAAAGCTGAATGACAAACTTTATGGGAACTATAAATGCGGCCATATGGTGTCACCCAGATTTCCCTACATCAGATATAACTAAGAAGCGGTTTTGCTCTTTATTACAATGGAGGATAAATCAAAGACTTGTGTGATTTAATTCCCTTCTACCTGCTTATTATACGAGAGTCCTCATGCAGATGATTCTCAGATTTGCTATGTACCTGATGGTGCGATTAGTGACATGAACGTCAAGTGGATGTACATCCAACGTCGTCCTGAAATATGTGGCGTCAGCCATTCAATGTGCAGTTTTCTGGAAGGTGACTGCGACATCTGTGGGGTTAATGTGTGATAACCCAACAGATACATATGGTTTAATCTGGGTAATCTGAATTCATCCCACACTCCAGACATATACGGATAGGTCAATTGGCTTCCTAGTACTTAAACCAATCAGCCATATTATTAAAACCACTGACAGGAGAAATGAATAAGTCTGATGACAATGAAGCATGTCAGATATATTAGGCAGAATGGTCTTGAAGTTGATCTGTTGAAAGCAGGAAAAATGGGTAAGAATAAAGATCTGAGAGACCATGACAAGAACCATATTCTGATGGCTGGACAACCGGTGTCAGGGTATGTCTAAAATGGCCAGTCTTGTGGAGTTCTCAAGATAAGTTGCGTTTAGTTACTACCAAAAGTGGTCCAAAGAAGGTCCACCAGACATGGACAATGAAGGTTCATTGATGTGAGTGGAGTAACATAGTACAGATCAAGTGCAGATGAGTGCACCTGAGCAACCATGACAAGAAACAAATTATGATTGCTGACCGATCTGGTCAGAGCATGTCTAAAATGGCCAGTCTTTTGGAGTTCATAAGATATGTTGTGGTAAGTCACTGCCAAAAGTGGTCCAAAGAAGTTCTGCCAGACATGAACACTCAATGTTCATTGATGTGAGAGTAGAGTAACATCATACTGATCCAGCGCAGATCAAGTGCACCTGAGCAACCATGACAAGAGCCAAATTGTGATGGCTGGACGATCGGGTCAGAGCATGTCTAAAATAGTAATTTTCAAAAGAAGGTGGTCTAAAGATGATCTAAAAAATGTCCACCAGACATAGGCACTGAAGGCTCATTGAAGTGAGAGTGGAGGAACATTGTATAGATTGAGTATACCTGAGCAACCATACGAAAGCCAAATTGTGATGGCTGGGCGATCGGATCAGAGCATGTGTAAAATAGTCTTGTAGGGTTGTTACGATACGTTGTGGTTAGTCACTTCCAACAGTGGTCTAAATCAGTTCCAAGGATGTCCATCCATTTCTTCTAATACACGTTGGCACCAATGACATGGCAAGGAAGGACCTACCGGCAATCTGCAAGGACTTTGAAGAGTTGGGGAAGAAAGTAAAGGAACTGGATGCACAGGTAGTTTTTTCTTCTATCCTTCCAGTAGACGGACATGGCACCAGGAGATGGAACAGGATACTTGATGTGAACAACTGGCTAAGACGATGTGCAGACAACAAGGATTCGGATTCCTCGACTACGGTGTGAATTACCTGTACGATGGACTCATCGCCAGAGACAGACTACACCTCAACAAACCTGGGAAACACACATTCGCCAGAAGACTCGCTACACTCATGAGGAGGGCATTAAACTAGAAGAAGAGGGGACAAAAAGAAAAATGTTAGAAACGAACATGAAGCCAGAAAATATACTGATGAAGGATATGAGGTGCGGCAAAGAAGACCCAAGACAACATACACGGAAGGGAAGTAATAAAATTTCTAAAACAATCCACAAGGAGGAGACTGGAACAAAACAAAATCCTCTAAACTGCATGCTCGCAAATGCCAGAAGCCTGACAAATAAGATGGAAGAACTAGAAGCAGAAATGTTGTGAATGGGTTTGAGATGAGTTCTGAGCAGAGGCTCCCTCTGGTGGTTACAAGCGGTACTAGTGAAGATTGTGAGGACTGGGAATCAGGTGTTACTGACTGGTCTTATATAAGGGAGTCATTTTCCCATCAGGGTTGCCGGCGATCAATTGTTCTGGTCTGAATCCTTCATTCCAGTTTCCCTTGTAGCCTGCTGTGTCTTGTCTGCATCTCCTGCTTCCAGATAAGTCTTTTTCTTCTTTTGTGTTTTTGCTGTATTTTTGCATTTTGTCTTGCACTTCTGTGGGGGCCTTCTGGGTCCCCTCCGGGGGCTTTTGCCCTCTCAGTTTGTTCAGCCACTTAGTTTTGTACTTTTGCTTTTCCAGTTTTTTTCAGTGGCTGCTGTTTTTATTTTGTTACACCAGAGAGCTAATTTAGGTGGCAGAGGTCGTGTGATCTCAGGTGATTTTGAAATTAGTAGAGTTGGTGTTTTTCAGGGTTTTCTGAGATTGCAGTAAGTACCCTTCCTGTCCTTTTCTATTTAGATAGTTTGGGCCCCAGCGTTTGCTCATACTATTTTCTTTCTGTGTCAGTAATTCCTCTTGTCTAACCGCCATTACATGTTTGGGGGCTTTCTATTATCTTTGGGGTTCTGCTCCGGGGCAGATAGCTTTCCTATTTCTATCTTTAGGTGTAGTTAGTTTCTCAGGCTGTGACGAGGCGTCTAGGACCTACGTAGGAACGCTCCACGGCTGCCTCTAGTTGTGGTGGTTAGTCAGGGTACTGCAATCTCATAGATTCCAACTGCTCTGGTGTATTGCCTTTTTTACCTGCACTCCTCAGCTACCGAAACATAACAGTATCACCGGCCCAAAAAAATTGAAATTTGTATGGTACTCACAGAAGGGAAAAAATATTGTGATAGAAAAACGGTTGTCAGAGTTGTCAGAGATATTTTTCTGTTTGTTGCATTTTTTTTTTTTTCCCTCTGTATCTCTGGGTGCTGGGGAGGATCTTTTTTCCCAATGGAGTTTGCACAGTTGTCTGGCCGTGTGGATCAGCTTGCCACTGAGGTTCAGAGTATTGCTGCATATCTTGCTAGGTTGCCTGTTGTGGAACCTAGGATCCCCATGCCAGATTTGTTTTTAGGGGATCGAGCTAAGTTTCAGAATTTCAAAAATAATTGTAAATTGTTTTTTGCCTTAAAATCTAAGTCCTCAGGAAACGCAGCGCAGCAGGTTCAAATTATCATCTCTCTCCTGCGCGGCGATCCTCAGGATTGGGCTTTTTCCCTGATACCTGGGGATCCTATTTTGAGTGATGTTGATGCGTTTTTTCAGGCTTTGGGGTTATTGTACGATGAGCCTAATGTCACTGATCAAGCTGAAAAAGCCTTGTTGGCATTAAATCAGGGGCTTGATGACGCTGAGTTATACTGTCAGAGATTCCGTAGGTGGGCAGTCCTGACCAAATGGAATGACGACGCTTTGGCGGCCCTTTTTCGGAAGGGTCTGTCAGATAATGTAAAGGATGTTATGGTGGGATTCCCTGTCCCCTCTGGTCTCAATGATTCTATGTCATTAGCGATTCAAATTGACAGACGTTTGCGTGAGCGGAGAAGTATGCGTGGAGTGGTGTTGCCTTGTGAACCAGCTCCTGAAAACATGCAGTGTGATAGAGTGGTGTCTGGGGCACAGCGTCATGAGTTTCGAAAGCGCAATGGGTTATGTTTCTACTGTGGTGATGCCTCTCATGCTATTTCAGTCTGCCCTAAGCGGGGAAGACGTTTTGCACGCTCAGTTGTCTTGGGTAGTGTTCAGACTAAGTTTTTATTAACTGTCACTCTGATATGTTCTCTGTCCTCATTTTCTGCTCAGGCTTTCGTTGATTCTGGAGCAGCTATTAACCTGATGGATTATGATTTTGCTAAACGTTGTGGGTTTCCCTTGATACCCCTACAGAAGTCTATTCCCCTACTGGGGATCGATTCTACCCCTTTGGCTGAGAAATAAACCCCAGTTTTCTACTCAGGTGATAATGAGGGTTGAACCTGATCACCAGGAGTGCTGCAAATTTTTGGTTCTATATAATCTGCATGACATTATCGTGCTGGGTTTCCCTTGGTTGCAGTCTCATAATCCTGTTTTGGATTGGAAGTCTGTGTCTGTGGCCAGTTGGGGCTGCCAATGTGTTAATACCAACACTCCTGTTTTTTCTGCCTCCCCCCAAGCTCAGGATGTTCCTGACTTTTTGTTTGATTTTTCTGATGTGTTTAGCGAAAGTAAATCTGCATCCTTACCTCCCCATAGGAGCTATGACTGCGCTATTGAATTAGTGCCGGGTAGTAAATTCCCTAAAGGTCGCCTTTTTAACTTGTCTGTACCTGAACATGACGCTATGCGGTCTTATATCAAGGAATCATTGGAGAAGGGTCATATCAGACCATCCTCTTCACCCTTAGGTGCCGGTTTTTTCTTTGTGGCCAAAAAAGATGGTTCATTAAGGCCGTGTATTGATTATCGTCTCTTGAACAATATTACTGTGAAATATCAATACCCGTTACCCTTGATTTCTGACCTGTTTTCCAGGGTGAAAAATGCTACTTGGTTTACCAAGCTTGACCTCAGGGGGGCGTATAACCTTATTCGCATTAAGCACGGGGATGAATGGAAGACGGCATTCAATACCCCTGAAGGGCATTTTGAGTACCTAGTGATGCCCTTTGGGCTCACTAATGCTCCTTCCGTCTTCCAGTCCTTCATGAATGACATTTTCAGGGATTTTGTGGACAAATTTCTGATTGTTTATTTGGATGATATCTTGATTTTTTCTAATGACTGGGACTCTCATGTGAAACATGTGTAACGGGTCTGGTGGGTGGAACTACTGACGAGACAGGTCAGGTTGGTGGAACCACAAAGCTTTATTGTACAAGAGAGTTTACTTGTAAGAGAGCGGGTGGCACCCGGGAAAAGGGCAGGGAATCACGGCAGGGGATATAGGTAGTCTCTGGACAGGCAGGTTTGTCACAGCAAGTGACCAAGGAAGTCTCTGGGCAGGCAGGTTATAACGGTAAGTGACGAGGCAGTCTCTGGACAGGCAGGCTGTCACGACAAGTGACCAGGCAGTCTCTGGACAGGCAGGTTGTCACAGCAAGTGACCAAGGCAGTCTCTGGGACAGGCAGGTTGTCACAGCAAGTGACCAAGGCAGTCTCTGGGACAGGCAGGTTGTCACGGCAAGTGACCAGGCAGTATCTGGGCAGGCAGGTTGTCACAGCAAGTGACCAAGGCAGTCTCTGGGACAGGCAGGTTGTCACGGCAAGTGACCAGGCAGTCTCTGGACAGGCAGGTTGTCACGGCAAGTGACCAGGCAGTCTCTAGAACAGGGCAGGCATATACGACCTGATATGGTGGAGCCTCCAGGTAGGCTGCAGTCGGATGGCAGATGATCGCTCCCAGGTGAGCAGGCAAGAGCCGTGGATCTCTGCAGATGATGTCCGAACTTCCGGATGGAGCTGCAGTCGGATGGCAGATGATCGCTCCCAGGTGAGCAGGCAAGAGCCGGGGATCTCCGCAGATGATGTCCGAACTTCCGGATGGAGCTGCAGTCGGATGGCAGATGATCGCTCCTAGGTGAGCAGGCAAGAGCCGGGGATCTCTGCAGATGACGTCCGAACCTCTGGATGGAACTGCAGACGGATGGCAGACAGGCAAGCCGACAGGTAACAGGCAGGTAACTGGAATCAGGAGCTGATGGCTGAAACAGAGTTAGACTGCACAGGAACAACATTGCTCGGGCACCTACATTAAGGAGGAAGCCCTTAATATAGGGTGGAGTCCTCCAGCATTGGCTGGAGACTGATTTGGAAAATGCGCGCGGCTCCTTTAAGAGCGGGGGAGGGTGCGGGCGCGCGCCCTAAGGCCAGTAGCAGGGAAGGAGCGCGCGGGACCAGCAGGGCGGAAGGAGGACACCGAGGATGCCAGAGGCGCAGAGGAGGCTGGGAGCACTGAGGACGCTGAGCGCAGGTGAGGAGAGCGACGTCCCTGTCTGGCAGCAGGCAGGGACGCGGGCGCTACAGTACCCCCCCTCTAGGCCCCCCCTTCTTTAGGCCAGAAAGAAATTTAGCTAGGATAAGAGGGGCATGGATGTTCTCCCGAGGCTCCCAGGTTCTCTCCTCAGGACCAAACCCCTTCCAATCCACCAAAAAATAAGTCTTTCTTCCTACCCTTTTTGTGGCCAGAATGTTCTCTACCTCAAATTCATCATCAGCAGACACTGGAGCAGGAGGTGTACCTGTAGACTTAAAAAAAGAGTTAAGAACCACAGGTTTGAGGAGAGATACATGAAAAGAATTAGGAATTCTCAAATTGGCCGGGAGTTTCAATTTATAGGACACCGGATTGATCTGACTGATGATCTCAAAAGGACCGATGAACCGAGGACCTAACTTGTAGGACGGAATTTTGAGTCGAACATATTTGGACGAAAGCCAGACTTTGTCCCCAGGACGGAATTGAGGAGGATCCAGACGTTTTTTGTCAGCATGTCTTTTCATGCGCTCGGATGACTGAATGAGTGCGGACCGGGTACTCTCCCAGATGGAGGAGAATTCTCTAACCAGAGATTCCGCAGCTGGATTGTCCACAGAGATGGAAACAGGGACAGGGATCCGAGGGTGCTGACCGAAGACTACAAAAAACGGAGACTTGGTGGAAGATTCGCTCTCATGATTATTGTAGGAGAATTCGGCCCAAGGCAGGAGCTCCACCCAGTCAGAATGGTGGGCATTAACGAAGTGTCGAAGATAACTGGTCAAATTCTGATTTATTCGTTCAACTTGTCCATTGGACTGTGGGTGGTAAGCGGAGGAAAAATCCAGGGTGACGTCTAGCAACTTACAAGTGGCTCTCCAGAAACGTGAGGTGAACTGAACCCCACGATCCGACACAATGTGACGAGGCAGACCATGAAGACGGAAGATGTGGCGGATAAAGTCTTTAGCCAACTCGGGTGCAGACGGAAGACCTGGCAGAGGAATGAAGTGAGCCATCTTGGAAAAGCGGTCAGCGACCACCCAAATGACTGTACAACCAGCAGAGACGGGAAGATCAGTAATGAAGTCCATGGCTATATGCTGCCAGGGGGCAGCGGGTACAGGAAGCGGAAGAAGACGGCCGGCAGGCAGGTGTCTCGGAACTTTGTTGCGGGCACAGGAAACACAGGCAGAAACAAAGTCTATTACGTCTTTGTGCAGGGTAGGCCACCAATAATGCCGGGTAATGAGTTGGAGGGTCTTTTTTTGACCAGCGTGGCCAGCGAGTTTAGACGAGTGACCCCAATGTATGATTCTCTTCCGATCGGTTTCTGATACGAACGTCTTACCAGGAGGGAGACGATTTAGACTCACGGGAGCCACCTGCATCACTCTGGCGGGATCGATGATATGTTTAGGCTCATCTTCGAGATCCGACACCAGGAAAGACCGAGACAAGGCATCCGCCTTGACGTTTTTGTCAGCTGGGCGAAAATGCAAAAGAAAATCGAAGCGGGCAAAAAACAAGGACCACCGGGCTTGGCGAGGATTAAGTCTCTGTGCCTGCTGGAGGTATGCCAGATTTTTGTGGTCCGTGTAGATGATTACCGGATGAAGAGCCCCTTCGAGTAGGTAACGCCACTCCTCCAATGCCAACTTAATGGCCAATAACTCTCGATCTCCTATGGAGTAGTTGCGCTCGGAGGAGGAGAAGAGTTTGGAGAAGAAACCGCAGGATACCATCCTCCCGGATGGCGATTTTTGGGTAAGAACCGCTCCGGCTCCAGCAGAGGAAGCGTCCACCTCCAGGAAGAACTGCTTGTTGCCATCCGGGCGATGCAGCACTGGAGCGGAAGAGAAGGCCTGTTTAAGAGAAAGGAAGGCCTCCTCTGCTTCGGTCGTCCACTGTTTGGGGTTAGCATCCTTGCGAGTGAGCCTAAGATTGGAGCAGTCCTGGAAGAGAAGTGCGGTATGAAGAGACGGTAATAGTTAGCGAATCCCAGGAACCGCTGAATGGCCTTCAACCCCTCTGGTCGGGGCCATTTCTCGATGGCAGACAGTTTCTCTGGATCCATTCGTAGGCCTGTCTGAGAAATAATGTAGCCCAGAAACGGAAGCGAAGTCTGCTCAAAGAGGCACTTCTCATATTTGGCGAAGAGGTGATTCTGCCTGAGCCTGAGCAGAACCTGACGAACATCCCTCCGGTGAGACTGAAGATCCGGAGAGAAGACCAAGATGTCGTCAAGGTACACCACAACACAGGAGTAGAGGAGGTCCCGGAAGATGTCATTGACCAACTCCTGAAAGACTGCTGGAGCATTACAGAGACCAAAGGGCATCACCAAGTACTCGTAGTGGCCGTCCCGGGTGTTGAATGCCGTCTTCCATTCATCTCCTCGACGGATACGAACCAGGTTGTATGCTCCACGAAGATCTAGTTTGGTGAAGACTCTAGCCCCTCTAAGACGATCAAACAGTTCTGGAATGAGCGGAAGAGGGTACTTATTCTTCACCGTGATCGAATTTAGGCCTCTGTAGTCAATACAGGGACGGAGAGATCCGTCTTTCTTTTTTACGAAGAAGAAACCTGCTCCCGCTGGGGAGGTAGATTTCCGGATGAATCCCTTTGCTAAGTTCTCCTCGATATATTCGGACATCGACCTGGTCTCAGCAGCAGACAACGGGTAAATACGCCCACGGGGAGGCGTAGTACCGGGCAACAGGTCAATCGGGCAATCATATGGTCTATGCGGGGGTAATGTCTCTGCTTCCTTTTTATTGAAGACATCAGCAAATGACCAATATGGAATCGGGAGTCCAGGTAGATTAGCAGGTGTAGGAGAAGAATAGACAGGATGAACAGGCACCAGACACGTTTTATGACAGTCCTGTCCCCAGCGAAGAACCTCTCCATTCTGCCAGTCGAGCACAGGTGCATGTTTTTGGAGCCAAGGCAGACCTAGTAAGAAAGCATGAGAGAGTCCAGGGTAAAACATGAAACGAGATGCTCTCAGAATGCAACATTCCCACCTGCAGGGTTATGACTTCGGTGATAAGTCGGATGGGACGAGGTAGGAGGCCCCCATCCACAGCAGCAACAGATACAGGTTCAACAAGAGGTTTGGTGGGAATGTGATACTTCTCTACTAGAGCCTGTGACACGAGATTCCCAGCTGCTCCAGAATCAAGTTGGGCCATTTCGAAGTGGCGGTTCTTACCGAGCAGAATTGAAACCGACAGCAGCAGGGATGAAGAGGATTTATTTTTGTCTAGATTGACCTCTCCGAGCGAACCTAGACACAGGCGTTTCCCGACCTCTCCGGACAGGTTTGGATCCAGTGCTCCTTACTGCCGCAGTAGAAGCAACTTTTCTCGGCACGGCGTGAGTCCTGACGGGCTTTGACCATCTTGGTCTGGTCGACCTGCATAGGCTCAGCAGTGTGCACCTGAGGAGAAACGGAAGAGGTTATGGATCTCTGACACGAGGGTGCAAGATGGGAAAATTTTTTTTACGGGTGATCTCTTCGGCTCGTTCCTGGAACCGTAGATCAATTCGATTGGCAAGATCTATTAAATCATCTAGAGAGGTTGGAATGTCCCGACCGGCAAGTTCGTCTTTAATACGGCCGGACAGACCCTCCCAGAAGACCGAAATTAGAGCTTCATTGTCCCAAGCTAGTTCTGAGGCTAAAGTCCGGAACCGTATGGCATATTGACCAACGGTGAGGCTCTCCTGACGGAGACGCAGCAGAGATGATGCAGAGGAAGTCTTCCGTCCAGGTTCGTCGAATACCTTCCGGAAGGCCGAGAGAAAAGCAGGCAGGTCAGATACCAGAGGATCCTCTCTCTCCCAGAGAGGATTAAGCCAGGCCAGGGCCTCTCCGGTGAGATGGGACATGATGAAGGCAATTTTGGCCCGGTCAGAGTTAAACTGGTGTGCCAGGAGTTCAAAATGCAGGGTGCACAGATTAATGAAACCCCGAGCCAGAGCAGGATCGCCTCCAAACCTAGGAGGAGCTGACAGTCGGGGTCCGGGAATGGAAACCACGGAATTGGGAATCAGCGGGACTGACGGATTATGAGTCATGGCTCCAGCGATGGTTGCTGGTGATGAATTCAGAGTGTCCAGACGGGAATTGACGTTCCGCAGGTGACCCAGGATGGCCTCCTGTTGAGACCTCTGGCGAGACAGCTCATGACACAGTTCCGGGAGTGAAGGGGTTTGGGTGCCACCGGGTTCCATGGCCCGAGCAAACTGTAACGGGTCTGGTGGGTGGAACTACTGACGAGACAGGTCAGGTTGGTGGAACCACAAAGCTTTATTGTACAAGAGAGTTTACTTGTAAGAGAGCGGGTGGCACCCGGGAAAAGGGCAGGGAATCACGGCAGGGGATATAGGTAGTCTCTGGACAGGCAGGTTTGTCACAGCAAGTGACCAAGGCAGTCTCTGGGACAGGCAGGTTGTCACAGCAAGTGACCAAGGCAGTCTCTGGGACAGGCAGGTTGTCACGGCAAGTGACCAGGCAGTATCTGGGCAGGCAGGTTGTCACAGCAAGTGACCAAGGCAGTCTCTGGGACAGGCAGGTTGTCACGGCAAGTGACCAGTCAGTCTCTGGACAGGCAGGTTGTCACGACAAGTGACCAGGCAGTCTCTGGACAGGCAGGTTGTCACAGCAAGTGACCAAGGCAGTCTCTGGGACAGGCAGGTTGTCACAGCAAGTGACCAAGGCAGTCTCTGGGACAGGCAGGTTGTCACGGCAAGTGACCAGGCAGTATCTGGGCAGGCAGGTTGTCACAGCAAGTGACCAAGGCAGTTCTCTGGGACAGGCAGGTTGTCACGGCAAGTGACCAGGCAGTCTCTGGACAGGCAGGTTGTCACGGCAAGTGACCAGGCAGTCTCTAGAACATGGCAGGCATATACGACCTGATATGGTGGAGCCTCCAGGTAGGCTGCAGTCGGATGGCAGATGATCGCTCCCAGGTGAGCAGGCAAGAGCCGTGGATCTCTGCAGATGATGTCCGAACTTCCGGATGGAGCTGCAGTCGGATGGCAGATGATCGCTCCTAGGTGAGCAGGCAAGAGCCGGGGATCTCTGCAGATGACGTCCGAACCTCTGGATGGAACTGCAGACGGATGGCAGACAGGCAAGCCGACAGGTAACAGGCAGGTAACTGGAATCAGGAGCTGATGGCTGAAACAGAGTTAGACTGCACAGGAACAACATTGCTCGGGCACCTACATTAAGGAGGAAGCCCTTAATATAGGGTGGAGTCCTCCAGCATTGGCTGGAGACTGATTTGGAAAATGCGCGCGGCTCCTTTAAGAGCGGGGGAGGGTGCGGGCGCGCGCCCTAAGGCCAGTAGCAGGGAAGGAGCGCGCGGGACCAGCAGGGCGGAAGGAGGACACCGAGGATGCCAGAGGCGCAGAGGAGGCTGGGAGCACTGAGGACGCTGAGCGCAGGTGAGGAGAGCGACGTCCCTGTCTGGCAGCAGGCAGGGACGCGGGCGCTACAACATGTTCGAACTGTGTTCCAGATTTTGAGAGAGAATGCTCTGTATGTGAAGGGATCAAAGTGTCTTTTTGGCGTACAGAAGATCTCATTTCTGGGATTCATTTTGTCCCCATCTGTTATTGAAATGGACCCGGTCAAGGTTCAGGCCATCTGTGATTGGGTCCAACCTACTTCATTAAAGGCTCTTCAGAGATTTTTGGGTTTTGCCAATTTTTATCGTAAATTTATTGGTAATTTCTCGGTTATTGTTAAACCATTAACTGATTTGACCAGAAAGGGTTCTGATGTGGTGAATTGGCCTCCTGAGGCAGTCTCTGCATTTCAGGAACTTAAGCAGAGATTCACTTCTGCTCCTGTTCTACGGCAGCCTGATGTTTCTCTGCCATTTCAGGTGGAGGTTGATGCCTCTGAAATTGGGGCAGGTGCCGTTTTGTCCCAAAAAGATCCAGAGACCTCTAAAAGTAACCCTTGTGCCTTTTTCTCTCGAAAATTTTCTCCTACTGAACGTAATTATGACGTGGGTAATCGGGAGTTATTGGCCATGAAGTGGGCTTTTGAAGAGTGGAGACATTGGCTGGAGGGAGCCAAACATCAGGTGGTGGTCCTTACTGACCATAAGAATCTGGTCTATCTGGAATCTGCCAAGCGACTCAATCCTAGACAGGCCAGGTGGGCCTTGTTTTTCACACGTTTTAATTTTGTGGTTTCCTTTCTTCCTGGCACTAAGAATGTTAAGGCGGATGCCCTCTCGAGGAGTTTCCTTGCGGACTCTCCTGAGTTATCTGATCCTTCTGTTATTTTGAAAGAGGGTGTAGTTCTTTCCGCCATCTCGCCCAATTTGAGACTTGCTCTGGAGGGGTGTCAGGAGGATAGACCCGAGCGCTGCCCTGTTGGAAAATTGTTTGTCCCGGACCAATGGAAAAAGAGTGTGATGTCTGAGATTCATTGTTCCGCATTGGCTGGGCATCCCGGAATTTTTGGTACCAGAGACTTGGTTAGTCGGTCCTTTTGGTGGCCTACCTTGTCTCGTGATGTCAGGGAATTTGTGCAGTCCTGCGGGACTTGCTCTCGCTCCAAGCCTTGCTCTCGCTCTAGTGGTTTATTGATGCCATTGCCTGTGCCCAAGAGACCATGGACCCATATCTCTATGGATTTCATTTCCGATCTTCCTGTTTCTCAGAGAATGACCACCATCTGGGTAATTTGTGATAGGTTTTCCAAAATGATACATCTTGTGCCATTACCTAAGTTGCCTTCCTCCTCTGAATTGGTGCCGTTGTTCCTTCAGCACGTGGTTCGTTTACACGGCATTCCTGAGAACATTGTGTCTGACAGAGGAGTCCAGTTGTTTCCAGATTTTGGAGGACTTTTTGTTCTAAACTGGGTGTTCAATTGTCTTTCTCCTCGGCATTTCATCCTCAGACCAATGGTCAAACTGAGAGAACAAACCAGACATTGGAGACTTATCTTAGATGCTTTGTGTCTGCTGATCAGGATGACTGGGTCTCTTTTTTGCCTTTGGCTGAGTTTGCTCTTAATAATAGGGCTAGCTCTGCCACTTTGATGTCTCCGTTTTTCTGTAATTCTGGGTTTCACCCTCGATTTTCTTCAGGACAGACGGAGGCTTCTGTCTGTCCAGGAGTTGACTCTGTTGTGGAGCGTATGCAACAGATTTGGGACCAGGTAGTGGAGAGGTTGTCCCTCTCTCAGGAGAAGGCCCAGCGGTTTGCTAACCGGCATAGGACTGTTGGTCCTCGGTTTAAAGTGGGGGACTTGGTCTGGTTGTCCTCAAAGAATATTCCTATGAGAGTAGCATCTCCTAAATTTAAGCCTAGGTTCATTGGACCTTATAAGATCATGGAGATTATTAATCCTGTTTCTTTTCGTTTGCTTCTTCCAGGGACATTTAAGATCCATAACGTGTTCCACAAGTCCTTGTTGAAGAGGTTTGTTGAGCCAGTGGTTCCTGCTGCTGTGCCTCCTGACCCTGTTTTGGTTGAGGGCAATCTGGAGTATGTGGTTGAGAAAATATTGGATTCTCGTTTTTCTAGACGGAAACTCCAGTATTTGGTTAAATGGAGAGGTTATGGTCAGGAAGACAATTCTTGGGTGTTTGCTTCGGACATCCATGCTAGGAGACTTATCCGTGCTTATCATAGAACTCATCCTGACCGACCTGGTTGCTCAAATGAGGGTTCGGTGACCCCTCCTCAAGGGGGGGGTACTGTTGTGAATAGGTTTGAGATGAGTTCTGAGCAGAGGCTCCCTCTGGTGGTTACAAGCGGTACTAGTGAAGATTGTGAGGACTGGGAATCAGGTGTTACTGACTGGTCTTATATAAGGGAGTCATTTTCCCATCAGGGTTGCCGGTGATCAATTGTTCTGGTCTGAATCCTTCATTCCAGTTTCCCTTGTAGCCTGCTGTGTCTTGTCTGCATCTCCTGCTTCCAGATAAGTCTTTTTCTTCTTTTGTGTTTTTGCTGTATTTTTGCATTTTGTCCTGCACTTCTGTGGGGGCCTTCTGGGTCCCCTCCGGGGGCTTTTGCCCTCTCAGTTTGTTCAGCCACTTAGTTTTGTACTTTTGCTTTTCCAGTTTTTTTCAGTGGCTGCTGTTTTTATTTTGTTACACCAGAGAGCTAATTTAGGTGGTAGAGGTCGTGTGATCTCAGGTGATTTTGAAATTAGTAGAGTTGGTGTTTTTCAGGGTTTTCTGAGATTGCAGTAAGTACCCTTCCTATCCTTTTCTATTTAGATAGTTTGGGCCCCAGCGTTTGCTCATACTATTTTCTTTCTGTGTCAGTAATTCCTCTTGTCTAACCGCCATTACATGTTTGGGGGCTTTCTTTTATCTTTGGGGTTCTGCTCCGGGGCAGATAGCTTTCCTATTTCTATCTTTAGGTGTAGTTAGTTTCTCAGGCTGTGACGAGGCGTCTAGGACCTACGTAGGAACGCTCCACGGCTGCCTCTAGTTGTGGTGGTTAGTCAGGGTACTGCAATCTCATAGATTCCAACTGCTCTGGTGTATTGCCTTTTTTACCTGCACTCCTCAGCTACCGAAACATAACACAGAAATATCTACAGGTAACTATGACATAGTGGGAATAACCGAGACATGGTTAGATGAAAGCTATGACTGGGCAGTTAACCTACAGGGTTACAGTCTGTTTAGAAAGGATCGTAAATATCGGAGAGGAGGAGGGGTTTGTCTTTATGTAAAGTCTTGTCTAAAGTCCACTTTAAAGGAGGATGTTAGCGAAGGCAATGAGGATGTCGAGTCCATATTCGTCGAAATACATGGAGGGAAAAATAGTAACAAAATTCTCATTGGGTCTGTTACAAACCCTCAAATATTACAGAAATCATGGAAAGTCTACTACTAAGGCAGATAGATGAAGCTGCAACCCATAATGAGGTCCTTGTTATGGGGACTTTAACTACCCGGATATTATCTCGGAAACAGAGACCTGCGAAACCCATAAAGACAACAGGTTTCTGCTAATAAGCAAGAAAAATTATCTTTCACAATTGGTACAGAATCCAACCAGAGGAGCAGAACTTTTAGACCTAATACTATCTAATAGACCTGATAGAATAACAAATCTGCAGGTCGTCGGGCATCTAGGAAATAGCGACCACAATATTGTACAGTTTCACTTGTCTTTAGCTAAGAAGACTTGTCAGGGAGTCACAAAAACACTGAACTTTAGTAAGGCAAAGTTTTACCAGCTTAGAGATGCCCTTAATCTGGTTGACTGGGACAATGTCCTCAGAAATAAGAATACAGATAATAATTAGGAAATGTTTAAGAACATCCTAAATAGGCACTCTAAGCGGTTTATACCTTGTGGGAATAAAATAACTAGAAATAGGAAAAACCTAATGTGGCTAAACAAAGAAGTAAGAGGGGCAATTAACAGTAAAAAGAAAGCATTTAAACTACTAAAGCAGGATGTATTAATTAAACCAAAACCTTGGGTGATATTGATAAACATAGTCCAAATATAAGGACAGAGCAACTCCCACAATATATCGATACAAAAAAGCACAACAGAGCATCCAGCTCACCATAAAGCGGTAACACAATTATGTAAAAATGTATAAATTTTATTATTAGAAAATTTGTTACACATAATACATGTCAAACAGTATACATAGATGAAAAATGAATGGATAAGAAAACAAGAAAAAACACCTGGGGTATATCCAAAATAAACCAATTTTAGCTCCCTGTAAATGCTATAGACCCCAATACAAGTGACTAGAACCTATAGGTTATAAGTAACCCCATTATGTGTACAGGTTCAATATCTCAGTGAGGGGACCACCATGTCCCATTATAGATATACCAGGACCTGGTTGCCAGGATCAAAGCAGGAATCAAAAAATGATTCCAAACGCGGGGCTTAAAAAAGGCACTCAGCACTACTGACAGTGGTGCCCACGGTAACCCATGGGATGTGCAGAGTTAGGTACACTATGCTTACCCATGTGGGATGAAATATACTACGTTTCGCTTGTCCCCCGAGGAAGCCTGACAAACGAAACGTGCGTCGGGGCACGCACCTGGTAGTATATTTCATCCCTCATGGGTAAGCATATTGTACCTAACTCTGCACATCCCATGGGTTACCGTGGGCAACACTGTCAGTAGTGCTGAGTGCCACGCTGAAGCTCTAAAAAACTATAGGGAGAAAAATACTTTATCTAAAAAACTAATTAAAGCTGCCAAAAAGGAATCAGAGAAGCACATTGCTAAGGAGAGTAAAACTAATCCCAAACTGTCCTTCAACTACATCAATAGAAAAAGAATCAGAAAGTGAAAGTGTAGGCCCCTTAAAAAATTGTGAGGAAAGAATGGTTGTAGATGACGAGGAAAAAGCTAATATATTAAACACCTTCTTCTCCACGGTATTCACAGTGGAAAATAAAATGCTAAGTGAAATGCCGAGAGACAAAGAAAACCCATTATTAAGGGTCACCAATCTAACCCAAGAAGAGGTGCGAAACCGGCTAAATAAGATTAAAATAGATAAATCTCCGGGTCCGGATGGCATACACCCACGAGTACTAAGAGAACTAAGTAATGTAATAGACAAACCATTATTTCTTATATTTAGGGACTCTATAGTGACGGGGTCTGTTCCACAGGACTAGCGAATAGCAAATGTGGTACCATTATTCAAAAAAGGCTCTAAAAGTGAACCTGGAAATTATAGGCCAGTAAGTCTAAACTCTATTGTTGGTAAAATATGTGAAGGGTTTCTGAGGGAAGTTATTCTGGATTATCTCAATAGGAATAACTGTGTAACTCCATATCAGCATGGGTTTATGAGGAATCGCTCCTGTCAAACCAATCTAATCAGGTTTTATGAAGAGGTAAGCTATAGACTGGACCAAGGTGAGTCACTGGACGTGGTATATCTTGATTTTTCCAAAGCGTTTGATACCGTACCAAACAAGAGGTTGGTACACAAAATGAGAATGCTGGGTCTGGGGGAAAATGTGTGTAAATGGGTAAGTACTGGCTTAGTGATAGAAAGCAGAGGTTGGTTAAAAATGGTATATTCCCTAATTGGGTCGCTGTGACCAGTGGGGTACCGCAGGGGTCGGTATTGGGACCTATTCTCTTCAACATATTTATTAACGATCTGGTAGGTTTACACAGTAAAATATTGATATTTGCAGATTATACAAAACTACTAGATGGGGGCCCGATTCTAATGCATCGGGTATTCTAGAATATGTATGCGGCCGACACAGCGGTTAGTTTATGCAAGATCGTTGATTGGTCGCGGTGAAAGACGCGACAAATCTTCGAATTGTATTGAGAGGACCGGAGAGCGCGCTGCCTATGCGGCTACTCCTGCGAGAACCCGGCATAGGGCTACCAGAGTATCGACGAGCGCGCCCGGCCTCTGCCTAGCGAGATGTCACTCTGCGTACTTCCGCTGCGAGAACCCGGGACTGAGCGGGCGCTCGCAGCAGAAGTATCCCGACCGCAGCGCCGCTCCCGGTCCTCTCTTGACATCCTAGCCGCATGGATGTCAGCGCCGCTGTCAGGGTGTGTCGCTGCGAAGATCGTCGCGATTGCACACCCTGACTTCTCACAGCTGAGTTTCTGGTGCTGGGTGTTTCTCGGCAGTGAGGGAGTTAATTCTTCCTCTCTCTGTGCTGGACTAGACCAGCCTCGCTCAGCTGCAATTAATGTTGTGGTAATTGGTTTCCTTCATATACCTGCCTGTCTGCTGGGGAAGTGTCGGTGAAAGCTTTCATGCACACCAGCAGAGCGGATTATATTGAGAAGTCTAAAGCTAAGAGTACCTGTTGTGGTTTTCTCCTCTCCTCGCTTTATTATTTATCTCCTTACCCGTTGGTGTTCCCTCTGTAGTGATTGTTTTGTATGCAAGGTGGTCTTTTTTTTACCCCTTGTACTGTCTCGTTTGTCTTATACTGTGTGTGAAGGCAGTTACCTTCCTGTTCACTGTGGTGGTAATCAGGGTCCTTCTCAGGACTAGATTACAGTGGTTAGGGATTCACAGGAGATAGGGTTACGTTGGCGGCCTGGACCTCTGTACCATCAACAGTACCTCCAGGTAGAGGGATTAGTCAGGACCCCAGCTTAGGGTCAGCATAGACCCCGGTCCTCCTGTATACAGAGACAGCGTGACATTTTCACCGACCTCACTAAAGATTCTCCCCAGCCACCATGGATCCAGTAGCCAGTCTAGCTCGGCAGTTGCAGAGTTTGTCCATGGAGCTGAGGGACGTTAAGTCCAAGGTTTTGTACCCCCCGGAGCAAGCCAGACCTGAACCTAAAGTAGCTCTCCCGGACAGGTTCACTGGAGGGCGGGACAAATTTTTTGCTTTCCGGGAGGCATGTAAATTGTACTTTCGGCTGCGACCTCGGTCATCTGGGAGTGAAGATCAAAGGGTGGGAATTGTCATCTCACTCCTACAAGGGGACCCCCAATCCTGGGCGTTCTCTCTGCCCCCGGACTCCCCGGCTCTCCAGTCAGTGGATAGATTTTTCGCAGCTCTGGGTCTTGTATATGATGACCCGGATCGGGTCTCCCTTGCTGAAACTAAGTTACGTAAGATACAGCAGGGAGATCGTCTGGCAGAGGAATTCTGTTCGGAGTTCCGTAGGTGGGCCACGGACACCCAGTGGAATGACCTGGCTCTTAGGAGCCAGTTTTGTCAAGGTTTATCTGACAAATTAAAAGATGTGTTGGCACAGTATGACCCTCCCACGACACTGGAAGCCGCTATGGCCCTTGCTATTCGTATTGACAGACGTCTTCGAGAGAGGTGCGGGGTAACTTCGCCCCCTGTGATGACTCCACCTTCCTCAAGGGTCCCTTATACGGAGGTTCCCCTGGTCAGTCCAGAGGAGCCTATGCAATTAGGAGGGACATCATTCCGGGGGAGGGGATCGGTGGGGCGCCACAAAACAAGAAGTTGTTTCTTCTGTGGAAAAAAGGGACATTTTATTAGGGGGTGTCCATCCCGTCCTTTGCAGAGTGAGAAGTCGCCGGAAAACTATTGATCCCAGATTGTGTGGTGGACGGCAATCTGGGAGTAAGTATTTCGTCCCTAAGTTCGTCTCAGTTTCTCGTACCGGCAGAGGTGGTGGTGGGTGCGAAAACTGAGAGGATATCTGTTCTTCTGGATAGTGGGGCCGGGGCTAATCTGGTGGATGCTCGCTTTGCCCGGGTTCAAGGTATGCGATTGAGTGGGTTGGCTAAACCCGTCCCCATATTCTTGATCGACGCCAGACCTCTCGGTCAGGGAAGTTTTGTGCAAGCAGTGCATAACATAGATCTTCAAGTGGGGGCGCTACATAAAGAACTGTTGTCTTGTTATGTGTTGGAGGGTCTTCCCACTCCTATAGTGCTGGGCCTGCCTTGGCTAACAAAGCATAACCCGGTTATTAATTGGCAATCCAGAGAGATAACCCAATGGAGCGATTTCTGTAATAAAAACTGCATGAATACGGTCATTGGTGCGGTCGCTCCTAGGGCCTTACCTCCATTTCTGGTGGACTTTGAGGATGTATTCTCGGAAAAAGGGTATCAAGAACTACCTCCTCATCGCGAGTATGACTGTTCTGTTAACTTGCTCCCTGGGGCCAAGTTACCGAAATCTAGGTTGTATAACCTTTCTGGTCCTGAGAGACAGGCCATGAAGGATTATATTTCAGAGAGTCTGGCTAAGGGGCATATTAGACCTTCATCTTCCCCGGTGGCCGCGGGGTTCTTCTTTGTGAAGAAAAAAGATGGAGGCCTACACCCTTGCCTGGATTTCCGTGAGCTTAATCGGATTACGGTCCGAGATCCGTATCCACTCCCACTTATTCCTGATCTCTTCAATCAGATCGTGGGTGCCAAATGGTTCTCTAAGTTGGATCTCAGGGGGGCGTACAATCTGATTAGGATGAAGGAGGGGGATGAGTGGAAGACGGCGTTTAACACTCCGGAGGGGCATTATGAGAACCTTGTCATGCCATTTGGTCTGAGTATTGCCCCGGCGTGTTTCAACACTTTGTTAATGACATCTTTCGCCACCTAATGGGACAGTTTGTGGTCATATATCTGGATGATATCTTAATTTACTCGCCAGATCTTGTGTCTCATCAGGAGCATGTTAGGCAGGTGTTACAGATCTTGCGGGATAATAAACTGTACGCCAAATGGGAGAAGTGTGTGTTCGCCGTACAGGAACTTCAGTTTTTAGGGTTCCTGGTGTCAGCATCCGGTTTTCGTATGGACCCTGGGAAAGTGCGGGCAGTTCTTGAGTGGGATCTGCCAGAGGATCTTAAGGCATTACAACGTTTCCTGGGGTTTGCTAACTACTACCGGAAATTCATTCGTAATTTTTCGTCCATAGTTAAACCTCTCACAGACATGACTAAAAAAGGGACGGATTTTTCAAAGTGGTCTGACAAGGCTTGTCAAGCGTTTTCCTCTTTGAAAAAATGTTTTGCTTCAGCACCCATACTTATTCAACCTGATGCGTCACAGCCGTTCATTGTTGAGGTGGACGCTTCCGAGGTAGGGGTGGGAGCAGTATTGTCACAAGGTTCGTCCCCTGGTAAATGGCATCCGTGCGCCTTCTTCTCTAAAAAATTGTCGTCCGCTGAGAGGAATTATGATGTCGGCAATAGGGAACTCTTGGCCATTAAGTTGGCTTTTGAGGAGTGGCGTCATTTTTTGGAGAGGGCAGTCCACCCGGTCACCGTCATTACCGATCACAAAAACCTGCTATATTTAGAGTCCGCTAAACGTCTGAATCCCAGACAAGCTAGGTGGTCGTTGTTTTTTACCAGGTTTAATTTTGTCGTCACATATCGTCCTGGCTCAAAAAATGTTAAGGCGGATGCCTTATCTCGCTGTTTCCCAGGGGCTGGGAATACGGAGGACCCGGTTCCGGTCCTTCAGGAGGGGTGGTGGTGTCGGCAGTATGCTCTGAGCTTGAGGAGGAGGTATTGGAGGCTCAGGGGGACGCCCTGTAGGACCTCCAGGGAGACTGTTTGTTCCAAATCAGTTGCGACAAAAGGTGATCGAGGCACACCATAATTCAGCTTTGGCAGGACACCCAGGGAGTAAAGCAACTGAGGATCTCCTCTCGCGTCGGTTTTGGTGGCCTAACTTACATAAGGAGGTGGTAACTTTTGTCGCGTCCTGCGAGGTTTGTGCGCGCTCTAAGACCCCACATACCCGTCCGTCGGGGACCCTCTTACCTTTGAAGATCCCGGAGCGTCCGTGGACTCATCTGTCTATGGACTTCATTACGGACCTCCCGCCATCTTCGGGTAAAACAGTCATACTCGTTGTAGTGGACAGGTTCAGCAAGATGGCACATTTTATCGCTCTTCCTGCTCTTCCTAATGCTAAGACTCTTGCGCAGGTGTTTATTGGGGAGATTGTAAGGCTTCACGGGGTACCCTCCGATGTGGTGTCGGATCGGGGATCTCAGTTTGTGTCCAAATTCTGGAAAGCATTTTGTACACGGCGGGGGATGCAGTTGTCATTTTCATCGGCTTTTCACCCGCAGACCAATGGTCAGACAGAGCGTCTGAACCAGAACTTGGAGACATATCGCCGGTGTTTTGTGTCAGAGAACCAGGAGGACTGGGCTTCTTTCTTGCCTCTGGCGGAATTTGCTCTAAATAATAGGCGGAGCGAGTCCACTGGTAAGTCCCCGTTTTTTGGGGCATATGGTTTTCACCCCCAGTTTTGTACTTTCAATAGGGGGGGCTCTTCTGGGGTTCCTGAGGAGGAACGATTTTCGTCGTCACTTGCTTCAGTGTGGAGAGGAGTGCTGAATAATCTGAGTACTATGGGGAACCGATACAAACATATGGCTGATAGGAGGAGAGTGTCTGGTCCGGACCTAAGTGTGAACGATCTGGTATGGTTGTCTACCAAAAATATAAAACTTAAGGTTCCCTCCTGGAAACTGGGTCCCAGGTTCATCGGGCCATACAAGATCAGTTCTATAATTAATCCGGTTGCATTCCGTCTTGACCTCCCTCCTACATTTAAAATTCATAATGTGTTCCACAGATCGTTGCTTAAGAGGTATGTGGCGCCGGTGATACCTTCACCTTTACCTCCTCCTCCGGTGGTGGTCAATGGTAACTTGGAGTTCCAGGTGTCGAGAGTCATCGATTCACGTCTGAATCGCCGGTCCCTTCAGTACCTTGTTCATTGGAGGGGGTATGGTCCTGAGGAGAGGACGTGGGTTTCTGCGTCGGATATTAACGCAGACCGATTGGTTCGGGCCTTCCACACTACTCACCCAGATAAACCCGGCCCTGAGGGTCCGGAGGCCCCTCGTAGAAGGGGGGGTACTGTCACGGGTGTGTCGCTGCGAAGATCGTCGCGATTGCACACCCTGACTTCTCACAGATGAGTTTCTGGTGCTGGGTGTTTCTCGGCAGTGAGGGAGTTAATTCTTCCTCTCTCTGTGATGGACTAGACCAGCCTCGCTCAGCTGCAATTAATGTGGTGGTAATTGGTTTCCTTCATATACCTGCCTGTCTGCTGGGGAAGTGTCGGTGAAAGCTTTCATGCAGACCAGCAGAGCGGATCGTATTGAGAAGTCTAAAGCTAAGAGTACCTGTTGTGGTTTTCTCCTCTCCTCGCTTTATTATTTATCTCCTTACCCGTTGGTGTTCCCTCTGTAGTGATTGTTTTGTATGCAAGGTGGTCTTTTATTTTACCCCTTGTACTGTCTCGTTTGTCTTATACTGTGTGTGAAGGCAGTTACCTTCCTGTTCCCTGTGGTGGTAATCAGGGTCCTTCTCAGGACTAGATTACAGTGGTTAGGGATTCACAGGAGATAGGGTTACGTTGGCGGCCTGGACCTCTGTGCCATCAACAGTACCTCCAGGTAGAGGGATTAGTCAGGACCCCAGCTTAGGATCAGCATAGACCCCGGTCCTCCTGTATACAGAGACAGCGTGACAGCCAGTGCCTGTGCGGGTACTTCCACTGCGAGAACCTGGGACATGAGCGGGCGCTCGCAGCAGAAGTATCCTGGCCTGTGCACACGTTGCGGATTCCTAGCGGTTTTGCCGCGGTTTTTCGCGGCGGAAACGTCGCGAAACCGCGGCAAAACCGCTTACACAATACAACTCATTATGGCCTATGGGATTCCGCAATGCTGTGCACATGCTGCGGGTTTTTCCGGGCGGAATCGCATCGCGGGAGAATCCGCAGCATGCTCATTCTTTTTGGCGGAACCGCGGCGATTCCGCCGCCATAGGAATGCATTGAACCGATTACTTTCCGCATGTGGCTGTGCCCACCATGCGCAAAGTAAGCGGTTCATGTGCGGATGGTAGCCAGGGTCTGGAGGACAGGAGACTCTCCTCCAAGCCCTGGGTACCATATCCATGTAAAAACAATAATTAAAATAAAAAATAGTGGTATTCTCACCTTCCGGCGGCCCCCGCAGCTTTCCCGCCTCTCAGCTACGCTCCCGGCCAATCCGTTCCCAGTAATGCATTGCGAGAATCACCCCAGATGACGTAGTGGTCTCGCGTGATGCTACGTCATCGGGGTGATTGTCGCAAAGGACGCCTGGGAACGGGATTGGCCGGGAGCGTCGCTGAGAGGCGGGAAGGCTGCGGGGGCCGCCGGAAGGTGAGAATATCATTATTTATTATTTTTTTTATTATTTTTACATTAGATCTTTTTACTATTGATGCGACATAGGCGGCATCAATAGTAAAAAGTTGGTCACACGTGTCTGCGGGACGGAGGTCAGCGGCGAGGCAGCGGGAAGATGACCGGCGCGAGGCGCTCATCTCCCGGCCGCTAGCAGCAGAAGGACCTCGACCGACGGCGCCGCTGACCTCCGTCCCGCAGATGAGCCGCTAACGGCCGCCATTTTTTTTGTGAAATCCCGCGGCGCTGATTGGCCACTGCCGGACCAATGAGCGACGCGGGATTTCCTGGACAGACAGACAGACCGACAGACAGACAGACGGGATAAGACAATTATATAGTAGATGTAAAGCAGTCAATACAAGAGAAGATAGTATTCTGCTACAGATGGATCTGAATAAGTTGGAAACTTGTGCCGAAAGGTGGAAGATGCGGTTTAACAATGATAAAAGTAAGGTTATACACATGGGAAGAAGCAATCAATATCACCATTACACACTGAACGGGAAATCACTGGGAAAATCTGACATGGAGAAGGACTTGGGGATCCTAGTTAATGATAAACTTACTTGGAGTAGCCAGTGACAGGCAGCGGCTGCCAAGGCAAACAGGATCATGGGGTGCATTAAAAGAGGTCTGGATACACATGATGAGAGCATTATACTGCCTCTGTACAAATCCCTGGTTAGACCGCACATGGAGTACAGTGTACAGTTTTGGGCACCAGTGCTCAGGAAGGATATAATGGAACTAGAGCAAGTACAAAGGAGGGCAACAAAATTAATAAAGGGGATGGGGGAGCTACAATACCCAGAGAGATAAGCAAAATTAGGATTATTTAGTCTAGAAAAAAGACAACTGAGGGGCGATCTAATAACCATGTATAAGTATATAAGGGGACAATACAGATATCTCTCCGAGGATCTGTTTATACCAAGGAAGGTAACGGTGACAAGGGGGCATTCTCTGCGTCTGGAGGAGTGAAGGTTTTTCCACCAACATAGAAGAGGATTCTTTACTGTTAGGGCAGTGAGAATCTGGAATTTCTTGCCTGAGGAGGTGGTGATGGCGAACTCAGTCGAGGGGTTCAAGAGAGGCCTGGATGTCTTCCTGGAGCGTAACAATATTGTATCTTACAGTTATTAGGTTCTTTAGAAGGACGTAGATCTGGGGATTTATTCTGACAGAATATAGGCTGAACTGGATGGACAAAAGTCTTTTTTCGGCCATTCTAACTATGTTACTATGTAAAGAAGGTTCGCCAGACATAGGCACTCAAGGCTCATTGATGTGATAGGAGCAACATCACACAGATTGAGGGCACCCTTTCATGGAAGCAATATTACCTAAATGCGGAGATCAAATAATGGCCTCAGTCTCACTGCTCAAGAACAGAGGATTGAGGAACATGACAAAGAGTTCAAGAGTTCTCAGTCTGACCGATCACCAGTGGAATGTGTTGGCCTGATCTGTGGAAGGCGTTCCTTACAACGTGTCAGATACCACTGGACACCATGTCTCAATGGGTCAGAACTGTTTTGACAGTACAGGGAATCTACACAATATTAACAATTGATGTTATAGTTGATTGGTGTGTGTATAAGTTTAATATGGGCAGCAGAGTGACTTTGAAGCGATGAGATCCTGGGTTCAAATCCCACCAAAGACAACAATTGCAAGGAGTTTGTATGCTCTCTCCGTGTTTGCGTTGGTTTACCCCAGATACTTCGGTTTCTTCCCATTCTCCAAAGACATACTGATAGGTAGTGGTAGGGCCCAGTGCAAAATTTGGACCTGGGCCTCACTTCCATGTTGGTCAGATGTAAATGCCCTTGTAGCATCCTACATATTATAAATACATACATTTAATAATGTCCCCTGTCATTGCCCCTTTCTGTAATAATGTCACTCATCCAGTCCCCTTCCTGTAATAATGTCCCCCATCCCGGGCCCATTTCAGTAATGTCACCCTTCCTGGCCCTTTTGTGTAATGATGTCCCCAGTCCTGGCATATTTCTGTAATAATATCACCTATCCTGGCCCCCATCCTGTAATAATGTCTCTCCTTCTAGGCCTCTTCATTTTATAATATCCCCTGTCATGGGCCCCTTCCGTATAATGTCCCCTTGCCTGATATAATGTTCACTAACCTGAGCCCCTTCCAATAAAAATATTCCCCATCCTGGACCCTTTCCTGATACAATATCCCCAGTCCTAGGCCCCTTACTGTAATAATGCCCCCTATCCTGGCCTTTTCTTGTAACAATATCCCTCATCCTGGTATAATGTCCCCCATCATGGGCACCTTCCTGGTATAATGTCCCCATCCTATAATAACATCTGCAATTCTGTGCCTCTTCCTGGTATAATGACCTCAATCTTGGACCCTAGTCTGGTATAATGACCTTCATTCTGGGCCCTTTCTTGGTATAATGACCCCTATCCTATAATAATGTCTGCCATCCTGGGCCCCTTCCTAGTATAATGACCCCGATCCTGGACCCAATTCTGGTATACTGACCCCAATCATGTGCCCCTACCTTGTGTAATGACCCTCCATCCAGGTATAATGTCCGTTCTGTTTTGCAAAGCATAAAAAAAGATGCGTCTTTCTTTCCTCCGTTCCCGCGACGTGCGGAATCCTTTTCTGTAGCCAGCAGCTGACTTCAGTGTGCTGGCACGAGCTGCGTATGATGTCACTGCCATGACTGGCATGCCGACGTCAGCTGTTGGCCTCTGATTGGCCTGCGGCGTGTATTTCAGAGCAGGGAGTCGGATGGGTCCCTGCACTGTAATACACTTCAGCTGAATGTGCATCCTTAGCCGTACATCCAGTTGAAGTAGGTGCTGGCGTTGGTTGGCTGCCCTCCCGCATGGGCCTGTTCGCAGTCACACTCTCTGCGACTGCGCTCATTACACCCCTGCTGATAGGGAATTTAGATTGTGAGCTCCAATGGAGACAGCAATGATAAAGTCTATAAAGAGAGTTGGAATATTATTTATTAATAAATAAATGTAATGGTCTGAACTAAATCCAATGGCATAGGGAGAGAGATTGAATGGAGTAATCACTAAACCCACAGGTTGGAAGCAGTAGTCCATGGTAAGGAGCAGTAATTAACACAGAGTAGGCATATAATATTGGACAAAACATAATGTTAATAACTGGCACTGATGCTATGGGGTCTTATCTGTGCCACGAGGGCGTTTTATGTCAGATGCCAAATTCTATGGGGTGCGTGCAAATCGGATGAGTGCTACTTGTGGTTTTGACAGATAGCAATCATACTATTTTATTCAATGGAGCTTTACACATGTCTGATTTTATCCTTGGACTGAGTGGTCAGAGGAAAAAGAGAAGTCACCGCTTGCACGATTTCCTTCTGAGAATCAAATAGCATTCGCCCATTCAAGTCTACGGCTCAGGGGAAAAAATTGGACTGCGTTCAGATGACATACTAGTGCAATCTTATTTTTACGGACTAACATAATAGAAAAGGTGGAGAAACTTTTTTTTTCTCTCCATCTCCAAGAAAATCAGATCCCACTCTGATCAGAGTCTGATTAACATTATAAGACCATTTTTCACGGACATGTGACCCTAGCCATGCACAAAGTGGTAAAATCCAGGACTGTAAACAATTAAAGGATTTAAATACTTTATTATAACGTGACTAATAATGGAAAGTTCAAGCACATAAAACAGCAGCAAATTGGATCTGTAGAGATGTGCAAACATCTAAAATAATGCATATTTTGCATAATAACGATTCCAATGCATTGTAATAGAGGGATGGACCTTTGTTTAATGTTTAAAGACGACCTGTCACTTACTCATAAAAATTGAGTTAAATACCTTGTAGAAATCCCTGAATTTCCCTGATTCTACCGCTCTTTTCCTTTTTTGGGTTGCGTCACTCCAATGTAGAGATATTCAAATTTGTTTCTTCTGAAGCACAGTATGTGAAATCTCTGCTTTCAGTCCAACTGAACCTCTCTCTAGAGTTTTCTCTGGGGGCGTGTGCTTTCCCCTCACTCCTAGATGTTACCAATCACAGCTCAGCATCTGGTATAGTAGTCTCAGACACTGCAGAGCTGTGATTGGCAGCATCTAGGAGGGAGGGATGAAAGCGCACAAAAGTCTGAAGAAAAGCCCAGTTGCTCTATCAGCAGAGATTTCACATAGTGCGCCCCAGAGAAAAAAATGTGAATATTTCTGCTATGGGGTAACAGCGCAAAACGGAAAAGTTGGAGAATCAGGGGAGCTCAGGGATTTTTTACCAGGTATTTAACTCAATTCTTTTGAGCAAGAAGTGACACATTGTGATTAATTGCACAAACTCTGAGTCTCACAACATCAAATAAATCTGCAGAGTTGGGAGATATAAATAGTGGACTGCACAGTATACACTGTATATCCCAATATATCACACCCACTTACTGCATGTGCAAATGCAAGCAGCAGCATCCTCTGGATTTGCACATGTGCTGAATGGTTTCAGTGCCTGTACAGATGCAGGAAAGATGTGTATCTTTGTACCGTGTTAGCCAGTAGATAGAAAAATATTTAGAATTGAGAGTCCTCAGTGGTTGATACCTTTTAATGGCTAACTGAAAAGATGGTAACAAATTGCAAGCTTTTGAGACTACTCAGGTCTCTTCATCAGGCAAAGACTAAAACAAAATCTGAAGAATCACATATTTATACACAACAGGACACAGGAATAATGCAATAGATAAGACAAGTGACGTAATGCAGAATTATCATTATGGGAGAGGGATGAACAGTTGTGGCCATAAATATTGGACCAGTTCATAGATAAGGAGTGAAAGTTTTATTGTCCTCTGATTGGAGTCTGGTAATGCTTTGTGATGCCCCCACAAGGTCTTAGGAGCAAATTCCTTAATTGATGTAAAAAGACATAAATCCATGCGACACGTTCATTCCTGCACTGAGAGTGTCAAAGGTCGTCATGAGTTTATATTCCCAGACTCTTCTGTCTCTCTGAGATGTGAAATTACCTTTCAATATCATATAGGAAAGATGTGTATCTTCGTACCGTGTTAGCCAGTAGATAGAAAAATATTTAGACTTGAGAGTCAACCACTGAGGACTCTCAAGTCTAAATATTTTTCTTTCAATATCAGTAATTTCATGTCCATGGTGCTGTGATCAGGCATACAAAAATGTTTTGCCACAGGTAGATCCATTCTTTTTTCTCTTATTGTGTGGCGATGAGAATTCATCCTTGTTCTCAGTTTTTGCCCGGTCTCCCCCACAGATGCAAGCGCAGCCGGCAAAAGAGGAAGCGGTCACATGTGCAAATCACGTGATAGTCCCCATATTGAGTGCTATGTACACATCAGCTCAATAAATAGCAGGAACCCTAAAATCAAGGTTCTGCGTTAAGAAACTATGGAAAGATAGAGTTTTCTATTGGAGTACAGTTTATATTGTTTTAGCAGAAGTTTAGCTAATGGAGGTTAGGAGATGTGCCACACCGGACCCAATCACACCGTGGGGCCCCACAGGATCACAGGATGAGCGCCACTCTCAACAGTTACAACCTGCTGTAAGGCGGGGAGCCACCGGCTGTCTGCTCTACTACCTTCTGTCTTGTAGGCTGCAGGTCGCCTTAGGCCTTCGGCCGGCAAGACGACGGGGGCCCACACAGGATGTCAGCGTCGCAAGGAAAGGCACCACCATAATGTCACTGCAACACTCCACCCGCTCTTGTACTCTAAGAGAAGAAAACTCGTTGCTAGAGGCACGGTCGTCATCTTTATTTATTAACAGGACATTAATATTTTTGGGGTCCAATTAAAATATATTATTAGTTTTTAGGGGCACTTCGAGGGGCAGTCTTATACGTTAAGGGGCACAAAGGGGGCATTATTACTTTTTAGAAGGAAGTCTGGACAATATTAATTGGGTATTACTCCTTGCAAAGGGGGCACCTAAGAGGCATTATTACTTTTAGGGGACTCTGAATGGGCAGTATTACTGTAAAATGGGGACTCACTGCATTCCTATTTATAAGGGTATCCTTGGGTATTACTATTTTATAAGGGGGTAGTCGGGACATTATTAATTTATAAGGGGGCACTTGGGAAATTAGAGCCTTGAAACAGACACATATAGGGCGTTATTACTGTCTAAGGAGCACAAAAGGTAAATTACAATGACACCATTATCAGGCGGCTCCACCATGTTGGAGGCACCTGATTATCGTGTGCCTCCAGTACACTGTCTGGCCCGTGCCCGTACCTATCTACCTGCTTTGTCCAGTCCGTCCCGTCCTTCTGCCGGTACCTATCTAACTGCCTTATCCTGCTTCCTTTTCCACCGGTTCCATTCGGACCTCTGTCTCCATCCGTGCTAACTGCTCAGCTCAGTTCTCCCGGTTCCGCCTTGTGGTTCCTTCTTGCTAGCCTCATGTGCTCCCCTTGAGCCACCCCTCTCGGTGCCAGTTGTCACGGTGCTTGACTCCTTTAGGTCTGCCCCAACGATCCCTGTGTAGGGGTCGGCTCCTTGGTCCGTTCGCCTGGAGGAGCTTCAGTACCGCGACCCAGAGGGTCCACTCTTGTAGCACGCCTTGCCTCGGCGTCACAATCATTATTTGTGATGCACAGTATTTAGGGTACCACACCACACAGCAGAGGCAGCAGCCAGAATTGGGGTTATCAGCCGGATGGGAGTGGAAACAGAGGGTGGGGGTGGTCAAATGAAATATGTTGATATTGCTTTAAACTGCAGATACAATTCTTGGCTGAATAAAAGAAGGTGTCGTGACGGCCTGAGCTAGATGGAGAAGAGAGGAAAACTGAAAAGGTTAAGAATGTCACCTGAGAGTCACTGTCTATTTGTTCAGTGATCTTTTATATGGTATGAAGACCACTATACGGTCGCAATATGGGGACAATATCGGTTTTGTCTTTGTATAGTGATTTTAATTCAGTAACAGCATTGTCCTCTGCTGAGGGGCCCATAACGATTTGAGGACCCAGATGTGTATCGTTCCCCCTATGCTGAACCTACAACTACACATATGTTATCACCAATGTATAAATATCTATAGGGGCTGACATATACGGACGACATATAGGGCAGGAATAGTCCTAAAAATTCACAGGCCACAAAATACACACATCAAACATACAACACACAACACAATAAATGAAAGCACAACACCGGTGACATGGTGACACCGGCGACACAATGACAGACACACAAGAGGTAGTAAGAAGTTTCTGTAAAACGTTTTTCCTAATCTCTCTCATTTATCTTAAGTGGCTGGGTTATTGCTGGGGGACCCCTCTCATGCGTGGCACTGTGTGTGCAGTGGGGGGGCTCGGCGCTTTGCCCCCTCCCTCCCAGAGGAAGCATCCAACAGCAGAAAAATCTCATTTTCCAACAAATAGTTTGTCAGAAACTGCAGGACTGGTCATAAATCAAATAGAGGGAGGAAGGGAGGGGAATGGAGAGTGAGACAGCTTGTGTGGAGACTCAGAGAGACAGGCACCCACCTAATACAGAGAGAGAGAGCGAGGGAAGGGGGTGACTGACGGGCCCAGGGTCTCTCCTGCACAGGACGCTGAGGGTCACACATTGACATCAGGCCCCAGAGATAAAACATCATCTTCATCCTCACACAATTAATGCGAACACCATTAATTCATGGTGACAACATGTACAACATGAGGTGGGAAATACCAATTACAGCCGAGCGACAGCACCAATCATGGCTCATATCACGTAATATGCGATAATGGATATATCGTCCTATGGTGTTATAAGCAGATAAATGTATGAGGTAATGACCGTTATCTGGGATAACTTGCCGGCCGCTGGGACCCACTCAATACAGAGAACAGCATTCCTCAGAGCCCCATCTTCATTGGGTTGAAGGCTCACATTTGGCCTCCACTCTTTTCATTTTATCTATGAGACTTCTGTAAATAATGGGGCCCTGTACTCGCCATTCTCCGACAATCCCATAGACAATGAATGGAGCAGAGGTCTTCTTCACTCAAGACAGGCTTCTTCTCTGGATTACTAGAGGTCCCAGTTGGACTCCTAGTAATCAGCAAATTATCCTCCATCCTATGAATAGTGGATAACTTGCGATATTGGGAAAACCCCCTTTATAAGGCTAGGTTCACATTAGTGTTCCGAATTCATTTATTTTTGTTTCGTTGTTATATATTAGATGATCATCCCGTCCTTTTCAAAGCTGGTATGTTCAGCTGCCATTTACCTAATCTCTATGAGCTCCGTAATAGGTGTTGTGTGTAGTCCTAGCCTCTAGTGATTGTTTGTAAAATCAGTTGAAGTCGTCTGCGAGACCCAGAGTCATAGCTAGGGGTTCAGGTTAGGTGGGCGAAACCTCGGAGTGGGGTCCTAACTAGGTGACCCTGATTACAACTATGGTGGTGGACCCTAATAGTGGGTTAAGGGGAATCTCAGGAGGTTACTATGCCGTTACTGAAAATACATTTCTATAAAAACACAGAGATCTAAGGGGTAAGGTTTCTCCTTGTGGAGAGTGACATGCCAAGTCTGGCATGCCAGTATGAGGAGATTTAAGTTTCCTTATACTGGCATGTCACTCTCCACAAGGAGAAACCTTACCACTTAGATCCTGGTCTTAGCCTCTCACCCAGCCAAATCAGATTTCATACTTTATACTGATGAGGGGCAATACCCTGAAACACTGTGTCTACAAACTGAGATTTTGATTTGGATTTTTTGATTTGTCACATTACAAGCCTCATTAAAGGGTCAATAATTACTTGTAGGATTGCTACTTCCAATAGGTGGCACTAGAGTTTAAGTCCTATTCCTCTCTGAATGAAAATTTTCATATAAAAAGACCAACTCTGATAGTATCGCCATATGGTGACCATATAGTGGTAGATACCAGTCTTGTAGAACATATAAGAGATCACAGTACAGTTATAGATGGCAACTTACAGCTGATGTTCTTTCTGATGGAGTCATCCACTTTTCTTGTCTTTTCCATCTGGCCCAGACCGACATGACAACTTCTCCAGCCAGGACCCGTCTGCAGAGATTACAACAAAGACACATTTCACTTTTCACATTTCCAGCACCGTCTCCATCTATTCCCAACCTGCACAAACTTCTTATCCTGCTGATACCCCAATGCTCAGCCGCTGCTGCCGTATGTGTCCCTATTACTGCCCCTGCTGTGTGGTACAAAACCTGTGCTCCTCTTACTGTCCCATATAATAATGCACTCCACTGTGCCCCTTACATAATAAAATGCTTCCTTTGTGCACTCTAGATGGTAAAATTGCCCACTAGAAAATATTAATGCCCTGTGCAAATGGCCTAGAAAAGTGTTTTCACATTTGCCCCTGCAAAGTAATAATGCCCCATGTGCACCTTTGACTGTCACAATACTTTGCGTTACCTTATAACAATAATGCTTAAATCCGCGCTTAACATTTAATGTCTCCTGTGTCCCCATGTACAGCTTCCTATTTACAGTAAATTCTCGCACACCTCCCCTATACATAGTATAATACCCCCACAGGTCCCCTATACACAGTATAATGGACCCACAGATCCTCTATACACAGTATAATGAGCCCACAGCTCACCTATACACAGTATAATACCCCCACAGCTCTCCTATACACAGTATAATACCCGACTGCTCCCCTATACACAGTATAATGGACTCACAGATCCTCTATACACATTATGATGAGCCCACAGCTCACCTATACGTAGAATAATATCCTCACTGCTCTCTGAAAACACAGTAATGCCCATCACCGAAGTACTCACACTGTATAATGGCCCTCACATTAGCTTCCAAACTGTATAATGGCCCCCACACTGTATGATGGCACCCCTCAGCAGTTCCCACACTTTAAGGGCCCCCCCACATTAGCTCCCATACTGCATGAGGACTCCCCACAATAGACTGTACAGCATATAATGACCCCACCTTAACGCCCATACTGTATGAGGGTCCCCACAATAGTTCCCACACCATATGATGGCAACCACATTAGCCCCATAGTGTATGAGGGCCCCACTTTAGCTCCCACGCAGTCAAATGGCCCCCACACTTTGAGGCCCCCCTACAGTAGCCTCTAAAAGAGGGGATTAATGGAAAACTGTAGCAATATTTCTTTTCGGTGTCCTTCTTCAGGTTGATGGAGGAACCCCGGTGAAGAAACTTGTGGAAGGGCCACCACAGAGGTGACAGAACTATGCTATAAATCTGCATGGAGAGGTTGCCGTAATAGAGACTAGGACACAGAAAGCAAGCATTGTCATCTATTATTTAGTAAGTTACATTGCCCATACAGCACTGACAACAATGTGATCAATATAAGATTTTGGATAGAATGTGGCATCCAGTGAGGAACCATGATGTGGTCTTTCTGCTCAATAGTTTCTCCTAACATAAGTCCTTTTTGGTATATATTTACTGGAAGTTATAATAATTCCATTCCAAAGCAAAGAAGTACAAAATATAGCTCTCTATATCTATCAATCCATCCACACAACCTTCAATCGCTTCATTGGAATCTATGGAACTACATTGTTTGTAGAACTGGGGACGATGAGCTTCAGATGATATGATGATCTGTATAGACAAGTATTATCAATGGTTCTCGTCAGGTCAGGGGATCTGAATGAGCATTGATTGAAGCTCTGTGGACATCGATTATGATATAAATGCATAAATGCTCCAATATTCTTCACATCGTTGAACAATGACCAATTGTCCCTTAAAAACAATAATTATCTGGAAAAATATTAAGGCTATGTGCACACGTTGCGGATTCTGCTGCGGATCTGCAGCGGATTTTCCACTGCAGATCCGCAGCAGAATTGCAAGTGATGTACAGTAGCATTGGATTCAATGTTAAACAAAAAACGCAGTGCACATGCTGCAGATTTTTCCGCGCGGATTTGGTGCGGATTTAAATCCGCAGAATGTCACTTCTTTTGTGCAGTTCCGCAGCGTTGTCAGACCTGCTCTAAATAGAAATCCGCAGATCTGAAACCGCTGGGGAAATCCGCACAAAAAACGCGGGAAATCCGCTTCAAATCAGCAGGAAATCAGCAGTAAATCCGCAGGTAAAACCCAGATCATTTTACCTGCGGATTTACCAAAATCTGCGCGGAAAATTCCACAGCACAATCTGCACCGTCTGCACTTAGCCTAACAATTTCAGAGAGCTTGACATCTACACATGTGGACAAAATTGTTGATACCCCTCGTTTAATGACAGAAAAACCCACAATGGTCACAGAAATAACTTAAATCTGACAAAAGTAATAATAAATCAAAAATCTATGAAAATTAACAAATGAAAGTCAGACATTGCTTTTCAACCATGCTTCCACAGAATTTAAAAAAAAAAAAAACTGGTGAAATTGGCCTGGACCGAAATGATGGTACCCTTGACTTAATATTTTGTTGCACAACCTTTTGAGGCAATCACTGCAATCAAACGATTCCTGTAACTGTCAATGAGACTTCTGCACCTCTCGACAGGTATTTTGGCCACTCCTCAAGAGCAAACTGCTCCAATTGTATCGTGTTTGAAGGTTGCCTTTTAGTTCTTTCCAAAGATGCTCAATAGGATTTAGGTCAGGGCTCATAGAAGGCCACTTCAGAATAGTCCAATGCTTTCCTCTTAGCCATTCTTGGGTGTTTTTAGCTGTGTGTTTTGGGCCATTATCCTGTTGCAAGACCCATGACCTGCGAGTGAGACCAAGCTTTCTGACACTGGGCAGCACATTTCTCTCTAGAATCCCTTAATAGTCTTGAGATTTCATTGTACCCTGCACAGATTCTAGACACCCTGTGCCAGATGCAGCAAAGCAGCCCCAGAACATAACAGAGCCTCCTCCATGTTTCACAGTAGGGACAGTGTTCTTTTCTTGATATGCTTCATTTTTATGTCTGTGAACATAGAGCTGATGTGCCTTGCCAAAAAGTTCCATTTTTGTCTCATCTGTTCATAGGACATTCTCCCAGAAGCTTAGTGGCTTGTCAACATGTAGTTTGGCAAAGTCCAGTCCGGCCTTTTTATGATTTTTTTTTCGACAATGGTGCCCTCCTTGGTCGTCTACCATGAAGTCCACTTTGGCTCATACAATGACGGATGGTGCGATCTGACTCTGATGTTCCTTGAGCTTGAAGTTCACCTTTAATCTGTTTAGAAGTTTTTCTGGGCTCTTTTGTTACCATTCGTATTATCCGTCTCTTTGATTTGTCATCAAATTTGCTCCTGCGGCCACGTCCAGGGAGGTTGGCTACAGTCCCATGGAGCTTAAATTTCTGAATAATATGTGCAACTGTAGTCACAGGAACATCAAGCTGCTTGGAGATGGTCTTATAACTTTTACCTTTAACATGTTTGTCTATAATTTTCTTTCTAATCTCCTGAGACAACTCTTTCCTTCGCTTCCTCTGATCCATGTTGAGTGTGATACACACCATGTCACCAAACAGCACAGTGAGTACCTGTAGCCCTCTATACCGGCCACTCACTGATTCCAAGATTGTAGACACCTGTGATGCTATTTAGTGGAATCACCTTGATTTAACATGTCCCTTTTATCACATTATTTTCAGGGATACCATCATTCCTGTCCAGGCCTATCTCATGAGTTTTATTTTTTTTTAAATTCTGTTCATTTTCATAGATTTTTGGTTTATTATTACTTTTGTCAGATTCAAGTTATTTCTATCACCATTGTGGGTTTTTCTATCATTAAACAAGAGGAACCAGCAATTTTAACCACGTGTGTACCTTCACACCAGCTGACATGTCTGTATGCATCCCCATAATGAATACATGGTGGCTATAATGGGTTAGGCTACTAGAGGCTACCTGAGGACCCACCCTCCATCTACAGAACATGGACATGTCTACTTTCAATTGCATCATAATATTTCTTTCTGTCATTGCTCTTGGAGGGTCTTGGTTCTCCTTATGGAAATCTAGCTGGTGTAGACATTTCAACATTGAGATTAGAGAATCTTCCAAAATTCGTCTCGATTTGGCCACATTTCGATTTAGAATAAAATCGTTCTGAATCGAAAGTGTTCCAATTGTTGTGAAGAACTGTTTATTATTCATTGATGCTTTGAGGTCTCTACAGCCCCAAAAACAATATAAAAGGAGGGGATGTCAATGATGTGTGCCTTTCCCCCATGTGAGGACAATCACTAGCTTCAGCATTGGAAGGGATCACCTGAAGAACCATCAATGATGATTAGGGAGCTACGAAGGTGGCGGTGTCAGCGTATGTCCATGTGAGGACACAGGAACGGTGAATACAATTTATTTTATTGCCTTCCTAGCTCTCAAAAGAAGACAGCAAAAAATGGTCAGCTGGATTTGTGCAAATCAAATAATCAAATATGAACAACAGGGTTTAAATGTGTCCATACATAGCCGTACCCTAAATGTTCTTCTACCAGCAGCCATTCCCACTGACTCCCTTGTATATATAAATGCTCGGCAAGTTGATGCTTTGTCAATGGGAAGAGAGTAGTAATCTACTGCCAGACACCTGTGGTGACAGCTTATCTCCAGGGAGGAATGAAGGATCAGGTATGGTGAAATTACATCCCCATACACATTAGATAGATGTCAGGTCCTGACAAAATTATAGGGTTTGGCCACCATTCATTTAATATGTACAGTTAGGTCCATATATATTTGGACAGAGACAACATTTATCTAATTTTGGTTCTAGACATTACCACAATGAATTTGAAACAAAACAATTCAGATGTAGTTGAAGTCCAGACTTTCAGCTTTCATTTGAGGGTATCCACATTAAAATTGGATGAAGGGTTTAGGAGTTTCAGCTCCTTAACATGTGCCACCCTGTTTTTAAAGGGACCAAAAGTAATTGGACAAATGACTCCAAGGCTATTTCATGGACAGGTGTGGGCAATCCCTTTGTTATGTCATTCTCAATTAAGCAGATGAAAGGGCCGGAGTTGATTTGAGGTGTGGTGTTTGCATTTGGAAGGTTTTGCTGTGAAGGAAACATGCGGTCACAGGAGCTCTCCATGCAGTTGAAACAAGCCATCCTTAAGCTGCAAGAACAGAAAAAAAACCCATCCAAGAAATTGCTACAACATTAGAAGTGGAAAAATCTACAATTTGGTACATCCTGAGAAAGAAAGAAAGCACTGGTGAACTCATCAATCCAAAAAGACCTGGGAGCCCACGGAAGACAACAGTGGTGGATGATCGCCGCATACTTTCTTTGGTGAAGAAGAACCCGTTCACAACATCAACTGAAGTCCAGAACACTCTCAGTGAAGAAGGTGTATCTGTCTCTAAGTCAACAGTAAAGAGAAGACTCCATGAAAGTAAATACAAAGGGTTCACATCTAGATGCAAACCATTCATCAATTCCAAAAATAGACAGGCCAGAGTTAAATTTGCTGAAAAACACCTCCAGAAGCCAGCTCAGTTCTGGAAAAGTATTCTATGGACAGATGAGACAAAGATCAACCTGTACCAGAATGATGGGAAGCCAAAAGTTTGGAGAAGAAAGGGAACGGCACATGATCCAAGGCACACCACATCCTCTGTAAAACATGGTGGAGGCAACGTGATGGCATGGGCATGCATGGCTTTCAATGGCACTGGGTCACTTGTGTTTATTGATGACATAACAGCAGACAAGAGTAGCCGGATGAATTCTGAAGTGTACCGGATATACTTTCAGTCCAGATTCAGCCAAATGCTGCAAACTTGATTGGACGGCGCTTCATAGTACAGATGGATAATGACCCCAAGCATACAGCCAAAGCTACACAGGAGTTCATGAGTGCAAAAAAGTGGAACATTCTTCAATGGCCAAGTCAATCACCAGATCTTAACCCAATTGAGCATGCATTTCACTTGCTGAAATCCAGACTTAAGAGGGAAAGACCCACAAACAAGCAAGACCTGAAGGCTGCGGCTGTAAAGGCCTGGCAAAGCATTAAGAAGGAGGAAACCCAGCGTTTGGTGATGTCCATGGGTTCCAGACTTAAGGCAGTGATTGTCTCCAAAGGATTCGCCACAAAATATTGAAAATAAAAATATTTTGTTTGGGTTATGTTTATTTGTCCAATTACTTTTGACCTCCTAAAATGTGGAGTGTTTGTAAAGAAATGTGTACAATTCCTACATTTTCTAACACATATTTTTGTTCAACCCTTCAAATTAAACGTTACAATCTGCACTTGAATTCTGTTGTAGAGGTTTCATTTCAAATCCAATGTGGTGGCATGCAGAGCCCAACTCGCGAAAATTGTGTCACTGTCCAAATATTTCTGGCCCTGACTGTATGTCCACTTTAATAGTAACTCTAGTCTAGTTACAAAGTCAGGTCAAAATAGGGTAGACTTCTGTCTAAACCTCAGGAGTAGATTGGGGCTCCCAGGACACAGACCCCTCAGGAGCATCTACTGAAAGGGACCTACAATATAAAGAGCACAACACATTTCAACTCCCATCCAGAGACAAAACGTGTCATGCTGTACTTTATAATAAAGGAGTTCTTTTATCTGTTGAGTCTGTTTACTAGAGATCCAAATCATTGTTGCTAAATATGGAACTTTACTTTTTCGGATACTGATCCATTAGGGTAACTTGCAGGTGAATGGAAATCAAAACGCAAAGCTAAATACCATAATTGTAACCTAAAATATACTACTATTGTTGTGTGCCACCTCCATTTAGCCTATGACTCCAGTTTTGGAGACAGCAGTTCCCAGGGCTGTAGAGGGTAGCCACTAAATACATTCAATATTACTTTCTACTATGTTTGTTTGAATACAAATCTTTTACCCTGGATGAAATGACTGGTCGGTGTTCTCCAGAAGTGGTGCTCTGTTGCAAAACACAAAGCTTACATGATAATAAAATGTTTCCATTTACTGACAGCAAGCGGAGATCCTGAAAATAACGAGGAATTGTAGCACAAAGCATATTGGAGACTTAAATTGTAACTATACTTTCAAGTAACTTCAGAATAAACAGTCCTGTTTGTGCACATGAGGGATAACACTATATCTGGCCATTACTGTATATGACTTTGCTGCGTTTTCTCCAGTTTTTCTCTACAAGTTCCATCTCTAATTTTCTGTCCACTCTGAGCTGGTAAGAGGAGACGAGCAGCTGTGATGTCTGCCATACACAGCACAGCACACAGAGAGGGATTCCTGCTCTTCATTCCATTTTTAAAACATGGAAACAAGAAGCAGGGGCATAGAGGAAATTATATAACTGCACTGAGCAGTGTAGACGTGAATTCAACTCTGGGGTGATGTAAAAGACTTGTTAGAAATTTCAGCACGATCTTTCTACAACTTCTGCTGCTTGTTTTCTCGCCCTGCTCCTCTCTCTTCCTCCCCATATAGTGTAATGGAAACCTCACTGTGCTGGCACTATATCTTGTCTGTGTGAGATGGAATTGAGCTGTTTTCCTTTCAGAGTGGATGATGAGTTCAGGAGGAAGAGGAAAGTGGAAGAGGTGGCTCATAAATGGGGAAGGAAGCAGATTTCTATGATAAAGTATATTAAAAAGTTTAATATATTTGCCTGCTCTGTTGATTTATGCAAAGGTTGTTCCCATTTAAGGATGCATTCTTTAATGCGTTTTTTAATTTTAATTTTGAAGTGGATCTGCTCTAAAATTTGCATCAAAAACCTTTACAAATACTCTTTGTGTAAATTCACATGGAGCTTTTCAAAATGGGTTTTGAAGCAGATCCACTTCAAAATCCACATCAGAAAGATCTGTGTGGATGTTACCCTTTCAATACTCTTTGCTGTGGATTTTTGAGCAGGGCTGCTTCAAAATTCTAGTAAAAAAATCAATGTGAACTTACCCAAAGAGTATTTGAAGCGGAATTTAGAGCACATCTAAGAGAAGGTTTTGTAAAATACAGTATTTCTGTTCCGCTGCTCTTTTCTGTTCCAGTAGACTTTGCTTCTCCTTCTTACTTCTTGCTCCTCTTCCTTCCTATCTTATGCTGTCCTAAACCTTCATCTACATATCATTTGCTTGAATATTTCAGTCCTTTAATCATAACTAACGCTGATACCAGATCTTCACAACCTTGCCCAAAGCTCTTAATCAGTCTTGTGCCAGGGATCATGGTGGAGAAACCCTATGCATGTTACACTACACTAAGGGTTCATTTATATATCAGTGGTATTCATCCATTGTTGTACACAACGGATTATACAGATGTGTGCTCCATGTTTTTTTCTATACTAGTTCTGACAGCAGAAAACTGGATGGTCATCAGTGGCGTAACTTGGTGCTCATGGGCCTCAATGCACAAGTTCTAACAGGGCCGCCAATTACTGCAATTATTTAATAATATTGGTCTTTACACATAGGTTAAAGGAACTTTTTAGGCCTCTTAGGCTCCAGGGCCCAGGTGTGATTGCAATCCCTGCACCTGATAATCAGACATATGTAAATGCACCAAAAGAGAGGAACATAAGTCAATCAGGGTCTCTCCGGAGATAGCTTTGGGCAGAGGTCCACTATTAGGTATACTTATGTATGGGTATAATAAGGAGCAGGTGGGTTTTGTATACTCAATGTGACCATTACAAGTACAGGGGAAAAAGTTGTACATAAGTTTAGCACTTGGAGTTTCCAAGAGACATATGCACGTCTCCATTTTCCAGGACTGAGCTTCTGAAGCTATCACGCTGAACGTCTAGAACTACTGGATCTGGAACCATAAGGCTCTTTGCTTTGGATTTGTTGTAGTTGCATCGCAATTTTGCTAACCATAGAAAGGGACCCAAGGGGTTCAAGAGGCCCAAGAGGTAAGGGGGCCCATTTATGTCTCTAAAGCAGGTGGATTCAATTGTTGGGCTGCAAAGGTCCCATATATTGTCCCTACACAGGGGCCTCTTCTGTCTGTGGCGGTTAATGGCACCACTCCAGCATTTTTCTTTATATTTCACGGCTTGAGTGGTGCAGCTAATGTAAGTTCCCTGCACCTAGTATTACACTTACCAGCCACCATCTTCTTCTGTTCTCGGTGCCGCACCGGTCATCTCGTGTTAGTTGTGACCTGCCGGATAGCTCTAGTGTTTGCTGGGTAAGCCGGAGGTCACTCCTCAATATAAGTCTATTTAGAGCCAGAACAAGGGCAGAACGAGGCTCATAGACTTACAGTGAGAGGTTGTGACCGTTACCCCTGACGGCTGGTCAGTTAGGAGCTGCGGCGTGAAACCGGAGTGGCACTGGGAAGAGCTGAAGACTGCAGCTGGTAAGTATATTACTAGGGGCAGAGAACTTAGATTAATGGCACCACTACAGCTCTGCAATTAAAAAACCAACCTGCTGGAGTGGTGTGCCCCTAATAATATACTTACCAGTTGCCGTCTTCAGCTCTTCCCAGCGCCGCTCTGGTGCTTTAAAGAGGACATGTGTCTTGTCATAAGTCATTGTCATTTTTTTACCTGCTGTAAATACCTGAATCTGATGCTTTTTATTTTTTATTCCTACTCATCTTCATTCCTGAAATATGGCTTCCTTTTCCTTGTATATAAATCTAGTCTTTTTTTTAGCCAACAGGGTGTGGCCATCAAGAAGACTATCATAAAAAAAAAAGTGTTTAGGAGTACGCCTGCTTAGACATAAAGACTAGATTTACATACCTGGAAGAGGGGGAAAAGGGAAAGGCACAGGAACAAAGGAAAAACATGCTAGATTCAGGAGAACAGAGGCATTTACATCATGTAAAAAATGGCATATTTATGGCAAGTGGCAGGTTCATTGTAAATGTTCCTTTTTCGTGAGCGCACTTATTACTGTAGCTACCCTGTTATGTTCCTCCGCTATGAGATGTTTGCACCTACTGAGCTTTTTTTAGGTTCTCCCCAGGCATTTACATCCTTGATGTTATAGAGCGCCCCCCAGTGGTGAGACTGGGAGAGACAAGCCAGGGGCTGTGGGAGAGGAGAGAGAAAGGAGCCTGAGAACTAGGAGGAGGCGCTCAGCTCAGCTGAGGAGTCAGGATTTAATTCAATGCATCATTAACTAGTCCTCTGTATGCACTGTCCCCGATATATCATCCATGCTCAGTAAACAGCCGCCTGACACTGCATTAGCCTGGAAATGAATTCTCACTTTTATAGGGAAATTGCAAATCCGCCAAGGAAAAAAAAAAAGGAGAAGAGCGAAGGAGAATAAGAAGGGATAGATAAGGAAAGATGGAGAGAGAGAAGCTACAGAGAGAAAGAGATGTAAGGAGAAGGGTGAGGGTGTAATAGAGAGGTAGCAGACTGCGGATGGAGGTGCACCAAGTGACAGAGTGAAGAACAAGGACTGGAGGAAGGAGAGAGGGGAAAATGGGAAGGCAATTATCGAAATCATTAGGCGTGGAGTTTCTCCTCCGTGCGCCACAACACTTAATGTTTAACTCTTTATCAACTCCCGAATGCGCCGCACAAACGTTTTCCCACATAAAACTTTTACGAATAGTCAAAGACCAGCGCGGCCATAATGATTTCCCCTCTCAGATTAAATTATACATTATATTACCATTCTACGGGGAGAATAAAAGATGACGAGTTTATGAGCGGACGTCTGCCGGGACGATATCATAGGAGACATGGATGTGTCAGATCAGGCCTGCGCTGTCAGGGCCTCCGGGGTGATCTCTGGCCCGGGGGGGAATTCCAGGGACAGGTACATTGGTAACGGCACCACTAATAGGGTGACGGGTGTATCAGACAGCACCACATAGCTCAGCTTCCTGGGCCCATGTGTGTGTTACATGGGACAGGGGAGGATTTTACATGTACACTGTAACAGACAGCACCACATATCTCAGCTTCCTGGGCCCATGTGTGTGTTACATGGGGGAGAGGAGGATTTTACATGTACACTGTATCAAACAGCACCACATATCTCAGCTTCCTGGGCCCCTGTGGGTGTTACATGGGGGAGGGGAGGATTTTACATGATCAGGGACAGTATTTCTACAGGGTGAAGACTGTATCAGACAGCACCACATATCTCAGCTTCCTGAACCCCTTTGTATTGCATGGGGAGAGTGAAATTTAGACAGATAAAGGAGCTGCACCTGTATAGAAGGGGAGGGGTAATCAAATAACACCACATATCTCAGCCAGAGGGGATTTTGGACAGGGATAGGACCCCATCAGCACCACATATCTCAGTTTCCTGAACCCTTATGTGTATTACATGGTGAGCATGGCATTTGGACAGGTACAGGGACAACAGAACTACTGTGTGGGCCCCTCATTAAACAACACCTCATATCTCAGCTTCCTGGACTCCTGTGTGTTACATGGGAGCAGTATTTGGAAAGTTACAGGGACAGCACCCCTACAGGTGGGAGGACAACACTACATCCCTCAGCTTCCTGGACCCGTGTATGTTACATGGGAGAGTGGAATTGGGGCCAGAGCAGACAGCACCCTCTCAACAGCACCACATATCTCAGCTTCCTGCAACCCGATGTGTGCTGCATGGGGGCAGCGGGCTGTGAAGTAACCTGCAGTCAGACCACAATGTTCAGGTTTATAATGGAGTTAAAGGGGCTGTACACAATGAGACAAGACAACATTCTTCTCAAACAGCGCCACCCCTATCCCGAGGCAGATGGCGGTATTGCAGCACAATCCCATTAAATTGAATGGAGCCGATCTGGAAAACCAATTGCATCCTGAGACAGGTGCGGCGCTGTTTCTGAAAGAAGTAGTCCTGTTTTTCTAAGGCTGTACAACCCCTTTAAGAGAGGCATATTTGTCAACATTGAAAAGCAAGAATCTGAGAGCTGAATTAATTAGGCAGTTTTCCATGCACCAATGGTATGTCTACCCCTGACCTGGGATTAGAAAATGATAGGGCCATTATTTCCTCAGAAACAGCGCCACCCTCGTTCACAGGTTGTTCCTGGTATTGCATCTCATCTTCAAGTAAATGGAGTTGGACTGCAGGATGAGATACTGACTCTCTTTATGCTGGATGTCACTTATGGACAAAGATCATTGATCTCGGAGTCTTGAGAGTGCTGCAGTAATGCTGAAAAGACGATGGGATGAACGCTCCAGTCGTAGCCCGGACCACCGCACTCATTTATTGAACCCACTAATGGGAAGTTTAGTATTTTTGATATTTTTGATACATTGCTGTATTGTGATCCATTACTAGAGAATAGAGAAGTGTCCCCTGATGTCACCTCTCCTACAGTCAGTCAGGTGTCACTTCTGACACATTGTGACGCCCTGACAAAGGGACTGTTACAGTGTCTGCTAATTAGTGAGATCTAATTAGTGATAGGACCATCCTTTTAGTGGTCTCCATAAAAAGAGATGGGAGATCTGGAGGGAAGATAAGACTAGAGAACATCTCAAGGCCTTCAGGTAGAGTCTGCAGTAATAATAGTAATAATAATAATAATAATTGTATTTATGTAGCGCCACCAGATTCTGCAAGGACTTGTCCAGACAATAAAGACAATATAAAGTAAGAGATAGCGCAGCAGTTACAGGGGAGTGAGGGTCCCGCTGCCCACAAGCTACAAGGAAATAGAGGAGGTACAATAGGTAAAGACATCGTCATCAGAATAAATAAGGGTTTTCATATAACATTGACTCTGCGGTTATTGTAGAAATGTACTTATTTACTTATAACGTATTGCTTTCAATTTTACCTTATTTATCAATCTTTTCTATTATTTCTAAACACTGTTTTTTGGTGATTACTTTGAATCTCCGTTCATACTGCACCCACACACACAAATGATACACCATTTGAAAGGTAAACTTGCCCCTTCAGCAAGAAAAGAGCCAAACAAACCGCACATCCACGATTTGATCACAAAATACAGTTTAAATATTAATTTTATAAACCAGTAAGTAAGGAAAAATGACCTGCAGGTGGCACCAGAGTACCCAAAGCACACTACCACAAAGCTGCTTACAGACATCACTGTCTATTATCTATCTATCTATCTATCTACTCTATCTATCTACTATCTACTATCTATTATCTATATCTATCTATCTATCTATCTATCTATCTATCTATCTATCTATCTATCATCTATCTGTCTATCTATTATCCATCTATTATCTATCTATATATGTATTTATCTATCTATCTGTCTATTATCTATCTATCTATCTATCTATTATCCATCTATTATCTATCTATCTATGTATTTATCTATCTATCTGTCTATTATCTATCTATCTATCTGTCTATCTATCTGTCTATTTTCCATCTATTTATTATCTATCTATCTATCTATCTATCTATCTATCTATCTATCTATATATCTGTTATCTATCTATCTGTCTATCTAACTGTCTATTATCTATCTATCTATCTATTATCTATCTATCTATCTATCTATCTATCTATCTATCTGTCTGTCTGTCTGTCTGTCTGTCTATCTATCTATCTATCTATCTATCTATCTATCTATCTATCTATCTATCTATCTATCTTTTACTCTATTTATCTATTATCCATCTATTATTATCTATCTATCTATCTATCTATCTAGCTATCTATTACTCTATTTATCTATTATCCATCTATTTATTATCTATCTATCTATCTATCTATCTATCTATCTCTTTAATATGTATCTATGTAGAAGGGGGAACATAATTCAAACCTATAAAAAAATGTTTTCTGACCAAATCACCCGGTCCCACCTTCTGTCACCCCCGGCTGTAGGTATTATATGGACGTGTTGGGTTCACCACAGCAGGAACTGATCCCACAGGCTGCATGAAGGAGGGTCCTGAGCAGGGTCCATGTGCCTTAATACAATTTTAAATTGGTAACATTTTTTATTTAACTAAGAGTAAAATGTAGAAAAAATACATAACAAATAGGATAGATAGAGCTCTTATTTTTCAGCTGTCAGGACTCTGCCTGTGCCATAGAAATTTCTGGCAGTGTCTGAGAACAATCACGTGTCTGCTGCTTGTCAAGCATCCATGGTCCTCATTCTCTGGGGAGAGAAGTAGATTGTTTGGGTTGGATAATTTTTCTCTGGTTGATTCCTCCCAGCATATGGGGTGAAGGAGACATCTTGCATTCATTCACTCATTTAGTGGCAAGCGGGACGTGAGTCTGTACACTCCACATCTTATACAGCTGAAACCACACACTATATATAAAGACACATCTGCAGGTTTTTCTCAATATCTGACATGAAATCAGAATAAACCTTTCCCGTTTTAGGTCAATAAGGATACCATCATTATTAATATTTGCCAAATGCCAGAATAATGAGAGAGAAAGAATGTTTTAAGGCATTTTTATTCCTTAATGCAAAGTCAAAAGTTTACATACACTAAGATTACTGTGCCTTTAAACAATTCTGGACTGCCCATATGATGATGTCATGTGTTTGGAAGCTTCTGTTTTTTTGGCAACATCTGAGTTAATTAGGGACACCTGTGGATGTATTTTAATGCACACCTGAAACACACTGCTTCTTTGTGTAGCGTCATGGGAAAGCCTCAAGAAATAAGACAAGACAGGACGAGAATTGTGGACTTGCACAAGTCTGGCCCATCCTTGGGTACAATTTCAATAAACCTGAAGGTGCCTCGTTCATCTGTACAAGCAATTATATGCAAGTACAAGCAAGATGGGAATGTCCAGCCATCATACCGCTCAGGAAGGAGACGGGTTCTGTGTCCCAGAGATGAATGTGCTTTGGTCCAACATGTGCATATCAACCCAAGGACAAAAGCAAAAGACCTTGTGAAGATGATGGCGGAAGCTGGAAAGATTGTGTCAATATCCACAGTGAAATGAGTACTGTATGAACATGGGCTGAAAGGCCACTCTGCCAGGAAGAAGCCATTATTCCAAAAGAAACATGGAAAAGACAGATTAATGTTTTCAAATGCACACAGGAACAAAGACCTTAATTTTTGGAGACATATCCTGTGGTCTGATAAAACTAAAATTGAATTTTTTGGGCATAATGACCATCGTTACATTTGGAGGAAAAAGGGAAAAGCTTGGAAATCCTAATAACACCATCCCAACTGTGAAACACGGGGTGGCAGCATCATGTTGTGGGGTTGTTGTGCTTCAGGAGGGACTGGTGCACTTCACAAAATACATGGCATCATGAGAAAAGAAGATTATGTGGCAATACTGAATCAACATCTCAAGACATCAGCCAGGAAGTTAAAGCTTGGGCAGAAATGGGTCCAAATGGACAATGACCTGAAGCATACTGCCAAAATGGTAACAAAGAGGCTTAGGCCTCTTTCACATTTCCGGCGGGTGCCTGGCGGCGCCCCCGGCATTTTGCCGCAGCGCCGCATCTGAAAATCTGATGCGCCGCATGAGGCTTTTTTCGCATTGACATGCATTAGCGCCGGATGGCGCCGCATGTCAATGCGTTGCATGCGGTTTTGTCCGGATGCGGCGCAAATGTACATTGCGGCGTCCGGAAAAAACGCTGCATGTAACGTTTTTTGTTTTTGCCGGATGGTTTCTTATCTCTCCAAGCATTAGAAACCATCCGGCAAAAAAACGCATTTTGGCCGCCGGAAGTGTGAAAGAGGCCTTAAGGATAACAAAGTCAATGTTCTGGTGTGACCATCACAAAGCCCTGATCTCAATCCTATTGAAAATTTATGGGCAAAGCTGAAAAGGCCGGTGCGAGCAAGGCGACCTACAAACCTGGATCAGTTACACCAGTTTTGTCAGGAGGAATGGGCCCAAATTCCGACCAACTATTGTGAGAAGCTTCTGGAAAGAGATCCCAAACGTTTCACCCAAGTCATTCAGTTTAAGGGCAGTGGTACCAAATACTAATGAAATGAAGTTTTGACTTTGCAGTAAGTAATAAAAATGCCTTTAAACATTCTCTCTCTCTCATTATTCTGGCATTTGGCAAATATTAATAATTATGGTAATCCTAATTGACCTAAAACGGGAAAGGTTTATTCTGATTTCATGTCAGATATTGAGAAAAACATGAATATGTGTCTTTATATATAGTGTATGGAAACTTCTGGTTTCAATTGCATCTATCTATCTATTTATTATCTGTCTATTATCTGTCTATTTATCTATTATCTATCTATTATCTCTCTATTATCTATCTATCTATTATCTATCTATCTGTCTATTATCTATCTATTTATTATCTATCTATCTATCTATCATCTATCATCTATCTATCTATTATCTATCTGTCTATTATTTATCTATCATCTATCTGTCTATTGTCTATCTATCTATCTATCTATCTATCTATCTATATTATCTATCTATTTATTATTTATTTATTATCTGTCTATTATCTTTCTATCTATCTATTATCTATCTATCTATTATCTATCTATTATCTTATCTATTTATTGTTTATTTTATCTTCTATTATCTATTTCTATCTTCTATTATCTATCTTATTATCTATATTCTTTTGCCTATCTACACATCCAATTCCAAAAATGTTGGGACAGTATGTAAAGTAAGGAATCTGTCAGCTTCCCCATGTCCCCCCAAACTGCCCTGCGGTCTTTATTCCACTTTTAATATAGTTTCAAACAAGTCCCTTTTGGTGGCATCTTGCTTTGTCTTTCACCCTAAAATAGTTTTGATAATTTGACCAGTGACACGCTAATTTGTGGGTGACTGGTCAGGGTGTGGGCAACATGTTCTGCGAAAGCGGCATCACCTCCGGCTCTCTGCAGATCTCGTACATTCTCCTTGGCAGTGCGCAGTGTACACTACCCGGCCTGGGCCTGCTACCTGACCAGAGAATCATCCATCCACCGAGGAGCCAAGCATGGTTGCCGGCAGTCACCTACCCTACACCACCAGTGACACCCACATCCCACTAATGTGAACAGTGTTTGTTCTTTTAAATGGAAAATGCAATTCTTTTGTCTGACTGCGGTTCTTCTATGAAGCCATGATGGTGATGGATGCAGTGTGTGGTTTAGCAATGTCTTGCTGAAATATGCAATGACTTTCCTGAAATGGACGTTGTCTGGATGGGAGCATATGCTGGACTCACACCTCTACTTGGACAACTTCTTTAAGTTATCTGATTAAATCACTTAAGGGTATGCCACACTAAACTACATCGCTAACGGGATCGCTAAAAAACGTCACTATTTAGCGATCCCGTTAGCGATGTTGTTCTGTGCGGCATCTACCAGCGACGAGGCCCCTGCTGTGATATCGTTCATCACAGCGATCGTTCCGGACCCTATTTTCGTCGCTGGCGCCCCGCTGGTAAGTATCTAATCGCTGAGTGTGGCACCTTTTTTAGCGATTTAGCGGTACTTTTGTACCGCTAAAGTCGTTAAGGAGATCGCTAACCGCGATAGCGTCCTAACGACATCGCTAAAATAGGTAGCTACTAGCGATATAGAAACAATCCCGCTAGCGATCTCATTAGTATGCGACGCTAACGAGATCGCTAGCGGGATTGTGTAGTGTGGCAGTACCTTTAGTGTGAGTACTGGTCAATACAGACATCCATAGAAACGCTGTCTCCAGAGCCCCACACTCGCCTAGTTATGGAGTCAGAATAGTAAGTATTCCTGAGCCAATGCAGTGATCTGCTCGACCGATAACGCACTGATGGCTTAGACCCCCAGCGATCCCTAGATTGAGGCTCTGGAATCCAGGAATCTGTCTCTACAGAATCCTGTCTTGAAAGGAGCAGACGTCCCGCACCATTTACTGTCAATGGGTCTACTGGGAATACTCGAGTGCAGTACTGGGATTTCTCTGGGGAATAACCCTTCTTATGTTGGGAATAACCCTTTAAGGTGATGTCCTTGTTCCTGTCCAGATACCTGTCTTATTTACCATCTATACAAACCAATAATATCGCTGAATCAATAAACCATCTAGATATTGTAGGGCAGCATGGCTGATTGGATATAGATGGAA